>JAJHSJ010000010.1:61738666-62102373 GCA_021015155.1 Magnolia officinalis
ATCATACATTGCAATGGACCCTAAGGACCTCCCGTTGGGCCTCGACCTATGGGCCTTGGATACATTAAGTGGGCCGCATTATATGGGCCTTATATAAATCAAGTGGGCCACATAATGGGCCTTAGGTACATTGCAATGGGCATACCCCATGGGCCTTTGAAACATCACAGTGGGCCTCACAACATGGGCCTTATATATACCAAGTGGGCCGTATACATATCAAATGGGCCACATCAATGGGCCGCACCAATGTAAGTGATGAAAAAGAATTCCACCATTAAAGTTCCTAGGGCCCACCATAACATTTATTTCTCATACAATCTGTCCATAGGGTCACCAAGAACTTGGTGGCCCAAGGGTCTAATGGTGGACGTTCAATCGTCACTAAACAGTGTGGTCCACATGATAACTAGATCTATCTTATTTTGGCCCCACGCCTTAATACAAGCTTGCCAAATGGTAGATGTTTGGATCAACACAAGTATCATGGTGGGGGCCCACATGAAGGCCCACCATCCCTTATAATATAATAATATAACATAAATTTATATATATTAGAATATTACACATACATACATTATATATATATATATATATATATATATATATATATATATTATATTACACGTACACACATACGACACACATCACACACGTATGCACACTCCACACACGCACACTCACACACACACACACCCTGCACACTCACACACACAGGGCCCCACCGTCCACTGGACGGTGGAATAACAACACATGCATCAGGGTGGGTTCCACCGTCCGCCTGGACGGTGGATGCAAAATACATACATCAGTGTGGGTCCCATGGGGGCCCACTGTAACGTTTAATTTCCATCCACCCCGTTTCATAAGGTCACGTGGGACCGGTTTGAAGGGTGAAAACAATTTTCACCTTGATCCGAAACTTCTGTAATGCCCAAAAGGGCTTCAATGGTAGAGTTTAATTCACACTGTTTCATGTGGTGTGGGCCACCTGAGTCTTGGATGTGGCTCAAATTCGGAGGGGGACACTTAAGGGAGTGGCCCACCTCATAAACGGCATGGATGACAACATACATCATGGTGGGGCCCATGGCAGGGGCCGTGGGTCCCTGCCTCTTGGCCGCCCGAAAACGGAGGACGCCTGCGCGTCCTTCTGTGTCAGCGGCAGCAGCAGAAATGCTGCTGCTCTTTTATATTTATTTTTTTTAAAACAAAACCCTTTTTTTGTGGGTTTTTCAGGTGTGGGGCCCGCTTCAGCCGAATCCACCCGGCCACTGGTTTCCATGGCCAGAGATGGACCCCACAAGTCTAATATCGGGTGTATTTTGGTACGTAGGAGAACTTAGGTACGTTTAAACGGTGAAAACTACTGTTTTCAAGAGTAGGGCCTGCCCAAAAGTCGGATTGACTTCCAATTTCGGCTCAACGCCTAAAATGAGTTTGGGAAAAGGATGGGCGGCTTGGATTGGATACAAACATCAAGGTGGGTCCTATACAGATGGCCCACTTCCAATGCCTTGAAAAGGCTAAGGTCCGTGTTTTCCTTTCAAACGTCCAGACAGTCCTGGACTCTCTTTTCCTTTTCTTTTTTTTCTTTGCTTAGGCATGCAATGCCTTTAAGGTGCATCCTTTGTAGGTGGGCCACCACATGGTGAGGTGGTGTGGTCACCATACATATGTAAAGTGGGCCCCACCTTTAGATGGTTTGGATCCAATACATGCTCCATTGTGGGGTCCATTCAAGTGGGCCATACTCATAAACTTCACAAAAGAGAAAGAGAGAGAGAAAAGAGAAAGTGGGACACAGTGTGATGGAGGGACCCCGACACTATGGGCCCTCCCTTGCATTTAACCGTACATCAAATGAAAATCAAGTGGGCCATCGGCCACAATCTTAGGGTCCCAAGTGAGATCCATACCATTGATCGGTAGGTCTCACTTGGCCCACTTAAGAAAGCAAGAAAATTACCCTATCAAAGCACCCACCGGGTTGATCTCTTTGGTCCGTTGGAAGCCTATCTCCTTGTGCTTCACTTTTATGGTGGTGATGGGAAATCAAGGGCTAGGATGAGAGGTTTTGGGAAGGGAAAGGTGGGCCACACAAGGTCATTTTTTTTTCCATGGAAGGCTTGGACGTGGGAGCTCTCTTTGCTCTTGGGTTTGTTCTTTGAAAATGAATGAATGAGAATTAAAGGAGAGGGAGGGAGAGATAAGAGAGAGGGAGAGTAGCTTAGGTAGGCAATGATGACTTGTAAGAGAGGGTGGCTAGCATTAAATGCTTGTAAGAGGGCTAGGGGGTGTAGGGTGGCTATAGCTTAGGCTAGGGGTGTAGGTTGGCTATAGCTTAGGCTAGGGGTGTAGGGTGGCTATAGCTTAGGGTGATGTCATCCATCACCCTCATATTACCTAGGGATTGGTGCCACATGGGATGGGTGGGTCCCGCAATGTGCGGTCCACGGTTATTATAATGTATGGTCCACATCTTATGATCTAAGCGTCGGATTGGCGCATGAGACGCGGCGTTAGAACCGCAGCGACGGTGCGGTCGCACTGATACAGGTCTCGGATTAAACCGACTCGAATCTAAAGGATACGACTTATGATCGATCGCAACGTCAATTATCAGTCACGGACTGCCGGACTTCGACGGAAAGGATCGCAGGATTCATCGGAACAGTACGAACTAGGATACGGGTTTTACAGGGGTGTACTTGACTTGAGTGATTGGTTGATTGATGGGACATGTATAGAGATTTCTTCGATATTCGCAACGCGTGGCGTTTCTTGGGAATGAATGCGGACCCACATCTTCTAGCCTTGGTATCAGTTCGGTGCACGAGTCGCAGCGATAGCGCGGTCGCTAAGATACAAGTTTCGGGTTGAGTCGACTCAGGTATGCAAGACTCGGCTTAGGATCGTGTGCAAACATTGGATACATATTGAGGGTTGACGAAATTCCACCGGGAGAACAACGGAGGCCTACAGAACGGTATAGACTAGGATACGGGTCTTACAACCTATAACTAAACCGATACTTAGAAACCTTAACTAAACTTATAACCGGAACCTAAACCGAGGAGAAAAGGAAAAAAAAAGACTAACTTAAACCTAAACCTAAACCTAGAACCGATACTAACAACCTTAAACCGAAAAATAGGCTCAAAGCCCAAAAACCGAGACGTATAACATAAGCCGAAAAACGAAAAAGATAACCAAACGAGGCGAAAAAAGCCAAAAACCGAGACGGATAAAGAAAACCGAAACCGGAACCGATAAACCTAAACCTAAAACCTAAAGGGAGGCGAAAATAAACTAAAAAGAGAACCCTACGAAACCTATTCGAAAATCAAAAAAAATATACCTTGTAACCTAAACCGAAACCTTAAACTATAACCTAAACCTAGACTTATAACCTTAACTAAACTTATAACCTTAACCTAAACTTATTCTCAAATCCCAAAACCTATACTTATAACCTATACTATACTGACAACCTTAACCTAAACTTATAACCTTAACATAAACCTATTCTTAAATCCCAAAACCTTTACTTATAACCTAAACCTAAACCTTAACTCATAACCTAAACATATACTTATAACCTTAACCTAAACTTATAACCTTAACCTAAACTTATTGTCAAATCCCAAAACATATACTTATAACCTAAACCTAAACCTTCGCCTTCATCTTTGTGATTTTTTATATTTTTGTTAATGATTTTAAGCTTATATGTATTTATGCGTGAATGAATGTGATGTGGATAAGATTGTTTGTGTTTGGATGAATGTTGTTTATGTTTAGATGGATTTACTAGTTTGGGTTTAGATGGATGTGAATGTGAATATGATGAAATATATTATATAACAGGTGTATCAGGATGAATATGATGAAATATATTGTAACAAGTGTATATCAGGAATTTTGTGCTGGAATATTTCAAAAAAAAAAAAAAAAGAGACTTTTACCTACAAAAATTTTCGTAGGTAAAAGTTTTGTAAATATTTTTACCTACAAAAATTTTCGTCGGTAAAAGTTTTTTACGTATTTTTTAGCGACGAAAATGTTCGCCGCTAAAAGTTTTGTAAATTATTTTTAGCGACGAAAATGTTCATCACTAAAAGTTTAATAGTTATTTTTTAGCGACGAAAATATTCGTCGCTAAAAGTTTTGTAATTATTTTTAGCGACGAAAACTATCGTCGCTAAAAGTTTAACATTTATTTTTAGCGATGAAAATGTTCGTCGTTAAAAGTTTTGTAATTATTTTTAGCGACAAAAACTATCGTCGCTAAAAGTTTAACACATATTTTTTAGCGACGACAATATTCGTCGCTAAAAGTTTTGTAATTATTTTTAGCGACGAAAACTATCATCGCTAAAAGTTTAACATTTATTTTTTAGCGACGAAAATATTCGTCGCTAAAAAGCTTGCCTTTGCCGACGATTACAATTTTTCATCGATAAAAACCATTTGTGTCGGTCTTTTAGCGACAAAAATTTTCGTCGCTAAAACTTTTTAGCTACGAAAATTTGGCTTTTAGCGACGAAAATTTTCGTTGTTAAAAGTGGGATTTCTTGTAGTGTCTTTTTCCGGGAAAGCTCCGATCTCGTTGGTTCGGCCCTTTCATTGTTACTAATGTTTATCCTCATGGGGCTGTTGAGATAGAGAATCCGATCAATGGCAATAAGTTTAAAGTGAATGGACATCGTTTAAAGCCATTTGTTAAGAAATTTAATTCAGAGGACATGTCATACCTCTGACTGATCCTGTATACCAGGATTGACCTCTTAGTCTGACGGAGGTATAGTTAGGTTTATTGCTTTCATGTTATGTTTAGGATAGTTTGATTCTTACCGTTTAGGATAGTTTGCTTATACTCTATTGAGTTTTGTTTTTTGCTAACCCATTTTATGTTGAGATTTCCTTTAGGTATTATCTTTCCATCACCTCTCCTTTTTTTTCGTTACCTCTTTTGCATTACATGCTCATTTCTTTTACATTGAGGGCAATGTAGATTCTTTGTGGAGGGTGTGGGGGATTAGGTAAACTAATCAATATTTTCTCAATTCTGAGCAAAATTTTAAAAAAATTTCAAGTTCTTGAGTTGAAATCTGTTTGGGAAGCAAGAAATTGTGTATTTAAGAATGCTTTGCGTATGATGAGAAGAGAGATTGGATTTTGAATTGTTGGAGTTTGAATCATCTAAGTAATATATCTCTTACAGTTCTTACATTCACATTGATTAAGAGAAAGTTTGAATATCATGTCAATCTAAACCACAAGACACGTTCAATTTGCTTTCTGAAAAAGTGCTTGAATTTCTAATGGTTAGTATGTGAATCATTGATATAGAGGTTGAGAATTTAGTTTGGAGAATTTTATCCACCTTAAAAGATGAAAAACCAGTAAAAAAAATAGGAGATCGACAAAAAGGTCATGAAAAGAATGAAGAATGACAACATCTCTGAGGAGAATGAAAAAGGTCTCTGAAAAGGATGTAATGTCTAAAATAAAAAAAGAATGAATAATGGTGACCGTCGATATAAAATCAAAATCTAGAAAAAGCAGAACAATGGGACGAGTTCAGAATCAGTACTTGAGTTTTCAACTAATTTTGATATGATGAACATAGCTAACATTATGAAACAATAGTAGTCTTCTGAGAAGTAAATTAATTTTCACTAAGCACATTGGAAAACTTGATATTTGAATTTCCATTCTGATTTAATTGATGAAGAACCTATTTGATTAATTGCATGTTTGATTCGGCTCTAAGTTTTCAAAATCTCACTTTCTCATCTTAATTTTTTCTCATTCATACTTGATTGTACAAAAGATTATTTTCTGAAAAAGGTTTTGAACTTGAGATTGAAGAGTATTTTACGCATATTTTACTCGGGACTAGTAAAATGCTGGTTGGGAGTTGCGTTGAGGGTCATATTGCATATTATCCCCCATTTATATCTTGGTTTTACAAATATAATATGACTTAATGGTATATTTTACATGTGTTTGTGTTGCAATGTGAATTTAGGAGCTTAGATTGAAAAGAGTACTAAAAGCATGGAATTAATGCTCAAAAGTCACCAAGGTAAAGGATGGATCTTAGGAGACAAAGATTGAAGATTTAAAGGTCCTAAGATTCAAGAATACCAAGTGGAGAAGGAAGAAACTCGAAAGAAAAAGTGCAGAGCTCACATTGCTTATGTCATCGATCACCATTCAATGACATCGAACACAGGTCGATGACATCGAAATTAGGCATGGAAATCGAGTTGGTCGTTAGAAAAATTGAAAACATCTCTTGATGGTTCGAGGACCTGTTCGATGACTCGAAGATCTGCTCGATGGCATCGAATTTTCTATGGATTTTTGGAAAAACTCACTAGACATATTGAGCGCTATGTTCGATTACTCGAAGGTTTCCTCGATGACATCGAAGACTTGTTCGATTACTCGAAGACGCCTTCAATGACATCAAATTTTCTAAGAGCTATTTAAAAAGCTTGCTGGACTGTTTTAGTCCCATTCTCGATCCCTCAAACGACGCTCGATAACACCGAAGACACCTTCGATGACATCAAAGGTAGGTTCGATGACATGGAAGGATTACACGGTCTAGACGAGGTTACGTAGCGCGGAAAAAGTAATGGTTTCAAGGCAGCTTTGATGACATCGAAGGATGTTCAATGTCATTGAACAAGTTACCCAAAGTTATGCATAGTGCATAAATTTGAGGCGGTTTCCAGATTTTTCCAAGTCGGTGCGAAATGAAGTGTTACACAACTATAAATAGGAGTCCCCATGGCATCCCTTTGAAGGATCGAAAGTTTGGAAGAGTAAAGCACGAGGACAGAAAGCCGTCACCAAGCGTTTTTCTTCCTTTCTTCCTTAGTTTTTATGCTTTCTTATAGGGTTTTGAATCCAATAATGTCTATGGTTCTAAGACCCGTATCCTAGTCGTACTGTTCCGTCGACTCCCGCGATCCTTCCTATCGAAGTCCAACAATCCGCGACCTATAATCGATGTTTACGCGTGACCCTAAATCGTATCCTATAGATTGGAGTCGGCTTAATCCGAAACTTGTACCATTGCGACCGCACCGTCGTCGCAGTTCTAACATCGCGTCTTGCATACCGATCCGATACCCTGGCAGGGAGATGTGGGCCCGTGTTTCGTTTGAGAAAAATACCGCGCGTTTGCAATTCCAAGAGAATCTCTACAACCCATCTCATCAATCAATCAATCAATCAATGTTTTCTTTCTCCTCAAGTCAAGCAACCACCAAGTTAACTCTTTCTCACCCTCTCTCTTACACACCCATACATGTCAAGTACACCATCACCTCACCCATCACTCACATCCATCACTCTCTCTCCTTACAACTCTCTCTCTCTCTCTCATTTCTCAAACACAAAAATCTCAAGCAAAGAGGAGTACACGTCCATGCATTCCAAGAGAGAAAAAGAGTGAGTTGTGTGGCCCACTTCCTCTCCCAAAATCTTTCATCCTAGCCATTCATTTTCTCATCTTCCACCATCAAAGTGAGACATAAAGAGATCGACATTCCATCGGACCAAGAAGATCGAACGGTGGGTGTTTCCATAGGCCTAGATTTCATTTTTATGATGTTGGGCCAAGTGAGGCCTACCGATTGATGGTATGTATCTCACTTTGGACCCTAAATGTGGCCGATGGCCCACCTTGATTTTTTATCATCATTCCATGATGGGGCCATTCTCCATGGACCTCATCATCATGTTTACTTTCTAGTCTAAAAAGAGGTCATCTAGAACTTACATCTTGGTGGAGAAAGGATCTACACCATTGATATTTGATTTGGTGGGCCCACATGTATTGGGACCCACTTTATGTATGATTGAAAGTAAGGGAGGGCCCATAGTGTCGAGGTCCCTCCATCATGACGTGTCCCTCTTCCTCTCTTTCTCTCTCCCTCTCTTTCTCTCTCCCTCTCTTTTTATTTATTTATTTTATGCGTGATGATATGTCCATGTGGCACTACAAAAAAGAGGGTTTTTAGTGACGAAACACATTTTCGTCGCTAAAAGTCACTTTTAGCGACGAAATAAATTTTCGTCGCTAAAAGTGAACTTTTAGCGACGAAATTTTCGTAGCTAAAAATCGTGCATTAGACTTTTAGCGACGAAACTTTCGTCGCTAAATGCTCAATTGGAATACATTTCTTTTAGCTGCGAAAATTTTCGCAGCTAAAAGTCCTGTATGAGACTTTTAGCGACGAAACGTTTCGTCGCTAAAGACTCAGAACATTTTCTTAAATTTTTAGCAGCGAAAATATTCGTCGCTAAAAAATATAAAAATATATTTCTGTTTTTAGCAGCGAAAATTTTCGCTGTTAAAAGTCTTGTACTATACAAGACTTTTAGCAGCGAAACTTTTAGCAGCGAAAAGTTTCGCTGCTAAAAATAAACTAACATATCTTTTAGCGACGAAAATTTTCGTCGCCAAAAGTTTCCTTTTTAAAACAATATTCCAGCTCAAAAACCGTACAAAATTTTTGATATACACCTGTTAACAATATATTCCATCATATTCATCCTGATATACACATTTCATTATATTCACATTCACATCCATCTAAACCCAAACTACAAAAACTTTTTGCGGCGAAAATGTTTGTCGCTAAAAACACTCTATAAAACATTTAGCAGCGAAACATTTCGCTGCTAAAAATTTTAAACTTTTAGCGCTAGAAGTCTAGAAAAAATCTTTCTGTTTTTAGCAGCGAAAATTTTCGCTGCTAAAAGTATTGTACTGTACAAGACTTTTAGCAGCGAAAATTTTCGCTGCTAAAAATAAACTAACATATCTTTTAGCGGCGAAACTTTTCGTCGCCAAGAGCTTTTTTTAAAAATATTTTAGCTCAAAAACCGTACAAAATTCCTGATATACACCTGTTAACAATATATTCCATCATATTCATCCTGATATACACATTTCATCATATTCACATTCACATCCATCTAAACCCAAACTACATAAACTTTTAGCGACGAAAATGTTCGTTGCTAAAAAACACTATATAAAACTTTTAGCAACGAAAATTTTTGCGGCTAAAAATTTTCAACTTTTAGCTTTAAAACAAAAATCTTTCTGTTTTTAGGCTAAAAATAAACTAACATATCTTTTAGCGACGAAAATTTTCGTCGCCAAAAGTTTCTTAAAAAAAAAAAAATATTCCAGCTCAAAATCCGTACAAAATTCCTGATATACACCTATTAACAATATATTTCATCATATTCATCCTGATATACACATTTCATCATATTCACATTCACATCCATCTAAATCCAAACTACAAAAACTTTTAGCGGTGAAAATGTTCGTCGCTAAAAAACACTCTATAAAACTTTTAGCAGCGAAAATTAAACTAACATATCTTTTAGCGACGAAAATTTTCGTGGCCAAAAGTTTTTTTTAAAAAAAATATTCTAGCTCAAAATCGGTACAAATATCCTGATATACACCTGTTAACAATATATTTCATCATATTCATCCTGGTATACACATTTCATCATATTCACATTCACATCCATCTAAACCCAAACTACATAAACTACATTCATCCAAACACAAACAATCTTATCTGCATCACATTCATTCACGCATAAATACATATAAACTTAACATAAACAAATAAACAAAAAATCACAAAGATGAAGGCGGAGGTGGTGGGGCATCGGTGGGTAAGCGTGCAGCGAAAGCCTGAAACTTCTCCGTCATCGGTCGCTCATGCTCCACCCGCATCTCCTACATCCTCCTCTCCTGCTCCTCCCTCTGCTTCACTAACTCCTCCTCCATCATCCTCTGCCTCGCCAGCTGATCCTCTATCTTCTTTTCCCGCTCCTCCCTCTGCCTCTCCTGCTCCTCCCTCTGCCTCGCCTGCTCCTCCAGGTTTAGGTTTAGGTTTAGGTTCAGGTTATAAGTACAGGTTTTGGGATTTGAGAATAGGTTTAGGGTTTAGGGTTTAGAAAATCGAGTTTAGGTTCGGGTTTCAAGTTTAAGCTTAGGTTAAGGTTAGGGAGTTAAGATTAGGATTAGGTGTAGGTTTAGGTTTAGGGATTTGAGAATACATTTAGGTTTTAGGTTTAGGTTTAGGTTTTAGGTTTTAGGTTATAGGTTAAGGTTTAGGTTTTAGGTTTAGGTTATTGTTAGGTTATAGGTTATAAGTTTAGGTTATAGGTAATAGGTTTAGGTTACCGGTTTAGGTTACAGGTTATAGGTTTAGGTTATAGGTTATAAGTTTAGGTTACAGGTTTAGGTTTTGGTTTTAGGTTTAGGTTAAGGTTATAGGTTTAGGTTCGGTTTAGGTTTAAGTTATAGGTTATAGCTTTGGGAATTGAGAATAGGTTAAGGTTTAGGTTTAGGAAACTGGGTTCGGGTTCGGGATCGGGTTTAGGTTTGGGTTTTCAAGTTTAGGTTTAGATTTAGGTTAGGGAGTTGAGATTAGGATTTGGTGTAGGTTTAGGTTTAGGGATTTGAGAATACATTTAGATTTTAGGTTTTAGGTTTAGGTTTAGGTTATAGGTTTTGATTTTGGTTTTAGGTTTAGGTTATAGGTTAAGGTTAGGTTTAGGTTTAGGTTTAGGTTATAGGTTATAACTTTGGGAATTGAGAATGTAAGACCCGTATCGTAGCCCGTACCATTCTGTAGGCTTTCGCGGTCCTCCTGGTTGAATTCCGGCAACCTTCGACTCGTATCCGACATTTGCGCCCAATCCTAAGCCGAGTCCCGCATACCTGAGTCGGCTCAACCTGAAACTTGTACCCTAGCGACCGCGCCGTCGCCACGGTTCCAATGCCGCGACTCGCGCACCAATCCGATACCCGGGCCAGGAGATGTGGGCCTGCGTTCAATTCGAAGAAACGCCGCGCGTTGTGAATTTCGAGAGAATCTCTACGACACGTCACATCAATCCATCAATCAATCAAGTCAAAATAAACTCATTCCCTACCCATCCCTCTCTCACCCAAAGTCAACAACACCCATACTCATCCCATTCCTTTCTTACCAACAAGTCAACAAGCACCATACCCTCCATTTATTACATCACCCCTCTCTCTCTCTCTCTTTTTTCAAACCAATTCTCGAGCAAACCATGAAAGCCAAAACGTCTAAGCTCCAAGCTCCATGGATAGACCTTGTGTGGCCCATCTTCCTACCTCCCATCTCCACCATCCAAAGACCATCTCAACCATTGAAATTGTTCCTTTGGAGCTCTAGCATGCATTGGCAGAAGAAGGAATGAGAGATCTTGAGGTGGGTGATCTAACCGTTGATTTTTATTATTATTATTTGAGGGCCCACATATGGTGGGACCCATCTTGATGTTTGCCTTGTATTTAGGGAGGGCCCATAGTGGCGGGGTCCCTCCCCTTCTTACCAAGCGCTCTCTCTCTCTCTCTCTCTCTCTCTCTCTCTTCTCGGTTTGATGGCCCACCATTGATGTGGTATGATGATCCACGCCATCCATTTAAGTGGGCCAACCCACTATCCACATTTGGGTCTGCCTTGCTACCCGTTTTCGGGCCAACCATGAATGAAAGGAAAAATACAAATGTCAGCGGATCCCAACTGTGTGGGCCACCCATGCGGACCCCACTGTGATTTATGGGTTTTATCTCCACCGTCCATAGAGTGGAGTCACCCCAGCCGTTGGCCAAAAGACTGGCCAGGCCCAACGAACAGGCTGCTGTCCAGCAGGCCTGAACGTTGAGGCCTGGACATTTATGGCTTCTTATTTTATTTTTTTTATTTATATATATATATATATATATATATATATATATATATATATATATATATATATATATGGTGGGCCACATGTGTGGACCCACCTTGATGATGTGAAGATCTACACTGTCCGTCCGTTTTCAGGACGTGGGACGTGTGGACCCCACTGCATCAACGTCAGCAAGTGGGGCCCACCTGTTGAGTGTATGATCAGCACCGTCCATTATCTGGACGGTGGTGACCCACATGACGTTCGTATTGTATCCACGCTGTCCAGTCCTGGACGCTGGACAACAGAATAACCCAAATATCTGCTTGATCTTTTGAAGCTGGTGGGCCACACGTGTGGACCCACCTGATGGATCCCAGCCATCCAACTGCCAGGACGTAGCCCACCTTGATGTATAATTCACACCGTCCAGCAGGCCTAGACGATGAGACTTGCCTTGATGAGGGTGTTGCATTCACACCGTCCTTCCATTCTGCTGCACACATAGGGTCACCTTGGTGCATCTGTGCATCCACACCGTCTGCCCATTTGATGGACGGTGGACCACACCCTGATATACTTATTGTACCCATCCCGTCCGGTCGTTTGGGGAGTGGGACCCACTGTAATGTACGAGTTTCATCCTCGCCGTCCAAAGGCTGGATGTGGGGGCCCACTGATGTGCCTGGTTCACTCGGGCCATCTATGGGCTGGACGTTCAGCAGGCCTACCATGTTGTGTTTCATTTCAGCAGGCCCACCATGATGTGTATTTTCAGCAGGCCCACCATGTTGTGTTTCATTTCAGCAGGGCCACCATGATGTGTATTTTCAGCAGGCCCACCATGTTGTGTTTCATTCTAGCGGGTCGACCGTGATGTATTTGTATCCAAACCATCCGTCCGCTTGAGGACGTGGGCCTGACCACAATATAGGACGTCAGCAAGTGGGCCTCCACCATGAGGGATGTGTTATATCCCAACCATCCACCCAGCAGCTCTAGTTGTTGTATCCACGTCAGCAAGTTCGGTGGGTCTCATCTGATTCGTGTGTTGTACCCACCGTCCATCTTCATGGACCCACCTGATTCATGTGTGTTAGATCCAGCCGTCCATCAGGTGGACCATACTGCAGAAATCAGCGGGATTGGTCATCCACCATTGAAACTTTTTAGGAGTGCAGAAGTTTTGGATCAATGATATTTGTTTTTCTTTAACCAGGTCTCTGTGACCGTATAGACAGATTGGATGGAAAATAAACGTTATGGTGGGACGCACCTTGGAGCATGTGTTTTATCCAACCATCCATTTTATGGTACCCATTATGATGTATCTGTTAAATCCAAGCCGTCCATGTAGGTCAGCAGCCACCATATAGGTAACTGATGCATTGACGTCACAAGTTCTGTGGGTCTGTGTGATGTATGTGTTGCATCCAATCCGTCCATTTGAGGGCGTCAGCGAGCCGGGACTGATCATGAGGCATGTTTTGTATCCAAACCATTCATCTGTTGAACGGTGTGGGCCAGCACACCAGCCCATAGCTGCCGTATTTACTCAGCAGTTCTTGGGTCCAATCTCGGGCATGTGATAAATTCGGACCGTCCATCGGTATTTGCCCCCACCAATAAAATAGCTGCTGTAGAGATGTCACCAAATTCTGTGGGGCCTGCCTTGATTTATGTGGTTTATATCCACACCGTCCAGCGGCTGTGGACCCCTCATGATGTATGTTTTACCCACACCGTCCATCCACTTTGTATCCAAACCATCCATTTGGTTAGGCCCATTGTGAAGTATTTGTGGCCCGCATGGCGAGGCCCAATGTAGTATATTTGTGGCCCACTGATGAGGCCCAATGAGATGTATTTTTGGCCCATATGGTGTGGCCATTACGATGTTTTCGTAGCCATTTAATGAGGCCCATTATGATGTGCATTAGGCCCGTGGGTTGTGGCCCGTGCAATGTATCTGAGGCCCATTATGATGTGCATTAGGCCCATGGGTTGTGGCCCGTGCAATGTATCTGAGGCCCTTGTGCAAGGCCCACCTGTTGTGTATGTAGCCCTTGTATGAGGCCCATTGGTGCGACCCGTTGATGCGGCCCACTCAACGTTTATGAGGCCCATTGGTGCGACCTGTTGATTCAGCCCACTCAACGTTTATGAGGCCCATTGGTGCGACCCGTTGATGCAGCTCACTTGATATTTATGAGTCTCATCGGTGCGACCCATTTGATATGGCCCATTGAATATATTTGGGGCCCACTTGGAAGGGCCTGATGTGATGTTTATGAGGCCCTTGTATAAGGCCCAATATGATACTTTGGGGCCCATGGGTCGAGGCCCATTGAGATGTATTTGGGGCCCATGGGTTGAGACCCATTGAGATGTATTTGAGGCCCAGGTGCAAACCCTACCTGTTGCATATTTGAGGCCCGTGTGATGAGGCTCATCATGATTGTATGCGAGGCCATGGGCCCATTATATGTTTGGCTCTACGTGGGCCACTCCTTGGAAGTAATGTTGGTTAAATGTCCACATTGATGGACGATGATGGTTAAATGTCCTCATTGTGACCTTCCCTTAAGCCTTGATCGACCGATATTGACCGATCGATTTTGATTGTCGTGACCGATTGCCGATCCCGGTTGACGTGATCGATTTGCCGATTCTGATTATCGATCAATCCCGATTGTCGTGACCGATTGCCGATCCCGATTAACGTGACTGATTTACCGATTCTGATTATTGATCGATCGATTCTAATTGTTGTGACCGATTGCCGATCCCGCTTGACATGACCAATTTGTTGATTCTAATTATAGGTCGATTCTGATTGTCGAGGCCGATTTCAAGTGTTCATTTCGATTGTTGAGTCCAAGGCCAATTGTCGAGACTTATATGATGTATATGCGACCCATAGTTGGGGCCCATTGTGATGAATTCGTGGCCTATGGGCAAGGCCCATTATGATATGTATTAGGCCCATAATGCATGACCCATTTGATGTATTTGAGACCCGTGTGTAGGGCCCACATGTCATGTATTTAAGGCCCATGAGCAGGGCCCACCTGTTGTGTATATGTGGCCCTCGGGTAAGGCCCACTGTGCTGTATATTACGCCTTTGTGTGAGGTCGTGGGCCCATTATATGTTAGGATCCATAAGGGTCATTCCTTGGGGGCAATGTTGGTTAAATGTCCACATTGTCGAGGTCAATTGTCGATGCCGGTTATTGATACCGATTATGAGTATGTGACAGCATAGCATCATGATACATGCCCATACGCATCATCTGCATGTTTGTTATGAGACGTGATTGATCATTGCATATGTCATTGAGCGTGTTGTTATGAGACTCCTTGAAAGGCGGAAGTTATCTCACATGAGCGCACGGTATGCGTAGGATTGATGCATGACTGAATTGTATGACTCATGCATCTTGCATTGTGTGCTGTGATTACTATACGCCCTAGCGACATCAGGGCCATAGCCTCCACAGGCATATCGTGGATGGCCAGAGGGGACACCGAAAATATTTGGTTCTAGCATACGGGCGCCATAGATGTCCCTGGGTGAAAATCCCTAAACCTCTGTGGCCAGGAGACGCCCCAACATCTAGACCGAGTGGATATATGAGCGCCCGAGTGCCGAATACCAGGAGGCCGCGTCTCCCACTGTGTCGTGGTCGGTTGGAAGGGGGTGTGGCCTTACCCGCCCGAGGGTAGGGTTATAGCTAGGCTGAGTTTGACCAGCTCGTGAATGGGTTCGCTATCGACGTGCCGAATAGGTATTGGCAGACTGTTGGCTAGGAGGATGTGAGGTTTCTTATGCTCACTTAGACTGTGCTGCTAGGAGAGTGACAGTGCCATTTGGAGTGTACTAAACCCCGGTGATGATCCCAGAGATGAACAGTACTGATATATAGACTTATTGAGCAGGAGTTGCATATTCATTCATTCATTCATTCACTATCCACTTGGGCTGGTAGTGCAAAATTAATTGTTACGTATACCTTCGTAATGGCCAGGATTTCGGTTGGGGCGCGCGACTAACCTGAGATCAGGAGTTTACCACATTGAGTCTGACTATCCAAATTTAGGTATGAGACTGGTTTGGATAGAAGTCCTTGTGGTGGACCCCGTAGCCTGCGATACTACATACTATCACCCCGACTTCACATTCCTACATGGTCATTCGCATCGCATATTGCATTACATCCATGGCATATGACATTTTGGATTGATATGTTTCTACACTTATATGACTTAGACGGACTTAGCAGGATTTACATATTGCATTATACCCTTGTCATCTGATATTTGTCTCTCTTTGACTCCTCATTGGCATAACTGATTTATATTGCTTACTCTGATACTAGATGACTCATGGACTTGTTAGTATTTCTGTTTACTCTGATATTATATGGCTTGTGGACTTATCGGTATCTCCGTTAACTCTGATATTACATTCTGGGCACGCATACTCTGCTCACACACTTTCACCACCTACTAAGTTTTCTATAAGCTTATGCACGATAGATGCGTGCAGGTAGTGTTAGGTTGTAGTGGCGTCGAGCATGGAGCATGCAGCGGTCTTCTGGAGCTTGATTTTTATTTATGTATTTCCCTTTCAGCATTGTACTCAAATAATTATATTAGTGGTTATGTGATGATGACGTTGCCTTTGTGAATTGGGTACTCTTGTGGTTATGCTTATTATGAGTTAAATGTACATTGCAAAATCCTCCTTGTAGGATCCCCGGATCGGAACCTGACATATGGATGCTAGGAGCCGAGAATGAGGTACTACGGAGGCTGTCAGCACCGGATTCGGCGATCGGGATTCCAGTGAATCCGATTTCTGGATTTGGGGCGTGACAGAGAATAGGTTATGGTTTAGGTTTTTTAAACTGGGTTCGGGTTCGGGATCGGGTTTAGGTTTGGGCTTTCAAGTTCAGGTTTAGGTTTAGGTTAGGGAGTTGAGATTAGGATTTGGTGTAGGTTTAGGTTTAGGAATTTGAAATTGGTTAAGGTTTAGGTTTAGGAAATCGGGTTCGGGTCCTGGAACGGGTTTAGGCTTGGGTTTTCATGTTTAGGTTTAAGTTTAGGTTATGGAGTTGAGATTGGGATTTGGTGTAGGTTTAGGTTTAGGTTTAGGTTAGGGAGTTGATCTGGAACGGGCATCCGCACAAGCAACTCTGCAGATGCGTCCGATGCACTATACTCACTGGCGTGTGGCCCTGATAGACGTGTATCTAGATATATATACGTTGTATTGTAAATGGGATTCGGTTCCACACTGAAGAACGTGAGAAGTATAGGACCAAGCAAAATAGTAGGGTAGTTGTGAAAGGAACAAATGAGGATGAAATTGACTTTTATGGCATTTTGACTGATATTGTTGAGCTGAGTTATCGTACGAGAAAGCGGGTGTACTTATTTAGATGTGATTGGTGGGACATTGGAAATAAGAAGTTGGGAATACAAACTGACAATTACTTTACGAGCGTAAATTTATCTCGGAAGTGGTTTAAGGACGACCCATTTGTCCTCGCCAGTCAGGCTGAACAAGTATTTTACCTCGTTGACACTAAGTTAGGTGGCTCTTGTGACGTGGTGCAGAAAATAAAGCCCAGGAACGTATTTGACGTTCCCTTATCAAAAGTTGAAGATAGCGAGGACGGGGGAAATGACACGTCTAGGGTTGAACAAGCATATCAAGAAGACATGCCATCTAGGGATACAGGGACTGATTCAAGTGTTGATATTGATGTGGTGCAATTAGACAGAGATGATGTGCCACCTGATCATGTTGATGCCTGATTAATACAAGATATTGTTAGAGATGATAGCGGTTTCATTGATGACAACGTTGCAGACGATGAGGAGGAAATACTGATCAGCGATAGTGATGGTGAAGAAGAAATAGCCCTAAGCGATAGTGATATAGACAACAATTATTAAATGTACACATGATTTACATGTCATTTTTCAATTCAAATAATTTATGTATTCCATGTATACGTGAAAATTACAAGTCATGATTAATTCCTTTTATTGACTTGTTTATAATCCACATTTACAGTTGAGTCAATTTTTGATCATGTTATCCTCAAACCGGAGCATAGCAGAAGCACGCAACATACTTCATCAGCTGTTGCAGATGGACGTTTCGGTCCTATCTTCTTCTAGTAGGGCCATAGAGATACCCGATCTGGTCGATGAGTGTAGAGTGGAATATATCGTCGACGACTCAGACGAAAGATTATACTATTAAAAGGCAAGTGTTGGTTGTCATGAATTTTGTTACCAATGATATCATGAAATTGACAATTGGATCTCTTAATGATTGTAGCTGAGATGACACTATACACTCATGGAACTCAATGTTTAGAATTTTCTGATTAATGGATTAATATTTTGAATTTAATTATGAAGTTTACCGTGAGTTTGATTCCAGGAGAAAATATTACTCACCATGCATGAATCTTAGAACTCTCGCATCTCAACTACTTGTCCACAAGTTACTCGAGTTTACAGGAATTGTCTTTTATTTCTGAAATTATTTTTCGCATGTTTTGCTCAAGACTAGCAAAATGCTAGTTGGGGGTTGTGATGAGGGTCAAATATTGCATATCAGACCCCGATTATTGCCAGATTTTATGTATATGATAATGCTTAATGAAGTATTTTAATTATATTTCTGTTGCAGGATGAAATCAGGAGCGTTGATGAAAAAGGATATTAAAAGCGTAGATCTGACGCTTCGAAGTCACTAAAGCAAAGGATGGACTTCAGAGGACCAACATTGAAGAATTTATACACCAAGGACCCGAGGAAATCAAGCCGTTCACGTTAAAGAGGCCCGAAATTGGTCCAAGATGCAAGATCACATGATTCCAACCATCCATTCGGTTCGAAACTTCATACATGTGATGGGGGCCATAAATAAACCGTACACATGGTTCCAACCATCTATTCGGTTCGAAACTTCATACATGTGATGGGAGCCATAAATAAACCGTACATATAAAACAAGGGTGTGCTTTATGTAAAATCCTAAGCTATGAATTATGATAAGAGAGAATCCTAAATTCAATTTGGAACGAAACAGTCCCCGGTAACGGCGCCAAAAAAACTTGATGTTTTATTCTAAACCAATCTGATTTAAATGATTTTAACTCGCAAGTATACGAATCAGATGTAGATATGGTACGTATTACGAAATCGTTCCCACGAGGACTGGTTGTCACAATTCGAAATTTAAGACTCTTCTTAACTAATCTAACAAATAATTTAAGTAATGATTAAAAATAATCTAAAAGGATAACCAAGAGCAATGAGTAAAATCCAATCAAGGAGAAGACTAGGACATTCAAATCCACTCCTAATTATCCTGACCCTTGTTTTACCTGTTGATTCACCCTAATTCAGATTGATATAAATTTAATAAACAAAGCACACCCTATGTCCTTGGTCGGGCACACAAAATATATAATCCTTTAAAGCATATGGATCACATCTTTCCATTCATGGTCAGGCATGGAGAGATGTAGATTCATGTTTCTTCCTCTATAGGAAACTCGTTCATGGTCAGACACAAGCACCTAATTAAGATTCCAAACAACATCCATATCTAGACTTTGGTCGAGCTCATAGAATGGAGAAGCATAAAAATTACAGTTAAGCACACTAGAGAAAGAAACACATCAATCAGAAACACATCAATCAGATTAAAATAAATTCAACATAGACAATAGTTAATCAAATTAGGAGCTTCATCTCAGCCCTAGCTATAAGATTAGCAATCCATAATTTCAAATGTTAAGAAGGAAAAATAAGATTTCAACGCTGAGAACATCTCCTTTCTTCCTTCCTCTCTCTCTCTCTCCTCTTTCTTCTCTTTCTCCTCTCCTTGGCTCTCCCCAAGCTCTCGCTTCCCTTTCATCCACGTTTTACAACTCTTTTTATAGCTGATGGAGTGGTTGGAGTGGTGGAAATCGGATTTGGAAAGCTGTCGCACGCGCAGCCAAAGCCTTTTCGTAGCCAAGTTCGGGGCCTCGAAACACGGCACTTTCCTCGTTCAAATTCCAAACAAACACAGTCCCTTAGGACTTTCTTGGGTCCTCTACATGATGGACGGTTCAGATCTACCATATGATCAAAGATGGTGGCCCACAACCGCCTGGAAAACCGGATTTCCTAATATGTGCGAAACCTTTCGCACCCTTTCACTGTCGTGATCGGTGGGCCCCACAGAAGTATTTTCTGGGAAATCCACCCCATCCATTGGATTCAGGACAAAATTTCAGTAAAAAATGGGTGGTTTTGAATGTCCATTGACGCAGCCCAGAGAAGAAATCACAAAAAGATCAGTTTTGAACGTTGCAGGGCAGTCCGTTTGTGTCCTCTGTACCGAACACGTGTGCACGCATGGATGCAAACTATCAGCATGGGTTTAAAGGGTTTTTCCCCCTCTACAAGATGGACGGCTTGGATAAGACGTACGAGTCATGGGTGGGGCCCACAGAGGTCCGCAAAACGGACAGCGTCCGTCCATTACACGCTGCGTTGAAACGGCAGTTGCCGTTTTCGGGCTGGAGACGAGCGCTGCTGTTTTGGAAGGTGATCAACAATGGTGCGGCTCGAGCAAGTGTGTACACCATGTACACTCGTTGTACATACGGGCCCACTGTAATGTTTGTGAGAAATCTGCACCGTCTATCCTTTTTCTCATATTATTTCAACCGTCAAGACCAAAATTGATGTATATCCAGTATCCAACGGGCCCCACTTAATGAATTAAGGGACTGATCTAGCCGTTGGGATACTTTTCGAGATATCTAATGGCCGAAATTTTATATGTACGGTTTATTTATGGCCCCCATCACATGTATGAAGTTTCGAACCGAATGGATGGTTGGAACCATGTGATCTTGCATCTTGGACCAATTTCGGGCCTCTTTAACGTGAACGACTTGATTTCCTCGGGTCCTTGGTGTATAAATTCTTCAATGTTGGTCCTCTGAAGTCCGTCCTTTGCTTTAGTGACTTCGAAGCGTCAGATCTATGCTTTTAATATCCTTTTTCCATCAACGCTCCTGATTTCATCCTACAACAGAAATATAATTAAAATACTTCATTAAGCATTATCATATACATAAAATCTGGCAATAATCGGGGGGTCTGATATGCAATATTTGACCCTCATCAACTATCTCAAAGAAATTCTAAAGCTGATGGAGATATATAACTATGAGAAACGAGATATGGAAGATGCGACTCTGTCACTTGCACATTTGAATGGAGTCCCGAGAGATCAAATTTCTCCTATTGTGACTGTCATGTTGGCTATAAAAATGTCAAATGCTTCACACAGGATGACATACACTTCTGAAGCATTCGATAACTTACGTAGGGAGTACTTCGGATAGTTTACCTCAAAGTTGTTTCGTATTACAACAAATATGTGTATTTAATATACAATGACAATGTGTAATGGAATTTCCAATGGTTATAGATTAAAGTTTACAGTTTTATTATATTATGCTTGCATTATAGTGTAATGGTCTAATCATATTTTAATCATCTCTCTGAGCATAAGCACAAATGCATTGTACCGTCAACACTACTTGTATAATGTTTTAGTGTATTTCACTTATATTGAAATTGTTTAAATTTATAAGTTCGTAGCTCGCACATATTCAGTGTTGGCACCAGGTGGGAGAGTACGTCATTCGCGCACTAGATCTACCCCTTCTACTCATGATGCGATGGAGCCAGCATCGTCATCGCATATTGCATCGCAAACGTCTGATCCCTCAGTCGCGCATACATCGGGCATTGCATGTAAGTTTAGAAATATATTTCTTTTAATGATTTCTATTTATGTGTAGACTTACATAATTCTGTTGCAACAGCGTCGTCGACGACCCGGGGAGGACGTGGACCCACGCGTGGGTTACTTTTAGAGCGACTTACGCGTGAGCCTAGGGTGACGGTAGAGTTCCCACAGGACTGCATTAGACCTGTTGGGAACAATGTCATATTGTTTACGTCAGAGGTCGGTGTCTTATGCCGATCTCTGATTCCCCCCACCACCACCCGTTGGAGAGACGTGAAAGATGATGTTCGGCAGCTCATCCGTCAGCGCCTTCAGGTAAATTTTAATAAATTAAAATTTATTTTATAAATGTTCATTTACGGTTAAGTTATTTTCTTAATAAGTTTATTGCCTTAATCTATTATTTACGAAACTGCATGATAAATTTGACTTTGGTTTGAGTGTTCCGCACATCTCCCATGCCGTGGGCCCCACCATGATGTGTGTTTTGTATATCCACACTGTCCATTTTGTAGGCCCTTAGGGCAGTAGGCTGCCCTCCAAAAATTTGGGACATCCAAAGCTCAGGTGGCCCACGTCATAGGAAACAGTGGGGTTGAACCGTCTGCCATTGAAACCCATTTTTGGGTTCACAGAAGTTTTTAATCAATATGAAATTTGTTTTTCATATTCAGCCAGGTCTGTGCGACCTTATCAACGGTTGGATGACTTATAAACATTATGATGGGCCCCACGTGGGACCCACAGTGATCTAGGTGTTTTATTCACACCGTCCACTGCCGTGGACGGTGGAACCCACCTAGATGTATGTGTTTTATCAATGCTGTCCAGCCATTCAGCGAGGCTGCTAGACGGCTAGTGGACCCCACCAAAATGTATGTGTTTTATCTATGTCGTCCAACCATTTTTGCTGGCTGCTGGACGACAGGGGGACCCCACTATGAGGTATATGTTTCATCCATGCCGTCCATCTATATGGGACCCACCCTACGTGTGGGACTGCACCTGATGTGTGTGTGTGTGTGTGTGTGTGTGTGTATATATATATATATATATATATATATATATATATATATATATATATATATATATATATATAATATTTATATTATATTTGTAACAACCTCAATTCTGGCCGTTAGTGGTATATGTTCGCACATACAAACAACCTTCGTAGGAAAATAATGAATGCTTAGAATCAAACCAAATTATATTATAATTGTCCCCAATTCTTCTAAAAGTATTGAATCTCGAGGACGAGATTCTCTTTAAGGAGGGTAGATTGTAACACCCCATGCTTACAACTCATAGATTGTAATCTCCACTCATAGATCAGTTTCTATCCAACCGTTAAATTTAATAAATCAATAACTAAAGGTTAAGACCCATGTATCATGGCCCACTTACAAAAAATAAAATGATCCAACCACTAACTCATCAAGAGATGTTAACTAGATGCATTCCAAGAGTCTTAAGACTATTAACTAGAAATTTAACCTGAACCAACCATTAGACTGTCTAGTATCAATGATTAATTATCAAAAGGGTATATCGGGTAGCCTCTTCAAACATCCGAGACACAAATTATCGGACCATTATACTCAATTTAATGATCCATAATTCGATCATTGCGATTGGACCATAAGATCATCAAATACACTAAGGATTTCCATGTGAGCGAAGCTAGGAATATTAAGAATCACTGATGAATGGATTATGAAAGGATCTGACCGTCGATGTTTAAAAATCGATTAGATCTGACATTGGAACCACCTTTACACGCTAATAAAACTCACAAAGATAAGTAATGTGACCCACCTGATTTTTAGATCCGCCTGATCATAGGCTCTGATGGGGCCCTCTAAATGAAATGGACGGAGTAGATTTGTCAAATACACATATATGGACCCCACTGGTGGTGTGCGTGTGCACAGCCCGTTCCTAACTGCAATGTACCGAAACCGTCAGCATGGTTTGACCGTGCTGATCCGAAAAATCTAAAGGAAGAGAGATTTTTCTCTCTTTTCCCGCCAGTAACGGCATTCGAAAATCACCGTCCATGTGTGGCTGATGTGGCCCACCATCGTCGAGCATCTCCATGATCCAAACCGTCCATCATGTTAAGGACGAAATTTAGACCAAACCCCCATCACTACCGCATGTGACCACTCGTGTACACGTACACGATCTTAGGTGAAAGGAGCGTGTATGAGAGGGTATTTCCGAAAATAGAATGCAAATCGCATCTGCTTCGCTGTCAAACTGCGTGCACACTCGTCCTCTTATCCTAACCCTCCACCTTAGTGAATCCATGCCTTTCAATCCACGTAGACTTTAGGGCTCCCATTCTCTCACAAGAGCCGCCGCCACTGCATATTGAAACCGAGACTTAAAACGTTAATAGCAATGCATCTAGTGGGTCCCACAATGATAGGTGAACTCATTCAAACCATTCATATGAATCAGATCATCAGATCAGCCACTCATCATGAAACCGCCATTACAGATGAGATCTTCTTCTCCGTTTAACCGTAGACACCCATCACTAGGAAATGGACCATTTTCCCTAATCTAAGCCATTCATTTGACGACCCAAAACCTCAGATGGACAATCATGGTGCTAGATTATGTCCATGAAAGCATGATTCAGTTATAACAATGAAAAACGGCACACCTTGGCAATTAAACACCGTAACAAATCTCTGGATTAGTTAAACTTTCGAAACCTCTAGAAGAGGTTAATAGGGCCTTTATAAGGCTGCCGTTTAGGGCATCCTTTCCAAAGATGGAAAGAGATAGAGAGAGGGAGGATAGGGCGCCGTTCGTGTTGTACTGAGTCGACTCAGCTCGACCGAAACGGTGTCGGGTCGGCTCGGGAATGGGTCGTTGGTCTGTCTTCCAGCATAGGAAAAGAAAGAAGAAAGCATGGAAGAAAAGAGAGAAAAGAGAAAACTAAAAAGAAAGGAAATGGAAAGAGAGTGAGATGACGAGTCTGCCGCCGCTGGATCGAGCTCCCAACGGGCCGTCTGAGACACCTCAGTCTCGCCGTTGGCCCTGTTGTAAACAAGCTCTAGCTCCTACCTCAGTTCAGGTGATGAAATTAAAAACCACCCCTGTCTCAGCTTATTTCCAGCGAACTAGTAAACTGACAGAATCCTCTGTTATTGTTGGTTCCACTCACTCGGCCGACTGTGTCCTCAGTCGCTTCCAACTCGGTCACGAGTTGGCGTGACTCAGAACCGCATGTCTGGGTGAAAACTCCGATTTGGATCAACAGTGGTGGCCGGTTTGCCTCGAGCTCTAATCAACGCTTGGAACCAATCTCGGGTGGCTCTGTTATCTCAACTATTCCACACCTATCTGCCTGTGGATCCCGACCATTTGATTTTCAAAACTCACCCAACCCTCTGACGAGTTAACTCACCCAAGCTTCCCAACTGATTCGTTCCAGTTATGACTCACTGATGCCAGAAGTCATTGGTGACAATGTCGGTTCATCAGACCCAAGGGGGCTGATAATCTTACACCAAGCTAATTGCCTTGGGCCCTCACTCAACTAGTTTAAGATTGGGAGTCCGACCGAGTCAACTCAGCCGTGACTCATTGGATCTTTGTAACCTCCCATCCAGGGTTGTTTACAAGTGTAAACCTTATAGAATACTCACTTTAAATTGATTTCAAATCAACAAAGTAATGACGACCCCATAACCATTACAGGTATAGAAATTGATTTTCAACTGCCCCAGTTAGGAAGTCAAAAACCCCATTACAAGAAAGATTGAATCAGGTGGAACGCTCATCCAAGGTGAGGAGCATCCCACATAGCTTCTTCCATTCACTAATTTTCATGTGGATTAACTCTCTAATGTATAGAATCATTGATTCCTAGTTATCTTGACTTCCTTGGATTAATTGTTTTAATGCCATGTTTCCTTAAAATTATGTGCATGATATATTGTCTTATAAACTCTATGTCACATTTATAATTATTTGCCTATGAATATAACTCTGTTAGACATATTAAGAAAAGAAAGCTTCTACACCAGATTATCTGTGAAATGTGTAGTGAAATATTACCTTCATGACTTCCTATATTCTCTAACCTCTAATTTAGTTAGTACTATCATGTGGATAGTTCTTAAGATATGGCAAATGTGAATTTATTTACATATAATGTACAAAGGGATGATGGGAACTCCATCTTTCATAATTATGACTATTTTTGCTATGAGACAAAGTTCCTCTTGACATCTTTAATTCATGAATATAACTCTAATGAGTCTAACTTAAGCTTTACAAACTCCTATTTCATTATACATTGTGAGTAGTATGAAGAAGGATCATGGGAAGAGTCCTTAAGGGACATAGAAGGACTCTTAGACAATTCAAATGATATGACCTCGCTTCTATATATACATGATATGTGGTGAGCCCTCCTTGAATGTAAAGAAATTATGGAAATCCATGTGGAATGTAGAGTTGGATAATTCATATTTGAAAATTAAAAGTTATTCATATTCTATCAAAGTATTGTATATATGTGTCATGGTGCATAACATTCATGCATGACATGTGAGCTTTTCCGAGTGCTTAATGTAAGCCACATTCTGGTCGATTTACTGTAGATCAGTTGAATGACCAGAGTTGTGCATTTGAGTCACTTTGGGTACTCTTATTTTACATGAAGCTTTTCGGAGATTTTTACTCCTCCTCAGGCATATCCCGGGTATTTTTCAGGAGATCGTCCTTGGGCGCACTCACCTTCATGGCCTTTTCTAGGTAGTCTACCTACCATGGGCGGTCTTTTATTTTGACAGCTGGATTGCATACCCAGATCTATGATTTGAACATATATTCATACACCCATACATTCATTTATAATTTCATGATCAGTCTCCTTGTAGTTGAATATGTTGTATATGTATTTGTATTACCCTGTGAATTATATATAAATTGCTAATCTATTTTGGAATGATGTGCTATGGCTGAATCTATGAGAGAAATTTTCACTGAGTTTTCACTCACCCAATAGTGCGGTTGCACCAAATAGATGCAGGATTGATAACAGGTGGAGACCCCTATGACGGGATTCCACGGACGGCTGAAGTGGAGTTTGGCAAATGAGAGTTCTATGTGAATGTTGTTGAGCCATTGGAGCTCTAGGATTTACTTGCTTTGTATTTCAAATTTGGTGTCTTGTTTGAGTTGTAATAAAATATTTTCCTGTTGTTGGATTTCATTTTGCTCCCACTTAAATGTATTAAACTTCCGTTTTTGTTACTCTTGATATCCTTAGTTTATGCAATATTGCCTAACTCCATGTCATGAAATTGCCGCTATTTAGATGTATGTTAATCCGCTTCATAACGTAATACTCGGGTTCTCTATGAGGAGCGACTACCCTCGGGTTTTGAGAACCAGGGTGTTACAATATTATATTATATTGTATATATTATATATATTATATATAGATTATATATTATATTATATAATATATACATAAGGGTGGGCCTTCATGAGACCCACCATGATGCATGTGTTGCATCCAACCGTCCAACCATTTGGCCAGCTTGTCTTACAAGCTTGAGACTAAAAATAGGACAGATCCAGGGTCAGGTGGGCCACATTATAGAAAACATGGGTTTGAACGTCCACCATTAAACCCTTGGGCTACCAAATTTGGGACAATATGATATTTAATTTTCTTCTTAATCCAGGTCTTTAAGACCTTATGATCAGATTGGACGGGGCATAAATGATATGGTGGGCCTTGAGAATTTTAATGGTGGAAATCATTATCACCACTTTTATTTGGTGCGGCCCATCTGATATACAAAAGGCCCATGTTACGAGGCCCATTGTGATGTATTCGAAGGCCCATGGGATATGGCCCATTGCAATGTACATAAGGCCCATTGATGTGGCCCACTTAATTTATATAAGGCCCATATGAGGTGGCCCATTTGATGTATCTGAGGCCCATGGGTCAAGGCCCAATGAGATGTCCTTAGGGTCCATTGCAATGTGTGATTCCTCCATGGTTTGTGTAATGATGTTTTATGGCGGGCCATGCCTTGGGAACAATGTTGATTTGACATCCACATTGTAAGAATAATGTTGGTTTAATGTCCGCATTATAAATCTCCCTAGGGCCCATTGATAGGCCCATACTTGCTGTGCGTAGGCCATCTAGGCCCACCTTCGTTGTGAGGATAGTTCATCACCTTATAACATGCTTAGTGTAACTGCATGACTCATGCCCATACGCATAATTTGTATGCTTGATATGAGGAATGTTTGATCATAGCATAAGCCGGTTAGACTGAGACATTTACGGGACTCCTTATGAGACGGAGTGCCCCGCATGATCGCGCGGTACACGCTGAATTGCTGCATGATTTGACAGTGTGACTCATGCATCTCGCATTTGTGTGTCGTGATCATTGTACGCCTTAGCGACATCAGGGCCGTGGCTCCATAGGCACATCGTGGATAACCGTATCAGATACCGGAAATACTTGGTTCTAGCACTGTGGGCACTTAGAATGTCCTTGTGTGAAAGTCCCAGAACCTTTTTGGTACCAGGAGTTGCTCCAACGTTTAGACCGAGTGGATACACGAGCGCCCGAGTGCCGAATACCAGTATGTCGCATCTCCCACTGTGTCATAGTCGGTTGGAAGGGGGTGTGGCCTTATCCGCCCAAGTGAGGAGGCTATAAACTAGGTTGAGTTTGACCAGCTCGCAAATGAGTCCGCTATCGATGAGTCGGGTAGGTATTGGCAGACTACTGGTCAGGCGAATAGTGTATTCTATTCCACTTGCTTGGCTGTGCAGCTAGGGAGGAGGCAGTCAGTGTGAAGTGTATTAAACCCCGGTGATATCCAGAGAGGAACTGTACTGATATGTGTACTTGATGAGGACTGACATGCTTACTTTGCATCTCGCATATGACATTTGGCTACATAGGCCTCACATCACATGGCCTTGGTATGGCCGATAGCATTCATGTCATGCATCATATAGCTTTGGTACAGTTGATAGCATTCATGGAGTTACCGTATATTTCCGCATTACTCTGATATTACACACTTGGTGTTGCCTTACGCACACACTTACACCACCTTCTAAGCTTTTGTAAGCTTATGCACGACCGTTGAGTGCAGTGTGCAGGTGACATTGGATCGCAGTAGCGCTAAGGCAGGAGCGCACATCAGATTATTTTGAAGTTTTTGATCACCCTGTATTTTTCTTTGCGCATTGTACTTAAAGTTTTTGATATAGTAGATATGTGGTGATGTTGTTTTGTGACTTGGTTATGCTTGTGGTTATGCTCCATTACAAAATAAAAAATCATACTGAAAATTCTCCTTGTAGGATCCCAGGATCGGAATCTTGCATGTGAGTGCCGGGATCCGAGAATGGGGCACTACGGAGGCTGTCGGCACCGGATTCAGTAATCGAAAATTTTATGAGCCCGTTTTCTGAGTTTGTGGCGTGACAGAAGTTGGTATCAGAGTATAACTTGGGAATACCTAAGATCACATCACATATCTGGTATGAACTTAAAATGAATAGGTTCCGAGTCCGAATAACTTAGCGATTTTCCGACAAAGACCCTTAACGTTTATGCCTTCGAAAATTCTCAAGGCTGATAGGCCATTTTTCCTTCCTGTAGGACATGCCGCCTAGAAGAGCGACCCGAGCGAATCCCACTCCATCACCTGCGACTCCCGCTCTACCACCTGCGATCCCCGCTCCACCACCAGATATTCTTGCTTTCCAGCCAGAGGATGTCACTCCTCTACCTGAGACCAGTGTGGATCCGACCGTACCTGTGAGTGCAGCCCAATTGCAGCAGATGCTACAGGCGATGACTACTATTCTTCAGGGGCAGAACAAGCATCCCACTATTACACCTGCCGAGGCAGAGCAGGAGCATGCAAGCGTCCTTCTCAAAGACTTCTGTCAGTATGATCCCCCATGTTTCCGGGGCGAGCCAGACTCTACTGCAACGAAGATATGGTGCTTCGAGGTGGAGAAGATATTTGACACCATAAGATGTACGACCCAACAGCGAGTCCCATTAGTCGTATTTCGTCTTCAGGGTGAGGCTCACATTGGTGGGCATCTGTCGCCCGATCGGTAGCGGCCGATTTTGAGTGGACCTAGGAGGACTTTGTAGACCGGTTTGATCGAAAGTTCTTTCCCGAGCATGTGCGGCAGCAACGCGCATTAAAGTTTGAGACTCTGGTCCAGGGAGACATGACTGTGTCCCAGTATGAGGCACGTTTCGTCGCGCTATCGAGATTCGCGATGTATCTTGTTGATGATGAGGGGCGGAAGGCCCGCCGTTTTGAGAACAGTTTGCGTCCTGCCCTCAGGAGCCGTGTGATCGGACACATGCTTCCGACATTTGAGCAGATTGTAGAAAGAGCCCAGATCTACGAGTCAAATTGGGCCAGTTTGCAGAAAGCCCGTGACCAGAGGGGAGATCAGAAGAGGAAGGCGCCCTCTGGTAGTTCTCACCAACAGCGTCGTTCACAGCAGTGGTGCACGACCCGCCCAACATTCCAAGTACCAGTGGCACCCCTAGCACCACCTTCGGGACCGTTCACAGGTACCTGCTTTGGATGTGGTAGGACAGGACATCGTGTGCACGAGTGTCCCCATCCGTAACAGCAGCAGCCGAGGGCACCGCATCCACTTCCGCGACGGCCACCACAGCAGCAGCAGGGACCGCAGCACCAGCCGCCGGGGCGTCCTCCACAGCAACAGAGGCAGCAGGTCAGGCCGCCACAACGGCAGCAGCATCAGTAGAGACCTCAAAGGGGACCCGCACCTCCCCAACAGGCCCAGGGCAGATTTTATACCACCCAGTAGGACCCTCAGTCATCAGGAGGGGTCGTCGAGGGTACTCTCCCTGTTTCAGCATGCATTGCACGTGTATTGTCTGACTCTGGTGCATCGCATTCCTTTGTGACTGATGATTTCTACTGATCGACCGGTTTGCCGATGGAGTCTGCCCGTGAGGATTTGTCAGTATCGACGCCCTTGGGAAAGACTGTAGTATTAGACCGATTTTGCTCGTCTTGCCCCGTTCTGATTGGGGATATCTTTTTACCAGCTGATTTGTTCGTATAGCCGATGTCCGAGTTTGATGTCATCTTGGGCATAGATTGGCTCGCCAAGTACCACTCTATATTGGACTGCTCCGCGAGGATAGTCACGTTCTGTATACCCGGCGTGCCAGAGTTCCAGTTTGTTGCCAAGCCTAGAGGAGAGCAGCTTTCTTGTCTATTATCGTGTGCCGTTGAGGAGTCAGTTACTTTAAGTATCGACCAGTTGCCGGTCATTTGTGGTTTTCCTGATGTGTTCCAGGAGATTCCGGGGTTACCACCTTGTCGGCAAACCGAGTTCCAGATTGATCTCGTGCCTGGTACCGCGCCTATTTCGAAGGCCCCGTATCGTATGACACCGTTGGAGTTACGGGAACTGCAGAAGCAGTTGGACGAGTTGCGCGAGTTAGGCTTTATTCGTCTGAGCAGTTTTTCATGGGGAGCGCCGGTACTCTTCGTGAAGAAGAAGGATGGCTCGTTGAGGCTTCGCATAGATTACCGCGAGCTCAACAAGGTCACAATCAAGAACAAGGACCCACACCCGCCACATACCCACGCACGCCGTAGTAGAATTTCACCACCTATGGGTTTCGCCCTCCAATGAAATTGGCAATGAAGGCTTTGCTGAGCTGCACGAATGAACTAATCGACTGCGGCTTCAACAGTCGAAACCACATCTGGGCCGGCTTGGTCAGAGTAATCAGGAATGCTCGACACATAACTGCATCTGGTGCGCAGTGTAGTTTCATCCATGCTTTAAATGACTCTAGGTGTTTGGTGGGATCGGTAGTCTCTGAGTACGGGTTGATCTGTGACATTTGAAACATTGGAGGAATCTGCAAGACCATTATGTCGGCGGTAAAGGGAGACTCGGTTTCTTCTAACATTGCCTCTACTAGGGTAGGGGCATTTGGTCAATAGTTTTGTCGCATGTCGCCGATTTGGCCTCACAAATCTTTGAGCTCAGCTTCCTAGGGGCTCTTGCTTTCGACAACCACTTCGTCCACCTCCCCGGCGATCTTACCATGCTTCTTTTTCTCCAACTCGTGGAGTAGGTCGGTCTTTGCTAGAGTGGTTGTGCCAAAGACATGGGAAGGTATGGGCTAGGAGGCATTGTTTCGTTTACCTCGGGACCGAGTAGGCGCCTCGAATGTGTTGCAAGTATCTGGGATCGCTTGTCCCGAAGTGCGCTTGGCTCCCTGAATCAGGCGGGACTGCAGTTGCTCCAGTAACCGTTTCATAAAGCTTAAGTTGTTGTTTAATGCCTCGACTTGGCGCTCGAGGGACACGAGTCCTCCACGGCCGCGGGATTGGTGGTTCGGGCCCGCGGGTACGGACTCAGCCTGAATTTGTGAAGAGCCTCCGTGGCTAGCTAACTGCTCCAGAAGTGCCAGGTCGAGTGCACCTGGGGATGCCGGGGCTTTCTTCTTTCTTCTCGCCATTGTTGAATCGAAGTAAGAACAGTTTTCGAATGTCGTTCCCACAGACAGTGCCAAACTGTTGATGCAGAAATCCAGTCGCTCTTCGCCCTTGGCTCGTGAACCTGCACATAGAACAAACAAAGAAGACCTGGGTAGTGCGCCGAGGACGCTCCAATGACAAAGTCAGGAATCCGGGTTTAATTGGGTATACGGGGGTTAGGGCTAGAGATTATACGTACCTCTTCCTTTGAGGACCTTCTCTTTTATAGGTGGAGAGAGGCGGTGGCGTAGGGGGCGTTCGTCCCTATTTTGGCGGGGATAGAATCCTAGTAGGATTCTGGATTTGTGCGGGAGGATTTTTCTAGATCATCGGTGAAGAGATCTGTGTTGGAGATGGTTTCTGTGATCTTCGGTGTGAATTGTGGGCTGGCTGGAGGTCGGTTAGGTCGAGCTCGGCCTAACGTTGGCCATGAGATTGGTTGGTTGTGCTTGGTGTGCCGGGGTAGGGCACGACCTACTTACTGAGGTCGGGCTCAGTCTTTCCACTGAGGTTGAGCTCGCCCTTGGGTTGATGTAGGGCATCTCCTCTGGTCGGTTAGGAGGTAAGGGCTGGACCGCTAGGTCGCACTTATAACCTTTTAGGATGCTTGACATGTCCGGTGAATGGTAGGTCAGCACATTTTCCCTATACGATACATTATCATGAATCAATCACATTAACACATATAAGCTCATAATCAGAAAGTCCCAACGTAATCCAATAAGTAGATATGTGTGTGTATTATATCTAAATAAGGTTAATTAGAATATATGTATATAGAATAAAATAGTTTATTATATTTTATGTTTATTAGCTATTATATACATAAGTAATCAAATAAATGGTTAATATACTTTGCCCTTATTTAATACTTCATTTTCAATTATTTCCCATTTATTAATCTATCTCTACAAAAAAACTTCCGTCATTTATGGAATCGAATCAATGGTGATGACATACCAATCTCTATTCTTGAAATCATGCCCAAAGTCTACAGTTGGCCTTCAAAGCAATGGTATAAGATGGAAATAACTCACTGTTGAACATTCATTACACGGAATTGAAGAAAGTGATGGGCATGATTGTATAATGGGTGTGATTTTTTATATCCGCAATAGAGCCCACGTGATGGACAGACCCCATTGATGTGTCATCTTCCACCTGTACTTAGAGAAATGGTTCTGCCATTTCCAGCTTTTCACGCCCTCTACCGTGGCTTGTGTGAAAGATAGGCCGTTCATCGTGTGGGTTCAACAACGTGGTCAGCCCACTACTGTCATTGGAGCAACAACATGGCCTCTGCCAATAGTCATTTCTGATGGAGCCCACTACTGTCGGTGAGATTTGTACAGTGTCCTATTCTTGGTGGGCCTAAGCGAAAGTCTTTTTTTTTTCCTGATGACTTTATGATTGGCCCAAGCGAATCACCTAACCTCCTGCTAACTCATAAATGTACGCCGTAACATCATTGGGGCCTTTGGTGTAAGCCTTTTAAGGTATATACCTACCGTCTTGAATACCATTGATGAGCCCATCCTTGCTTTCCATGGTAGATAGTAGGAAGTGTTAGATAATATCATGATAATATCATTATGCAACATGTGATAATGACGATCTACGTGGGTGCATGATGATGTGTTCATTCATTTCATTTCTTACACTTAATAATATTACATCTGACACCGGCCAATTTCACATAGGTGTGCATGAACCGTACCGTCCACCAGGTTGCCCACTATGTTACATTGCTCAAGAACAGATTGGTCCAGTCATCGGATATGTGCCCAGGTTGAAGTGGATTATATTGGTCAGATCTTTTTAATCAACCATTTCTGGGTACACGACCCACCTGATGACGGCATTGGCCTGATTTTACCACAAAATGCATACACGGCAGAGGTCACAATCTCGGGGAGTGTAGAGTATCTTGCTCTCGTGAGTAACTTTTGTTGGCTCTCAGTTTGTTTTTGCTCGTGTGGTGCAGGCGTGCCAAAATCAATTGTGTGGCTCCATTCAAATGGAAAAACTTGACCCCAAGAGCCAAGATAAGTATATAGGTGAGCGTGATCATATATGATCGAGATCTGAGAAGATCATATTCAGCCAACTCGCAAGATAGTTATTAAGAAGTTCAAACAATTGTCGGAAGATGGGGTTCTTCCTTCGAAAATGGATTGCACTTTTCCTTCCATACGAGAAGACTTTCATAAGTGGAAACGGTCAAACAAAAGATAAATACTTATGTCGATCACACGGAACAACTGTAAGATGCGTTTCTGAAAGATGAAGTGATTGTATTGATACTAAGAATAATCTAGCACAAAAACATAGACTTGGATTACAAGTAAAAATTACTGCTACTCCTAAGATAAAACTTAGTTAGGACAAGGAAAGATAAATTTGATTTGTTTGTTGACTTGGTATGGGACAATTTTGTGGAATTCTTCAGCTGGCTATTTATAGATCTCTTGTTGGGGATCGCACAGAAGCAAACCTGAATGAAATCAAACAAGAGGAAATCAAAAGCAAATAAAAGCACATAGAGATCACACTATTTTTACGTGGAAAAATCCTCGCTAGAAAAAACTACAACACCAAGAGATAGAGAATCCACTATGAAAGAAGAATTATAAGAGATGAATAGACTGATCGACCCGAATAACTACAAAATCATTTCTCAAAACCCTAACTTTGCTCTAGAACACCTTAAGAATATCTTAACATTCACTTCTCATATCTTAATCCTGATTACACCCTATACATATACTATTACAATTGGAATTAGAAACAAATCATGCACTTACGCAATTTCACAGGTGTCGTCGATGGGACGTTTGATGGCATCAAAAGCCATTAAAGATCAGTCGATGACATCGAAGCCGCCTTCAATGGCATCGAGTAGTAACTTCGAAACTGTCCAGAAAGCAACTAAAATTTTCTCGAATTTTCTTGATGGGATTGATAGACCCTTCATCTTAGTCAAATTGAAAACATCTGACAACAATCTCCACCATGGATTCAATCTTTATGCTCCATTCCTCCCCTATGTGATTACCATCTCTAATCGCCTTTCATCATAACTTCATTGTTGCTTCTCGTGCGCACTCCATCTTCATTAGGCCTTCGCCAAGCCTAAAGAAGTCACACATAACTTGAACTTCTCTGATGGAACTACCTTCGTAAGCATGTTGGTTTGGGTTCACACTTGTAAGGATCTTCTCTAGAGTCCCACTGCCTTCCTCAAGGCTTGATCTTCTTCTTCGCTCTTAAGATGGTGGTATCCCTACCATGGATCAGAGTGTCTATGATATTCTCATAAGATGGTGGAAGTGAATTCAACATAATTAAGGCTTAATATTCTTCTCCGATCTTAACCTTCACATTCGTCGATTTATAAAGCAATTCTCTGAATGTGCTTATAAGTTTATTGATATCATACCTAGGGGTGTACACAAACCGAGCTAGCTCGGTTAGCTCGCTCGACTCAACTCGAAAAAGCTCGATTCGACTCAGTTCGAAGTTGAGTTCGAGCCGAGTTGAGCTTATTTTTTAGCTCGAAAATGAGCTTGAACCGAGTTCAAGCTGGCCCATGCTCGACTCGACTCGAATCAAACCCAGCTCGAATCAAACTCGGATCGAACCGGTTCGATGACTCGGTTACCTTGACATTGATGTTACACACCAAGTGTTTCATGAAATGACTCAACGAAGTGTGGCTGGTGGCAAGGAAGGTATGTACATGAAACAAATACCCATTTTCACTTGGTTTTTATGTTGCTCAGAAGGCGTTTGATAAAATACTTGTAAAACCATTACTGTTGTTTTACAAACAGTGGGATTTTGAAGGTGCAGTCCGGGTGTTTGTGGAAATGTTGCACAAGCGAAGTCGGCTCAAACTGGCCTGAGCTGCTGACTGAACCGAGCCGAGCTGGCCAGTCAGGCTCGAGGACCGAGCCGAGCCGAGTTCGAGCTGAGGTCAGCTAGTGGCCAAGCCGAGTCGAGTTGAAGCCAGCTTAACTCGGTTCGACTCGATGTACACCCCTAATCATACTTCTCTCTCATATTAAGATTATAAAACTATTTTTTAAGATACAGATGATTGCTCAATAATTTCTTTATGTATAAATTGTCTAGTTTCATCCATATCCCTACGAGAGTCTTTTGATTCAAGACAGTATAGAGAACGTTGTCTGCTAGACACAATTGGATCAAGGTTGTAGGGATTAATTCAGGTGTAATCGGGATTAAGTTACGAGAAGTGAATGTTAAAAGGTTCCAGAGCTAGGGTTTTAAGAAAAGATTTTGGGGTTGTTTGGATTGGTAAGTTCGTTCATCTCTTATAATTTCTCTTTCATAGTGGATTCGTTATCTCTTTGCGTCGTAGTTTTTTCCCGCTAGGGTTTTCTATGTAAAAATCATGTGATCTTTGTTTGCTTTTGTTTACAATTGGGCACTTACCCCGTTCCGCACGCGTCGTCGATGGGACCTTGATGGCATTGACAACCATCAAAGACCAGTCAATATATAACATCGAAACCACCTTCGATGTCATCGAGTAGTAACTCTAAAACTATCCAACGAACAACTAAATTTTTATCGAATTTTGTCGATGGGATCGATAGACCCTTGATCTCAACTAGATTGAAGACATCTAACAACATCTTTGTCGTGGTTTCTCTTCAAGAATTTCTCTTCTTAACTTCGTCGGTTATAGCAGTTGAATTGTTGCCACGTCAGTCTTCCATATCCTTCCTCCTCTTGACACATATCTTTTCCTAATTGCTTATTCCACTCGAGCACTTTCCGCCTCTTGGACTTCTCGAATGTGTCTCGTCATCAGCTAATGTGTATCATTCAACTCAATGCTAGTTGTACTTCTTTAGAAAGTACTCCAAATATCTTTAAAAATCTTTCGCAGGCTATATACTTCTTGTGCAATAACACGTGTCATTTTATAATTGGATATTTCAATAACCGTTAGAAATAAGGTAAAACAGTTTTCAGCATTTCTCTCCCTTTCTTTTGGGCTGAGTCGACGATGCAAAAATGCTTTAAGAAACGTAGGGACTTAGTCATTAGATTTGAATTCTTTTCAATGATACAGATCATTTATTTGACGGGGCTCTGCTTGGATGGGTGATTCCAAAAAACACCTCTCGAAGGGAATAATCTCAATACTTTGATTCCAAAAGGTTATTTAACCTATCATGTTCAGAGAAAAAGAAGCCAAATAATAAAATGGTTGAAATAACCTAATTTTGATTTGTTGGCTTTCCATTACACAGAGCGAGCCTCTTCATATAAACGGTTTGGATTATTAGAACCTGACCCTGATTCAAATACCAAAAGTCCTTGGTATAATGCCAAAATTCCTTTGGTATCGTATCAAAATACTTGGCGATGTATTGGTGCAGAACTCATATTTTTTTATCTTGTGCAATTTCGTACGAGAGAGTGTGTGTGTGTTCTACATTATATAAGGCCCTAAAATTAGATGCAGAGCAGAGAGAGAGAGAGAATTCTACACTATATATAAGGCCGGCCCTAGAATAAGGTGTAGAGCAGAACAGAGCAAAGCAGAGAGAGAGGCTACAATGGAGAAAGAGTTGAGAGTTTGTATCATCGTAGGAATCCTTGTAATAGTCATTGGGACTCTTATTGGGGGTGGGAGTTGCGAAAGGAGCGGGGCAAGTGCAGCATGCAATGGTTCCATTGCAGAATGCTATGAAGAGCATGTAGAGTTGTTCATGGACTCTGACATCCACATAAGGATTCTTGCAGGGACACTAATAAAATATAAGCCCCTACTGCAAAATCTACCTGCTTCGGTTATGCCCAGGCCTGGACGATCCTATACTGGTCAAGGATGCAAGAAAGCACATGGGTGCAGAGGCTAATCTCTTCCAAAACCCTAAACCTCTATCACTCTCTGTGTGTGTTTTGTCTGATGTTTTGTTAGTTACAACTGCCATTTGAGATCCAAGCCACTCATCAGGTTGGTCCCTTGTCGACATGACCTCCCTCTTCCACCAGTCTCTCTCTCTCTCTCTCTCTCTCTCTCTCTCTCTCTCTCTCTCTCTCTCTCTCTCTCTCTCTCTCTCTCAATTTACTGGGCCTGACTTGATAAATGGCAAGATCTTGCACCCAAGTGCTATTTTGGCTGGGTAGGTATCTTGTACAGCACCTGTTGTAGGAAGTGTTAGGGGCCTTGAACAAAACCTTAGGATCTAGCCCTCCAGAACAAACCAGAATTATGTATAATAAAAGCAATGAAAACAATCAATGCATCAATCACACACCACACAAGAGATTTTTACGTGGAAAACCCTCAAAGAGGTAAAATCCACGGGACCTCGTCCAGATCAACAATCCACTATGAAGTAGAATGTTACAACCTTCTTCACTCATGCAGGAGTAGATGAAAAATGAAAGAATAAAGAAAACTAGAGATATCTCACCGATTACAAGGATATAGAAGCGCTGAGACGACGGCTCCCTTCCACAAGCTTCCTCTCTCTCCTTTCTCTCTCTTTATCACACCCTAAACCTTTTAGGATACCCTCTTGTGCTTTTCTCATACATAGAAAAACCGTAGGAACACCTATTTATAGTTTAGGAAACTTCCCTTTCGCATCTCAGTTGCGAAAGGACTCAAATCCGCAGTTTCGCCCAAAAACGCGGAACAAACTGCATAACCTACGACTAGTCCTGGAAATTCCAGGACTGGTCTTAGCCTCCTTCGACTGGTCGAAGCCTACCTTCGACTGGTCCTGAAAATTCCAGGACTAGTATCAGCCTCTGAGAAAAACAACACGAACTCGCTGAACTTTGAGTCGTGCCAGGGCTCGAACCCACAACCGGTCGAGCGCCTCCCACGATCGGTCGAGCGGGGCTCAGGACCGGTCGAAGACTGAAAAAAACCCCATCAGGAAGCAGGCAGAACACCCAAGCTTTGTGGGGCTCACCATGGTGTTTGCGTGCCCATCCACTCCATCCATCAGTTTTTACACCTTATTTTCACCGCCAGAATAAAAAATTCTGCTGATCCAAGTATCAGGTGGGCCACACCACAGGAATAATGTAAAATCATGCATAAACCATTTAAGTTCACTTGGTGTGGCCCATCTGAGTTTTGGATCAAGATTAATTTTCTGTGATGGAGTAGCTTATCAAATGAACACGTTCGATCGTGACACAATGTCCATTGCTGCAAGTAAGGTTTCTATGGTGGGCATCCCCATCCTCACTGTTCCATGTGATGTTGCACATCTAAGTTATGGATTGGCCCGAATTTGGGCTCACATCCTAACAAGAGCTGTTGCAACCGATGCACTGAGTGGATGTCACAAGCACATGAAAATGGGCCAATAATGCTTGGGTGTTGCATGCTCTTCCTATGACTTAAGTATTTGATTTCGATCCTTTGATGGGCCATTTGAATAAAAATTTGTTAGAGTAGAATGTATAGTCTTCTTAGATCAGGATATATATCTCTCTCTTTTTTTCTTTTTTTCTTTTTTTAAAGATGTATATTCGTTAAGATCTTCACATATCTCTCTTCTTTTATATATAGATTGAAATTTATAAATTCTGATTTACACAGTGTAATCTCTAGTGTATCGTCTCATTTTATTTCATTTCATATGTATTCAATGTTTACTGGTATTCTTCTAATGATTTCAACGAGGGATTTTATCTCGTGATGGCTTGGATGAGCAGTTTTGCTACAATATCTCAATTCATTGTTCCCTATCATAAGATACAATGGTACTATAGCTGTTGGATCTGGGATCATTTTAGGTGATCCAAATCGTTGATCTGACGAGTTTCACGGTCATGACTGCTCCTAAAACCATGGCAACGGGGTAGCTGATTAGGTGCGGCCCAGCCTCACCCAAGACGGTGGGGCCCTAACTATGGGGCCACCTTGATGAATGTATTCTAAATCTACACCGTCCATCTGTTTTTACAGATCATTTTAGTGCATGATCTAAAAAATAAACAGATCAATTCTCAGGTGGACCATACCACAGGAACCATTGGTGATTACCGATTAATGGGATACAAAAGTTTTGGATCGAGCTGATATATATATATATATATATATATATATATATATATATATATATATATATATATATATATATATATATATATATATATATATATTATATATTTTCCTTCATCCAGGTGTATGTGACCACATCAACAGATTTGACGGCAAATGAATATTACAGAAACATTACCCTGGGTGCTGGGAGTTTTTATCGGTAGACCGTTCTATCACCACTTTATCCTATAGTATGGTCCATCTGAAATTTGGATCTTATTCAGTTTTGGCCTCATGCACTAAAACGACCTGAAAAAATAGATGGACAGCATAGATATAAAATAAATACATCAAGATGGGCCCACCGCAAGGGCCGGACTTTCTTGGGTTTAGTTTTGGCCCAAACCAGCCCATTGCCGTCCCTAAATTCCTACACTTACAATCACTTGCTCAGAAAACAGCAGTTGAAAAGACGAACCATATTTAATGGAGAAGAGTTAAATGATCAAAGGTTTCGAGTATTCTAATTTTAGAGTATTTCCATGGAAATCCCCGATCCACCATGAGGCCCATCTGATAAAAGGTTTGGATCCTCCAAATCTGAACCCACATCCAGTTGCTTTAGTCCCAGTGTATACTACAAGTCCTGCATTTTTATCGTATCAAGGCAGACTTTTATTTTTTGCACCATTTGAAAGTGTTGGTGACTCTTGAAATGTATACATGCCGTAGCTAAGTCAAACATGACTGTCTAAACCGCTGGCCCAACTGTAGATGGAGGATAACCGAAAATTTGCAGTGAAAAGATAGCGTTAACCATCTGATTTTTCCAGTTGAATTTTGACCACTATCTATTTACTTTTAACCAGCCATTTTTTATAGCCACTAATTGGATAGTTGGGATTGCTTCATCAGTGTGTTTAATTACGTATATCTCCATCCACAACGGGACCCACAATTTGGATGGTTAGGATTGCTGTAAATCAGCGCCACATGAGAGGAGTGTTTTTTTCTTTTTTTGGGTTACATGAGAGTGGTGGTAGAAAACTAGCTGTCCATGCTGTTAGGTAGAGCTGGGCAAGGGATGACTCGATTTGGTATACTTGACTCATCCGACTTGTTTAGACCTGACTCGACCTAAAATGAGTGGGTGAATCGATCCAAATCAAGTAGACTTTGTCCAATCCAAACTCAAACTGAGTCAAGTTCATGTTACCCAATTACTCGACTTGACCCAAAACTCAACTCGGTATTGACTTGACTCAATCTGAAACCCAACTCATAATAATAATAATAATAATAATAATAATAATAATAATAATAATAAAAAATCAGATTTAATGTTTCAGATCTAAAATGCCATGTAGCTGATGGAGAGGCTACAAGTCCGGTGGATACACCTAGGTTCTGAAATGTGATTTTAGCCCGTGGATATTTGCCACACCCTGATCCGACTTGGTGCTGACTCAACCCAACTCAGTACTCATAATCAGCGACTCAATGCCCAGCTCTACTGTCAGGGAGCTGGTTCAGTGATCCAGACCGTTAAATGTAATGGGTCCCCTCAATGAACGCCAGGATCTCTCACCCTCATACCACATTTCGTGTCACGTTTGGGGAAGGTTTGAGATAGAACTCGGCCTCTGCGAGTAGTCATTTCTGGTGGGGCCCACTATTGTCGGTGAGATTTTCGTGCAGTGTCCCATTCTTTGTGGTCCATCAGAAAGAACAATCGAATCATGCCTAGTAAGTCATTTATTTCTGACTTTATGATGGGCCATGCGTATCACCTAACCTCCAGCTAACACATAAATTTAGACCGTTAACTGCCGACATCAACGGGGCCTTTGGTGGTAAGCCTTAAAGCTATACATCTACCGATGGAACACCCAATTAATACGGATGATTTATATGGTCACCGTTGATGGGAGACAGTTAGATGTTTGACTAGATCAATGGTCTGGATCGCCAGTCGTGCTCCGTTTGCTACTAGTTTTTAGTTTGTGCAAGTTGGTCCCTTTGCTCAATGATCCAGACAGTTTGCCTGTTGGGACTCACCTTGGATGGATTATTCCTAAAACTCCATGATGGTGTAATCCTATCGTTCAAAAAGATTACATGGTTTAGCAATCTTCTTCTTCTGATTAGGTTTTTTTTTTTCCTCATCATATGAGTATTCGAACCCATAATCTCAATGTTAAAATAATATTCGAACTCATGATCTCAGTGTTAAAACAAAGTACAGCTACTACTAAGCCATGGAGCTCAACCCACCTGGTTTGACAATCTGTATACATCAAAGAATAGTGATTTGGATCTTTGTTTTTCTTAACTAAATTGAGATTTAAAAGGGGTAATCTTTACTATTTCATTATTACTTTTTCTTGACAAGAAAAATAAGAAATGCGAGAAGTCATTTGATATTGAGATGGATTGGGAGCTTATAAATGAAGGTAAATGGGAAATGAAATTCAAATATTCTATTTGAATAGGAGTAGATGGGAGGAATTGAAATATATTGAAATCTTTTAATATATTGGTAAGAAAATATATGATATTTTAAATTAGTATTGATGTCTCAAATTAGTGTACATATGCGATATTTAACAAAATAATTGTGATAAATCTATTGAAATATACTCTTTAACAAAAATGAGAAAATTTTAAGCCTCAAGTCGACTACAGATATAAAGATAAAAAACAAGCAACTTGCCAATACTCTTTAACCATCCATTTAGATGACTAACTTTCCAATGGTTTGGATCATTCTATTGATATAATTTTAGTGATGTAGTAGGTAATTAAATTATTTCAAGTATTATTAGCATCATTTGACTCTCCAAGGTATTTCGCTACATTTACTTCTAAGTCGTAAAGGACATTTGGGCAAAAACTCCTTGAGCCCACAAAAGTTTTGGATCAACCTTATATTTATACTTTCTTTTCATCCTGTCTGTGTCACCGGTGAGCCGTAGGAAGTTTTCAATGGTGAATGTACAATCACCACTGTTCTATGTCATCTTGTCCACTTGAGCTTTGGATATGCATCTTTTTTTTTTCTCATTTATTTATTTATTTTCATGAGCTGTAAAAACAGATGGATGGTGTGGATAAAACACATACATCGTAGTGGGCCCCATAGAGCTTGGGCATGTTGTGTCACGGGGATACTCCTACGCCGTGTGCAACAGGCAATTCGCTTCCTAATATACCACGTGTGGTCCCAGCATTGTACAATATCCTCTTTAACAATTCAAATGAGAAATTTTATGATACTCTGCTATAATGTGATAGTTGATACGCATGAACTAAGAAATTGCACAGATGACATGTATGTAAGTTAAAATAAACCATTCAATTCATGTGTCCCCAGTTAAGATGCTTCTAGACAAAAACCTTAGTTGAAATTTAATTGTCTCTCAAAGTGAAAAATAATTAACAGTCCACATTTAATCAACAAATTTCCATTAATCAGAGGCTAGGATCATTCAAAATCAATCTGAATTTTGGATCAAGAGCTACTTATAGTGGGTCCAGCAATTTCACTGGTTAAATTTGAGTTGAAATAGCCCACATATACAATTCTAAGTGCCTGTGTATCAAACACCACACAATGCCTCAGCATTAAATAACACCACTGATTGAAGGAGCTATTACTATCAGTTAAAGGGACGACCCATGTGGGAAACATTTGCTCCTTTCATTTCTCATCATAAGGAACCTTGTTACACTACATAAGTTCCTACAGAGCTTGCGAGAGTTGCAATATCACTATAGGAGTGAGAGAGAGAGAGGGGATGTGGATGAGGAGAGGAGTTTGTATCATTGTAGGAATCCTTGTAATACTCCTTGGGAGTCTCAAGGGTGGTGGGAGCAGTGAATGGAGTGAGGTAAGTATACCATGCAATGGTTCCATTTCAGAATGCTATGAAGAGTCTGAGTTCTTCATGGACTCTGAAATCAGTAGAAGGATTCTTCAAGCGTACAACGGAATCAGCAACGATGCGTTAAAAGCCGACCAAGCTGCAAACGGTGGAAAGAAACCGGGTCGACCCTATACACGACCTTGCACAAAGGGCAACTACTGCGATCGTCCAGGCCATTGATCAGAAGAGAAACACCATTCAAATGTCCACCTCAAACCCAAACATACTGATCTTGTAATAATCGCACCCAAGTGCTATTTTGGCGTGGCGCTTACTATGATGCTTGTGTGCCTATCCATTCCATCCATCAGTTTTTGCACCTTATTTTCACGTCTTTTAAAAAGAAATCCGCTGATCCAAATCTCAGGTGAACCACACTAGAGCAATAATGTAAAATCCTGAATAAAGTTGTTGGTTTTTTTCTTTTTTTTCTTTTTCTTCTTCTTCTTCTTCTTCTTCTTTTGGGTTATAAAGAAAATTACAAGCTCACACCTGTAACTTTGTTGATTAAAAAAAGATTGCTATACATCCCACGGACATCTTGTAATAATAAACCTTGCAGCAATCAAACATAACCACAAACCATTCCCAACTCCATCAGTCTCTACAGATAACATGAAGTTGCTGCCACCTTGATGTAGAGCAGGTGGTCGCGGAAAGTTTCATAGCCAAGATGGATCAAAAAAGGCCCAATCAGAAGTGGAGGTGATCCGGACCGTCAGACTTAAAATAGATGTAAATTGCAAACCGAAATGAGCTATCGGACGTACCATATGATTTCGGAGTAGGACTAGCTAGTTTAGCCACCCAACCCCACTATAGAATCCTTGTAGGCAATATGCCCCAACTGTCCTATGAGGCGTTGAATGCAAACAAAGCTGCCTCTCTTCGTGGGGCAAAGGGTGCATCCTATACACGACCTTGTACTTTTGCCAACTACTGCGAACGTCCACCTCCCAGTTGATCAGAAGGGAAACATTAAGGCCCGATTTTTTAAATCTGAAGTCTAAATACTGAATCTGAAATATGAAGCCTGAACCTAAAATCTGAAGTCAAAAAACTTATTTGATAATTATGACTAAGTCCGAACATTAAGTACTGAATTTGAAACAATGTGTTTGTTAACAAACATTTTAAAACATCACACCCAGATCCATAGCTCAAGTGGTGTTGATTCCCGAGTGAAAGATATCTCGTTTCAACACTAAAGTCTTGGTATTGATTCCCAAGTTGAGGTGACTAACAGTGAAGTCCGAACTGACAGTGGGTGTACTAACAAACTAACAAAAAAAGAAAAACATTTTAAAACATCTGTAATGTCTAAAATATGTTAATTTGATACATTTTCTCCTATCTCCCGTTTGGAAATGTTTTACGGTATAAAGAAATTATTTTTTATTAAATGAAAATAAAATCATTATATTTAATTCAAATAAATTAAAATACTTAATAGAAAATTAAAATATCATTATTCATAAGGCCCTCAATTCCTCTGAGCAAAAAGATTGTTACCATGTATCGTGTAGGCTTGAGCACCAGTAGCAACAAAGCCTTCAAATTGAACATGACCACCATTATCCCTCTTGTTTCTCATTGCACTTTGATATGTTAGGTATTGCGTTGTCCACTGTAATGTATTTAGTCCCTTGTTGACATGACCTCCCTCTTCCACCTCTCTCTCTCTCTCTCTCTCTCTCTCTCTCTCTATTTGCTGGGCCTGACTTGATAAATGGCAAGATCTTGCACCCAAGTGCCATTTCGGCTGGGCAGGTATCCTGTACAGCACCTGTTGTAGGAAGCAGGCAGAACACCCGAGATTTGTGGGGCTCACCATGGTGTTTTTGTGCCCATCCACTCCATCCATCAGATTTTACAGCTTATTTTCACTCCCAGAATAAAAAATTCTGCTGATCCAAATCTCAAGTGGGCCACACCACAGGAATAATGTAAAATCATGCATAAAACCTTAAAGTTCACTTGGTGTAGCCCATCTGAGTTTTGTATAAGGTTTTTTTTTTTTTTTTTTTTTTTTTTTTTTTTTTTTTTTGTGATTTAGTAGCTTATCAAATGAACATGCAATGGTATATAAAAAAAACACAACGGCCACGGCTGCAAGGAAGGTTTCTATGGTGGGGCATCCCCATCTTCACCATTCCTTACAGCAGATGTATAGAGTGGATGTCACAAGCATATGAAAATGGGCCATAATACTTGGGTGTTGCATGCTCTTCTTATGACTTTAGTATTTGATTTCCGTCTTTTGATGGGCCATTTTAATAAAATTAACTTTGTTAGAGTAGAATGCATGTATATTCTTCCTAGGTTAGGATATATCTTTTCTTTTCTTTCTTTTTATTTTTAAAGATCTATATTCCTTGAGATCTCTACATATCTCTCTTCTTTTATATATTGAAATTTAAAATTTATGATTTACACAATATAATCTCTTATGATTTAATATGGTATAATAGCTGTGCCATTTTATTTTTACTGTTAAAAAATGTATGTATCATCTTATTTTATTTCATTTCATGTGTAATCAATGTTTACTGGTATTCTTCTAATGTTTTCAAGGAGAGATTTTATCGTGTTGGCTTGTATGAGCAGTTTTGCTACGATATCTCAATTCATTGTTCCCTGTCATAAGATACAATGGGTAGGCTCTGGGAAGTTTTTAACCGAAGGGCGTTCTATCACCACTGTATCCTCTAGTATGGTCCACCTGAGATTTGGATCTTCTTCAGTTTTGACCTCATGCCCTAAAATGATCTGAAAAAACAGATGGACGGCATAGATATAGAATAAACACATCAAGATGGGCCCCACGGCAAGGGCTAGACTGTCTTGGGTTTAGTTTTGGCCCAAACCAGTCCATTGCCGTCCCTAAATTCCTACACTTACGATCACTGGCTCAGAAAACAACAGTTAAAAAGACGAACCATATTTAATGGAGAAGAGTTAAATGATCAAAGGTTTCAAGTATTCTAATTTTAGAGTATTTCCATGGAAATCCCCGATCCACCGTGAGGCCCATCTGATAAACGGTTTGGCTCCTCCAAATCTGAACCCACATCCAGTTGCTTTAGTCCCAGTGTAGATGTAGCATAACCGAAAGATTGCAGTGAAAAGATAGCGTTTTTCCGGTTGAATTTTGACCACTCTCTATTTCACTTTTAACCAGCAATATTTTATAGCCACGAATTGGATGGTTGGGATTGCTTCATCAGTGTGTTTTAGGTATACCTCCATCCAAAACGGGACCCACAATTTGGATGATTAGGATTGCTGTAAATCAGCGCCACATGAGAGGAGTGTTTTTTTTTTTTTTTTTAAATGGTTACATGAGATTGGTGGTGGAAAACTAGCTGTCCATGCTGTTAGGTAGAACTGGGCACAAGGCGACTCAACTCGTCCGACTTGTTCAGACCTCGACCTAAACTGAGTGGATGAGTCGATCCAATCTGAGTAGACTTCGTCCAATCCGAACTCAAATTGAGTTAAGTTCGGCCTTGTAACTCAACTCGACCCAAAATTCGATTCGGTATTGACACGACTCGATCTGAAACCTGACTCGTATATATAAATAAATAAATCAAATTTGACATTTCAAATCTAAAATGCCGTGTAGCCGATGAAGAGGCTGCAATTCCAGTAGATGCACCTGGTTCTAAGCTGTGATTTCAGCCCACAGATACCCGCCGCACCTAATGACTTGGTGCTGACTCAACCCGACTTGGTACCCATGACCAGGTCGGACTCGGTCCGGGTTAGTCTAGGCCAGACCCGGATCGGGTCAGGCATGCTGGACTCGGTACTGAGTCAGGTCACGTTCGGGTCACGTTTATTTCAAAACTGGGCCGAGTCGGGTCAGCCCTCACTTAGTCCGACTCAACTCAATGCCCAGTTCTACTGTTAGGGAGATGGTTCAGTGATCCAGACCGTTAAATGTAATGGTTCCCCTCAATGAACGCCTGGATCTCTCACCCTCATACCACATTTCGTGTCACGTTCTGTTGGGGCCCACTATTGTGGGTGAGATTTTCGTGCAGTGTCCCAATCTTTGTGGACCAACAGAAGGAACAATCGAACCATGCCTAGTAAGTCATTTATTTCTGACCTTATGATGGGCCATGCGTATCACCTAACCTCCAGCAAACACGTAAATTTAGACCGTTGACTGCCGACACCAACGGGGCCTTTGGTGTAAGCCTTAAAGCTATACATCTACCGTTGGAACACCTAATTAATATGGATGAATTATATGGTCAGTGCTTGGTGATCCAAACCGTTGATGGGAAACAGTCAGATGTATGACTAGATCAATGGTCTGGATCGCCAAGTTATGTGCTCCGTTTTCTACTAGTTTTTAGTTTGTGCAAGTGGACTGTTCGTCTGTTGGGACTCACCTTAGATGGATCATGCCAAAACTCCCATAATGGTGTAATCCTCTCTTTCAAGAAGATTCACATGATTTGGCAATCTTCTTCTTCACATTGGGTTTGGTTTTTTTTGTTTTGTTTTTTCATCTTCCTCACATTACATGGGTATTTGATCCCATGATCTCAATGTTAAAACAGAGTACCTCCACCAATAAGCCATGGAGCTCGGCCCATGCGATTTTACAATCTATCTACATCAACGGACAGTGATTCAAATCTTTGATACTTTTTTTCTTCGCTAAATTCAGAGTTAATAAAGGGCAATCTTTATTAGCTATTTTTTGTTTTTTTTTTTTTTTTATGGCAAGGAAAATACCAGATATATGAAAAGGCATTTCATATTGGGATGCATTGGGAGCTTATAAATGAAGGTAAATGAAAATGAAATTGGAGATAAATGAATTAATAGTACACGACCTTGTACTTATGCCAACAACTGCAAACGTGGATCACCTCCCAGACCGAGTTGATCAGATCAGACACTACACCAAAACCGCGAATCTGGAATGCTCGGGATTTTGGTTCAGAAACGGCTCTAAGCCGTTTTCTTATTCAAAACGGTTATGAACCGTACTACAATTTATTGTTGTTTTATCCACTGTTTTGTTGATGTGTCCCAATCGAGTGTTGAATATTCTTATTTTTCATTATTTGGATCTATCGTTTTATTGTAAAACATATGGACGGAATGGATTCGATTAGAACCCTCTCAGTGGACCCCACAAGCCCAAGCGTCACATTATTTTAGATCTGCCGCAGACTACCGAACCATTTTCACCCTTACATTACACCAAAACCCTACCCTCATTTCGCATTTGTCTCCCTCACCCTCTATCGATCTCCTTCCCCCTCCCTCTCAATCTCCCTCTCTTTCGATCTCCCTCTCCCGATCTCAACCCGCTCTCTCGATCTCCCTCTCCCGATCTCAACCCTCTCTCTCTCTCGATCTCCTTCTCCTTCGATCTCCTTCTCCCCCTCTCTCTCTCTCTCTCTCTCTCTCTCTCTCTCTCTCTCTCTCTCTCTCTCTCTCTCCCTCCCTCTCCCAGTCCGACTCTAAATCTGACAGTCCCCCCACACGGTATTGTAGAAGCAGCAGCAGCTCTGTATGGGGTGTATTGCAGCTCTGAAAGATGACATGCAGAAAGACGCCATCGACTGCGCTCTCTCCGTTCACTTCCTTCCCCATTTCGCCCTTCATCTTTTCATCTTTTTACCTTCTTGTCCTTCCTAACATTTTTTCTTTTCTGCTGGGAAAATCGGATTCTTTCTGGCCATTGAGAAGCACGGCGTGGAGAAGGACATTGCCGAGTACATCAAGAAGGAGTTCGATAAGAAGTATGGCGCCACCTCGCATTGCATCGTTGGGCGCAATTTTGGTATTTTCTCTGGCATTTTTCGTTCTAATTCTTCTATCATTTCTTCTTTTTTGGTTCTTGCTTGTTTATGTTTCCTCGATCTGTCCTTCGTTTGCTTGTTTTATGTTTTTGGGAGTATTTATGTCTGCAATGTGTTTGTAGAATTGACTCAGAGAGTGGATTTTGAAATTTTGTTACCTGCATTGGGTGTTGATTATATGTAAGTGTTGTATGGGTGCCTTTTCTACACTTTTGTGGATAGAATACATGCCAATATGGCACGTGTGCGAGATCAGAGCTTTCTGTCAGGTGGGCCACACTGTTTGGGTGTCCTTGCTGGCAGATCAGGCCGTTTGACTCCTCAGGTGGGCTAAAGTGTACAAAACAAATCAGTGGCTAGAAAAATTTGTTTTAGGCATTTGTTTGTTTTGCATGTCTTGTGCCTACCACATGAATGAAATCAACCTGATTTTTAAGCCAAAAGATCTAACCAGTGTGGTGTACCTGATGGGGATCTCATACAAGTGTGCCACATAGTTATATGTGTCTGTGCACGTATCGGAGATGCTCTACACATGTGGGCTTAGCTAACCTCTCAGCTTCTTCCACTGATCCCATGCGTTCAGAGAGAGATGTTAGAAGAATACAAATTGATGAAGAGGTAGTTTCTGTATGGGAGGATAATTTGGGTGATTTTATTATAGAAGTCTGTACACATTGTGTCTTGACCATCCGTTGGATAGAAATGTGTGGGCCTTGGGCATTAAGATATTCATTGGAGTTTCTTGTGCCTCTTTTGATTGTTTTTGGCTCTCTGTAGTGTAATTTTTGGCATTGATTCCTTGCCTCCGCTGTGCCTTCAACAAAATTCCATTGCCTTTAAAAGAAAAGAAAAGAAAAGAAAAAATCAGTTTGATGCCTTATTTCTCGAGCCATATTCTAAGTTGCCATTGCATATTGTTGGGACAAATGCAGATCCAGTGACCTTCAATCCATTAAAACGTGCCACAGAATCTCCCACAGAAAGCACGTTTAATATTCATCATTGAGTTTTAAGTGAAACATCCAGGTAATTCCTAGTTATAGTGAATGTGTTTACTCCATCAAATTTCGCAGGAAAGTATGGGAAGATCCCCAAAGAACTGAAGAGAAAAGGTCAAGTTTATCAAAAGAGTTTTATGCATCTGTTTGTAGCCATAGCATGCCTATCTGAATCTAGCTCATTTTGTGATTGGGGCTTTTTACACGTAATGGATACCAAGAGGCTACAGATAATCCTAGAAAATGGGATTCCAATTGTTAGCAAGCAGGTAATGGAAACACTTTCAGTTTCTCTAAGATTTAGGCTATGTTTGGATGTATTGAATTGTGAATATTCAGTTTTACTCAAACTCAACTTGCAGTCTTGTTCCTTTCAAGTCGAATGATTTTGAATTTGTTTAGGTATGAGTACCTTATTTTGGTAGCTGGCGGCATTGGAATTTCACCTTTCTTAGCTATCTTGAGCGACATCCTGCATAGGATTAGAGAGAAAAAGACCTGCCTGCCAAAACATGTATTGATCGTTTGGGCCGTGAAGAAATCTAAAGAGTTTTCTCTTCTTTCCACTGTCAATGCGGAATCCATCTCTGCCCATCTTTTTCTGATAGCTTGAATCTAGATATTCAAACTTACATCACTCAAGAATCAGAGCCTCCGTTGGTAGGTGTGGACTGTCCATCTTTAGATGCATTTTCAACAAGGGCAATGAGACATACACCCTAATTTTTTTCTATACATGAACCCTTTTTTGTTCTACTACTGCTATTAGAATAGCACCAAAAAACTCTTTCCAAATACCAAAACATTAGAAAGAAAGGGGTGTGTATCAAAAAGAGAGGGTGTAATATCAGCTCGCTTTTGAAGTAATTTACAAAATGGATACTGTAATACAATCTCCTTTCTAATTTCAGGAAGAGGGTATGCTTTACAAGAGCAGGGATTGTCCATCTTTTCCGGTGGCCAGTGGATGTCCCATGTCCAGTTTAGTTGGTACCGGGAACAATATCTGGTCCGGAGCTTACTTCACTGTATCAACACTTGGGTTTCTTATTCTTTTGGGCCTCTTGGATGCATTTTACATAAAACCTTTTCATATATCTTCTTGGTGGTATCAAGGACTTCTGTTCGTCGTATGCATGATTGCGGGCATTGTCATGTTCGGAGGTCTGGTGGTCTTCTTTTGGAATCACTGGGAAAGAAGTGTTTCGAGTTATGAAAAAATGGATGGTGATGGTGGTTATGATGACGACAAGAGTAAATTAACACAGTATAATGAACCAAAAATGCAAACTGATGCAAGTCGAACCAATCTTACCGGATCGATGACCACACGATATGGGTGTAGGCCAAACTTCCAAGGTACCAATCCAGCCTCTCTTTTTTAATTCAAAGAAATCATGTTGGGAACTTAGGAATTATATGATTTTCAATGCACAATATACTGAAGTTTTTGGTTTGTACAAGTGGGGCCTATAGATCCCTGGTCCAAAAAAATTAGTATGTTGAGTACCACCATGGATAGACAATGACCGGAAAGTTTCTGATATTGGAAGATCCTACACCCTAATATTGGGCCTTTCTGTCAGTTGAATGTGGACCTTTGGTGTATTTCTCTTCTTAGCCATCTATTTATAGGCCATGATTGAAAGGTTAGGATTTTCTTGTCAAGATGATTTTTGGGGCATGGTCCATTCTCAGCGGTGTCTACAATGACAGCGATCTGGACCTCTGAACCATGACCTCACTTATACAGACCAGACATTGCGTTGAGTATCCTCAGCAGAAGGATCTTACAGTTCCTCTTAAGAATATTAATAGATCTTCTATAGTTGTCTCAAAATGGCATTTTCTTAATTACAACGACTGACATGTTGGCAAATTCATATAGTGGTGTGATATTATTGAATGATTGCTTATATCACGTAAATATCAGTTCAAAATGTCATGAAATATGGAACAAGATATCCAGATTCCTAGATAAATTTAAATACATTGGAACTATATCAAATGTAAACAAATAATACCAATAAACAAGAAAAATAAATCTGATTCTTTTCTCTCTTTCTTTTTTTTTTTTATATTATTTTTTTTTAATTTTTTATTATTTTTTTATGTTAGCCATGTTAATGGTTGTGAGATGAATGACATCCATCTTGTACGTCCAATGCAGAATGTTTCTTAGAAAATGGAGAATCCTTGCTGTATATGCAATGAAAGTTTGAAAAATGCCATGATTACATTTTATCGAGTGGATTGGAATAGATGTGAGACTTCAAATCTGAGATGGTGAACTTACTCAGAGACTTCAAATCTGAGATGAGCTGATGCAATTCAAGGCTATACCCAGGCTCTTATGATGGCCAGCACATATCCTCCATCTATACAGTATATAGTGAAGCAATGGCTATACCGAGGTTCTTATGATGGGCCAGCACATATCCTCTATCTATACATTATACAAGGAAACAATGGTAGGGACCCATGCAGGTACTGAAGATACATGTATATATTACATGCAAAAATAAGGCATTGTTAGGCCAGTGGAAGGTAAGATTTCATTTCATTCGATAAAATGTTTACTTCTAATCCTGTAGTTAAAGTTAGCATTCTTTTAATGATGCAATTGAATGAAAATTTAAAATTTTTAAATCTAACCTCAACTCAGAGTACTAGTTTATTTGACATTGATCCATGAGCCAGGCTGTTTGTTGGGTGGTCCTGCAGTGAATTGGCCATTGTAGGAAAACCTTGTTGATTGGCGATGATGTAAAATAATCAGGCAAGAAGCCTAAGAAGATGGGTGAGCCAAGAAAGCCCTTGAATTCCTCGAAGAAGATAAAGAAGAAATTTACATCTAAGGAGGCCCTTGTGATGAACAATGCTGCTCTCGCGGTTTCAGTTGCTGCTCCTGAGAAGGCCTTGAAGGCAAACGATGCCTCTCATGCGGCTCTTATTGCCTCTTCTAAAAAGAAGAAGGCTCCTATTGTTACTCCCAAGGCCAAGAGTAGAAGGCTAAAACGCATGTGGGAAAGAAGGAAACCGATTCTGATGAAAGGATTGCTGGGTTCATTTTCATGTGCAATGGAAAAACAAAACCGGAATGCTACCGCTATCATGTCTTTGGCCTTCCTTTAGGAAAGGCAGAGATTGTGAAGAAAATCAAGGGAGGCTCAAAGTGATCCCGACCCAGCAATTGTCACCCGCGAGGCCTGTTCTCAATGATCGACGCCCAGCACCAGCCCGTCTGCCAGCTCCAGAGGAGCCCTATGGGCGCCTGGCACATGCCCCACCAGCCCATCTGCCAGCTCCAGAGGAGTCCTACAGGCACCTGGTGCATGCCCCACTAGCCCGCCTGCCAGTTCCAGAGGAGCTATATGGGCGCTTGGCACATGTCCCTCCAGCCATTGAGCCACCTCGACATGCCCATCGGCAAGTGGGCCTTCAACATCATGACCAGTATGCCCCACATCATGAACATTATGAATCACGTGCTCCACCAATCATGGAGCCGTCTTGGCATGTTCCTCCTGCTGACCAATATGAAACAACAATGCACCTGGCACGTGCCCCACCACCAGTGGACTCTCGAAATGTTCTGCCAGTAGGCACGCATTCATATCCGTCGACCGTACACCTAGACCAGGCCGGCATTGATATCCGCACTGATTGTTGGTCCTGCAGGTTGTGGAGACGGCGGTCGCTCTACAGGAGGCTGGATGTTTCACAGTCGTTCTGGAATGTGTGCCTGCACCTGTAGCTGCAGCTGCAACCTCAGGAAGGAATTGGAGCTGGCCCTTTCTGCAGCTGCCAGGTTAGTTGATTTTCAGCCTTTCTGCTATAATAATACCACCATGAAGGCATCTTTCTTTCTTTTCTTTTCTTCCTTTTATTGTTGGAAGAAAGTGGATTCATTTGTTACTCTGGCGAAGCATGATACTCCATACACTTGCACATAAAAATTGTTCACGCGACATGTACCTCAAATTAGACTGTCCAAATAGTGGGAATGTTTGATCAATATATCCTGACCACAAATTAATTCCTCTTTGTGGAATTCAAAATTTAAAATGCTGGGATCTATGGTTAACGGGTGGCCATTGGATTTCCACAGACCTTGTTTTTATTTGTTGTTGTTAATAGTGCTGCTGCTACTAATATATTATTTCTATATTCAGTTGACTCAGCCTAGTCAAGGTCAAGCAGGCACAACGAAAATGTTACCCATCTGTTGCAACTAGAGGTGGTGCAGTGATACGGCCAATCAACTGGTAATGGCTTAACAATGTAGTAGTTTGGCTGGCTTTTCACAGTATTTCCAGCCCTGCAACTTAAGCTGCATTTGGTTGATATTTCACACCAAATTAGATTGATTAATCATGAAATATCATGATATTTGGTGCAACCACACAGCCTAATTTTGAGTTGTATTAACAAGCACCCATGGTTAGGAATTGCCAGGAGATATATGAAACAAGGGATCACCGTTTGGTTAGATGTGCCTCTCGAAGCTTTGGTAAGGCAGATCGCTGCTGTAGGGACTGATTCTCGTCCTCTTTTGCACCAAGAATCTGGCGACGCTTAAACAAAGGTGCCTATATATATCCTGCCATTCTAAATATGTTTGTTTTGTGACTATGGCCGCAACTTGGGTTTGGGTTGACCTGAATTGGGTCGGGTTGGGAATAATCACAGGCATTTAGTTTAGGTTGGGAATAAATAATCACATGTATTTGGTTCAGGTTGGGTTGGGTCATGTCAGGTTACTAGTTTGGGAGTTTAGGTTGGGAATAACTGCACCTACCAAGTCAGTTTGCTTTGCCCCCAAACTTTGTAATGCCATTTTGTTAGATCTATCTTACAGGTGAAACTACGAAAAAGATTGTGCTGAGGCTACAATGCCAGAGCTACAAACATGTCTCCCAACACCCAATTTAGGTTGGTTTCTCAGATTTATTATTATTATTATTATTATTATATTAATTTAATTTAATTTTTAAATTTCCAAGAAGAATATTAGCTAGAGGAAGTGCAGAAAAAAAAGAAGTAAAAAATAAAAAGAATATGAGCCTAGCTTCTACAAGTTTTCTTCGACTCGCCTAAGTTTTAAGACTCCATTCAGTTACCATGAACCTGAGAAAGTTTCTCATTGAACCCACAACTTCATGAACCTGGTTGAATTGGCTTTGTTTTTTTTTTTTTTTTTTTTTTTTTTTTTCTTGAGACATGTCAGCTTTCCTTGAAAAATCCACTTATTTTAATGTTGTTCTTGTTGTTGATATTTTCTCTTGGGTGTCTTGTTCTTTTATGTGTGATGCTTCCAATGATACATTTTTATTTTCCTGTGGGTTGCTCCCATTTCTATTTTATTTTCATTGCTTTCTATTTTGCTTATAATAAAGCTATTTGGTTTTATTTATATCAGGCATAGGTGGACTGGTAGATATGAAGCCCATCTATGGGACAACAGCTGCAAGAAGGAAGGCCAAACTAGAAAAGGAAGGCAAGGTTAGTAAAACAATAGGGGGATAACCATTTTCAGCATTGTTGGTTTTTCCCTTTCCCTTTCGCTTTTCCTTTTTTTTTTTTTTTTTTGGTTTGAGTTTTTTTACGTGTGATTGCAATCCAATCGAATGCCTAGCAGTTTATTTGGGTGAGCCTCCTCTTTCATTCCTTCAAGTTTTTGAAATTTTCTTTAATCATCCAATACAACGTCCTGTTTATTTATTGTACCTTTTATTGCCATTTGTGGATTTTAGGAGGGTATGATATTGAAGAGAAAGCTGCAAGAGCTTACTACTTAGTGTCACTCAAGTATTGGGGACCTTCAACTCATATCAACTTCCCGGTATATGATTCATAGCAAGTGAAATGGATTAATCTGTCAATCTCTCTTTTACTGAAACTGTGGTTCTCGTGTTTTCTAATGTTGGCCTCAAAATGGATTCTTTGCGGTTGGATAACTACCACGGAGAACTCTAAGAAATGAAGAACATTAGCAAGGAATTGTTGGATTATAGACGCCTGGAAATGTTGTATTGAAATCGGAAATTGGAATTGAAATTAAAATGTATACTAGAAAAAGGAAAAGATTATTGTGTGAATCATTCTATGGTCTTTTTCTATTAGTGTAATTAATTATCTGACATATAATATAAGTAGATTACATACCCCACTCTCTCTCATACAATGAACAAAGGGGTTTAAATTTGTTCATAAAATTCTGTCCTAAAATCCGACCGTTGGCAACATTAATAAGCGTTCAAAACTTTCTAAAATTGTGCCTAGAAAGTGATCGTTGGCACCAGAACCGTTTAAAACCGTTCCTAAAATTTCGTTTCTAAAAATTGTTGTCTTTTTTCTGCAACGCCTCATTTAGGAACGGTTTCAAACCGTTCCTGAATAATTTAGGAACGGTTTTAAACCGTTCCTAAATGACGATTTTGGTGAGAGGAAACACTACCTCAAAACCCAAACCTGCCCATTTTATTCTAGCATGTGAGGGTGCATCTAGCTTGTAGGGAGGTGTAAAAGCATTACGAGTCTTCTATGTGTGTGTTGTGTGTGATGGTTAAGTAGTTACAGGAGCCACTTGAATCCTACTCTCTTCTGCACCTGTGCCAATGTGGCATTCATGTGTAAGATCCAGGCCATTCATCCATTAGTGATCTGCCCATGTGTGATAAAGAGTATATGTTTGAGGAAAAAAAACCAATGGCCCATATTCATGTTCCATCCAGTTGATGAGTGGACTGGCCTGATTTCTGTAGCTGGCATTTTCACCCACTTATGAACGGTATGATCTAGCACCTAGAAGCCATGTAGTTATTGTATTTCTCTCTACTTTCTAAATCTGTGTATCTTCTTTCTTGATTTCATTTTGTGTTTCATGTATATGGTCCAATGTTTTTTTGGGATTCTTGTAATAATTCCAAATGCAAGGTTTTGTCTTTTACAAGGTGGGCCATGATGTCAGAAACAATAACAATTGCATGTGCTGTTGAAAAAACATTAGCAAAGTATTTATCAGCCGTAAATTTGTTTTATAATCTGTGGTCAATCTGATGACGGACCAACTCTATTCTTGGGCAAGAAGATCTAAATAGTCGTACGCAAATGATGAGATAGATCTCACAGACACAATGTGCTAGATTGACATGTGGCGTCATGATCATAAATAGCCTTCTGCATGCATGTGGACTTAGCAAAGTTCAAGAAAGTTTTTTTGTTTTTTTAGCAGAAAAATGGGATCACACTACCTGTAATTTTGTTAACTTTGAAATTGGCTAAACAAGAATTTGGGTGTGCGCTAAAATAAAAATAAAAAATAAAAAACTAACCCTCACCTATTGCATAATTCTTGACAGTTAATTACCATCTTCCTTAAGGATAACTACTCAATCTACGGAGCTTCTCTGGAATCCTGCACGAGGGATGAAAATAGAAATAATTTCTAATAATTCTAAATAAATTAATTGATGAAAAAAATGAAATTACAGCCAAACTTCATAGTTTTCAGTAGAGCTGGGCAGAATCCGGACTAATCTGACCGATCTGACCCGATCAAACAGATCCGAACCGAAGGCCAGGATCTGGTCGGATTGAGTTGGCCTAGTTAGATCCAACCGTTCATCGGATCGAGTTCGGATCAATGTCAATCCAGACCGATCCGATTCGGAATCTGATCCGATTGGATCCAATCCGCACAATGTTCATCCAACAATATTTCCTGTAATGTTGTCCTCTTGAGATTGGGATATACCTCATTTTTTATTTAATACCATAAACTGATCTAGAAAAATAGATGGACGACATGGATGAAATAAATACATCATGGCGGGTCCACAAATCACCGACCATTAGCCATTGGCCGGTGGTAGGGGAGTAACCAATCCCTCCTCTCAGCTAATGGCTCGAGGTGCATCGAGCACCGAGCTCTAACATGGACAAGGGAATGGTTCTATGCGGTCGAGCTGTGTGGGCCCCACCGTGATGCATGTCGAACATCAACACCGTGCATTTAATGGGTCCCCTTTAAAGTATGGGATATCCCAAAAATCAGCTGTATACGGAACTCAAGTGGGCTGTACCATCTAAAATTATGTGAAGACATTCCTAAAACATATAAAGGAACTTAGTGGGGCCCACCTAAAATTTGGATGCATCTAAAACTTGGTCTGACCCCTCATCCAAGTGGGACACACATAATGGATGGTCTGGATTTGTGAAGCACACCTCGGTGGGCCCAAAAAATGATCATGAATGCTTTAATGGGAGGGTAACCCGTAACCCCTCTCAACGTTTGTATGTGATCGAAGCGGACTGGCAGCCTGGCAGGTGTACCAATGCACTAGGCCGGTTGGTGTATTGACGTCAGCAAGTTATGTGGGTCCCATCATGAGGTATGTGTTATATCCAAACCGTCCATCCATTTGGCGGGCTCGTCTTAAGGTTTGAGTCGAAAAATAAGAAAGATCTAAAGATCAAGTGGACCACACTGCAAAAAACATTGAGTCGTTGAACGTCTACCATTGAAACAGAGGATTTGATCCGAACCATACCCAACCTGATCCAACTCGGTTTCCCTGACCGAGTCGGACTCCGTTCGGGTTAAGCCAGCAGTGCGACGGATCGGATCGAGTCAGAGGACCCGGACTCGGTCCCGAATCGGATCGAGTTCGGGTCAGGGCATTGAAAGTTTCGGACCGAGTCGAGTTGGACCCAATCTGGTCCAACTCGATTAGACGCCCACCTCCAGTTTTAAGCTAAAAAATAATGTGGCCAATTTGGCCTAAACACATTATTCTCCTAATTCTTCTAAGCCCTTTTCATGTTGGGCACAACTTCTAAAACTCAAAGGATCAAAAGTTACCATCCAATTAAAACGTACTATTTATAGTAAAAACGGAAATAAAAAGGACTTTTTCCGTTGATCTGATGCAATCTCGCAAATCCAAAGTGGGTAACCCAACATAGCAGGATTGGTTGGCTTCTCCTACCCAAAATCATATATGATATTTTGAAAAAACCATTCCAGTTTGCGAGATACAACTATTTTAGGGCCTGTTTGGATTCGTGTATTGTATTGTATTGTATTGTATTGTATCGTATTTGGGTACTGTTCATGTATACATTGGACAGTTGTCAAAATACATCCTTATCACCATGCCATTATTCAATGTTTGGATAGGACGTATTGTGGGGGCAAGTATACAATATCTTGTACAGATCAATGTTTGGATACGAAGTATTAGACCTGCGTATTGTACAAAAGTTCAACATACAATAGCTGCTTTGTACGGATTGTTCATATATACTTTTTACTTCTTGTCCATTTTATAGGTGATGGTGCCCACCGTCAGTTGATATGCTTCATCTGCTCTGTCCAACATGATCTGATCCGTCCAACATGATCGTCATTGAAAAATCTTATCCATCCATTCATATAATTGCCGTTGTACAGTTTGTTTTTTTTCTTTCTTTCCTTTCCAATTCTCGTCCAATTCATATGTGGTGGTGGCCACCATCAGTTGATATGCTTCATCTAATCCATCCATTGAAGAATTCTATCCATCCATTCAAAGAATTCACGTTAACCACGGTATAGAGGGCATCTATCATGGGCATTATCATCAACATCGACCATGACCTCTGATCAACCGTCAAAAAATGATTGCACGCCCACCTCAGTGACAAGCGCAGGAATAGGGAGAAACGTCTGTCCGAAAAGGGAGAAAACGGTTAACTGTAGGAAAAGGCTGGACTGATTGCCCAACCGTAGGCCCCACGATGAGGTCGGAGCTCATCCAGACCGTCCATTGGTTTTGAAATAGCTGACAAACCATGATGTGGCCTACCTTTGTGTCGTACTATATCTCAGAGGGAGACGATGAGACAAAATAATATGAACAGATATTCCTGAAAGTTTTTTTTTTTAAAAAAAAAGACATCTTTCCAGAGGACCCAGTTCGAAAAAAAAAAAATTTAATTACCAAAATAGTTCAAAAACTTCATCTGTTAATTTGTGATCGGTTTATCCAACCCGATTTGAACGTATCTGGAAAACAATCCATGATACAGTCAGAGGACCCAGTCATGATGTTTACAAAAAAACAACTCAAAAATATAGCTGATTCATTCACCTCAGCCACACATGTACTAGAACCGAAAGAAAAACCTAATACCGGCATAAAAAATCAAAAATCCAAGCAACAAACGAAACAATAAAATCATGCATTGATCGTCTCCCACATCAACAACGGTCACCCTCTCGGCATTGGCAGCTTCCCGCACATTCCTACTGCCGATTTGGGTTCGATCTGTGAGATTAACTACACAGTTGCCACTGTCCATTGTTGAGGGACGATGAGATGCACGAACAGCGACACTTCCAATTGTATGTCACACCGTCCGATCGGGGAAAGAAGCCTAAATGATATGGTAAACAGAAAAAATATTCTGCCAATCAAGAAATGAATTTGATGTATTCTTCACTACTTCGACTAACAAAATAAATTTACATATGAAATAACTAATATCATACATACCTGATACTAATTCCAGGCATTCGTAGCCTCTTCGAAAGTCAGGAAAGACTTGTGTTTGCATCCACTGAAACCGTGAACTTGATCATTGCAGTCATCCCATGTTGCATAGATCCTGGGATTCCTTCCCATAAACACGACATAATACTTTTACTTCATTCTGCTGCAAGCATTAATCAATGCCTTAATTAGTAGGATTACTAGAAAAATATATATATATATATATATTCATCTTCCTTTTGCCACCGTTAACAAATCATTCAAAGTATAAGTGACCCGTCATCACTCCAGGCCTTTCAAATAGCGACCTGAATTAAAAACTAATCTATCAACTGTAATGCAAGTGAAGAGTGTATCATTCTATAATGCAATACTCATATTTGTTATGGAAAAATCTTCACCGCCTTCGACCGGTCGTGGGATTGCTCGACCGGTCGTAGGGGTCCTCACGATTGGTCGTGGCTCGCTCGACTCAAAGTCCAGCGACTGGGGATTTTGGTGTCCGGGCCCTTCGACTGGTCGTAGGGATTGTTCGACCAGTCGTAGCTCGACTAGTCGTAGTTCCCCTTCGACTAGTCGTAGGTTACGCAGATTCGTTTCACGATTTTGCGGATTGCGGAAATCTGTGTCCTTTCGCAACTGGGATGCGGAAGGGAAGTTGTCTAAACTATAAATAGGTGTTCCTAGGGTTTTTCTAGCATAATGGAAAAGTATTTTAAGGCTCCCTAAAGGGGTTCTAGGGAAATTAAAGGGTGTAGCAAAGGTGAGATTCGAGGTTGTTCGAATCAGGTAAGTCCTCTCTCTTTATAATTTCTGTTTCATAGTGGAGATTTGTCACTTTGTGTCGTGGTTTTTTTTTTCCCGCAAGGGTTTTCCATGTTAAATTTGTGTGTTCTCTTGTGTGTGCTTGGTGCCATTGAATTGCTATACTAGATCTAGATCTGTGTGATTCCGCAAGCCAAAAAATCCCAACAACTGGTATCAGAGCAATCGTTGGGGCACAGATCTGAATCTGAGGGATTAGTAATAATGGCGAGTCCTAGGTATGAGAGTGAGAAGTACTCAGGGAAAAATAATTTTGAGTTATCGAAGATCAAGATAATGAGTTCCTTAATCAAGCAAGGCGAAGATGGTGCTCTTGAGGAGCGAAAGTCTACTATGTCTGATGACGAGTGGAATGCTCTTGATAAGAAGGCTTTATCATCAATCCGTTTATGTCTCACGGATGAGGTTCTCTACAACGTCATGAGGGAGAAAACTGCAGCTAAGTTATGGGCGAAGTTAGAGGATGTCTATCCGAAAAAATCCTCTGAAAATCGCCTGCACTTGAAGCGGCAGTGGTATAACTTCAAGATGGCAGAGGGTGGAGATCTGGAGGCTCACATCAGCAATTTCAATAAATTAGTTTGCAAATTGCTGGATATGGAGGAAGTAATGAAAGATGAAGAACCAGCATGTATGTTGCTGAATTCCCTTCCGGCGTCGTATGAGTCATTCAAGGACACTATGTGCAGCATAAATAAAACCCTGAGTGTTGACACTGTTATCTCAGCCCTTCAAGGGAAGGCTATGAGACAGCTAGACAACAACATGGGGACATCTTCTGATGCACTATTACAATGGGTAGGAATTTTGAACAAGGTACGGGTTCTTCAAGTTATAGATCCAAATCAAAAGGCAAGGGCAAAGGAAAGGTAAAGTGCTGGAACTATGGGAAGGAAGGACATGTGAAGAAGGATTGTGGAAATCCTAAGTCGAAGAGAGAAGATTTGAGGTTTCGTATAGGGAGGCCAATGTTGCCACGTCAGATGGATCGAGTGGATGTGATGGTGATGTTTTGTCTGTGTCTACTATCAGGCGGCCATACGATGATCGTCAGGACGAGTGGATGCTAGACATAGGGGCATATTTTCACATGACTCCTCATTGGAGTTGGTTCACCAGTTACAAGGAGTACGATGGTGGACATGTATTTATGGGCAATGATATTGCTTATAATGTTGTGGCTGTTGGTTCGGTGTGCATCAAGATGTTTGATGGGGTGGAGCGTACCCTGACTGATGTCAGGCACGTTCCTGATTTGAAGCAAAATTTGATTTCTCTTGGTGTATTTGAGGTAAAAGAATGCAAGTACACAGGTATTGATAGTGCTCTTAAGGTATCTAAGGGGGCACGGGTAATCATGAAAGCGCAACGACTCGGTAACTTGTACAGGTTGATCGAGAGCACTTCAAAAGGTGGAGCTACAGTAGATGTAGCGGATTTCACCTCTGCATCTGTGTGGCATGTTGGACATGGCCACATGAGCAGGCAGGGTAAGAAGGTTGAGACGTGCGGACAAGGATACAGAGCAGGTGAAGCAGCCACCTGTGAGAAGAATCATACGACATGATCGCAGGATATCGGCGTGGTACATGGATGACTCTAATATCGCAGAGGATTCATCTTCTATTCTGATGGCTCTAGGTGAGCTTGGTGCTGAAAAGTGGAAGGTGACTATGGGCGATGTAATGGATTCGTTGTACCAGACCGACATATGGGAGTGAATGGAGCTTCCAGTGGGTCGAAAAGCGGTTGACAGTGTATGCCATGGTCTGGATTATACCGGTTATTTCACAGGCTATTAGTGTTGTGAGCAAGTACCCCGGCAAAGCAATATTGAGTAACAGTGATATGGTAAGAAGACTACATCTTTTCTTTTGGGAAGACAGGAGCAAAGGTGGTTGGGCATGTGGATTTAAATCCGGCAAACATGATCAACAAGAATGTTCCTGCAGAGAAGTTTAAGTTCTATGCAACTTCTCTGGGCTTGGCGATAGCGTAAAAGGAAGACGGAGTGTATAAGAGAAGCTATAATGCAATACAGAAATAAGAGAAGAAGTCAAGGAGCTACACAGTTGAAGGCTGAAGACTTGGTGGAGATTGTTATGGAAAAGTCTTCACCGCCTTCGACCAGTTGTGGGATTGGTCGACCAGTCGTAGGGGTCCTCACGATCGGTCGTGGCTCGCTCGACTCAACGTCCAGCGACTTGGGATTTTGGTGTCCGAGCCCTTCGACTGGTCGTAGGGATTGTTCGACCAGTCGTAGTTCCCCTTCGACTAGTCGTAGGTTACGCAGATTCGTTCCGCGATTTTGCGAATTGCGGAAATCTGTGTCCTTTCGCAACTGGGATGCGGAAGGGAAGTTGCCTAAACTATAAATAGGTGTTCCTAGGATAGCATAATGGGAAAGTATTCTAAGGCTTCCTAAAAGGATTCTAGGGAAATTAAAGGGTGTAGCAAAGGTGAGATTCGAGGTTGTTCGAATCGGGTAAGTCCTCTCTCTTTGTAATTTCTGTTTCATAGTGGAGATCTGTCGTTTTGTGCCGTGGTTTTTTTCCTGCAAGGGTTTTCTACGTTAAATCTGTGTGTTCTCTTGTGTGTGCTTGGTGCCATTGAATTGCTATACTAGATTTAGATCTGTGTGATTCCGCAGGCCAAAAAATCCCAACAATATTGACATTCAACATTAAAAACTTCACATTCTCAGAATTATTAGCAGTGTTACTTTGATTTTCTTCATAACAAGTCGAAGTAGCATCAGCTTGCTAATTTTAGAGGCTACATGTGCAACCAAAAATACTAACAGGTGTGGATGTCATAAAAATATGAAAGATAGTTGATAACTAAAAAAACAAACATGAAACACCCATACTGTAGACCATCAACAGAATTTGAATCACAAACCGAAATCACAAACATCTAATTCACGATATATATGTAAAACTGTATCCGAAAAGCAATTCTCAACCAGTTACACTTAGAAATCCTCCAACATTTTATGAAGGACATGTAACTACTGAATAACGACACCTGTGAGACAAGTAGCATTCTCAAGCAGTTACACTCAGAAATTCTCCAACATTTTACTCCAGCAGAAATTATTGCTGAATAATGACACCTGTGACACAAGTAGCATTCTCAACTAATTACACTTAGAAATCATCTAACATCTTTACCCACCAGATATAACAACTGAAACATGACAACTATGAGACGAAGAGTGTTATGAATCACAAAAAGTCAGAATTCCTCCAACATAATCAGTCAACAGAAATTACTACTGAATAATGGAAACTATATCAAGTTATTAGCTCAAACAGAATATCGCATAACAGTTAAAGTCAGATCCTGTAACAAAAAGTAACATTGCAGATTTAATATATAGCAGTCCAAGAGATTAGTGTTGCCTGGAAGTAAACCCACGAAACCAAGCATTCACAGTCTCACTAGAAACAGTATCCACCCCAAAAGCAAAAGGAAAAACAACAAGTTATAACCACATAACAGTCCGCATAAAAACAAAAGGGCCATTTTCAATCTGGACCACAGCAAGGAAGGATAACTTTCTCTATCCATTCCTTTCGTCGTTCATGTCCCAGCTTTAAAAAAAATAATAATAAAAAAATTAAAAAAAAATCCTGCACTGATTAAATCAGCTTGCAACACCCTAGCAGCCAGAATTTAGTCTTCATTGGAAAGACCATCCACCTCTTCAAGGATACCCAACAGACGTTGCACACGCGTCATACTTTTCCCCTGCACCATTGTAATGGTCAGGTTGTTCACGGCTTCTGCAACCTCCCCCATCTTGTCCCCAATCTGTTCACTCGGTCTACTCTTCCTACAGCTAATATCACTCCCATCAGCGCGACTATGATGAGAACATGATGTGGCTTCCATTGGGCTTTTGTTTGTTCACTTTGCCCGATTTAGTGAACCCTCACCACCGTGAAATCAGGGAGTTGCCCTCCGATCATCCTCATCTGAGGATGAGAGACACACAGTCTAGTAGGGCTCCTCCTCCGATTCATTATCGGAGTTCATTTCGTCACGGCCGCACCGTTTCCCGGATATGGGAGAAGAATATGCCGTACTCGCAAACTCGTCGTGGGCAAAATCATTGCCAAACATGAAGGCGAGATAGTCCCATCTGTCCACATGTTTGCCCGAACCCGTTCGGCATAACGGTGGGTCTGTTCACACAATGACAAAATGTTATAATCATTTATTACAAATCAGTTCTTTAAAATTTATTTAGCAATTATAAAATCAATTCATACTGCAATGTATCCTTCCCATACATCCTCGGTAGCTATCACCATCTTCTGAGAGTCATCCCATCTGAATCCTGAGGCATTGAGCATGTCCTTTATTGCCCAATATAATCTCTTCAAGGTCCGGAGCCGGTTCAAAATATGTTGGTTATCTAACAATATCTCACAAGCATCATATATCTGTTTAATGGTGGCTTTATAAGCTTCGGGTTTAAACCCGATGTCACTTTTAAGACCCCGATTCACCTGTTCCACCAACGCATCAACTATTGTGTTGTCCATACTATTTGTCCATTGTATTCTACTTACTCTACTTGAACCACTTAAAGTACGCTTTGGTTTAGGGACATTTCTTGGTGATGGCCGGGTCCTTGAGGGAGTTTGCTTCTTTTGGGAGTGCCACTTTTTTCAGCAGGGGAGCTTGGGCACTGGTTGGACACAAGAACCTTCTACTAGGTGATGACTCCACTTCTTTCTTCTTCGTGTCCTTGAATGTGCTCCATAAAAAATTCATTGAACCTACATGTAACGTCTCAAAAAAATCAGTACAAAGACCCGAGTACCACCTCAAGCAGAAATCACTAAGGACCAAATCCTTTAGAAATTAGATGAGAATTAACTAAGTGTTAAACTAGATTATCTGTGAAATTAGCTCTAACCACTTTAAATGCGAACTACAAGACCCAAAACTAGCAGAATCGTTAATGCTATATTACCTAAAAATATAAGATCCATCTCAAAACCCAGTTGCTCTCGGGATCATCACGAAACTCCGTATCGGACCTGGACCGTGCGTCGAAAGTTCGATTACCGCGAGACTATATGAATATGACCTCCTTACTGGGCTTGACGACCATCTCGGAAATCAAGTCCAGATAGTATACAGAAACGCACAACTTTAGCCCAAAACGAAGTGTGTGAGAAACGCGAATATTTTTAGAAAATGTACACAGATTTAAGTAAACTAGGCCGTTCACTTGCGGGCCAATTCTAAGGTTTTAGACCGTCAGAATCTGACCCAAATACACCCTCTGATCAGGAAAAATTTCATCCGCAGGTCAGTGTACTTGTAGCCCTGATCGAGTGGCGATGACCGTTGAACGGAAACTGGTCCTCTACGGTCATTCCGTAAATTCGATCAGACCGAAAACTTAACCTGACCTAGATCCAATGTCAGGAAACTTTTTCCAGATCATATCAAAAAAAGGAGCCTCCAGATGTGCTCCGTTGGACCGAAACAGCTACTCTTTGGCTATAACCTAAGTATACCATGGCCCTGGGGCCATTCCCATCATTTTTGGGCCTATATAAGGGCCTTTACCCACCCCTCTCTCATTCCATACGAATTCTAAACCCTAAGAAAGAAAAGAGAGAGAAAGTGAAGGAGAAAGTGGAGAAGTGGGAGAGCGAGTGTGAGATAATTCCTGGGATTCGATCCCACTACTCCACGTACGTAACTACTGCTTCCGTGTTGCTATATCGGGGATTCTGATTCCATTCTTGGGTAAGAAACCCTAACCCTAACCTATTTTAGGAATCAAAATATGTAGATCTGTGAAATAGCTAACCCGTTTTACTGATTAGGTATCCAAAGTCTAGTTTACAAGAAGAGAGTGTTCAAACTGAATCCGTTATGAGTTTACCGGCGAAAGGTGTGGACTATAAATGCTTAGGTTATGGTTTTCAAGGCTGTCAATGTCGGTTAATGATTTATAACTGACTTGGTTGCCATTTCTCATGCTAGATGCGATGTTTCCCTCGCTTTACAGATATATATGAACTATGTTGAATATACTGTGTAGTCTAAGTGTTTGTTGAAATGTTTGAATGAGTATGGAATTTGGATTCGTGCTTGCCATGATTATCTGTCGTGGATATATGATTGATGTATATGTGACAACTCCTTGGTGAAAGGATTTTCCCTAATACATGTTATGACCAACATACGTCATGTATGTTGAAGTGTGTAGTCTAAGTGTTTGTTGAAATGTTTTAATGAGTATGGAATTTGGATTCATGCTTGCCATGATTATCCGTCGTGGATATATGATTGATGTATATGTGACAACTCCTTGGTGAAAGGATTTGCCCTAAGACATGTTATGACCAACATACGTCATGTATGTTGAAGTATGTAGTCTAAGTGTTTGTTGAAATGTTTGAATGAGTATGGAATTTGGACTCGTGCTTGTCATGATTATCTGTCGTGGATTTATGATTGTTGTATATGTGACAACTCCTTGGTGAAAGGATTTGCCCTAATATATGTTATGACCAGCATACGTCATGTATGTTGAAGTGTGTAGTCTAAGTGTTTGTAAAAATGTTTGAATGGGTACGAAATTTGGATTCGTGCTTGCCATGATTATTTGGTAAATTGTATTTTATTTGGGTATCGAGATAAGATTCTCAACTACTTTAGCTATGTGTATAAATCCATTCATGTAACTTAGATTATTTGATGTGATTTACGTATGAAATGTATAGGTGTGAAAGCATATGTTTACTTGTACTCCATAAAAATGCTCAAGTGGTTCCTTTGTTTGAATTAATTGTTTATTGTTGATATGCCTATCACATATGCTTTCCTATTATCTTTAAGTATGTTTGGGACTGCTACATAGTCCAGGCTATCGGTAACAACTCCCGATCGAGTGGCTGAGTTAATTTCGCCACCACAGATATGTTCGAGGAATCCGAGTTGTACGGAGATTGTCGACAGTGGTTGGGCCACGCGGAGTGCTTAAGCACTCTATGTCAACCAATTCAATGTACGCACGTACCAATCAAGCTTGTCAAGCAACCCGATCTGCCCATTGTATGTTTACCATGTATGGACGCAACTGCTTGAATCTAAGGTACCACTTACCGATGAAAACCCATTTAACCTTGGTACCTCAATCTGCTAAGACTCATGAGCCGGGCATGGTGGTATGGGACACCTGGTCATGCTGTCGGCATACGTTAGGGCAACGAGTCTCCCCGTAGTATCCAATGAACAACCCAGACTTGTGAACCGAATACGGTGGTATGAGACACTATACTCGAGCTGTCGGCCTACGATCAGGTGACGAGCCCGTAATGACCTCGAGAATACACTAGGTCTATGTTGAGGTGACAAGCCTTTCCGTAGTAAACTAGAGTATAAACTAGGCCTACGCTGACGGTGACGAGCCTCTCCGTAGCGACCTGGAACTGCCTATCGTATGTGACTACTAGGATTGACGACCCTAGATGGATCAATGTTGGGTCAATGATACAAAGGGAGGTACCTTAGTTTCCCGAACCCGCTATATGAATAAACCTAATTAAGTATTGGCTGACACGATCATGCACCGCACTGCATGTGCTTTGGCGAGGAAGCGCACGTTTCGGGAGGATGCCATGCGCGAACGTGAGATGAAGTCGCTGAGGGAGTGTAGGCGAGGGCATACATCATTATCACATACCATTCTTGCATTAACAAGAGTAATCTAGGACATGATTGTTGTACTGCTTTATCATTACTGTTTGACTGAATTGATAGCATGTTAACCTTTATCTTATAGTTTCACTGAGTTGATCACTCACTCCCACTCTGGCACGGTATTTTAAAACACCAACCAGACTCTGTCTTAGTTGCAGATGATGGCACAACTTATGAAGCAGATCCTGATTTTTATGACGACGAGGAGTTCTCGTATATGCAGTATTCTGGCAGGTTCATGTAGGCTGCATTCTGATCGTCGGGGCTATAGGAATTTCATGATGTAGACTGACCTACACATTTTGATATTTTGTATTTTGAAACGATACATGTAATTGTTTAACCTAGAACATGATTATACTCTGGAGACGCACCATCACTTATATGTTTTATATATACCTATCATGGTCTTCTGCTTGCGTAATTTAACTGTCTCTGGGGTATGATATGCTGATTTGGCATAATCTCACTCATGTTTAGTGCGCTAACACGAACAACATTTAATCATCATTATCCATGTTGTACAGGTGATGCGTTGGAACTCGAGAGTTGAACTTCTGCTCGACCCCCGATTTTCAGGGCGTTACAAGTTTGTATCAGAGCATGATTTGGATTAAACTGAACCTGGGTTATGGTCACACGACGCACACTGATGTACCTTGACTTAAAAGGGGGTAAAAAAACGTAGAAATGATCATAGGATTCCCAGTTTCGCCGCCAGGTGAAACTGACCTTCAAAATCGGGGCTCGTACGTATCCGTGATCATGCGCAGGGACCCTAGATCTATTCTAGACCGTCAATCGATGGGTTTAGACCAAAATTCTACCCATTCCACATCCAAACAACCCGAAAAGCATGAAAATACGCGAAATGGGACCCGAAACGACTCAAACGGAGTCAGGGGCCCAAACGATGCAAATCGGGGCAAACGAAAGTAGACCCCGCACACCTACAGCCCCCCTAGGGACTATCCTGTGTTGTGTACAGGACAAGGGTGCACCCCCACCATCGTCGGGTTCTGGCGACTAGTCATATATGTAGTTGTCTTTTAGTATGTCTTATTGCTGGTTTCTTTTATTTCTATGTGTGGTCTTACTAAGATTGGTTGTATGGTAGAATATGTTGTGTGTTCTAGTGTTTAAAGTTGTTTAGATTAGCTCACATGCATCTTCTATCATGATCCATGTAAGGCATCTCATTTATTGTGACAATTTTTGTTAAATGAAATGCATGAAGTTCTTTTGTTATGGGATGTGTAAACCACTTGAGTAATTGGGTGTTGTTATGTTAAATCTAAGACATGTTGAACCCTGTATTGCGTATAGGGCATGCCTCCGAGGACTACTCAGAACACTACACGTCTAGCACTCTGTGGATTGCTTGAAGGGGTACCTCCCATAAGCGATAGCCGCACGGACCCCCGACGCGGACATGATGTCGGACTCACTGCCGGCCACTGGCCTCACTACTGGGCCGCCACCTTATACACCCCTGGTTCGCAAGTAGAACGGTGCGTCTACCTTGACGCCTCACATGCCACAATCGGCTCCTCTTCCTGATAGGTTGGAGCAGATGATGTTACTGATGCAGCAGTAACAATAACTTCAGCACCAGCAGTAGCAACATCAGTTTTTGGCCGCCATAGCAGGGGCTTTTGCCCAGAATATGCACGCGACCCCTCCTTCACCACCTGTGCACCCTGCTGGGAACACGAGTGCCAGCGGCGCATTCGAGCGATTCTAGTGCTTGCGACCTCCTACCTTTGCAGGTACTCATCGACTCGAGGAGGCCGAGTATTGGCTTGACCACATCTCTAAGATGTTGAAGCCGCTGCACTGCATTAAGGCGGAGCAGGTGGAGTTGGTCACCTTCATGTTTGAGAAGGAGGCCAGTCTCTGGTGGGACAACATCCTTAGGACTGTGGCTGCTGGTTACGTGTGGACATGGGATGCATTTAAGATGCGTTTCAACGAGAAGTATTTCCCTCTCACCTACCGTAATGAGAAGGAGGGAGAGTTTCTTCACCTCCGACAGGGAGGGATGACAGTGACTGAGTATGAGAACAAGTTCACGAAGCTGGCTAGGTATGCTCCGTTGATATTGGCTGATGAGCCGATGTGTATGCGACAATTTTCTGAGGGTCTGCGACCCGAATTACACTCGAAGATGTGTTGCGCTAGCATACCCAATTATACTGAGCTAGTGACCATGTCTCTGTGAGCTGAGCGGGACGGGGATAGTCTATCCCGTACTCATGCACCCGTGGGTCCTCGGCCCTACCCTGATTTTTAGACCAGGCTGTTCCTAGGCAAGAGGCCACGTGCGGATTCCCTGCTAGGCTTGCGGCACCACCGACTCAGCTGGGGCGAGCAAACTTGCGGTGCGACTACTGCGGGAGGACAGGCCATACGGATAGATATTATTTCAGCAGGATGAGAGACAGCGGCTTCTCGCCGCCTCAGAGAATCAACTGCTAGCTTCCTCAGACTATTGCAGCTCCACCTCTATGGTCAGCACCTGTGCCTTCATCTTTTCAGCCACCTGCAACTCGATTCAGGCCGCCTCAACGGCCTATGGTACCGCAGCCGAACCGTCCACGACAGGCTCGTGTGCACTCACTTACAGCTGAGTAGCAATTACAACACCGATGACTTTCGAAGTCACAACACATGTTCAAAGTACTCCAGTTTTCTTATTGATGGATACCGGCTCCACTATCTCCATCATATCATGCATGGCAGTCAAGAGACTAGCGTTGGATATAGCTCCTACGAAGGGAGTGAGGATCCTTACAGCCACAGAGACTTTTTCAGACGTTAGCAGAATTTGTGAGGGTTGTTCGATAGATTTAGGAAGCAGGACCGTGCTTGTTGACCTGATTATTGCCCCACTATGGCATTATGACTTTATTCTCGGTATGGATTGGCTTACTGAGATGAGGGCAGATATTGATTGCAACACCAGGGTGGTGACAACCCATGGACCTGAGGGCACGACCTTTACCTTTCCAGTTCAGGTCAGTTGGCCCTGCCGCGTTAGCTGTTATGCCACCTTGTTAGAGAATGTTGATGGTCCGACACTTGAGAGCACGCCAGTAGTTCGAAAATTCACGGACGTGTTCAGGATGATACCTGGATTACCTCCTCAGTGCGAGATCGATTTTACCATTGATCTTGTACCTGGTGCGACACCCATTTCATTACCGACATATCGCATGCCTCCATGTGAGATGGAGGAACTAAGGAGACAGATCGATGATCTGTTGGAGTCGGGCTTCATACGACCGACTGTGTCTCCATGGGGAGCACCCGTGTTATTTGTGAAGAAGAAGGATAGATCTCTGCGATTGTGTATTGATTATCGTAGGTCGAACCAAGCGACGGTGAAGAACAAGTATCCTCTGCCCAGGATAGATGATCTGTTCGATCAGTTGAAAGGGGCGCAGTATTTCTCGAAAATTGATTTACAGTCAGGGTATCACCAGTTGTGCGTCAGCGATGAGGACGTACAGAAGACAACTTTTAAGACCAGTTTTGGGCACTACGAGTTCCTTGTGATGTCGTTTGGACTCACAAACATACCGGCCGTGTTCATGGATCTAATGAACCGGGTGTTTCGGCCGTATCTATTCTGATTCGTCATTGTGTTTATAGATGACATCCTGATATACTCCAAGAGTCGGGAAGATCATGAGGAGTACCTATGAGCAGTCTTGGATACTCTCAAGAAGAACCAGTTGTTTGTGCAGTACAAGAAGTGCGACTTCTGGAAGGAAGAAGTGAACTTCCTAGGACATGTGGTGTCCAAGGAAGGCATAGTTGTGGACCTTGCTAAGGTAGCCGCAGTTCAGGATTGGGAGCAGTCCGCTTCGGTTACTGAAGTAAGGAGTTTTCTTAGCCTGGCAGGGTACTATCGATGCTTCATTAGGGATTTTTCCAAGATAGCTAGACCGTTGTCTCAGCTAACTTGGAAGGATATCAAGTTTACCTGGGATGAGAAGGCAGAAGCAGCTTTTAAGGAACTGAAGGACAAGTTGACGTTCGCCCCTGTGTTAGTATTGCCAGATTAAGGGGTCAGATATACTATATATACCGACACATCTCATGTTGGTTTGGGTCGCGTCCTTACATAAAAGGACAGGGTGATTGCCTATGCATCGCGACAGTTGAGAAACATGAGGAGAAGTACCCTACGTACGACCTGGAGTTAGCGGCCATCATCTTTGCATTGAAGCTCTGGAGACATTGCCTCTACGGAGAGGAGTTCGAGCTCTTTTGCGACCACAAGAGCCTTCGCTATATATTCACCCAGAGAGACTTGAATATGAGGCAGCGCCGATTGATGGAAACCTTGAAGGACTTCAAGTTCGAGGTCTCCTACTATCCTAGCAAGGCCAACCTTGTGGCAGACGCGTTAAGCCGCAAGAAAGCGATAGCATTTGAGGCTTCGCTAATGGTTGACGAGTGGAATATGGTGGAGTTCGTGCAAGATTTTGAGCAGAAACTCACGGTAGAGGAGTCGTTTATGAGGGTCGTACACGTTCATGTGCGGCCACTTGTGGATGATAGGATCATAGCGGCTCAGAAAGAGGATGAGCGATTGGCTGAGATGAGAGAGCTGGTGAGCGACAGTGATAACTTCGAATGGAGGGTTGGTTTAGATGGAGGTTTGTGATATCGTGGCAGCCTGTGAGTCTCGAATCTCCACGACTTAAGGAGAGAAGTTCTTGAAGCAGCTCACAATTCGAAGATGGCGATGCATCCAGGTAGTACGAAGATGTATCGAGACATTAAGCGTTCGTACTAGTGGGACAACATGAAGGCCCACATAATTGACTTCGTATCACGTTGTCTCATGTACCAGCAGGTCAAAGCTGAGCATCGCCGACCTCCTGGTCTACTTCAGCCTATGCCTATAGCTGAATAGAAGTGGGACTTCATCTTTATGGATTTTATTTCAGGGTTACCGAAGACGAGGAAGGGGCATGACTCCATTTGGGTGATTGTGGACCGATTGACGAAATCGGCTCATTTCCTCCCGATCAGAGTTACAAACTCTGCAAACGATTTGGCTAAGCTGTACATCAAGGAGATAGTACGTCTGCATAGAGTGCCTATGGAGATCGTGTCGGATCGAGACACGCGATTCACATTTATCTTCTGGACTCGTATCAAGGAAGCAATGGGTGTGAAGTTGAAGTTCGGTACCGCGTTCCACCCATAGACAGATGTGCAGATGTAACGGGTAAACCAAGTGTTAAAGGACATGTTGCGAGCTTGCGTGCTTGATTTCAAGGACAGTTGGGATGACTGTCTTCCTTATGCCGAGTTCGTTTACAACAACAGCTTTCAGGCGAGTATTGACATGGCTCCCTACGAAGCACTGTATGGGCGCCCATGTAGAGCACCACATTGCTGGACAGAAGTTGGCGAGAGAAGTTTGATTAGACCCGAGTTAGTACAGGCAACCTCAGAGTAGATCGACATTATCAGGCGTCGACTTCTTGCAGTACAGAGCAGACAGAAGAGTTACGCCGATACGAGACGGCGACCGCTAGAGTTCGAGGTTGGAGACCATGTATTTCTTAGGGTTTCCTCCATGAAGGGAGTCCTTCGGTTTGCCAAGAAGGGGAAGCTTACGCCGAGATTTATTGGTCCATTTCAGATAGTAGACCGAGTGGGTGTGGTCACGTACTGCCTTGCTTTGTCCACACCACTCTCGGGTGTGCACAACATATTTCATGTATCTATGCTGAAGAAATACGTTCCTGATCCTTCCCACATCATCAAATGGGAGCAGGTACAGTTGAGTGAGGATGTTACTTATGTACTGCGGCCGACGCGTATCCTACACAGGAAGGAGCAGGTGTTGCATAGTAAGGTTATCCCGTTGGTGAAGGTGTTATGAACGCATCACACTGAGGAAGAGGCTACATGGGAGACAGAAGCCGAGGTCCGTAAGAACTACCCTCAGATTCTCGAGGAGTACGAAAACGTACTAATTTTGAGGACTTAATTTTTTCTTAAGGGGGGTAAATTGTAACGTCTTGAAAAAATTCGTACAAAGACCCGAGTACCACCTTAGGCAGAAATCACTAAGGACCAAATCCTTTAGAAATTAGACGAGAATTAACTAAGTGTTAAACTAGATTATCTGTGAAATTAGCTCTAACCACTTTAAATACGAACTGCAAGACCCAAAACTAGCAGAATCGCTAACGCTATATTACCTAAAAATTTAGGATCCATTTCAAAACCCAGTTGCTCTCGGGAGCATCACGAAACTCCGTATCAGACCTGGACCGTGCATCGAAAGTTTGATTACCGCGAGACTATACGAATATGACCTCCTTATTGGGCTTGACGACCATTTCGGAAATTAAGTCCAGATAGTATTAAAAAACGCACAACTTTACCCTGAAACGAAGTATGTGAGAAACGCAAATATCTTTAGAAAATGTACTCATCTTTAAGTAAACTGGGCCATTCACTTATGGGCCAAATCTAAGGTTTCAGACCGTCAGAATCTGACTCAAATACACCCTCGGATCAGAAAAAATTTCATACACAGGTCAGTGTACTTGTGGCCCTGATCGAGTGGCGATGACCGTTGAACTGAAACTGGTCCTCTGCGGTCGTTTCGTAAATCCGATCAGACCGAAAAACTTAACCTGACCTTGATCCAATGTCAGGGAACTTTTTCCAGATTATATGCAGAAAAATGGGCCTCCAGATGTGCTCCGTTGGACCGAAACAGCCACTCTTTGGCTATAACCTAAGTATACCATGGCCCTGGGGCCATTCCCATCATTTTTGGGCCTATATAAGGGCCTTTACCCACCCCTCTCTCATTCCATATGAATTCTAAACCCTAAGAAAGAAAAGGAAGAGAAAGTGAAGGAGAAAGTGGAGAAGTGAGAGAGCGAGTGTGAGATAGTTCCTGGGATTCGATCCCATTACTCCACGTACATAACTACTGCTTTCGTGTTGCTATACCGGGGATTCTGATTCTGTTCTTGGGTAAGAAACTCTAACCCTAACCTGTTTTAAGAATCAAAATACGTAAATCGGTGAAATAGCTACCCGTTTTATTGATTAGGTATCCAAAGTCTAGTTTACAAGGTGAGAGTATTCAAACTGAATCCGTTACGAGTTTACTGGCGAAAGGTGCGGACTATAAACGTTTAGGTTATGGTTTTCAAGGCTGTTAATGTCGATTAATGATTTATAACTGACTTGGTTGTCATTTCTCATGCTAGATACGATGTGTCCCTTGCTTTATAGATATATATGAACTATGTTGAATATAGTGTGTAGTCTAAGTGTTTGTTGAAATGTTTGAATGAGTATGGAATTTGGATTCATGCTTGCCATGATTATCCATCGTGGATATATGATTGATGTATATGTGACAACTCATTGGTGAAAGGATTTGCCCTAATACATGTTATGACCAACATACGTCATGTATGTTGAAGTGTGTAGTTTAAGTGTTTGTTGAAATATTTGAATGAGTATGAAATTTGGATTCGTGCTTGCCATAATTATCCGTCGTGGATATATGATTGATGTATATGTGACAACTCCTTGGTGAAAGTATTTGCCTTAAGACATGTTATAACCAACATACGTCATGTATGTTGAAGTATGTAGTCTAAGTGTTTGTTGAAATATTTAAATGAGTATGGAATTTGGACTCATGCTTGTCATGATTATCCGTCGTGGATTTATGATTGTTATATATGTGACAACTCGGTGAAAGGATTTGCCCTAATACATGTTATGACCAACATACGTCATGTATGATGAAGCGTGTAGTCTAAGTGTTTGTAAAAATGTTTGAATGGGTAAGGAAGTTGGATTTGTACTTGCATGATTATCCGTCGTGGATATATGATTGTTATGTATGTGACAACTCCTTGGTAAAAGGATTTTCCCTAATACATGTTATAACTAACATACGTCATATATCTTGAAGTGTGTAGTCTAAGTGTTTGTAGAAATGTTTGAATGAGTAAATATTTGGTAAATTGTATTTTATATGGGAATCGAGATAAGATTCTCAACTACCTTAGCTATGTGTTTAAATTCATTCATGTAACTTAGATTATTTGATGTGATTTACGTATGAAATGTATAGGTGTGAAAGCATGTTTACTTGTACTCCATAAAAATGCTCAAGTGGTTCCTTTGTTTGAATTAATTGTTTATTACTGATATGCCTATCACATATGCTTTCTTATTATGTTTAAGTATGTTTAGGACTGCTACATATTCCAGGCTATCGGTAACAACTCCGTACGATTCGAGGAATCCGAATCATACGGAGATTGCCGGTAGTGGTTGAGCCACACGGAGTGCTTACGCGCTCTATGTTGACCAATTCAACGTACGCTCGTACCAATCGAGCTTGTCAAGCAACCCAATCTGCCCATTATATGTTTACCATGTATGGATGCAACTGCTTGAATCTAAGGTACCACTTACCGATGAAAACCCGTTTAACCTTGGTACCTCGATCTGCTAAGACTCATGAGCCGGGCATGGTGGTATGAGACACCGTGGTCGTGCTGTCAGCCTACGCTGGGACGACGAGCCTCCCCGTAGTGTCCAATGAACAACCCAGACTCTTGAACCGAATACGGTAGTATGGGACACTGTATTCAAGCTGTCGGCCTACGATAAGGCGACAAGCCCTTAGTGACCTCGAGAATACACTAGGTCTATGTTGAGGTGACAAGCCTTTCTGTAGTAAACTAGAGTATAAACTAGGCCTACGCTGATGGTGACGAACCTCTCCGTAGCGACCTGGAACTGCCTATCATATGTGACAAGTAGGATTAACGACCCTAGATGGATCAATGTTGGGTCAATGATATAAAGGGAGGTACCTTAGTTTCCTGAACCTGCTGTATGAATAAACCTAATTAAGTATTGGCTAACACGATCATACACTGCACTGCATGTGCTTTGACGAGGAAGCACACGTTTTGGGAGGATGTGATGCGCGAACGTGAGATGAAGTCGCTGAGGGAGTGTAGGTGAGGGCATGCATCATTATCGCATACCATTCTTGCATTAACAAGAGTAATCTAGGACATGATTGTTGTACTGCTTTATCATTACTGCTTGACTGAATTGATAGCATGTTAACCTTTACCTTATAGTTCCACTGAGTTGATCACTCACTCCCACTCTAGGACGATGTTTTAAAACACTAATCAGACTTTGTCTTAGTTGCAGATGATGACGCAACTTATGAAGCAGAGCCTGATTTTTATGACGACGAGGAGGAGTTCTCGTATATGTAGTATTCTGACGGGTTCATGTTGGCCGCATTCTGATCATCGGGGCTATAGGGATTTTATGATGTAGACGGACCTTCACATTTTGATATTTTGTATTTTAAAACAATACATGTAATTGTTTAACCTAGAACATTATTATACTCTGGAGACGCACCACCACTTATATGTTTTATACATACCTATCATGGTCTTCCGCTTGCGTAATTTAACCGTCTCTAGGGTATAATATGCTGATTTGGTATAATCCCACTCATGTTTAGTGTGCTAACACGGACAACATTTAATCATCATTATCCATGTTGCATAGGTGATGCATTGGAACTCGAGAGTTGAACTTCTGCTCGACCCCCGATTTTCAGGGCGTTACACTACAAGCATAAATTGTTAATAGAAACATGACAGCTAAAGCCAATTGATGCACGAATATATCAGTCATAGATAGACATGAATGACATTCATCATAAATAAATATTATTAGTATCAAGAAGATGGTGAAAATATATGTTAAATTATTCCTACTTTTATCAAAGCAGATAATTATATAAACCAGGCAAGTCTAAGTACGTTGTCTTGTGCGTAGAAGACTATCATTCCACATTCTCTCAGATATCTCGTCTCTCTTACTTACGTGTCCAATCATCACGTGCACGATCCGTCACCCGAGCTAACACTTGTTCTTCTTCCACCGTAGTTACATCTACAGTGGAAGGCGAAACATCCATTGTACTGTCTTCACTATCCTCAACTTCCTCAGCCAGTCCATCATCACCATAAACACGGATGAAATTATGAAGAACACGGCAAGCTATAACAATTTTCACTTGCATTATAAACTTAAATTGAGGAGGAGTACGTAAGATAGGAAAGCGGCCTTTTTGAAGCCCGAACGCACGCTCTATGACATTACGTAGTTATGCGTGGCGATAATTGAACAGTTCCTTTTTATTAGCAGGCTTCATTCCCGTACGAAACTCGTTCAGGTGATATCGCACACCTCGATATGGTGCCATAAATCCAGGCGTATGTGCATATCCGGCATCAACAACATAATATTTTCCTACACATTGCAAGGTATGTTTCAGTTGAATTACATACATAAACAGTTATAATGCAAACAATCACCCCCTTTAGCCAATTACCGTGTGGAATAAGGAAATGATCAGGCCGATGGGTTAGTGCTTTTTGTAACACACGAGCATCGGATGCGGATCCATCCCAACCAGCAAGTACGTATACAAATTTCATATCAAACGTACATGCGGCCAAAACATTCTGTGACAGAAATCCTTTCATATTTCTAAATGTTGAGCTTGATTCTTTTGACAAATGAACCGGGATATGGGTACTATCTAGGGCCCCGATGCAATCTTACAATCAAAAGTGTGCCACATGATCAGTTCATTCTTTGAAGGTAATTAATATTTAGTAATTACTCCAACATATGTACTCACATTACCTGAAAATATGGTCTCCACAAAGGGTTGTCGGATATTTCCTTGGGTGTGTGTAATCCAGGAAACTTCACATACTCTGGATATAGACCGATTATAGCATCCAACGCCCTAGTAAAGTGTCGGCTTACAGTCTCACCAGATCTTATGAAACGATGACCAATGACTCGATTACGTACATTATGTCCGATAGTATGAAGAAACATTACAACCTGCTCCTCCATACTGCATCTCCTGTTATCGAATAGTAGATTCCGATCTCGCAATAACGAACATAATTCAAAAAATTGTCCCCTGCCCATCCTCAATTACGCAAGACAGTCACTATCACTCTTACGTATTATTCGGCTGATGAATCTATCCCTTTCAATGTGACCACCAGCGGGGTTTGCCTTCATACAGAACCGACGATAGTATTCGGCTGCTCCGATTACACATACTGAAGCTGCAATGACTGTAATTACAGTAGCAATTTCACTCTCATTCCATTCACTGCCAGAGGACCTTTCATCGGAATTATCCGCACTTTCAGAAGCCATTGCAGGTCAATAGAACTCAAACGAGATCTGAATGGGAATTACAATAAATTGAATATTTATATCTCCTCTAATATGAAATGACTATACAGCAAACACTTCCATTATAGTGGAGATTGTATTAGGATTGATAGTCTTTCGGAAATTGATGATTTCCAGAAAGTTGAGATGAATACATAAAAGTTGAGTATGGACTTTAGATAATAGTAGTAGATAATTTTTTAACTTGCTAATTCACGCAATCATACAACAAAGTTGTTAACATGCAATTGTCGGTAGTTGTATTTACAACTTCTGAGTATAGACATCAGACATTACAAACAGTAACGTAATTTATAAGCAATAAAGTTTGATGGTGGCATGCCGATTTGTCTCTGTTAACACAAAAGCATGTAAATGGATGAACCTACCAGCACTGAATCTACCAGCGCTGACCAATATATGTTACAATCTGTAAGGCTTGAAGGTGGCATTGAATAAAAAAAACTGTATGCAACCTAAAACCTTGCAGCCATATTTTAACGAATGCATTAGTAGTCAATGTAATGAAGAGACATCATACAGTGAACAAACCGTTCATATAACAGGGAAATTGGTTTTGAATATGGAGAGGATAATATGAACAGATATCCATCCATAAAAGCCCTAAGGAAATCGATTTGAAATGAAAGAAATAATGTGTCTTGCATGTAATAGATATGAAAGAGTAATACCTTTTTTTTAAAAATCCGATCGGATGATGTAGAGCGTACAGAGAACGCAAAACTTCCCTATCTGACAGATGATTTTGAAGAGCTTGTTCAAGGGTTGGTATGTTACGAATAAGAGGGTTATATAGAAGAAAAAAGTATCGAAATTGCGAAATCTTAAAATATAAAGTCATCTCATCTGTCCAATACGGCAGAGCATGCACCCGTCATTTCAGAACATCGACGCTTACTAGCAAGGCACTGTGAAATCCCAATATGGATTTGGAGGACATAAGATTTCCCTCCCATCGGCTGTATAGGCATAGAGGGTGGTGGAATAGGGTGTAGACAGTCTTGGGTGTGTAAAATAGACCATATACACGCCAATAAGAGGGGTGTCTTGCAACAAAGAGGCCCATGCAAGATACAACCCTTTTCCGATCATGGTTATAGGTGGTTGGATATAGCCAACCCAATTTGCAGGAGGGAGATGGCCGGACCTGATGGATTTGCTTTCGGGCAACAGGAATAAGATGCACGATGGCTCGATTTGCAACGAGCAAGCTTGGAGAAAGTTATAACGGTGATTGTATGTGCAGAGGGTTCTTCGGAAGGGCCAGTTCGAAGTAGGATGCCGACATGCAGGCTCTCAAACGATATATTGAGGAGGCGGTGGAGAAGATCGATCACCCGTTCTCCGTAGGAGAGAAAAAACAAAAGAACCTGTTTGAGAGTCTTCCGCGTTTACAACGCAATGAAGACGTTGTACAAATGGCAGTGGATAGCACTGACAGTACAATACCGCCAGTCAGAAATTTTGGCTCCGCCATGTATTCGCGCGCTTCGTATACCAAGGTCGGCTACTCTTAACCAAACATTGCTAATGTCACATCAGACCCGTTAATACAATGCAATACACCCCTAACAGCGAATCCAAACAGGCCCTTAAGGTTTTGACAGTCCTGATCACCTCTACCTCCAATCAGGCCTTCTCTAGTCTATCTTGGCCATGAAAGTGTCCGCAACCTGCTCTACATCAAATCTAAAATCCAGCACACACACACAAAAAAAATAATAATAATAAATATAAATAAATAAATAAAAACTGGAACCACGTCAAGAAACGCCCTGGAAATGCAGCATCTTCATGAGCAGGGCAAGGGCTTGAATATCACTATCTCAGCTACACCAACAACAAATGGCTCCCAAGGCAAGCGAATAAGGGCTACAACAGACTCCTTAAGCACCCACGATATGCAGCAACTTCAGCAAGCTAATGTGAACCAAAGCCCAGGAGTTAGGAGTACTAAGCTAAATATTCTACTTTGACAGTTATCTTTTTCTTTTCTTTTCTTTTCTTTTTTTAAATAAAGGAAATAAGAACGTGAATTTTGTAAATCCGTGAACTTATCAATCAAATTCATGAATTTGCATTGGATTTGAATTGAATTTGCATTGGATTTGAATTAAAAACTGCCTCTATATATAGGTCACTTTTCTTGTAGTGAATTAAAAAAAAAAAGCATATTTGGCTTCCAAATTCACACAGAGTACTTATGCCTCAGGTTTAAGTATTTTTCCTCAAGTTTGTTCCGTCCACCCTCAATATCCACCGCCACCACCTCAATATCCACTGTCACCGTGTAGGCCCAACCTTTGATGTGTAATGTTTATTATGTATTTTAAACCCACCTTGGCCCTTTCTTTAATATGAATCTTCCATCATATGCGGCCTACCCTCAATGTGGACCATCTATCACGTGGGGCCCACCTTGGATATGGATTGTCCATCATGCAGGCCCACCTTTAATGTGGATCATCCACCATGCAAGGCCCAATTTCGAAGTAGGTCATTATCAATAAGGGCCCGCCTTGGATGTGGGTCATTCTTCATTTGGGGCCAACCTTTGATGTGAACTATCCTCATGTGAGGTGGGTAATTTATCATGTGGAGCCCACCATCAATGTTATTGTCAACATCATTGGCACCTTTGATGTCGATTGTCCATTATGTGGGGCCCACCTTGATGTATGTCATTCATCATGTGGGCCCGCCTTGATGTAATGTTCATTATGTTAAACCCACCTTGGCCCTTTCTTTCGTGTGGGGCCTACCCTCAATTTGGACCATCTATCATGTGGGGTCCACCTTTGATATGGATCATCCATCATGTGGGCCCATCTTTAATGTGGATCATCCACTATGAAGGGCCCAACTTCGAAGTAAGTCATCCATCATCATTCGCACCTTTGATGTCGATTGTCCATTATGTGGGGCCCACCTTCATGTATGTCATTCATCATGTGGACCTATGACACAGGGGAGGACGTGAGGTCGAGCACCGTCTTCCTCAAGAGGATAACTATTCCGAATCCACGGAACTTCTCTGGACTCCTCACAGAGACTTCTCGAATCCACGAGAAAAGAGAGCAGAAAATAGAAATAAATTCTAAATAAATTCGAAATAGATTGATGAATGAATAAAAACGAGTTCACAACCCTTTAAGTAAGGGTACTAAGCAATGAGAAAGAAATCAGAATCAAACTACAACTAGGACTCCTAGAATTCGCGACTTACTATAAATAGTAAACTTACTATTTATAGACGGTCGTGATGTCTACTAGTGCGCAAGGTTTTTGGCCAAAAATAGTAAGTGTCCTATTTGACTTCACCAACTCGTTCTCCTAATTATTCTAAGCTCTTCTCACGTTGGGCGCAACTCCTAAAGCCCGACGGATGAAGAGTTATAAGCAAACTAAAACTTACTATTTATAGTAAAAACGAAATTGAAACAGGGAAACGACCATCAAATCAGGGGTTTCTCGCAATTCTGAGCGTTGCAACCCAGCATAGCTGGGTTGGTTGGCTAAAGTATCTCGTTCTACCCCAAAATCATATATTTTTTGTCGGCTAACTCATCCCGGATTGCGAGATACGCCTGATTTAAGGTCTGATGGTCCAGATCACTTCTGTCGCCGACCGGGCCTTTTCTGATCCATCTTTGCCATGTAATTGTCCGCAACCCGCTCTACATCAACCTACCATTAAAATAAATTATTAGGGGTCGACCTTTGATGTGGACTGTCCATTATGTGAGACCACTTTGATGTAGGTTGTCCATCATGTGGAGCCATCTTCAATGTTATTGTCCATCATGTGGGGCCACCTTCATTATCCATCGCCTCTCATGCGGAGCCCACCTTTGATGTGGACCATCCATCATGTGGCCCCCACCTTTGTGGGTCGTCCATCATGTGGAGCCCACTTTGCATGTGGGTCATTCATCATTAGGGACTACCTTTGATGTAGACAATCCATTATGTGGGCTCACCTTGATGTGGGTCATCCATAATGTGGGCCCACCTTTGATGTCGATCAGCCATCATGTAGGCCTCACCTTTGATGTGGACTACCCATCATGTGAGGCCTTCTTTGATATGGACCATCCATCACATAAGAGAGAGATGAGTAGAAAAGTTAAAAGGTGAAAAGTAAAAAAACAAAAACTTATCGGGGTGTGAGCAACTTTCATCAAATATATTCCTTTTACAATGGTGCTAACCAAACTCAACTTACATAATTTTTAAAAAGTTCCTAATTAGGTGGCATCCGAATGGGCCCTAAGAAATTACAAAGTAACATAGATATAACTTTAAAAAAAAAAAGAAAAAAAAAAAAAAAAGAAACAGCCCAAGCAGAGGGGTGGCTCAATATATTGAAGAAAAGAACATATACAGCCTAGGCTATTCGGGAAGGTGGAAAACACCCGGCCCTCCTATCATATCAAAACCTATACATCGTTGGTTCTACTGGTTGTCCTAATCGAACCAACGCCCGTCTTATCAAGCAAGACACTCCCACGGACAGGCCTAGGAAGGGATGAAACAGTGCGGAAGAAAGAATACCGCTGGGATTTGCTGGCCTGCTTAGCAAGGCCATCCTCAGGACCGTTTGCTTCTCTAGGAATCAGGGAAATCTGACAGGAGACTCTAAGAAGGAGCCTATTAATACGACTCAACCAATAGCCCCACTTCCAATCATAGGCTGACTTCCCAGATACGCCATCCACCACCCACTTTGAATCAGATTCGAGAACTATATTTGATAATCCAAGGGCTGCGCAAAATTGTAAACCTTCTATGACGGCCCGAATTTCTGCCAAGCTGTTAGAAGCAAACCCGAAACCGCTGGAAAAAGCAAAGATCATATTTCCCCTGTTGTCCCCGCAAATCCCCCCTCCACCTGCTAGCCCCGGATTTGCTAACGCAGACCCATCTACATTGAGCTTTAAGCAGCCAAATGGGGATCTTGACCACCTAATGATCTCCACAGACGAGGAGGCTACAGTGGGACAGGCCGAAACAGGGGAGAAAATCCTGCCAGCAGACGAAGGGCCACATACAAGAGACAACCACCAAAGGATTTTGTGGAAAACTACAGAGGCTGAAATCGGCCGCTCTTCAAAAATCCTTTCACATCTGGCTTTCCATATTTCCTAAAAGACAAAAGCTGGGGCAATTTTCACTCTCACCGATGGCGGTTTGAAGAGGGAAGGCCGCCTCCACCACCACTCGAGCCTACTCGTCACGGAGTTGTGGGGCGCAACAGGAGCCCCCAGAAAAACTGATAGACAGTGCCACACCTCTGATGCCAGATCACTAATGAGAAGATGAGAGATAGATTTGAGGCTGAAGCTCTCCTTGCAACAAACACACATCGAGGCGAGGGGGATGCCTTTACGTTGAACACGAATGTCCACCGGTACCGCTCCCTGCGTGGTTTTCCAGAAAAACAGGGAAACTTTTGGCGGCAGACGCGGATGCCAAACCCACTTTGCATTGGTCGAATTTGGCCCATGATGCCTACGCAATTCCAAAGCAAACTTCACCTGAAAATTACCTCCACGACCAAACGGCCAAATTGGCCTATCGGCCCCAGCCGTGGTACAGAAACCTCCCCTGGTCACGTGAGACACAACGTCAGCGGGAAGGGAGGCATAGGCCCCCTCAAGCAGGCCGTCCGACCCCAAAAAATCTGCCACACAGATGTCCCTCATCTTAGGCGCCACCTCCACTGAGTCATGGTCAGCCAGGGGACCAAGCCCGGTCCAATTACAATTCCACATGCTGATATCTCCATTACCAACCTCCCACTGCGTGTACCTATCGACCAATGGGAGGAGAGAGACCAATCTTTTCCAAATCCGCGGGGAAGCACCAGCCGACAGTCTGATGGAGCCATTACTGGGCGCTGGAATGTATTTGGAGCGCATGAACCTGGCCCAAAGGCTGTCCCCCGGGGCGTAGCTGATACTCCAGGCCATCTTGGAATGACAGGCATCCATGACCTCCTTGAGCTTCCGGATCCCAAGCCCACCTTCGGTGATGGGAAGAGCGATCGCCTTCCAATTTCTCCAATGGAATTTCCTTTTCCCCTCTCTCCAACCCCAGAAGAAGTTAGCCCAAGAGGCTTCTAAAGCACCCAGAACTTTGTTTGGAATGATCGTGGCCACGAGGACATAGATATAACTTAAATAAATCCTCCAAATCATAGATCCCATATTTTAGATGCTTGTACTAAAAAATAAAATAAAAAAATAAATAAAAATAAATAAATAAAATCTCTGATTTTATTTTTCATGACTGGCTGATTTCTGGACATTTGATGAACTGTCGAAATAACACATAGTCAGCAGTCCTAATTCAATAAACAAACTCCCACTAATCAGAATAAGATCGTTCACTCTAAAATTTGGATCCAGTCGTATCTGTAGAGGGTACAACAATTTCAAAGGTTTAGTTTGAGTTGAAATATGCAACAAATACAATTCTGATTTCCTGCATATGAACTATAGCACTCCCCCAAGCATCAAATAACACCCCACCTATTCAAACGGGTATTGCTATCAGTCATAGGAAAAGCCCACGTAAGAACCATTAGCTCCTCTCTTTTCTGATCCACCACCCTAAGTTCGTTCTTAGGCTTATGTATAAAGAGCTTATGACTGGCTTGTAAAAATGTATGCGGAATTGCAAAGACCGATGGCATACCTTGTTGAAGTCTTCCTCTCCTTACACCCTTAGAGAAAATCTGATGGGATTCTTGCTTTTGTCGATATGTTGGATTAGGGACCTAAACCAGTTTTATAATTATTGAGGTCAGAGAAGTTTGAAACCCATCAAAACTCTTCTCCCTATACCTCCACATGAATTGGCAATCCCAGTTCCACTTGAATACTGTTTATGTGTTACAGTTTTAACATCTCACCCCTTATATGAATTTTTTGGATGTATCATAACTTAGTGGGGTTCATAGGTGCACCCGATCATATTATTCAACCTTTACGATAATCCAAACCGTTGATCAATAAAGCCCGCCTTATACAGTTCTTACAAGGCTTGCAAAGAGAGAAAGAGTACCATGGCGAATTGAGTTTGTATCGTTGTAGGAATCCCTGTAATGCTCATTTGTAAGTCATATTGGTAGTATGAGTTCTAAAAGAAGTGATAGAGATGCACCCTGCAATGGATCCATGCAGTGTGCAATGCTGCAAAGTGTATAAGCTCGGGAGGCCTTTTTGAGGAAGCGAATTGGCGGGTGTACCCATATAGGTGTTGTAGGTACCTGTGGTGCAAAGAAGAGCACTGACGCTCCTTGAGCTCCAAGTTGTACAAACGGTTCAAAGGAGATCGAAGTTATATAGGTCCCACAGTAATGTCTTTATTATATCTACACGGTTCATCTATTTTAGAGATCATTTTAGAGTATTATCCAAAAAATAAATCATATTCAAAGATCATCTGAACCACACCACAACTAACAGCAGAGATAATGATTTTCACCGTTAAACAATTCATAAGGCCCACCATAATATTTATTTTCCACACAATCTATTCATAAGGTCACGTAGATACAAATGAAGAGGGGAAAAATATATATATATTGATCCAAAACTTCTATAACCCTATGAAAGGTTTCAATGGTAGACGTTCAATCCTCGCTACTTTTGCAGTGTGGTCCACTTGGTAGTTAGATCTGTCTTATTTTTTGTCTCAAGTCTTAAGCTTGCCAAACGGATGGACGGCACATACACAGCAGAACTTGCTGAGGGCACTCCAACCAGCTGTACAGCTGGTATGAGGTACACCAGCCAATCCGCTTCCCCTTTTTTAATGCATCAGCTTTCACAGTGTCATATCACCTGGGTAAAGTCTCCCAATCAATCCATCTCAGTCACATCCATTTCATGCAAAATGAATAATAAATAAAACATTAAGGAAGAAAATACATAATTTATTAAGCTAAAATAACATACATTCTATTGGTTCATACCGATTATAATCATCAGGAGGACACCAAATATCTAACTCAATTAATGGCAGGGGCTTATTGGACCGATCTTTGCCTGGGCGAACTTGGTGGTGCTGCTCACCTTTGCATGGACAGCTTCAGTGAATCTACCGAGGTGCGTGGATCCCCTGTGGGGCCCACCGTGATGTATATGCCTTGAATCCCTGCTGTTCATCTGTTTTTACGGCTCATTTTAGGGCATGATCACGAGATGATTTTAATGGTGGGTATTCAACCACTACTGTTTCTTGTGGTGTGCTCCACCTAAGATTTGAATGTAGTTCATTTTTAGGATCGTGTCATAAAATGAGTTATAAAAACAGATTAGCAACATGGATGCAAGGCACACACACCACGGAGGGCCCCACAGTCAGGGATCCACCCACCTACATGGATCCAGCATCCAGTATCCACCCAAGCCACGGCACCATTTGCAGGCTAGATATTGTTCGACGTAAGCAACGTAGAAAAGAAACCGCTACATGGGAAGGTTACAATAGCCTGGGAAGGAGTGTACGGATCATCTATGTCAAAGGCCTCATACGTCACTTCTCATCTGTCACGTCATTGCCATGACATAGCTTATCCAATGCACGGATGAACGTGATGAGGTCCATCACCGGCTTCCTCAATGGTAACTACGCATTGAGGGAGCTTTCTTTACTCTTCGTGGAGACTTCCCAAATCACGATTAAAAAAAAAGCAAAAAATTAGAAATAAATTTTAATAAATTTAAATTTTAATTGATTAGATGAAATAAACGAGTTTACAATCATTTAAATAAGGATACTAAGCAATGAGAAAGAAATAAAAAGTAAACTATAACTAAAACTATTTAAAATTTGTAACTGACTATAAATAGTAAATTTACTTTTATAGTAAGTGTGTTGGACGTAAGCCAGTGGTGGCCACTGGTGAGCAATCACTAGTGGGTGGTTCACGTTCGGTGATAAATTATTGGACATGGTTAGATCAATGATGGCACAAGCCAATCTCTCTACCATATTCTGGGAGGGGGGACGCACTGTTAACAGTCGTTTATGTCCTTAATAGAGTCTCATCCAAATCCATTCCTAAGGCCCCATATGAATTGTGGTCTGATAGGATTCCTTCTCTAGTCAATCTACGCCATTGGGGATCTTTGGGATATGTTTTGCTGCCTACTCGGCATAGAGGTAAACTTGATAGTAAAATCATTGAATATGTGTTCATTAGGTACCTCATGCATTTAAAGGGATACGTTCTAGTTTATGAGGACCATGAACGATTGATTGAGATAGAATTCTGAAATGTGACCTTCGTCAAAAATAGATATATCTCAGCCAAATGAAGCAAAAGATTCCAATATAACTTTTTGAAATACCCGATGTATCTCAGGAGAGTGGGAGTTCTGCTTCTCAAAATGATGATGCTCTTATAGTTCGTCAGAACAGTGGGAGGACATCTCAGCAGACACCTGAGTTACGTCGAAGTGAAAGAGGATTGATTTCCTAAAGATACTTCGATATTGAGGGGCAAACATTCTCTTGCGTTGCGGTTGATGATGATAAACCCGATTCGTATCAGGATGCATTATTATCTTCTAACTCGGCCGATTGGGTGAATGTTATGGACGGAGAGATCGCTTCCATGGAAAAGAATAAAGTCTAGGAACTTATTAATCTATCTTCCGATCACAAAACGATAGGTAATAAATAGATACTAAAGATCAAAAGAAAGACAGATGGTACAGTGGACAAGTATAAAGCACGATTAGTTGTTAAAGGTTTTATACAAAAAGAAAGCATTAATTACAAGGAGACCTTTCACCTATTACAAAGTTCTCCTCAATCCGCATGATCTTGTCTATTGTCGCAAGTTTAAACTTAGAGTTATATCAGATGGATGTAAAGACCGCATTCTTAAATAGTAATTTGGATGAAGAGATATACATACAACAACGCATGGGTTATGTGGACAAAAAGTATCCAAAGAAAGTTTACAAGTTGTTGAAATCTATCTATGGGCTAAAGCAATCTTCAAGACAGTGGTACATGGATTCCACGTAACCATCACCACTTTTAGATTCACGATGAATGAAGAAGATCATTATGTATACATGAAACGGTCAGGAAGATCTTTTCTGATACTATCTCTATATGTAAACGATATCATGTTAGCTGATAATAACATGCAATTGTTGATATTGACTATAGATTGGCTATTCTCGAATTTTGAGATGAAAGACCTCAGTAAAGTCAACTTTATTCTTGGGTTAAAAATCGTCAGGGATCGCCCTAAGAAATTTTTAGGTTTGTCTCAAGCCACCTATATACAAAAGATCTTAGAGCGGTGTAGGATAGAAAATTCAAAAGCTGTTGAAACCCCTATGGATAAAGCTACTAAGCTAGACAAAAAATCGTATCCCCAGACTGAAGCCGAGAAATTGATTATGTCCTCAGTACCTTATGCAAGCGCAGTAGGGAGCTTAATGTATGTTATGCTATGCACCAGACCGGATATTAGCTATGCAGTTGGCATAGTTAGCCTTTATCAGAGTTATCTGGGATAGTCTCATTGGCAAGTCGTCAAACGTATATTTCGTTATCTCAAAGGAACAAAAGACCTAATGTTGTGTTTGAAGGCACAAGCTTTGAGCTCAAAATATATTCTAATGCTACTTGGGGTAATGACGCCGATGAGGGAAAGTCTATTTCAGGATATGTATTCTTACTCGGAGGAGGAACTATCTCATGGTCGAGTAAGAAACAGACATCAACAACTCTTCCATCTATAGAGGTCGAATACATTGCATGTTGTGCTGCAGTTCAAGAGTGTATATGGGTTCGCAGATTTCTATTGGGTCTAGGTGTTGTAGCGAGTGTTCGTCAGCTTATATTGCTGAAGATAGACAATACTTCTGCCATTGACTCGGCAAAGGATCCTAAACACCACCAGAAGTCTAAGCATATTGAGATCAAGTATCATTACGTCCACGATCAAGTGAGAGATAAGAATGTTGCCCTCAGATACATTCCTACTAAGGAGATGATGGTTGATCCCATGACGAAACCTATAATCAGATATCTATTTCAGGTTCACGTCAGGTAGATGGGATTGAGGAAACCTTGAGTGATGTACTTGTTTTTAGTACCTTTGATCTTTCATTAATGAATAACATATTCCATTTATTCAATATTGAACACTAATATAAACTAGGTAAGTAGATCATAAGCATTTACCTTGAATCATGTAAGATTTCTATTTTTGTCGGCAGTCCGGTCACCCACTCACACAAGTTGACCAACCTTGAATGTACAAGAGAGGTACATTTAGGGCCATGTTTATACATTGAGGTATGAAATTCTCTTTATTGTGAATAATAAATTATGAGGATATGAGTAAGTCGTATCCACCTACAATCTTAAAAAGATTGAAGATGAGACTGATAAAGTCAAATAACATAGTCACACCATTCCTTTTTCATGTGATCAGTGTTATGGCCTGAATATATAGTCAGGTTATGAGGTTATGAGATGAGTCGTACCTCATGTAGAATGACCTGCGTATTTTATACCCGACATACACCTATTATTGTCTACTTTACAACGTGGATTGTAGCCACGTGCTAGGACCTTTTACCTACAGATTGTTTTGATTCGATCTAATCATTGCAACGTGCGAGTAGCCAATCCCTTAGGTAACTCTTTGTGTCCTTAGCTACCCTCCTCTTGTGTATAGGAGGATAAGATTGAGTGTCGCTACGTTAGTGTACTATGACGAAAGGCCCTTGATTGGCCAGACTCAGTTACGCTAGGAAAATGACTTAATTGATTCCAAATTACACATCTGCGTGGGGAAGATCCCGTGACAGCTACACCAAGTTTCTAGAACTATAAATACGCAATTGAAGACTTATCCGCCAGCAATATCGAGTTGTTTTTAATAGACTTTTGTAAACAATATTTTTTCTTAAAAGCATATATATATGTATTGCTTTAAATTTGATTTTAGTCAAAGTTTGTGAAAAATCGAGTTTTCAGAATAACTCGATAAGTTGGATAAGTGCGTATATTGGCCGAGTACTTTAGATCGGGAGTTAACTCCATCCGGTGTGGTCATGTGGACTAGGACAGGCATTGTAAAGCTTGGATTATTGAGTATTAGTTAGGTGGTCACTTAGTACTTAAGCACCTGTGAGAAGATTACGGTGATCCATTTGGTCTCACGCCTCTGATTCTTTTGATCGCGATGTTTGGTTTTTTGGATTGTTGTTAGGCGAGTTAGATGGACAAATTTTTGTGTCTATCCCACAATGTAATTGAGTGGGAGGTGTTGGACGTAGGCCAGTGGGGCCCACTGGTGAGTAATCACGAGCGGGTGGGTCTCATGTTTTTAGGTCTCTTTCGGCCTCTTCCTTTCAGTTAGATTTCAAATTCAACTTTGAATTTGATTTTAGATAGAAGATAGAGATATGGCCGGATAATCTGGTCTCATCCAAACTCTTATCCCTTCCTATAAAAAGGATGAGACTCTCTCGTAAAACTAAAAAAGAAATACCGATAGTAAAAGGAGATGAATAGTGTGCGTAGTAATTTGTCCATTTGGCTTGTCCTTGGGACGATCTAATCTATAAATCGTGATCTGGGGCCATCTATACCGTTGAATCAGAGGGGTGAATAGACCCACTGCTCCAGTAGTAAATATGAAGGGTTACTGGATCTGGAGTGTTAATCTTCGGCTTCGTAAGGGTTCCATATCGTGTAGACCATCTAATCTTGAGGGCTCACACTTCCGCACTTCCTACAAAGTGTCTTATGTGGCTTAACCATCTATCTTAACCACGTTATTCTCTTAATTATTCAAAGCACTTTTCATTTTGGACACAAATCCTAAAGCCCCATGGATGAAGAGTTATAATCAAATTAAAACGTACTATTTATAGTAAAAATGGAATTAAACATAGAATTCGGCCATCGATATAATTTTGGTTGGCTAAAGTAGCTCGTCCCACCCCAAAATCATATATGGTATGTCAAGTAACTCATTCCGGTTTGCGAGATATGTATGTTTTAAGGATCTGATGGTCTTGATGACTTCTGCCTCTGATCGGGCCTTCTCTAGTCCATCTTGGACATGAAAGTGTCTGCGACCCGCTCTACATCAATGATAGCTCACAAAAGGCGATGACACATCTTAGAAAAGACTATGATTTTCTTTACTATGGATTATGGGTGCACATCGAACCGGTAGAACCGTGAAACCGGACTGAACCGACCAAACGGTCTGGTTTGGTCTAGTTCTAAAGTGCACCGATTTTGGTTCTAATACCAAAAATCAAAGAATTGTTTAGTTCGGTTCGGTTCTCGATTTGGGGGTATGTAGAACCGAACCGAACCGTAATCCGAACTTAGAATCAAATCAGGAACCGAACCTAAATTCTTTAAAAATAAAACCTAAACCCTAAGTCCTTAACCCTATTCATGCTAACCCGACCTTGTTGTGGTGCAGTTGCTCTCTCTCTCTCACTGGTCCTCTCTCGTTGCTCCTCTCTCTCTCGCTGCCGTTGGTCCTCTCTCTCTCTCTCTCTCTCGCCGGTCCTCTCTCGTTGCTCCTCTCTCTCTCTCGCTGCCGCCGGTCCTCTCTCTCAATGCTCCTCTCTCTCTCTCTCTCTCTCTCTCTCTCTCTCTCTATCTCTCTCTCTCTCTCTCTCTCGCCAAAACCGTGGAACTGATTCGGAACCGAACCAGTTTTAACGGCTCAGTTCGGTTCGATTATAGGGTGCTAACGATCCGGTTCCGGTTCCAAAAATCCTAGAACCATTAGGAATGATTCGGTTCCGGTTTCACCCCAGAACCGGACCGAACCGACCAGTGTGCACCCCTACTATGTATTGCTTGGTGCACAACACAACTTTTAATGTGAAAATTTTCTCTCACTAAGATTTATATTGTACATTAATTATTTTTTTTCATATCATTCTAGATGATAATCCCAAAAATGAGGAACATCCAAAGTTCAAGTGGACCACACCACGAAAAGATCGGTCATAAAGTGTAACGCCCTGAAAATCGGGGGTCGAGCATAAACTCAACTCCCGAGTTCCAGAACATCACTTATGCAACAAAATGAATGATGATTGAATGTTGACTGTATTCGTGCATTGAACATGAGTGAGATTAAGCCAAAACAGCATATCATACTCCAGAGACAGTTAAATTTGCAAGCGGAAGACTGTGATTTTCGGCTCGATCGGATTCCCAGATCGCACGTGGCGGACCACTTTCAGTTCAACGGTCCGTGGGCCACGATCAGAATTTCTGAGTACATGTAAATGTGTATGAAATTTTTCCTGATCCGAGGGTGTAATTTGGTCTGATTCTGACGGTCAGGTTGCTTAATACTGATGCGCAAGCGAAAGGTGCCAGATCACTATTCCAGATATTTTCTTTTCAAAAGGAATAGTATTTTTCACACACCCTCGCTCCGGATCAAAATAAATGGCCGTCGGACATCGGAATCATCTGATTTTTGAGATGATTGTCAAGCCCAGTGGGGCGGTCCTAGTTCCTTAGCTTCGAGTTAATCGGACTCCCGATGTGCGATCTAAACCTAATACGAAGTTTCGTTTCATTCCCGAGAGCAGCCGGGTAATGAGTTTGGCTTTAGACTTTAGGGTAACCTAGAATCACTAATTCTGCAAGTTTTGGGTCTTGCAGATCATATTTAAAGCGATCCCAACGGATTTCATGGCTAATCGAGTTTGCACTTAGTTAACTTTGTTAAATTCCTAAAGGATTTAATCCTAATTGTTTTCTGGTTGAGATGGTAATTAGGCCTTTGCAGTTTGTATATAAAGTGATCCAAGTTTTACTACTTAGCTAGTTTAAGTTAGTGTCTAGGGCGAAAGTGTTTTGAAAAATTGAAAGCACAAGGTAGTAAAGGGGTGGGATTTGTGAAGGAAATGGGTTCAGAAGCGATTTTAGACTGTGGGGTTCAGTTCTGACGAAATAATAAGGTATTAAGAGCAACCCATCGCCTAAGGACATCTAATCCCAAATTGGCAAAAATCCGGGATGTTACATAAAGATCAGGACGAAGGGAAAAATAATAAAAATAAAAATAAAATAAAATTAGCCACATACACCATTGTGTTGAAACTGAGGTTAACGTCACTAAATCTACCACTTTAGCTATAGATCCATGGATCCGTGTGTGGACTTTTTAACTTATATCCTATAATGATTTGAAAAAACAAATCAATGGATGGTGCGGACATATAAGAAATAGATTATGGTGGGGCTACTTAAATTATCGTGGATATAAGAAATAGATTATCGTGGGCTACTTAAATTTCACTTAAGAAATTCAATTGCTTCAAGGGTTGACATGTGGAACTTTTGTGCGCCCATCATGATATGCGTTAGATCCACATTGTTCATTTATTTTTTCCATTTCATACTTAGGATATGGGATAGAAAAGAGGCAAATCCAAGGCTCAAATAGGCTACAATTCAGGAAATGGTGGGAATTAGATGCTCACCGTTCAAAACTTTTTTGAGCCATAGAATGCTACGATGAAGGTGATATTTGTGTTTTTGATTCATTCAGGTCTGTGTGAACTTTTTAAAAGGATTGATGGCGTATAAACCGCACGGTGGACCCTAGGAAGATTTCAATAGTAACCATTCAATTTCCCGGTGCTGTCTACTTGAGATTTGGATGTACCTCATTTTTGTAAGCGCATTGGCTAGTGTACCACACACCAGCTATAAAGCTGCTGTAGGTACGTGTCGTGCAAAGACAAGCACTGACGCTCCTCAAGCTCGAGTTGTACGAACGGTTCAAAGATGATCAAAGTTACATGGCCCTACAGTGACGTATTTATCATATCTACATTGTTCATCTATTTTTAGAGATCATTTTATAGCATTATGCACAAAATGAATCATATCCAGAGATCATTTGGACCACACCACACATAGCAGTAGAGATAATGCTTCTCACCGTTAAACAATTTGTAGGGCCCACCATAACGCTTATCTTCCATCCAATATGTTCGTAAGGTCACAAAGACCTGATTGAAGAGGAACAAATTTCATGTTGATCAAAAACTTCTGTGACCCAAAAAGGGTTTCAATGGTAAACGATTAATCTCCCACTTGCAGTGTGGTCCACTTGATAGTTAGATCTGTCTTATTTTCGTCTCAAGCCTTAAGACTAGCTTGCCAAATGAATGGACGGTTTAGAACTTGCTGACATCGATACAGCAGCTATATAGCTGGTGTGAGGTACACCAGCCAATCCGCTTCCGCTCATTTTTGAGTTCATACTTTAGAATGATATAAAAGAATTGATGGATGGTGTGGATCTAACACAGGTGGGCCAACAGAAGCTATACATGTTAAAAGTTGGTTGTGTGGCAGAGAGTGAAAATCGCTGTTTGTAAGCTGGTGTCTTTGGCGATGACATGGACCAATGAGAAGCGACGGCCCAGAATTGTCCCGTGCCCTTCTCAGACGGCCTTACCCTGGGACCACCTTGATGCATTTTCTGTATATCCACGCCGTCCGTCTATTTTTACATCTTATTTTAGGATTCTATACAAAACCTAAAGAAGATCCAAATATCAGGTGGACCACACCACTAAAAACATTAATGAATGATCATTAAAAGCTTTTGTGGGCCATAAAAGTTTTGGATCGAGATGATATTTATATTTTCTCTTCATCCGAGTATCTTGACATTATTAAAAGGTTGGATGGGAAATAAACATTCAGAAAAACCATATAATGGGCTATTAGGAATTTTTTAATTGGAGCCACTCAATTACCACTGTTTCCTATGGTATGGTACACCTGAGATTTGGGTCTGCTTTTTTTTTTTTTTCCTCGAGTTCTAAAATGATCCAGAGACATGAATTGACGGCGTAGATATACAACACATCATCCAAGTGGGACCCACAGTGAGGATAACACCCACTGAGAAACACCCGGGTAACACCATACCAAAAGATATTCAACGAATCCACATGGACTTTTTTGGGAAATTTACGACCGTGGACCCCACCTTTTATCCAGTGGATTTTACGAAGCAATACAAACTTAACATACGCAGTTGGACCTCCTCGTACGGACACCGAATTTGAGGACGAAAATACCCCCACCTTCCTCTGGCTGGCGTGCAGAGATGAGCGCTGACAGACGGTCCGGCGTGGGGAACGCAGGTGGGGCCCACTGTGATGTTTGTGAGAAATCCTCTCCGTCTAAGTTCATTCACAGGGTTACAAAGACTTGGATGAAGAGGAAAAATAAATTTCATAATGACCCAAAACTTCTGTAACCCCTGAAAGGGTTTCAATGGTAGACGTTCAATTTCCCACTGCCTTTTACAGTGTGGTCCACTTGATAGCTAAATCCATCTTATTTTTCACATCAAGCCTTAATACAAGTTCGCCAAATAGATGGACGGTTTGGATATAACACATACCTCATAATGGGACCCACAAAAATTGGTGGGGATTACAAGGAAGAAAAAGAAGAAGAAAAAAAAAAAAAAAACATGTCAACGAGTTGGGGTCGACCGGGTTGGGAAAAAAACCACATCCAGCAAGTTAGGGTTGACCGGGTTGGGACCCGGTCGACCGGGTCAGAGCTTGGCATATCGCTACGGATTATAACCGTAGCCATAGCTGTAGTGCTATGCACTTTTTTCTCTTTTTTATTTTTATTTTTTACATGGAGAACATTTTTCCCTTTACATTTTTCTATAATACATAATTATATAAAAATGTATTTATAAGTATATAAAAATATTTTTCTATCTTTTAATTCATTTCTTTGTCTATTTATTTAACAAGCATCTCCCCTAAACTAGAATGATTTACTTAACTTACCATATATGATTTTGGGGTAGGAGAAGCTAATTTAGCCAACCAACCTATTTATTTTCCAAGATTTCATCGGGTCGATGGTCAAAAATCTATTTCATTCAGCTCGTGATCAATTTCAATTAACATCGATGGTTCGGGTTGGTGCTCAACCCTAACCCAACCCAAGGTTCCTATACTTAAACCTTGACCCAACCCAACCCAATCTTGGGTTGGGAATTCTCAACCCAAACCCAACCCAAGAAGGCTCGACGGGTTGATTGTGTTGGCCGGGTGTATATGTGCTAATATTTTCGTTATTACATTAGTTTATTATATTTCAATATAGGACTTATTTTTTGTATCTATGATTTTATTAATTATATACGTGATTATTCATTATAAAGAACTTCATTTTTTTCTTTAAAAAACCAAGCTAAAATATAGGACTACTTTTTTAAAAAGTCATGTAACACAACACGCAATCTATTTGGGAGAGAGAAATCCGGCATATCTTGTTAGCGTGAGTCCTTGGAAATGACTTGGACAAATGAGACCTAACATCACCAGTGTACTTTCTACACAAACAATCCACACTCAATTATAATTTATAAGTAACTAATATATTGATCGGGTTCGGGTTGGGTTAGGTCGGGCAACCTCAGACCTCAACCCAAGCCCAACCTAAGTTTTATCGGGTTGGTGTTTGTATAGCCCAAGCTTGAGATCGGACCCGATATATCCTACCCGAGCCTAACCCAATGTCGGGTCGGTCGGGTTGAACCCGCCCAACTTTCAGCCGTACATAAAATTGAGCGAGGCAAACATGAAAATGAGCCGTTTTTCATTTTGCCCCGCCGATTTTCTAGTTTGCCCCGTCGTTTTTCATGCTTGCCCCGCCGATTTTCTAGTTTGCCCCACCGTTTTTCATACTTGCCCCGCCGATTTTCTAGTTTGCCCCGCCGTTTTCTAGTTTGCCTCGCTGATTTTCTAGGCTACGGATATGGCTACGGTTATAATCCGTAGCTATAGATTCTTTTTTCTTATTTATTTATTTATTATTATTTTATTTTTTTTGCTATTGTAATCCCACCGCCTTTTGTGGGTCCCATCATGAGGTTTGTGTTATATCCAAACCGTCCATCGATTTGGCGAGCTCATATTAAGCTTGAGACGTAAAATAAGATAGATCTAACTATCAAGTGGTGGGCCCTGCAAAATTTTTAATGGTGAAAATCAGTTTTCCCTCTGCTCTTTATGGTGTGGTCCATTTGATCTGGATATGATTTTTTTTTTTTGGCCTGACTAGTAATCTTCAGAAAAAGAGCCCAACTTGTACATAACTAAAATCCATGTGTACTTCGCCCCCAACATTGTATAATAACTCAGATTTAAAATGCACAGATGAATGCTTTATGAGCTTAGCTACGACTGTGAATGTATGGATTGAGAGTGGCTTGTTTCAACAGGTATGGTTGCTTCTAATTTGGCGCTCCATAAGTCAAAACCACATGTCTATATAGGTTGTATGAAGTCTGGACCAGTTCTTGCACAGAAGTAAGATTGTCGAATCCTTTGAAGTTTCCAAGTAGATGCATATGTGCAGAACTATGTTTATCCTCTATTTATTTATTTAGATAATTCTTGCCTTTGACTTAACATTAGGCAACTGTTGCTACTTGATGTAGATGGGTCAAGTACCATGAGCCTGAATACTGGAAATTTGGTGAGGAGGGATATAAGTATTTCAGACATGCGACAGGACAGATGTATGCAATCTCCAAAGACTTGATTTTTTGGATAATGCTCCGAAATGATTTTTCCCGCTGCAACAGGAGGGGTATTTTCGTCCTGAAATTCCGACTCCATATGAGGAGGTCTGCTACTCTAAGTTTAGGAGATATGCTTGTTAAATAAATAGACAAAGAAATGAATTAAAAGATAGAAAAATATTTTTATATACTTATATATACATATTTACATAATTATGTATTAAAGAAAAATGTAAGGGGGAAAACATTCTCCTTGTAAAAAATAAAAATAAATAAAAATAAAAATAAAAAAGAGAAAAAAGTACATAGTACTACAGTTTTGACTACGGTTATAATCCGTAGCGATAGACCCAACTCTGACCCGGTTGACCGGGTAACCCGGTCGACCCCAACTCGCTGGCTACATTTTTTTTCTTTGTTTTTTTTTTTCCTGTTGTGATTCCCACCGATTTTTGTGGGTCCCATTATGAGGTATGTGTTATATCCAAACCGTCCATCTATTTGGCGAACTCGAATTAAGGCTTGAGGTGAAAAATAAGATAGATCTAGCTATCAAGTGGACCACACTATAAAAGGCAGTGGGAAATTGAACGTCTACCATTGAAACCCTTTCAGGGTTACAGAAGTTTTGGATCATTATGAAATTTGTTTTTCCTCTTCATCCAGGTCTTTGTGACCCTATGAATGAACTTAGACGGGGAGGATTTCTCACAAACATCACAGTGGGCTCCACTTGAGTTTCTAATGGTTGACGCTCACTCAACACTGTTTCCTGTAATGTGGTACACTTGAGATTTAGATATACCTTATTTTTGGTCTCATAACATAAAATGATCTAAAAAAATATATGGACGACATAGATGAAAAGTATACATCACGATGGGGTCCATAGACCACCGATCGTCTGCCATTAGCCGTGACAGGGAGTACCGAATCCGTTTCCGTCAAAAGGAAGGGTAATTTCGTCATGAAATTCCAAGTCCTTACGAGGAGGTCCAAGTGCTTAGGTTAAGTTGGTATTGTTTCAAGAATATCCAACAGATAAAAGGTGGGGTCGACAGTCGTAAATTTCTCGACTTTTTTTCTGTCGGCAGGAATACGGCTCTGCTAGCACACACGCGTGTACATATCAGCTAAAGCACGCACGGGTGTACATACTACTGTAGAAGACAGGTATAATATCCAAGCCATCCATCAGAAGGGTAGATCCATACCAATTCCCTGTCGTAGGAATCAGATCAGTCGACTAGTCATGTGGGACATCATTAACCGAACAGCTGTACGGTTGTGAAATAATTAGCCAAAAGCTTTCAAACCCATCAACTCATTTCAAATATCATGGACCGTTTACTGAATGGACCACCATTATTTTTGGATATAAAAATCTAACCAGTGAGGTCCACCTGATGAATGGTTCAGATATCCCAGCTATCTGCCACGTTGGCATATGTGGTGGCGTTTGCATTAGCTGTTTTATACACGCGTGTATAGTAAAGCTTATTAGCGACAAGATCACGTGCAAAAAGAAAAAAGCAGCAACGAACTTTCACCTACAAAGTGGTTCCTTTTATATTATGTTGAGTTCAGCACCATTTAAAAATTACGTGACTCTTTAAAGTAGCACGGCCATTGTACGGCAAATCAGGCCGTTCAAGTCGGTTACCTAAATGTAGATGGAGCATAACATTAAAAAAAAAAAAAAAAAAAAAAAACTGCAGTGAAAAGGTTATATTAAATATCTGATTTTTCACTTGGTGTTGGAAATCTTTTTCGGGGATTTTTATCCAAATGTCCCTATATTTTATCTTATGCTAGAGAGTGGACTCTACTGTATTTTCCGTATTTATTTATTTATTTATTATTATTTTTTTTTATTAAGACAACAATAATCTTGGTATATGGAGAGATGGTACGACGGTTGAGTCTTCCATAAGTCACAAAGTGATTTTTTTAACATCATGGAGTGGGGCCACTAAACCACAAATGGGCCAAATCCGTAAGAGATCCGATTCGCTCATTTCATTTGATTGGTCATTTAATCATAAAAAAGGTTAAATTTAGTCAGATTGATTCCCTCTATAGCCCATAAATAATATTAATGATAGGCATTTATTCCCAACTATTTCCTATGTTATGATCCATCTGTGATATTTTTCCATCAAACTTAGGCCTATGCCTTGAAATTATGACTCACATCAATTGGACAGGGTGGATTTCACTCATGACCATCTAATGGGCCTCACAAAAGTTGTGCGAAGGGCTTTTTGTGGGCTCTACCACAGTGAGGGCCATTTGTCTGAGGGGGTCGCACTTGAAAATGAAAGTGAGAGTATCCTGCAAAAATGGTTATAATTCTCTTATTATAGGCCTGATTAGGATGATCTTATATATATTTGTCAGAAAGATAATTAGATGAACTTGCAAATAGCTTTAAAATTATCTCATTTCAACATTGTTTGACTGCCCAAAAGTTAGCGCAAAATCCATTACACCTGTGGATCACACTTGGAAATGAGAGGGAGAGTTGTCTCACAAAAATGGTTATAACTCCTCGTTACAAGTTCGATTTGAGTGATTTTGTTCTTGTTGGAAAGATAATTTAACAAACTTCTAATAACTTTTAAATCATCTCATTTAGATACTATTTTACTGGCCAAAAGTGAGTACTAAGTACTTCGAACCTGTAGATCTCACTTAAAAATGAGGGTGAGAGCTATGACACAAAACTGTCGTTATTCCACCATTGTAGGTCTGACTGGGATGATCTTATACCTATTGGAAAAGATTATTTTTTAAAAGATAATTGATAAACTTTCAAATGGCTTTGAATTCATCTCATTTGGATACCATTTGACCACCCAAAAGTGGGCCCAAAGTCCATCATGGCAAGGATCGCTCTTTTATAATCGGACATGGAAATAAGAGCAAGAGCGATCTCGTGAAAATTTTCTTAACTCCTTCATTACAAGTATAATTAATTAGGATGATCTTTTACTTTTTGGAAATATAATTTTATGAACTTTCAAATGACATTGGAATCATCTTATTTGAACACCATTTGATAACCCAAAAGTGGGCCCAAAGTCTATTATGATATGAGGTAGATTTTAGGTCCACTTTTGGGTACTCAAATTGTGTTAAAATGATATGATTCAATATCCATTTCAAAATTCATTAAATCATCTTTCTAACAAGTATAAGATCACTCTAATCGAATCTGTAAAGAAGGAGTAATAATAGATTTTGATGCCACTTTTAGTCATCTAAAGGGTTTCTAAATAACATAATTCTAAATTCATTTGAAAGTTCATTAAATTATCTTTCTAATAAATAGAAGATTACCTTAATTGGACCTGTAACGAGGGAATTACCAAATTATCATTCCGACAAGTATAAGATCACCCCATCGAAACCATAATCTATTGACCCCGCTCATGTGTGCATGTACTTACACACCCTCGGTTTCAGTCGAAGCTTGTAAATCATGACTCACTTGTTTGATCAGTGATCTAAACCATAGAGCACATCTCGTTATGCCAAGTGAACCATCGTATCAACTATTTTCAACAGGATCTCTCATCATCACAAGTATGACATGCAAACATCATAGTGAACTCTAGGAAAGTTTCAATGATAGAATTCTTCCTTCCATCAATACGGCCCACCTAATCCTTAATCAACCCCATTTTCGAGATCATGCCCAGTTACAAGTTAACAATACCGACAGGTGGAGTAGATTTATCTTGAACATCTTTGTGGACCCCACAGATCTACCCCAACTCTTTGAAGACATCTTCCAAGCATCCAAGCTTCTCATATCCTCCCACACATCTCGCATCTCTTAACCATCCATCACTTTCAAGTGAGCTTAAGGAAGAGTAGAGTGAGAGAAGGAAAGTGGGATTCGACCCACCCATCCACCAAGGAAGAGTGAGTGTTAGTAAGGGGGCCTTTCTAGCCTTAGGTCAGCCTTACCCAACCAACCTTTAGCTACCTAAGTCTCCCAAAAGACCAACCCGAGCCACTTGAGTTATTCCTTTCAACAAATCCGTTCACCCACTTGCCCTACTAAGATAAAGCTTTATTTATACTTGCATAAGCATCACTTATCATTCTCTCTGCTCCAACCCTCCTATTAGTCTAGTCAGTCCAAGTGTGTGCTCTACGGCTCACCGATATACCGGATCTTGCCCATAAAAAACCTAGAGTAACTAGGCTTCAACCGCTTCTTCAACTAGGTGAGTCAGGGTAGATTTATCTGTCCTAATCAATCACTTGCTGCAGGTACCACATCGCCACACTGCATTCCACATACATTTGCATTATTAGTATGCAAAGACCAACCCGATCGTTGATAGTTTTTTAGTCCTATGAAGTAGAGACTATACTTCTGTACAGATAAAAAGGTTGCCTAACAACTTCCCTCTTTGTAACCATGGTCCCTTACCCGGAATTTTCAATCGCAAATCAAGGAGTCATTTTAGGATAGGAGATCATTTGATTCCCTCTCCTAAGGTTTCTATAGGTTTAATTGAACATGAAAATCTCAGTAAATAGCTAGTAGCGACTCCAATCAAATATAATACGCCCACGCCTCAAATACACCAACGAAAGCTCTGAAAAGGAACCTGTGAGCACAATCCACCCACGATCCAATGCATGTCCACACCCATAATTAATGTGGGCGTCACCAAAGAAAAGAGTTGAGAGAGACATCCACCCATGATTTTTACAAGGACCACTGTGATGATCATTTAAATTCACTCCAACCATTAGATGACGTACCAAAATTTAGACTTGGTACCTAAAACTCATGCTCATTTGTGATTTAGGTGGGCCACATTAAGAAAAACCGTTTAGAGGGTGAGCATTGCCTTATACATTATTTCTAATCATGTGGTCTACCTGAATCATGGATGATCGTGATATTTGGGCCTTGGGCCTAACATAGGGCCCACTTTAGCCACAACTCATTTCCTTGCATGCGGACCTAACAAAACATTGAGAAATCTATCGGAAGGTAGTAGAATGATAATCCTTTAATTAATGACATAGCTTTCGCAAACCTTTTCAAAAAAAAGGTACCCAAATATAAATTCAATATTAATTAGGTAGTCTTTTGTAAAATTCCCTATAAACAATGTGTAATATATATATATATATATAGATATATGTGTGTGTGTGTGTGTGTGTGTGTGTGTGTGTGTGTGTGTGTGTGTGTGTTAGAGATAAGTGAGCCAGGGATTGGTGGGGTGGCCAAGCTTGCCCAAACCCAGCCCAAATACATGGCCAGCCCAAAAGACTATGGGCCAGCTTGGGCCATTAACAACCCTAGGCATGGGTTTAACATAGTAGGCCAAGCCTGAGCTGGAAAAACGTTGGGGAGCTCAGGCCTGACCCAACCTATCCGACCCAAAAAAAAAAAAAAAAAATGATAAGCTTGACGTACGTGGCTGGTCTTATAACAATCAGTTAAAGAGGAATCCCATGTGGTAAACATTTTCTCCTTTCATTTCTTATCCAAGTGAAACTTGTGATACTATATAAGTTGCTAGGCTAACGTATACAGTGCTTGTCAGAGAGAGAGGTTACAATGGGAAAAGATCTGAGAAGAGTCTGTATCATCGTAGGAATCCTTGTAATACTATTGGGGAGTCTTATTTGTGGTGGGAAATGTGAAAGGAGGGAGAAAGATGCAGTATGCAATGGATCAATTGCAGAATGCTACGAAGAGGAAGAGTTCTTCATGGACTCTGAAATCAGCAGAAGATCACTTCTACAAGGAAACTATATTACCTATCCCGTGTTCGACCGAAACAACCCTATCAGCGGTGGTGCGCCACGGGGTCAACAATACACGCGAGGTTGTCAGAAGGGTTTGTACTGCAGGATCTGACCATCAGCCAAAAGATTAGGATACAGATAGCTGATAGAGGGAAATGCCAGTCAAATAACACCCTCTCAACCCAAGCCTAACTTCTCTGGTTCTAGCCTAAAACTGGCACCATGTAATACTAATGGAAGGTGCGTGGGTGCATCTAGTTTGTATGGAAGTGTAAGCGTTGTAAGTCTTCTCTGTATGTTATGTAATGTTTTTTTTTAGTTGCAACAGTAATTTGATTCTTACCTTATGAACACGTGACAATGTATCATGCATGTGTAAGATTCAAGCCATTTATCACGTTGGTCCTCTATGAAGTGTGAACATATGACTTCCCTTGGTAGCTTGATGAAAAACTCAAGATTATTGTAATTCCGACAACTCTCTCTCTCTCTCTCTCTCTCTCTCTCTCTCTCTCTCTCTCTCCTCTCTCTCTCTCTCTCTCTCTCTCTCTCTCTCTATATATATATATATATAATATATATATATATATATATATATATATAAAGAGAGAGAGCTGTGCACCTTTGCACACGTGTCATGGGCCCAAAATCTGAATGGTCATGTGATGCGACACCCCATGAAATTTTCATGGACCAATTTTAGCTCTCATCCAAAACTCCGATGGACCATATATAGCAAAGAGAGATGCAAATCGTGGGAAGAAATTGTTTTCTTTTACTATGGCCCACTAAAGTTTTGGATGAAGGTAAAAGTTGGGCCATAGGGGGTTTCATGTAAATTATTTAAATTTTGAGGTCACATTACGTGTGATGAGTGCTCAAAAAATGATCAAGAGAACTCTATATATATATATATGGAAAAGGTTCTATGCGTCGACCTCATGGGAACTTCCCCTGAGGTCGAGTTGTGTGGGCCCAAAAGGTTCTATGCGTCGACCCTCATGGGAACTTCTCCTTAGGTCAAGTTGTGTGGGCCCATCGTGATGCGTGTCAGCCATCTACCCCATCAGTCAGATGCACCATTCCATGGTGGGCCTGGGGCTTAAAAATCAAGTCAATCTGTGACTTGTGTGGGCCACACCACGTACAAAAGTTGAGAGGGGTTATCCTCCATTAAAACATTCATAATCATTTGTTGGGCCCACTGAGATGTGGTTCACAAATCCAGCCCATCCATTATGTGTGTCCCACTTGGATGAGGGGTCAGCTCAATTTTCAGATACATCCAAATTTCAGGTGGGCCCCACCAAGTGTTTTTATATGTTTTAGGCATATCTTCACATGATTTTAGATGGTATGGCCCACCTGAGTTCCGTATACAGATGATTTTTGGGATATCCCATAATTTAAAGAGGACCCATCAAATGCATGGTGTTGATGGTCAACACACATCACGGTGGGGTCCACACAGCTTGACCTCATGGGAATTTCCCATGACCTCGACCGCATAGAACCTTTATATATATATATATATATATATATATATTATATAGGAAAAGGTACTATACGCGCGACCGTATTATACCTTCCATAAGGTTGAGAGCTGGCAGCACATTAATCGTCGAATGGTAAAAGCTTTAAACAAAGGAGAGATTTTATATGAAACTGAAGAACGATTTTATAGGAAACCGAAGAAACACGGCGTGGATTAGATACTAAAATACCTAGAAACGTTATTGAAGTGACATCACCAAGTTCCGTGGGCCCCACCATGATGTATATTTTCTATCCATGTCATCCATCCATTTTGAAATATAATTTAAGGGATTTACACCAAAAATAAGTTATATCTGAATCTCAGATGGACCACACCATGGGAAAACAGTTGTTATTGAATTTCTACCATTACAAACTCCTTGGGCGCATTGTAATAGTTATGTAGGAAAAAATAAGTTGTTATTGAATTTTTACCATCCAACCTATTCATAAGGTCATGTAGACGTGGATGAAGTGAAAACACAAATATCAACCATCAGTTCTCTCACTTATGATCCATATGACTATAATCAGTGGAAACATCAAAATTGGGGAAATGAACCAACAACAGATTATAATGACTATTCTCTTGGATACCCTACCTTTGAGATCCAACTAGAAACGATCCAAGAGGATTCAATTCAGTATACCATGGAGTGTTTTACAGAAATGAGAAAAATGTTGGAAGTACTTAATTTGCGCCTCAATAAGGTAAAGGAAGCTCGTTCATCCCAACCACAACCCAATCCAGAAATAGAATGCGAGGAAAGTGATCCGCACTCGCTTTTGAAGAAATCTGGAATTTGGAATGATGAGATGGATTCCATTAATGAGCATACGGTTCAATTTTCCAATGAATCGATCTCGATGATTGTCCAAAGGAACAGTCAAGAGACATGGGTGTCTTTTAAATACAATGATGATGACACACTTCACTCACATGACACATTTGAGTTCAATGATGATGGAGAGGTTAGGTTATTCGAACCTCAACCTAATCTAGAAAGAGAAGGTGAGGGAAGCGATCCCATCCCAAGAGTGCACTGCACGGAATTAGACAATGATGTGTATTGGGATGACGATCATGAATGTGCAGCCCAAATTCCCCTAGAATCAGTCTCAAGTTTGGTCCAGGTCAATGATCAAAAATTACACGAAGTGAGTGGTCATAATGAGCTGCTCCATTCATCTAACCTATCTGATTTAAAAGTGGATGAGTTCCTTACAACCGATCCTTCTATCTCTTATGAGACATGTTTGGATGATTCCCCTAAATTGCGTGATGATATAATTCAGGAGATGGACGAGTTGCTCGATACGGCTCTGGAATTTGAAACCACCCAGTTGAGGCCACCATCTGAACTATCAAGTTTTGACGATTCAATGCCTCTTCTGAATAGTATCAATGAATAGAGTCCTCACATCGATACTTCATCTACTGACCCTCAATCTGTCTGTGCAGGACTGGAGCAAGAGAGCGTACCTCCATCCACTTTCAAGGATGATGGATTCATTGGGCAGCACATCACAAACCTTAATGTGAAGAATGAATCACTCTCAGATGAATTTTCCAACGCTTTAGATGATTGCTTGACACACTTTGCAGATTCAAACGATCCCATAACAAAAGACAAGGTGGATGCCTCGCAAGACAATATCTCGGTAGATGTCATGGACCAAGAAAACCCTCATTCTGAAGCCCCTCCTTCCCCAGACCCTGAATGTTTACCATTTAAGGAGGAAGAGTTGAAAATTGAACCGAAGTCTGATACTTCGGAATGTGTTGAGACTACGTCACTTCCAGAGAAGTTTTCTAAACTTTATTTACTTGTAGTCTCTGATTCACCATATGATACTAACGTTGAAACTTCTTCTGCACAGGTGAATCGTATATACTCTAGATACCTCAAGCAATTCAACGGAAAATTTCTTATGAGGTACATAAGTTTCTCTGGAAAGTCATGCTCCAGGGCGTCCAAGCCTATTGCAAAAAGGGCTTTTTGATGATCCTGTTGAGGAACTTACTAAGAAACTTATCAAGATATTGGTCGAAAGAGGAATCTTGCGGCATGATCGAGTAGTTTTTCCCTGCTTTCATAATACTATGGTAGTTTGCTTTATGTTGTTCTAGGATAGACGGTTTTATGCCGTTAGCTTAGTTTGCTTGATACGTTGCCATTAGGTTAGTTTGCTTTCGTGTTTTCACTCTTGTGCTGACCTGCTCTCACACTGCGATCTTTGGAAAAAGCCTCTTGATTCTTTGTCCAGGTACTATCTTTCCATCACTTCTCTTTCAATTTCATTGTCTCATGGGCATTGCATGCTCATATCTTTTACATTGAGGACAATGTAGATTTTAGGTTGGGGTGGGAGATTAGGTAACCTAATCAGTATTTTCTTAGTCTTGAGCAAAAATTTGTGAAATTTTTTAAATTTTTCTTGAATTTTTTGTGAATTCAAAGTGATTTTGACGGTCATCTTTGACTTAGAATTTTACAAGATACGTGATGTTGGTAATTTATGACTCTTGGATTCAATTATCTATTAGATTTCACAATTAAGTTCGAATTGTTAATCCGTGATTAGAAATTTTAAACATTGATTGAGTCATGATTTCACAAGACACATCTCACTTACACGTTAAGATTTCAGTTCGATATTGAAGGGATAACTTGGTGATCATTAAGCATGGATAGGACTCTGATTCCAGTTGTGTGCCTGAATCAATACTAGGTAACATCCCAATTGCTACAAGTGGATCCTTGCCACCCTAGTTTCCTACCTCTGATTTCTTTAAGTTTTAGATTAATATTTCACCATTATAACCTCAAATTCATTCGATTTAGATTTCATCTTAGTATAGTTCTAGTTATACTTATTTCCAGATTACGTACAGGTTTCAGTCCCTGTGGATTCGACCTCGGTCTTATCGAGTTTATTACTACATCACAACCCTATACTTGGGGAGTGAACAGGATCCACCCTAGGATCCGCGAGATGAGAACGCCAACAGGGACAATCCTCCCCCCCATCCTGGCTTCATTCATACACTTCCACAGCTCTCATAGGATAAGGCTCGAGGTCAGCAGTTTCAGGGGCCCCGATGAGCCTACAGTAAAAGGGGTTCACCACCAGTGAATAAGCCTGGACTCAACCGATTGGTCCCCCAGGAGAGAGGACCCAAACACATCTGCGAAAAAGGACCAGGCGCGAACCGCCCGGGCACTGTGAAGGAACAGGTGCACCACTGACTCCGCATCTAGCACCAGACTTGGGGACCCATCGCAGCAGGAGCACCAAGATGCCAGGAGAATCCCACAGGATTGTACAGCGACATCCACGGGAATCGCACCTCTTAGAATCCTCTAGACTAGGGTAGAGATCTTAGGCGGGAGATGGGGATGCCAGATATATTTACCCCAGGAGTTTCTCGGCCTAGCCGCTCTACACGCGCTCCACGCCGATTTTATAGTGAAGGATCCGGAAGGGTCCAAAGGTTAGAAAGGATAGGACGGGCCGCCATAAATACAGAAACCTCCTTGGAAAACAAGTCTTGTCTACTTGTTTTATTTTTCTTCTTTGTTTTACATGCCTAAGGTGTTCCAAGGTGCACCGTGCATATACACACTTGTTGATATATGTGCATATGGGTCACGCCCATAGTAAATTTGCATTGTCCATCATGCAAGCCTCAAGAATAATAATATAAATAAATAAAATAATATTAAATAAAGTACTGACCTTGCAAGCCCTTCTTCCTCTTTATCTATCTATCTCCCCTATCTTTTCTCTCTTATTTTTTCCTTTCTGCTTGGAGAGAACGTCCCGCCCTTATGAAAAGAGAAGGGTTCCTCGGATAAGATAAGGTAAGGATGTTGCAAATAATTTGATCGTTCCCTTTTAAAATTTAAAATTTTGAATTTTAGCCTACTTAAAATTTCGGGGTATTACATGCTACCCCTTAAAGAAAAAATTTCGTCCTCGAAATTTAGTATACTCAAGTTGGGTAGTGCATTTGTGAATCCGTGTCTTGCATAAATAACCTCAGTTGGCTAATCTACTAAAGTACTACTACCATAAATTTTATCTAACAAATCAAGTGGGAGTCCTTCGACTATAATTGTAGGAATCTTAGTATTTGGTATGACATTATTTGTCGGTGTGTTGATTCCTAGTATTATAAAGTAGTTGCTTCGCATGCCTGTGTCGCGTCATACCGTGATGGTGTTAGATAGTTGAAACCTTAAGATGGGTCTTTGCATTATTGAAGTGTGTCCACATGAGACTGAATAATGTCATGGTGTAGGTGTGTCGTCCTAAGGCTGAAGTTGTGATGCGTAACTATAATTGTAACTATTGAGATAACCTATAGGTTTCCTATGAATGGTCTTGCTGTTGTGACCTTCATTAAGGCCATAGCGCTCCCTAGGGATATGGTGAAGATGATCTCAAGGATGAGGTTTGAGCTACAGAGTAAGGTGGAGATTGTTGGTACGTAAATAGCAGCACATGTTACTAAGGCAGTTTTATGACTTGAGGGGCGGTCCTAGACTCTGTGGATAACAAAGATGAGGCAAGATGAAACAATACGTTATTAGTGTTGGAATAAAGCAACCGGCTTATGAAAAAGTATTATCAATTGTTTAGATGGAAATTAGATTAAACATGTAAAGTTAGATAGGATATGGAATGCATAGGAAGGTATGTTTGAGCATGTAATTTAGAAGTGGGGTTTGTTGGTTAGCAACTTTCAACGATTAAATAGGCACATACAAGGGTGGTAGATACGATGAACGACTAAATTACGATGAACAACTAAATTTGTAAGTAGACATGTTTACAAGCAGACAGAAAAATTCAAAGCCAATTTTAAATTATCAAGCATGGATGTGCACGTGGCTTTAAATCTTTAATTATAGCAAGCCTTCGGGACTAGTGTAGTAAACGATGGAGATTCTCGTGGTATAATCTTATGATCTACTATGTCTTACCTAGTAGTCTAAAGAATATTTTAGAACTTAACTACCTAACTAGCCAGTAATCCATTCTCGATGTATTGGGTCCAGGCATTCCTTATGGGGTGACGTGATTCATATCGTTATAAGGATAATCTATGATTGGTTGAAAGGGCACTTAGTATATGAGAGATTCAATAAATTGCAAGGGAAGGATTTGGCAGTTGGGGAGACTATACATGGTGTAAACATAGGGTTTTCAATCGAGAAGATAATCAACTTAATTTAGTCATGAATGATCAGATGCGCGGCTGGATTTCTCTATCTCTAAGCTTTAAACTGCCTAGATTCTATTAGCTTGATCTGATGTGTTCAACAAGGATAGACTAGCAAATGATCAAACCAATGTAAATTTGCTGAGACGGGTTTATCCTAGATTCATACAGAGGTCACGATAATATCAACTGAGTTATAGCGCTTCCAATAAAAATTTAATAGGTTGATCCACAGAATCAACTTAGTGAGTCAGGTGTAATGATGTTTTTTTTTTTTTTCATATGAAATGGGATTTATCTAACTGATGTTCTTATCACTTTTGAAATTTATGTATCATTTTCTAAGTAGATGGCCACCTGATAGTTTAATACGAATGGAGTTGAAATATGCATTAAGGTTGAATGCAAAATATTTCAGGTTCTAATGGCGATGGTCATGGTGATGTTATTAATAGCTTCAGGCACTTAAATTGGTCTGTAAGTTTTTCTGGTGATGAATTTATAAGTCTAATATTAGTCTCTAAAACTTTGTCATAAAATTCAAAAATTTGGAGAGTGAGGGCTATCTAAAAACTAATTATTTTTAAATAATTATTTAAAAACCTAAATTTAGTATTGAAAAAACTGAATTCATATTTATAATTATTTTATTTTAAACTAGATTTATTAACCTACGATCTTCCTTTTGAATCACCTCGATCAGAGTTGTACTTAATTAGTTATGAGTTTATGAAATTGAGTGATTTCAGCTATCCAGCAAAATGTGGCGAGCGAAAGTTCTTAAAAATATTATAGGGTCCATATTCGCATTTCTAATATGAAGTAGGGTTTAAATAAGTTCATATTATATATTTTTTTAATTGCAAAGGGAACCTAAATTTGTGTGTTTAACTAAAATTTTTTTTTCACCAAGTATGGACCTATGTTACTATAAGAAAGGAATTTCATAATTTAGTAGGAATTATGAGTTTTTAACTTTACACTTGTAATTTTTTTAACTCTAAATAAATTACTTCAAAAAAAAATATTATTTTAACCAAAGTTAATTATCAAAATGAAAAAAATTGTCAGTTCAACCGATAGTACACCGGTTTTGGGTATATTCAATTTCTATTTGTTGGATATAGTTTTTGTTTTTTTTTTTTTTGGTTAGCTTGTTAGTACACCCCACTGTCAGTTCACACATCACTGTTAGCCACCCCCACTAGGGAATCGATGCCAAGACCTCGGTGTTGAAACGAGGTATCTTTCACTCAGTCTACCACTTGAGCTATGGATCAGGGTGTATTTGTTGGATATAGTTATAATCATTGTTTAATGTACTTAGTAATGTCAAATTAAATCTAAATTTTTTTGAGGATCCTATTATAAGTATATAGTCTCTCTATAAAATTTTAGTTAAATCTTCCAACCATGGAAAATTTTAAAATTCTTGCAGTTAGACCTATTCAAAATTTGATAAATTCTAACTAACCTGTACTAACTCTCTGCATAAGCACGGTGACTATCAGATTCAAATTTTCTAATTATTTTTATTTTAATTTAAACTTGTCTATATTTAATTAGGCTTTTGAATTGCCTCAATCAGAGTAGTTCCTTTATAGTTACGAATTTTACAAGTTGGGTGATTTCTGCTGCCCATCGTTGTCCAGCAAGAGTTTGTGGACTAAATATCTTGAAAATTTATTATAATTCAAACTAATTCATCTCAACATAAAATATACTCAAATCAGAGTGCATGGAACATCCTACTTATTTTTTAATTTGAATTTACATATCGACGAATAGGAAACCCAAATTTTTTATTTCTATGTTCATTATTTCACACAACATTCAAATAAGAAATCTCAAGTGTTATGTTTCTAATTCCAATGGGGTTACCAATTATGTACATGAGTGGGCCACATAATTTATAGGTCATGCTAGGTTTTATAAAAAGCCTCCCTCTGATACCATTCTGTCACGCCCTTAAATTTGGATATTGAGTGTGCACCCTCAGACTCGAGTTACGGTCCATGACTCATACACTCAGTATACTAAAATCAGTAAATCACATTATTTTAATGGAAGTTAATATAACCTGAATTCTATGTTCTTATTAACATCCATCAATATAATTATATCAACTAGTAATCTATTCACAAACATTCACCACCACACATTCATAATAATCAAGAATACTAACTAAAATATTTTAAACTACAACAAAAGGGGAAAAGGCTACGAATAAAAGCCGTAGCTAAATACCTATTGCTACGAATTTAATCCGTAGCTATATAGAAAATAGCTATGAAGTTAAACCGTAGCTATATTATCCGTCTCTAAAAACTACATACAGCTACGGATTATATTTGTAGCTAAAAGTAGAGAGAGAGCCGTGCAATCGGCTGAAGTAATCCACAGCTACGGTTAATAGCCGTAGCTAATTCGTTTTTTAAAAAAAAAACTATAAAAATTGTGTCTCTTACCAGTACATTCCCCGATAAAAATTATAATAATGGTCTCGCATCTGAATTATAAATCTATATAACAAGCAATCACCAATGAACCTTCTCTGGCTTGCTAGATTCATTTTTCTCTTTTTCATTTTTCAATTCTTCTACATTTATAGACTTCAATCCCCATTTATTTCTTCTACAAATCCAGCAATGTTTGATTTAAATAGCCAACATGCAGTCTAGAAATGGCAAAAGAATTACTTAGCAGTACACGACATGATAGACACATCAGGGAAACCTGCTGCATCCAAAGCTGTTCGAATTGTTGCAACACATGTCGATGGGACTGACAACATCCGCAGCTGCTCAATCCTTTTTGAAGCCAAGACATAATAACAGTTGAGGAGAAAATCAGTGTAAGATCATGCTCAATCTGACTCTTAGCACTTTTCATTTAACCTAGTGTTATTTATTGATTTCAATGCGATTAAACAGAATTACCAGCAAATCCTAGATTCATATCAACCAGAAAAGAAATACCAAAAGGAAATGCAAATTTGTAACCCGGCTTAAGATCACGATGGAATTATCCACGCTGGTGCATGTAAGCAAGAGCTTGAAATACTTGGAAGCACCAGTTCCCGACTTCAATCTCTGAAAAAAGTTTTCCCCCATCTTTCATGAGCTGATAAAGGTTGCACTCCTGAAACAAATACAAAGAAAATGCTCAAAATTAAACATCACATAATGGATTAAGGATAACAATATAGTGATCTCTTCAGAAAAACACACCATATACTCAAAAACGAAGTACAAGACATCATTTTCTCTGATAACCTCCTTCAGCTTCACAATGTTGGGATGGTTCATCTTCCGTAAGGACTGCCAAAACAGTGAAGGCCATCATCACCTGACAAACATGAACAAATAATCTCAACAACTACGGTAAAAAAGACCATCAATATTTACCTTTACTTCTCTAAGATTCATACCCTCCTCCCAAGAGTAGTACTTTCTCTTCATTCTTTTAATAGCAACCTGCCCAACAAAACCAAAATTACACAAAATAGATGTACATTCATTTAACTCGAGACAGACGCTTAATGTGCATTTTGAGCTCAATCTCCCTTTACTAATAACTCTTGAATCACATCTCCAAGGCTGTGATCTGATTTAAATGATATCAGCGCTGTCAGAATGCAATGCATCTTGCCTCCAATCCTGGAACCGCCAAAACAGAAAGTATTTCCCGCCTGGAAAGATGCCTTCGCTCACTAGTCAATAAAACCCAGTGATCAAGGTCTTGTCACACAAGGTCTTCATGGATCTTATATAGAACTTCTTTCGAGTTTAGGTTCTCTGACAATTCATCATGCTAACCTCGTATCGTCAAGAACAATGAATGGAATCAGACAACTGCTGCTAAGTCTGCATGGCAGAAATGCATGGGGTACATCTACTAAATGAAAAAGGACCCTGTCAACTTGCAGACTTCAACCCTGGAAAATTTTAGAAAGCAAAACAAAGTTGGTATTACACAAGAAGTCAATAACAAATCTCATACTTGGAGAAAATAGAAATTCAAGAAGTCCGTGGCCTAGAACGTTACCCTAATGTTTCCAAAATGTCAAGCACTCTTGACCTCATGCTGACTCCATGTGAAAGTTATGTTGTTGACGCACTGGAAGGATAGAGTGTCAGAGCAGATTAACAATGACAACAAATTACTGCATGCTGGAAAAAAAAAATGACAATAAAGATTGTACTTCGAGTGCTGTAGAGATCCAACACCAGTTTAAGAATAAAGTTGCATTAGGTCTTGCGTGATGATCATGTAAGAGCAATTGGCAGCTAAGTGCAGTTGACAAAGGAAATCAGAAGCAATTTTCTGAGAATGAGGAACCGCCAGTCAAGAGCCTCCTGGAATGACAAGACCCGGTACTGGTAGCAATTTGACCAAAGGTGCACTTGCTCCATATCTTGACTAACCTTGTTAAGCCCTCGAGAACACAACAGGGCACAATCTGCCAAAAATAACAAAACATGCTTTCACATGGATGATTCAAGATAAACCAGGTTTACAAAAAATAGATAAGGCCCCAGATCGTCCAGTTAGAAACACGGACAATGAAATTTCAGATCATATAACACAAGTGCATGCACGTACAACAGTTTAAATCGATATGCCATTCAAACATCATTGAGGTTCCTGTGATAAGTTACATACAATCTGAAAACGTGCCCCACATGCATTCCCATCATTGAAGAGAGCTGAGTTCAAGCACCACCTGCAATCTGAAAACATGCCCCACAGCTTTATTCAAACATCATTGAGGTTCCTGTGATAAGTTACATCATTGAGGTTCCTGTGATAAGTTACATACAATCTGAAAACGTGCCCCACAGCTTTATTCATCTCATAACCACTGTACAGATTCCCATAGTTACAAGCACCACCTGCATCCATAGTTTAGCATCATCTCAAAAATGATTCACATCCAAATCTTAATGAACAACACTACAAATAGCAGTAGGGAGAATGATTCTCACCAGTTTGGTGGTGTGTGGTACACCTGCAAATCCGCTTCTATAGTTGGTGCTAGTGAGCCATCCCATTAACCTTCAAATTCATGTGGTGGCTTCCATGGTTATTGGACCAGCCTGATTTACAACTGGGAGACTAGGGTTGGATCAGCAATGCAGCCCACATGGATTGGGTAGTACCCCCGTCAGGACCTTTTTTTTTTTCCTTTTTTTTTTTAGGTTAGCTTCACTACAAGAAAATGGGGCTTTAGCCTCGGTTCAAAACTGTGGCTAAAAAGGTTAAAAAAGCCTCAGCCTCAGTTTTGCCTTAGTTATCCAAACCGAAGTTGAAACCCCCGTGGCTAAAGGCTTTAGCCTCAGTTTTAGCAACCGAGGCTAAAATGACTTTTATAGCCTCGGTTCTTCAAGTGAAGCTAAAAGAACCTTTTTAGCTTCAGTTTTCTCGAAATGAGGCTAAATCAAAATTTTAGCCTCCATTGTTTCCAACTGAGACTAAATCCAAATTTTAGCCTCAATTGCCTCCAACCGAAGCTAAATCTATTTTTAACCTTGGTTCTCAACAACCGAGGCTAAAGCCTTTAGCCATGGGAGTTGTAGTCTCAGTTTAGGTAACTAAGGCAAAATTGAGACTAAAGATAGATTTAGCCTTTGTTGGTATCAACTGAGGCTAAATTCAATTTTTAACATCATTTATCAATAATCGAGGCTAAATCATTTATTTTAACCCATTCATAAACCTGTGCATAGAGTACTACAAGGAAACACACTTAAAAAACCTCTATGTTGAAATAGCTTCATACAACCCGCTGTACAAATGAAATGACACTCCGCAAGTACTGTCGAGCCATGGTCACGACGCTGTCCCGGAGGTGGATTTCATAAGGGAACTGGAAGGCAATTGTCAGCACAGAGCGCAGGCTAGAAGTGTTTGTAGAAGCATCTCCACTTGTGCGGTTCACGGCAGAGCCTGCTTCAAGACTAGATGCCAAATCCAAGGTCCGATGTGCGCTTAAGCCATCCTGCGCTTCGCCCTATACAAATAGCAATTAGAGTAGGAAAAACAATACAGAAAATAGATGGAGAAAAATAATATCATCCAGTTTAATAAGAGATTCAGGAAACGGCCATTCGGTAGATTTAGACTCAACTGTTTTTGAATCCAGTGGAATGACCCGGAAACCAGACGGTAGCAGCGGAGCATCATCAGGGAATAATTCATCAATTGGAGCAAAAACAAGGTCGGAGAAAGCTCCACTGCAAAGCTGCAAAACAGAATTGCCCAAAATCATTACAACAACAACATCAGCGAGTGTTTGCAAAACCACAGAGTGGGACAGAGTAAAGAATGACTATCAGTGGGTTCCAAGATTCAGCATAGAAGTGACAGAACTACTAATGGTTTTAAGACCTCATCCCAGCTATTTGGAGTTGGCATTCTCATAATTGCCTGGTAAAGGTTTTAAGACCAGCTGCCCACTTGCCATCAGTCCTCCATTACCTGAGCTTGGGACTGGCTGGCGTATCACTTCTTAGCATAAAAAAAGGTAAAAGAAAAACCAGCAAAAACCATAGTTCAATTCAGTGCAAAAAGAAGTAGCAAATACCTGCAGGAGATGGATATCTCTCCACAGAACAGCTTCTTCTTGGGTGATGGCATGTCCTTCAAGTCGAACTACTTCAAGAAACTAGATGTATTTTCCATCAACAAAGAAAACGAATCAATGCAAAAATAGACAAATAGAATAAAAATAAGGAAGTCAGATTATGAATACAAACTCAAGAGAATTGTCACATTTCTCCTCAGAGATTCCTAGAAATTTTCTATAACTGAAATTTCAATAAAAAGAAAGATGCACTTTTCGTTTTTTTTTTTTTGAATCACTAATGCGGTTAACAGGAATGGTTGACTAATTGATATTGAGATATTTGGCTAGACTAAATGTCAATTGTCAATACCTTGAATTTGTTTTGATGAAGGGGAATCCAAACTCTGAAGTTTCTCTCAAACATATGCCGCACAGCTAGATATGGTCGCATAGCTAGATATGGATCTTATTTTTTCAATTATTTCCGTGTTTGACAGTTCTATCCTTTTTCCTTATTTTATTTGGCTACCTAATCTTAATATCTAGGGATTACATAATTCTAGGTGATACTTGAAGAGTTTGATAGCTTGGGACTTAAACCATCTTGTAAATATCCTAGCATTCTCAATATTGTAAAGGCAATACTAAAGCACCTAAACTTGTTCTTCACTTAGGTAACACGAGCGTGCTGCTTACAGGTTTTCTATCCATGTTGATACGTATTGACATAGAGAAGGTGTTGACACAATGGGAAATGGCTCTTGCTTTTTTATATTTAATATTCTTAATCTTTGGTTTTCTTCTTCATATTATATTGCTCAGGCATTGAAAATTTTAAATATCATATTGCTACATTTTAAGAGCTGGGCAAGGTTACAAAGATGATTTTATGTTTCCACAAGTGTATTGAAATTGCAAGCACATGTCAGAGTCCAAGTTAGGCTGACTTAGATGACTAGAATAAAAAGTGCATACAGACCTCTTCGTTTTCCACTGTGTGAGCAATAGGCATGATGATTTGGCTCCCAGAAAATCTTGTAGGCCTTAATCCTGGAAAGGCATTTAAGCCAGCTTTCAGTGATGCAGCAGAATACGCATCAATAAAGAGAATATACAATTATGAGGATAAATTGCATAACTACTGCCCTAAGTGCCAAGCAAAATTCTCAAATGTTGCCACTGAAGATTTCAAGAAAGCAATAGAAGTAATGACTTCAAATTTTACAAGGTCAGAGATTGGACTTGGAATTTAGACCCAGGCCTAACAAATCCATTTGTAAGTTTCTGACCATTGAGTTCTACATATTCGTTATTTTCTAATGCAGTGCCTCAATTGATTTCTCATCATGTAATAAGAATTGAAAACAACATTAACTGTTAACTGTGCGATGGAATTGATGACGAAGCACTATCATCTGAAAAAAGAGGGCAGAGAGAAAAATGTTGTAATAAGCTTAGAGCTTACCTGGAGTAACATGAAGGCCTTTGCACAGAGAATCCCTTCAGGCAGTGGGAGATCATTTGCATTAGTGAGATGGGTGTCCATATTCTTGGTTGAATTAATTGCAATTATTACATCTTCGACTCCATCTGAATCCAACACTGACCAGCCATCATCATGGAATCCATTGATGGCATCATTGAAACCCCTGCCAAAGTTAAAAAAGAAAAAAGAAACTCAAGGTGTGCACACATAATAGAAAATAGAAATATATTGATAACAAGAAAAAACTAAATGTGCACACAGGCAATATAATACATTTATTTATTTTGAAAGACCAATATAAATACATTTATAAGAAGAAGTATAGAAATTACCTGCCCAATCTTTGGCTAAAAGTTCGCAGAACAACAGGCGCAGCACGCATGCCAACCAGGCATGTCTGTGAGACATCTAAGCAGAGAGCATAAAGTGGCCCCCACCATAAAGAAGATCAAAACAATCCAACTTGACCCTATAGAATCCAATTGTGAAAAGTTCATTGCAATGTATAGGTGAAGTTCTTTCTGTCTCTTCCCATCGGTCAGATTAGCACAAGGGTATTCCCTGTCTAACTTTCAATATAATTAAAAAGAAAACATTATAAAATACATCAATATAATTAAAAAGAAAAAAACATCAAATGATGTTTTGCTTATCCATTTCAAGGAAACAATTATTTGTCCAAAAAGCGGAACAAATCTGCACAACTTGCACTATCCACAGGATACAACTTGGGATTCCATCAAGAAAAATATCTACAAGTAGCATCTATACAACCAAGCATGTGAAGGAGAATATCCCACGCAGTAGAGTTTCTTACCGGAGTTTCACCCTTTTGGACTGGAGGAGCATACTCAGGATCTCCTGGTTCAGCAAAATTGCTCACAAACTGTGCCATGCCTACAAAGAAACAGAAAATTGAATTTCAACTCAAGTGAAAAAAAAAAAAAAAAAAAATTTGAAAGATATTTCAGCTCAAGTAAAATGCCTCAATATACCAGGACATGCCATTGATAGACAGCAGACAAATTTTCCCATGCATTCAACATTGTTGTGCTCTAAATGGCCATCTGTTTGTTGAAACAGACCACCCACTTCCTTTCATTGATCATCCAAAAAAATGAAGAGCAATCGGCTGATTAATAATCAAACTATTGTAATTATTATTTTAAGTTACTGCTAAAACAGGATCAACGATATAAACAGTTTTAAGATGTGACCATGCCACTTGTGCAGTTTTTGACATCATGAATATCACCTTAACAACCTAGTAGAGTAACTAACGTTTTCCAAATCGGAAGGGGCAAAAGCTTAATTTGGTAGCTTAGCTAACATTAGTTATGCTATCATCTTAAAACAGTCACAGTTTGGGGATTTCTTATAAAGGACAAAAAGGAATGGTGTTATTACAAATATGAAAACTAGAGGGGGCTTTGTCTTGTATTGCTAAAAGGAAGGGTTGTATATGCAAAAACCTCTAAAAAATATTTATCATATGAAATACAGAACCATGGTTGATCAGGGTTTAGCTAAGGATCAGCAACATTACTGCAATGCTTCTATGAGGGTTCTGCCCCATGCCCTTCTGAAGTTGGACTAAGATCTCTCTCCCCTTCTGTAAGCATCTGATCAAGAACACTGGAGAAGGATCTTTTGACTAGTGAAATGTTCAGAATGCAACCAAGATACAGGCAGTGTTCGAAATATCGATACTATCGGCCGATATATCGGCCGATATTATCGTTATCGCACCCCTGCGAGACGAAACCCTAGCGATAACCCCCGGAAGATACCAAAAACCCAAAATCCAGATATCGGCCGATATATCGGCGATATCGCACGATATATCGTCGCCACAACCGACAATAAAAAGCTGCGTATATGTGAAGAATCCAAAAAAAAAAAAAAGAAAAAAAAAAGAGAGAGAGATAAATCGGAGAGTACCTGTGGGCTGCGGCGAAGATCGGTGATAGGAGATGGTCTGTGGGAATTATTCCGAGATACCGGCGAGAAATTGGGCAGGAAACCTCGCCGCGAACGTCGCTGCTTCGGAACGCATGCGTTCGTGAAGAAGAGGGAATGCGAAGGAGAGGGGCGCGGATGGGTTTATGAAATCGGGACGCGTACCGAGTTACTCAGTACACTCTCATCGTACTGAGTAAACTCTGTTGGCCCACTGTGAATTCATGTGGTTTATCCACACCGTCCATACGTTTTTCCAGATAATTTTAACGGTTGATCCTAAAACTGAAGTATATCAAAAGCTCAAGTAGACCATACCAAAGGAAACAGTGGAAGTATTGATTTCCACCGTTGAAACATTTCTAAGGCCCCCGGTGATGTTTATTTGTCATCCAAACTGTTCATAAGATCACGCAGACATGGATGAATGGACAAAACAAATATCATCTTGATCTAAAACTTCTGTGGGCCTCGAGAACTTTTCAACGGTAGACTTCATGGTGGCCTCACTCTCCACTGTTTTCTATGGCGGGGTCCACTAGAGCTCTGGATCTGACCTATTTTTTGTCTCATGCCATAAAATGATCTCTTCAAATGTATGGACGGTGTGGATACAAAAAAAATACATCATGGTGGGACCCACATAACTTGGTGACTTTTGGTGCCCCGTCAATGACGGGTGGGATTGCGTACTGAGTGTAGTACGCTCTTTATTTTACTGAGTAAACTATGTTGGGCCCACAGTGATTGTATGTGGTTTATCCACGCCATCCATCCGTTTTTAATGATTATTTTAGGTGTTGAAACCAAAATTAAACCATATCCACAACTCAAGTGGACCACATTACAGGAAACAATGTTGAATGAGTATTGACCATTAAGAACGTTTTGGGAGCCATAAAAGCTTTGGATCAACCTGATATTTATTTCTTCCCATCATTTCTTCCCTAAAATGATCCGTAAAAATGGATGAACGGAATGGATGAAACAAATACATTATTGTGGGGCCCACAGAACACCGACCACCAGCGTTAAAGCAACTGGCATTTAATGCTTTGTGCATTTTAATGCAACCCAGCTTATTATTTGGTGTGGTCCACTTGAGCGTTGGATCTGCCTCATTTTTGTGCTCATGCCTTAAAATAATCTGAGAAAAGGGATTGACGGCTTGGATGTAAAGATACATCATGGTGGGCCCACCCACAGTACTGCACGTTCGGAGCTAGGGACGGGCAGGGGTAGTACGCAATCCGCGTCCGGACGCGATGCGTAGCCAGATTGGCTACTGAAGTGACGCACCAAGTTCTGTGAGGCCCACCATGATGTATGTGTTGTATCTACACCATTCATATATTTGGCTATATCATTTTAAGGTACGAGACAAAAAATGAGTCAGATCCAAATCTGGAGTGGACCCCACCACAGAAAACAGTGGGGAGAGGGACGCCCACTGTTGAAACCTTCCTAAGGTCCACTGTGATGTTTATCTAAGATCCAACCTGTTTATAAGTTAAGCCAGACATGAAAGAAGGGAAAAAACAAATTTCAGCTTGATTGAAAACTTTTGTGGCCCTTAAAAATTTTTAATGGTGGGCATCCCTCTCTCCACTGTTTTCTGTGGTGGGGTCCACCTGAGCTTTGGATCTGACTCATTCTTTTTCTCATGGCCTAAAATAATATCTCCAAATGGATGGACGGTGTGGATACAACACACATCATGATGGGCCCTATAGAACTTGGTGACGTCACTTAAGGGCCTGTAAAATCCACCGTTCATCCATTGATCCATACATACAAAAGTTGTTTGATTAAAAAATTATGGTAGGCCACACCAATGGGAGGAATGTAAAATTGCTTCCAAATTGAGATGGAGATGATGATTACGAGCCACCATGCAACTCTATGTGGGTCTAGACCACAACTAGTCCCCATCATTGATATGTATATTTCTCAAATTTTACTTATTCAGTTCTTCTTTTACTTTTCAATGAATTGATTGTGTTTTCATACATGACTAAGATATATTTATAAATATCATGCATTCAATTTAAATATAATTGCATTAGTTCAGTTAAACATCGTATAGCTTAGGACCCTATACAAAGGAAACTTATTATATGCATATTTTTTTTGAGATGTTATGATTTAAAAGTGTGTATTAAGGGATTTTTTAACAATCCCCAGAGTTTCATTAAAAATTTCAACCATTTTCTCAATGTTTCCCCATGTTTCCCAAAAAATGCGATAAATTATGCGATACAAACGATATATCCCATGCGATAACCGATACGTATCTGTATCCCAAGGGTGCGATACATAGTGCGATACCGATATTTTGAACACTGGATACAGGTACATACAAGCTGGGCTAATCATGCATGTAAATTTTGTTGCGGAAATCATTTTCCACGACTATAGTTGTGAATTGTAACTAATCCTTGCCATAACTGTCCTAAGAAATCAGAGTTTAGAGGACCCCTGACTCAACCTTTCCATAGTTGATCCTCACAAGTCACACCCATGCTCACCAAAGAGCACACCCTTCAAAACCATATTATAAAGGACAGCTAGGCCTTAAAGATGATACACACCAGACGGCGTCTTGAAAGGTATCTAAAAACATGAAGATTTATGATAATATAAGAGGAAGTATGGATTCTTGCAACTCCTCTTGATTACTTCTTTCCACTGTGTACATTTGGAGATAGACAAGGTGGTCTAGTCTCAGTGACTCATGCACTGAGGATGCTTCTGAACTAGCATTATTGATTCGGGTTTGAGATCTCTTTGATGTCACAGTCTCTTTTTCTTTTCTTTTTTTCTTTTTTTTCCATGTGTCATCACTTAATCAACGTGTTCACTATTTTTTCAGCTTTGATTACTTAGGGGCTGTTTGGGGCGAGGGATTTTTGGCAGGGATTTGTCAAATCCATGGATTTCAAATCTACCCTATTTATCGTTTGCAGGGATTGTCAAATCCGTGGATTTCCTAAATGCAAGCCTCCATAAATCCATGCCCCCTCTGTTGTCTATCAAATGCAAGCCATTGCCCTCTCTACTGTCTATCAAAGGCAAAAAGAAATAGAAAAAGAAAACTAGAAAATTCATGCATTTCAAAATTCGCTAATTAAACAGCAAATGTAACACGAAAATGCTGAAAATTCAAGCAAATGTAGCATGAAGATCAAAAGTTCTACAATTAAAAATATCAAACTATTACAAGTCAACCAAAGATCCAGCAAAACAGGAAAAAAGAAAAAAGAAAATCCAAACTAATTAAATTCGACTAGATGAGCAGAAAATGCAAGAAAAATTGTAAAAATATATAAATTCAAGGTCAAAAGAACCAGATCAAACAAGAACATCTGTTCAATCGAACTAAAATGAATCACCGAAAATTTACAGTAAAAATGCAAAAAAAAAAAAGGCCAAAAATACAAGTTCAAGATCAAAACAACAAGATCAAGCAAACACAACCAAATTCCACTCAATCTAACTTCGAAATCAAATAGAATAGGGAAAAGAAAAGGATCGATCCCTCTGCAACATAGGCGGCGAAAGCACTGCTGGCGAACGTTCCCACGAACGAGATCTCGGTCTTGGGCTTGAGATTAGACATGGGAGTTGAGCACTGAAGACAAGAGAGTTAGTGTTTTTCCCTCAAAGACGGAAAGGGGACATTGAGGAAAACAGTTTCGGGAAGAGATTGCTATTTATAGAACCCGGCAATTGAAGGTCTGTCTCTGTCTCCACTCTCGCCACCTGCGTATTCTTCATCAGCGCATCGTATTCGAATGTGTATTTCCTATAACAATCGTTGGAGGGAGCCCGTGCAAGCTCCTGTGGGCCCACTGCCATTCGTGTGACACACACCGTCCATCTTTCTTAAGATCAGTAGCTGAGAGGAAACTCGAATGGGCCACTTACTTGGGATTGGGATTGAAGCTCACCTAATTGAACGTTCACCGTTAAAAATCTCCCGAGGCCCACCATAAGTATATCCATAATTTTTTTCCAAAATAGTAAAATTTTAGCCTCGGTTCCTATGCAACATAGGCTAAAAAGTAGACTTTTGGCCTCGGTTCTTATGCAACTGAGGTTAAAAAGTATACCTTTGGCCTCAGTTCCTATGCAACATATGCTAAAAAGTAGACTTTTTGCCTCGGTTCCTATGCAACAGAGGCTAAAAAGTAGACTTTTCGCCTCTGTTCATATGCAACAGAGGCTAAAAAGTAGACTTTTCGCCTCAGTTCCTATGCAACTGAGGCTAAAAAAGTAGACTTTTCACCTCGGTTCCTGTGCAACTGAGGCTAAAAAGTAGACTTTTCGCCTTGGTTCCTATGCAACTGAGGCTAAAAAGTAGATTTTTCACCTCGGTTCCTATGCAACTGAGGGTAAAAAGTAGACTTTTGGCCTCGGTTCCTATGCAACTTAGGTTAAAAAGTAGACTTTTGGCCTCGGTTCCTATGCAATTGAGGCTAAAAATTAGACTTTTGGCCTCGGTTCCTATGCAACCGAGGCTAAAAAGTAGACCTTTCGCCTCGGTTCCTATGCAATTGAAGCTAAAAATTAGACTTTTGGCCTCGGTTCATATGCAACTGAGGCTAAAAAGTAGACCTTTCGCCTCGGTTCTTATGCAACTTAGGCTAAAAAGTAGACCTTTCGCCTCGGTTCCTATGCAACTAAGGCTAAAATGTAGACTTTTCGCCTCGGTTCTTATGCAACTAAGGCTAAAAAGTAGACCTTTCGACTCGGTTCCTATGCAATTGAGGCTAAAAAGTAGACCTTTCACCTCGGTTCCTATGCAACTGAGGCTAATATGTAGACTTTTGGCCTCAGTTCCTAAGCAACTGAGGCTAAAAAGTAGACCTTTCGCCTCGGTTCCTATGTAACTAAGGCTAAAAAGTAGACTTTTAGCCTCAATTCCCTAGCAACTAAGGCGAAAAATGAACTTTTAGCCTCAGTTCCTTAGCAACCGAGGCTAAAAAATACATTTAGCCTCCATTTTTTCAACCGAGGCTAAAGGCCTACTGTCTTGTAGTGCTTGTTAGTACACACCGATGTCAGTACACACTCCATGTTAGCCACCCCCGCTAGGGATCGATACATGCAACCGGTACATCTGATCATTAATAATCAGCATTGAGACATAACTCATTACCATAAACAACATATGGTTACGATGCCATGATGATTAGATTATAACAGAAATGTTAATCCAAACCATGATAACCATGGGTTAGCTATAGACTCCTATGCAGGTATAGCACCATTTTTTAAATGATGGTGGTGAGTCAGCTCCTACATGGCATGCAAGACAATCATGTTCTCCATATATGGTCAGACCACCCCATAGTATGGCTATTGTCGACCAGTTATAGATGGAAAATCACACTGATCCATCCTAGTCATCCAATTAGAGACTATTAAGTGGACAGTTAAAAATAAAATTGTTCAAATTTAAGGGCCCTAATTAGATGGTTAAGATTTTTAAATTTACTGAGATGCATGGGCATCACTTAATCCATAAATGCATGTATTACAGGGTTGTTTTCTCAAGAGAGATTATTGTTTTACTCTCACAGAAGGAGATGTTTCACCTAAGGAAAAATACTTGAGTTTCTCATATGAAAATTATGGGCCAATGTGTCTATGTACATGAATTGTTAGGCCTATGTGAAGAGGGTGACATCTCAACATGGAAATGGAAAATCCTTTCTATAGTAAACAATGAAAATGTTGAAAGGTTAACGGTCAATATTCATTTAAATGTTAATAATCAATAATAATATTTGTCTCACACTATCATAGAAATGCTCTTAGATTAGCTTTTAGAGAAGAAATCAAAAGGCTACATTTTCAAAATAAATAAATAATAATAATAATCATGATTCACAACTATTCTTTTATAAAGCAAACAGTGAAAAACACTATATTCCCAGATAGCCCCTAATACTCGCAAATGTGTGTAGGACTTGTAGTAACTATTTAAATTAGGGGTTGTTTTGATCCTAGGACTTTCTAATCTAGGAGGTTACAAATCACAAGAATAGTCAATCCTGAATTAGCAGACTTTTGGATTGCCTAATTTTTATTTGGTTGAGACATTAGAAAAAAAAAATGGCAGAAAGGTAGGAGTGTAACATCTGTAACTTTGTTGATAAAAAAATTACAACTTTCTGGCAGGCCCCACAAAAAAATTCAGGCCATACTTGATTGGCACATTAAAATAAGGGTAGAAATATTAGAATTTGGAAATAAGTTATTTGGTTGATATATTTATAAGAAAGACGAATAGCCAAGTCCACTCATGATAAAACCAAAACAAACAATAACCCAAAAAAAAGTACCTATAGTAGGGGATCAGATGGCCACAGAACAACCATTAAAGATAAGGAAGCCTTGGTTAGGAATGCAAGTGGAGCTACCCCTCAGCTGGGTTTGCCCCTTAAGCTTCATATCTAGCCTGGTTTTGGGTGAGGCTTGGGTTGGCGTAACAGACCCAATGGCAGTTATCGAGGACTATTTTTTAATATATCCTACACATACAATGCAGTTCATATATATTTCATACCTTTTATAAATATCTAGCTCAACTTATAATTGAATTAGCATATTTTGAGCCACTGCATATGAACAATCAGGCATATATACATAATAAATATTTCATATATTGTATAAATGTGAGTGGGTGTTAAGCTCGGGCGTGGGACTGTTTGTTTTGGCCCATCATCGCCCAAACTAGGTTAGGCTTGCTTGCCTTGGACGACCTTCATTATTTGGACTGAGCTCTAGCCTATCTGTTTCAGTCCATCAATGGTTGGACTGGGATCATGCCTATGTTTTACCACGCAGGTATCCAGGCTTGGAGAGACCTCAGCTTGGCCACTTGACTACTATAAATTCATAGACCATCAAGCCAAAGGAAGCATGATGAAATGGTATAGGAGCATTTTGCAGGTCTCAGTGCAGCAGAGCTGATCACAGATGCTCAAGCAGTTTTTCTCTTATGATGCAATTTCATGCTTGTTCGAAAAAAAAAAAAAAAAAAAGGAAGCATGATGAAATGGTACAGGAGAATGGATTACGTGCATTCCCAACCTTTATAAAAAAAAAAAAAAAAAAAAAAAAAAAAAAAAAAAAAGTTCTTCAAACTAAAAAATGATGGTGGCTCTTTAAATGCACAAATGGCATAGTTTTGCAGCCATTCAAACAGACTTTTTATCATGCCATTTCATCGAACAGATAGCATGCCATTTCATCGAAAAGTTAGCATGTCAATTCATCGAACAGATAGCATGCCATTTCATCAAACAGTTAGCATGCATGAAATCTGAAACACAGAAAAAGAGTCAAAGAGAGGAAGATATCAAACCTATGGAGGGGAGCCTCAGATTCCTTCGGTTTTACAAGATACCCCAAATATATGAGAAGGGTTTCGAATGGCATGTGTTTCTTCGGGTAGGAGCTTCACGACTGCTGCAATGGAGAGAGATAGAGACGGCGGAGATGCATTGGAGAGAGAGGCAGGAGAATGAGAAGATGGAGCAGAGATCGAGAGGGAGAGAGCGGATTGGGGAACGGAGGGAGAGAGGATTAGGGGAGGATTAGGGAACGGAGATAGAGAGAGAGTAGTATTCATTGTGGCTCTGTTTTTGAGCGCGCCCAATTTTGGGCGTCGTTTCGTGAGACGGACCACGGACGGTCCTACCAAGGGCTCCGTGGGGCCACCATGATGTATTTGGTTTATCAATTCCCATCATTAATTTTAATAAATTATTTTAGTTCATGATTCAAAACTTAAAATTATTTTAGTTCATGATTCAAAACTTAAGCAGATTGAATGCCCCAAGTGGACCATACCATAGGAAGCAAATGTGATTTAATCTCCATGTTTCCTCCCGTGTGGTTCACTTGAGCCTTTGATCTACCTAAGTTTTTTTTATATATATCCTAAAATAATATTTCAAAATAGATGGACAGCTTAGATATAATATATATATATATTTTTATGCCCTATAGAGCCCCTTACACTACCTTTAATTATTAATGGTGTGGCAACTTTTTAGCTATGGATGAAAACTGTAATAAATATAGTTATAGTTTATATCTGTAGTAAAAAACTAACGTGATTTTTACGCTTTTCCTTTTTTTTTCGTAGTTGTCCATCCATTTGAGACTTTTATTAAGTCATTGTTCAGAATCATCAAGTTATTGAAAAATTATAAAATGTAAGTAAGAAGCCATTTCGAAACATAATGAGAATAATAATAAGAAACACATGTTTCATTTAATCCTTCTATTAATCCAGCGCAGTAAGTTCGTCTTCGGTTAAATATGGTCATTGTTCCTATGGATCATCAACTGGTTTAGTCTCATATTCTTGCTCTTGAGTCATTGTATCTACTTCGATTTCATTTGTATACAATCTTAGAGCAACGTCTCAAACTAATAATAAAGGTCTGACTGCTCAAAATAGTACAGATTAACACCTGCAATTGTTAAATTGGCATGAGTATAACAACTCAATAGGAATGCTACATAAATCTGAAGTTTCTAGATGTGAATGCATTTCCTAAATAAAGAGAAATTTTGTAAATAAAAGTATAAAACATAGTAGATGATGAAATCGAATTTTAGAATTTCAGTATGCATGCGATACTATCCATGAATCCAGATAAATAACAAAATAAGTGACCATCATTAAGTACAACACCGTACCTAGTGTATGTCCACGCTGCATTAACACCCATGCACCGGAACCTCACTGGTGCCTCATGGTGAGGGACCCATTTATATATTATCTGGTTAGACTAATACTCTAGTTGTACTTTTGATGTATATCCGTGCACACGATTGCACTCATACGTCGTACATAAAGGAGACTCTGAAGGATCCAATGGGTTTTAGGGTCTTTCACCCAATGGTTACGACTGCCCTACTTGTTGGCTTTAGGGTTTTTCACCTAAGGGACACGATCGCCCTACTTGTTTATAACTTTAGGGACATATCCAGGGCAGTGCACCCAATATATTTGTAAGGACATACCTAGGGCAGTGCACCCGCTTATATAATGTCATAGTGGATGCTTGTATGCCATGAACATAATAAAATTCACAAAATTTATAATTCTACAACAAGATGTCTCATTTAAATAAAATTACAATGAACTCGTGAATTAAGAAACAATATTGCAAAAATTAAGGTGCTGCTAGAATTCAGCCTCTGGAATTTCTACAAATTCAGGATGTTTTAAGTAACATTCTGTAATTTGAATTTTCAAGAAGTCCAAACTACATTCTGTAATAGTCTGGGGATTTATGCCAGAACCCATTGACTTCGCTGGAATTCTTATTTTAGTCTCGAAATTCCAACATACTCAGTTTTTTTATAATTAAATTATGCCAAAACCCAGACTGCATACTCGGTTTTTTTATAATTAAATTAATTATTCTAACATTCATAATTTATTCAATTTAAATTTTAATAACTTAGATCAAATTATTTAATATGAAACTCTAAGTACTATCTCAGATTTACAAGGAATATACTATATTTAAGTTAATAATACTAATTACATGAATTAATTTAAACTAAAAGGAAGTCTCTGATTTCTCAATTAAAATTTTCAGATGCAACACATTTTAGATTTAAACTAATATTTAAATAAAAAATTTAACTTGACTATTATAATTTCATTACCTTAATATTTAAATAAAGCAAGGTGTTCTTCGAGTTAAATCACAATAAATTATTCTTAATTTAATTATTTCCATAATATATGAGATAATTAAAAAATTTCAGTAAATAAAAAAATTAAATTAAAAAGCTAAGAATATTAAAATGTAATAAATTGAAACCTCAACATTGAGACAGATCACCATTACAATAATTTATTGTTAATTTCTTCATAAAATAAATTAAATTAGACTTAGACTTAAATTCATGATTTAGCTCAGACTTTTAATCTATTAAAATAAAAGACCATTTAGATAAATTCAAAAAGAAATAAATTATATTACATTTAATGATTTAAATTTATTTTAAACTATATAAAATTTTAAATTAACCCAAAAAAGAAAAACTATTCTAGTCTAATGATCTCGATTTAAAGCACTCAACAAAATTCTTGAACGGACTACGAAGAAATCTAGTAAGGTTTATTTAAAAAAAAAAAAATCAATTTAAATCCTAATATAATTATATACATATTACAATTTAAAGTAAGCCTATTTAAATTATACATATCTATACATATCTATGTATTTATTTATTTATTGTCATTCTAAAATTCAGAAGTCTTAATAAATCTAAATTTAACGGATTAAGTTTAGACAATTTAAAATTAAATCTATTTTTAACAAATTGTTAAAAATTAGTAATAAATAAAGATTTAATTCAAAGTTCTCCATGTTAAAGAAGTATGTTCACGATCCAACACATGTCATCCAATGGGAAAATGTGGAACTGCGAGAAGACACTACCTACGTGTTGTGGCTTATGCGTCTCTTAGATAGGAAGGAACATGTGCTTCACAATAAGGTCATCCCCCTAGTTAAAGTGTTGTAGACGCACCATACAGAGGAAGAAGGCACATGGGAAACCGAACCCAAAGTTTGTAAAAACTACCCGCAGATACTCGATGAGTACGAGCAAGTACAAATTTCGAAGGCAAAATTTCCTTTTAAGGAGCATAGATTGTAACTTCCTGTAAAATTTCATACAAAAACCCTAATACATTTATGAGTGGATCTGTCAAAGGGTCGTACTAGCCTAACAAGATACCTTGATTTCACAAAGGTTGATGGATCTAAGGTAATTAGAGCTGAATACCCCTTTTTGCTAATTGTAAATGGGTGGCGTCATGAACTTAGCTAATCCTATCATTAACTGTCACTTACAAGAAATCTCGAGGTTCAACTTATTCCAAAAATGCCCCGATTAACCGAAATATCCTTAAACTACACATTCGTGGTCCGCTAGACTCGAAACTATAGAAAAATGTCTGTCTTGTTGGGCTTGATGTCCATAACAAATATTGAGCCAAGATTGCATCTAGGATCATCCAACTTTAACTTGCAAGTAAATGGTATGAAATGTGTGAATGCCTCATGAGATAACATAAACTTAAGTTAAATGTTCACCCTCCACTCTTTGCCCAAGTCATGGATTTCAAACTGTTAAATCACGATCAAACTTTACACGCATGCATCTGTATACTTGTAACCACAATCAACGCTCAATGACCATCGAACTGAATTAGGACCTTCCCCGTTGCTCGGCACGTCCGATCATCTGATGGTTGTATCCGAACATAGATCTCCTAGTGGGACACCTATCCCATGGCTTAGATAAACCTATACCCCTTCCTGTGGGCCTCAATAGTTAGAGAAAACATCCCGTATGGTTAATATAATAAATACCTCGCCATTAGGGCCATTTACACCCATTTTATACTATAAATAGTTCACTATTTAACACTCCTCCCCATACAAATTTGTTCTAGCCATCTACGGATCCTTCATCAGAGTCCCTTCGTACTAGCTGTCCCGGATCTTTCATCGGAGTCCCTTCGGTGGCGATTGAAGGTAAGGGTTGAGTCATATTTATAAGTCTATATCATTTAGGTTGGTTTTTCTCAAATCTTACAAAAGCTTGCATGTTTATTTAGGTTCCAGTTATCTTTTCCTAAAACCCTAACACTAGAAGCGCTTTAGGCCGGGTGAACCATCACAAGGTGCAGACCATTTCCTTCTAGGTTTCCTTTTATGGACCCTTGAGGACCTCAGTTAATGAATCTATGTTGTAATTAGAATTTTGTATGCTAATATTTCTAGATTTTCTTTGTTATTGAAAAAAGATTTTACTTGCTTTTTGTAGTCAACATGTTTGATGAAAGGTTCGAATGAATGAAATGCTTGAATTGAAGGCTTGTATATTACATTGATAGTTTGCTTAATGTTTGCCTAGAATGCTTTGGGTAATAAATATTTCTTCTTGACTCGCCTTTTTATTATACAAATTTCTAAATACCTCCCGATTATTAAAATTGTGATTCTTATGAAATCGGCTTTGCAAAATGTTTCAGTCAAGGGGTGGCCTGCATTGGGTTGACCAATCTAGTCTTGTTTGATCGACCGAGGTTAAACACGAACTACCGACAGTAGCTGGACTACGCAGGATACTTTGCACTCAATGTCAGTTGCGCCGGGGTTCTCACATATCAATCGGATCAGTCTAATGCATGGTTGATCATACTTTGTTCATAATATGTAATAACGTTCAATTGAATCTAAGATACCACCATTTCTTTTGAATAAGTCTACTTATAAACGTTAGCACTACAATCCTACAAGACTCATGAGCCAAGCATGGTAGTATGGGACACCATGTTCAAGTTGTCGGTCTACATTGGGGTGAAGAACCTCTCTGTAGCGACCATTGAGCAATGATGAAAGCAACCCTCATGTCGTGTTTGATTTAATAGGGTGATGAACCCAACAACGGATCAAGGAACACGAGTAGTAGCTAGACTGTTATAAGCCTCGTGATTCGGATGAGACCTGTGATATAATAGTGGTACCCTAGCTTCCTCAATATGATGAATGAATAAGACCTAATAACTACTTAACTAACCATGCATATCATTTGCACTTATTGGTAATGCTGGTGATGAGCCACATTACACTAGAATAGGTAGTTTGCAAATAGAGTTGAAGTTGCGTGATGAGGGAGTGTTGGCATTTGTGAAATAAGCGTTGAAGTTGCTTGTTGAGGGAGTATTAGATTACAAGGCTAATGCATCATTTCATTATAATATTCATATACCTAACAAGATTAGATAGAAGGTGTTTATTTACCTGTGCTATCATACATGTGCTGGTTAAGTTAATAACATGTGCAACTTAGAATAAATGGAACCACTGAGTTGATCACTCACTCCCACTCGGAGTTGTAGTCAACTCACCTTTTGGATGGATTTGATGGATAATCTTTTGATGGGTAGACTTTAAACTTCACACATTTTCTATTTATTTTAGAATTGTATATTAGGCCCCAGTTGTGGACCTTATGCTCTGAATGGATGTATATTGTATATTTTGGGATTGTTACTTGCTTTAGATACATTTATTTCAGAGTATATTTCAATGTTTCACTTAGTTTTTGCGATTGTTGGGATATCAAGTTAAAAGTATAGTTAATTCACGCTTCCGCAAAGCATAAGTGACACATGAAATATTGGGGATTGAGTACGTGATCAACCCCTGAAATTCAAGACTTTACATGTGCCTCACGTACCTGGTCAAACAAATCATCGATCCTAGAAAGTGGGTACTTATTTTTAATTATGACTTTGTTGAGCCCACAGAAATCCATGTAGTCTCAACGAACTATCCTTCTTTTTCACGAAGGGTACCGGCGCTCCCCATGATGAACTAAACGGACGGATGAAGCCCAACTAATGCAATTCATCCAGTCACTTCTTTAACTCTTGCAACTCCAATAATGTCATATGGTACGAGGCTTTTGATATAGGGGCGGTATCAGGAATAAGATCTATCTGAAACTCGGTGTGTCGACGAGGCGACAACCTTCGAATCTCCTGAAATACATCTAAAAAATTGTAAACGATTGATAGTTGGTCGATGTTAGGCAATCGACTCCTTTATAACACAGGACATTAGAACTGAGAACTACTCTCATCTAGGCTTAGCTACGAATTGGAACTGCGACAGGTACTCGGCCAACCAGTCCATGTTCAGGATAACATCGAAGTCGGTTATCGGTAACACAAATAAATCAACATGTAAGAAGGTTTCTCCTATCAAGACAGGGCAAGATGGGCAAAACGAGCTTAATATTGTTGTCTTTCCAAAGGGTGTTGACACTAACAAACCCTCATGCACTGGTTCTAATGGTAAACCAGTCAATTGACAAAAAACTTTTAAAACAAAGGAATAAGATGCATCAGGGTCAAATAACGCGTGTTCTATGCATGTGGAAACAAGAAGTGTAGCCTTGACTCCCCCTGGTATGTGAGGATCCTATTGGACTGCGTAGAACCTGCCTTGAGCTTGATGGGGAGGTGTGTGTCCCCTCTGTGGTTGTTGTTGTTGTTAATGCCCAACTTGTTGCCTCTGTTGCTGCTAGGAAGGCCTTAACGACGGATTTGGTTGTCGCGGTTGTTGGCGGGGCCTCTGTGGCTGATACTACTACCATTACGGTTGTTACTGAGGCATTTGTTGTTGATACAATTATCATTGCTACTGTTAGAATCTTCATGGCCGGAGGCAGGGACAATCCACTTTACAGTGCCTAGTCTCTCTTCGCTCATAAAAAGTGCTTGAAATCTGATGTTGTTGGGGTGTTGGGATTACTACTAGTGTTGGTCATACTACTAGCATCCTAGAGAATGGACAGGCTGCGCTCCTCTGCTGTGTTTGAACCTATTGTATATATCATGTATATATCAATCTGAATTAGTGTAAGATTAAAGGAATCCCTCACCTTAGCCTTAGATGTAAACCTTAAGTAGATCTCAATATAGGAATGCTTCTAGATGAACCATGATATCGCTCAAGGAAGAGGGAGACAACACATGTGTGAGGAAGGAAAAAAGGGATAGGCATCTAGTCTTGGACGTCTCTCTCTCTCTCTCTCTCTCTCTCTCTCTCTCTCTCTCTCTCTCTCTCTCTCTCTCTCTCTTCCTTGTATGTAAGAAGGTTGTGGGCATGGGATTTTGAGTAGAGAAGGATGCACGCCCCCCTTTTTAAAGGATTTCTCAAATTAGTTTCTCATCCCATTTGAATTGAATTTCTCCAATTTGTCTCTTTTGGTAATCTTTCATTAAATCTAATTCGTTCATGGTGATGGGATCATTGAATAGGGCCATGGTACATAATTTTCTTGGTGATCTAAAATTTAGATTGATTTATCTTAAAAATTCTCCTAACGGGTGCTAAAACGGACCTGATCTTAATTAACGGTCCACGCTTAATGATCAGGGCCCAATTTTAGAGGAAGTTTGTAGTTAAGAAATTTGATGGTTGCTTGATAGTGAAAAAAACCTAAATATGAAATTTTACCTTTTGCGCTAAAATGAATGAATTGGTTCTAAAGCAGTCAACATTCAACAGTGTAGGATCATAGATCAAGGTCTAAGTTTCGTATGATCTCGTATTCATATAAGGCCAAAGTTTTGTCCAAGTTTGAGTTACGATTGACAGTGGAAAGTGGGTAAATTAGAAGGTCAAGATTTAGAAAAAGTTGATAAGCGTATCGCGCCTAAGGAAGAACCTACCAAGGTGGAGTTCTCACATTTCTCAATTGGTTCATATGATGGGCAATCCAAATCGTTCATATGAAGGAAAATATCCTACTATGACTACTTACAAACTTTCTTTACTTAACGGACACTAAAACTAAGGGTTAAGAGGATGATTTGTTAATTGGACCACTTACACTATGATCTAATGGCTGAAATTCTATTTTTATGGTTAATTTATGATAGATAGACATTGGACAAAATTTCACATCAAATGGATCATGAAAACCCTATGATCTAGAATTTAAGGGTCTAAGTTAATGACATTTTCGTAATTATTGTTGATCAGAGAGTTTTAGAAAATATAATAGTTTTACATCATTATAAGCATGTTTCTAAGCAATTATTACAAAAGAACTCATATCTAAATTATTATGAATAAAGAGTTATTTACCAAATAAGTTAATATTAACATTAATTAAGGGAATGTATATATATCAAACAACATAATGGATGGTTAGATGACATGTTAAAAATAGTAAAACTTGATGTTTAGTATCATGGTCATATATGTAGCTGAATGTGCGATCAATTTCATAAACGGATGAACATAAAATGGGTTATGGGAGTGATCAAGAGGTAGGACATGTATACTGTTAGATTCAAGTGGTTTGTTCACATATATAAGTTCTTCATATTGTAGTTTTGATGGTGGGTTAAACATATTCACAGGTGGTGAACAAGATGAACGGATCAGCATCTCGATTCGATGCGTGTACGAGCGGATGTAAAGATCGGGTAGTTAGTTTACAATGATCGAGTGGTCCAAAATCAAAGTGGACGGTCAAATATCTTTATCTAATGGTGAATAATTGAATGAATGGTTGGTTATGATGGACAGGTGAGAATTTTTAAATATTTGATGGTCCACTCTTATAAGTCAACGGTCAGATAACTTGATCTATGGATGAAGATTACTCTCACCGTCAAGTTCAGTTTAGAGAATAGATGTAGGGTTAGGATGTGATAAATTGATATACACCTATATATATTAAATTAAATTTCATTGTAACACTCGAGAACTTTCAATACTCGAGTATTGAAAAGTTCGGGGTGTTACAATCTACCCCCCTTAAACAAAATTTTATCATCGAAATTTAGTTACTTCTACCATATATACGGATTCATTATGTTTAATTTTCATTGTATTCCTCATGATGTAGATATATATGTCTAGGTGTACGTATAATTGGCAACACGAAATCGGGATGCTACAATATAGTATTAAGTGAAAATGATTATAAATGTGAGTTTCTAATTAAGTGATTCTTTATAAACGACTGATGATTGGATTAAATTTAAGTATTTGAACATGGTATAGGATTCAAATATTTTGATTTTAGGTTAGGATGAACATTTTATATTTGTAAGTGTTATTGATATTGTACTACTTGTGATGACTTGATGGTGTTTTTGGCGGTCCTCGAAGTAGTGGTTATTTTGTTTAATGGATTAAATGGAATTTCGTTGTGGATTTATCATCTAGAGGGTCATTTGTGCTAAGTAACTTTTGGGGATAATTCCTTTCTATTGCATCCTTAAATAAAATATTTACCTTTGCGGCTTTGATGGAATGATTTTCCTATGTGGCTTTTGTAATGCCTCGAATTTCGGGGCGTTACAAGTTGGTATCAGAGCATGGTTTAGGGATAGGATGGGCTGTGGGTAGTGGGTCTATCATACGCAATTCCTGACTTAGGTGGGAGTGTTCGAACTTAGTGACATATAACACCCTAGGACCGAGCCCTCCAGCTATTGGAACGTTGTGACCTTAGTTTAGGATTTAGACTTAGAAGGAATTTAAGTTAGAAAGAGCGGTGGAGATAACACTAAGGTCCAGGCCTAGGACGCTAAGAGATAATCCGAATCACACCTAGTCGGGAATGCAAAAATCTGAAGCGACACGACTCGACATAGAAGAGTTAGGTAACGAGGGTAGCTCACCCTACCCCAAACACGTGTATCCCACGTCCGATAATCTGTTCTGATATATGACATATTTCCGTTTCGGTTCTGACGAACCAAGTCGTCTCTGCCTTGAGCCTGAGGGACTTCTAGCCTACCTGGACCATCAAGCGAATGGCCCCTTGAATCCAAGTGGGCCACTGCCAACTTTAAATCAACCCTCTTGATCCATTTTGAACACTGTTTGTGCTCCCGATCACCGGCGGGCTGAAAGATTGCGATAAAGGAGTCACCCCTCGCCTGCTAACCCAAGAAATGTCCAGAGAGGTGGCGGGCCACCGCCAAACACCACAGGCAGTTGCGAGGCCACCACCGATCTCACCAGAGAGTGGCGGAGCCACCGCCAGATCAGCGGGCCACTGTTGAACTCTCCAGAGAGTGGCGGGCCATCGCCGGACTTAAGTGGGCCCTCCCACACGTGGGGACCCCCTCTCTTACCCTCCTAACTACTAAAAACCCTAGGGGCCCCCTTTTTAAACCCATTCTAGCCCAAACTTGTCTCTACTCTCTCCCCTTTCCAACTCCAAGCCCTAAAAAACGAAATCCCCAAATCTCAAAACCCTCTTTCCAATCCATCACAACCTCAATCAACCACCTCAACCTTAAATCTCACTAACCACCTCCATCAACAACTCAAGGCCGTCCATTCCCACCCCATTTTAAATCAAAATCTTTCTCATCAAGGGCCTATAGACCTCTTCTCTCTCAAAACTCATCAACCAAGCCATCTCTCCCTTGAAACTCTTCATCCCATTGCCCCAACTTCTTCCACGGAAGAAGAAACCCATCCTCATGGCCCTCCTTGAAGCAATCTCCTCACTCTTCTCCATTTCCTTGATTCTTTCCCTTACGAGGAAGAAAAGAGCAGCCCCCATTCAAGCAAGGCCAAGCCTCGAGAGAAGATCAAAGAAGAAGCAAGACAATGGAGGGGGAGCGAGCTTCGAGAGGAGATCGAAAAGATATATCGATCCTCTAACTTCGCCTGCACGAGTGGCATCGCCGGGCGTAGAATTTGGTAGGTTTAGAGACCGAAAGATCGTATTCGAGCCACATGTGGATGAAAAACTATTCGGTGAGCATCAATTGCTCGACCATCTTCTAAAGAATGGTTGGGGGACAATGTTCAAAGGGAAGTATCGTGCTAATGAAAATCTGGTACCGACATTCTACACGCAAATGCGAAACCCTAAGCTCAAACCACTGGGATTCGGCATTGGCCTTGGCAGACAAGAGACCCACGTCGGCGTGGAAACCATCGCTCGAATACTTGGTGTGGAGCGCGGGAATGTGCACGTCAATAGGATAACCTGAAAGAGAAGCAACAAAGAGACAAGCATGCTCACCACCTGTGTGGCCAACTCGTCGAGTGGCGAAGAGGAAGCAGCATCAAGTCCTCAAATCTAACACTTGACTACTGCCTGCTCCACCACATATGTACATATAATGTGTACCCGAGAGCCAGTAATCGTACAGAGTGTTTTCAGTTTATGGTAGATTTCCTCTACCATGTGGGACAAGGAGAGAAGGTGTGCTTGCCCACCCTTGTGCTAACCCAGATCGTGTAGGCTGCGTTGGCACCCCATGCAAAATTGGCACTTCCTTTTGGCCATATAATCTGTAAAATAACACACAATTATGGATATAGATAGTCGGACGGGCTCCCACAATTGATTAAGGTGATCAACGAGGACACCCTGAATCATATGAAGATGGGCCCTAAGCAGCGTAAGGCCCGCATTGAAGAATTTGGAGATGAAGAAGGAGAGGAAAGTAAAGACGAGGAAGAAGATAAGGAGGAAGAAGAAGAGGAAGAAATCCAAGAAGCTGGTGGAGAGCCGCCTGCCACTCAAGGTGGACTTGAGGGCTTGGATGCGCTCAATGCCCGAATGGCCAGGATGGAGGAAACCCAGGGGAACCTAGAAAGGAGAATAAAAAAGCTATCGTGCATGGTGAAGGCGATATTATGTTGTGTCCAGAAGGAGGGAGCACCCCCTCCTTCGCTCGACTCAGATGATTAGTAGCGTAGTATAGGAGTTATTTGTTTTCCATGTTGTTTGAAGTAGTTAGGATCACTCCTCTTATTAGTCATTTAGAAGTTAATTTCTATTTTGACTAGGCCGTAGTTTCCTTGTGTCTTTCATCCACTGATAACTCTTGTGTTTTCTCCATACAAGTAATGTGTCAACCTATGTACCAATGGCATTTGGCCATAATGAGAATACTTAGAGTTACTTAAATTTACATGATGTTTGAAATTCGTGATGATTGTCGTTAATGCTTGAATGATGTCTCCGTTTGAAATGATTACATGCTTGAATGTTGGTGTCTATGGACTCACTCGTACTAAACCATTCAAGAATATCTTTCAGGAAATGAGGCCTCAGGGTGATGGCCGTTTAGTTCTTGGTGGACTAGACGAAAGGGACCGCTCCATCCCAATGAGCAATAGGGCTGTCCGGGGACAGCCGATCAACCTAATACAGGGAATGCCGTTCAATATAACATTTCAGAAGCGCCGCCAACTCAGGCCACAACTTCCGCACCCCGAGCAACCCTAGCCACGGGCACTATGGAACAAATGCTGATTGTCATGTAATAGCAGCAGCAAACACTGGCTACTTTGGTGGGGACTATGGCCCATAACATGAATGAGCAGCCCGGGTTGACGACCGCCCCGAGCAGTCTATTCGAGAGATTCCAGAGGCTAAGGCCACCTACATTTGCTGACACCCATCGCCCCGAAGTAGCCGAGTTTTGGCTAAACCGGGTCACCAAGACGATTAGACCCTCCATTTCACCGAAGCCGAGAAGGTTGAGTTGATCTCCTACCTCTTTGAGAAAAAGGTCGACTTATGGTAGGAGAGCGTGCTTAGGGCCTTACTGGACAATTTCGTCTAGATGTGGGAAGAGTTTGAAGCGCGTTTCTTCCAGAAATACTTCCCACAGACCTATAGGAATGAGAAGGAGAACGAATTTCTGTGCCTCCAACAAGGAGGGATGTCGGTAGTCGACTATGAGAACCATTTCACTGAATTGTCGTGCTACACACCTCGAATTTTCGCAGATAAGGAGACCCGGATGTGGCGTTTCACCGAAGGCCTAAGGGTCAGCATTCGCAGGAAGATGTGTTGTGCAAGCATATACTCATATGCCGATCTGGTGGAGATGTCCCTATGATTTAAGCAGGATGGAGAGCGGGTCTCTCGAGCCCGCTTACAGCAGGGCCCGCGAGGCAGGACAGAGGGACAGTCCTCATCGTCCACGGGGAAGAGGTCAGGCCCAAACTCTCCTCCCAGACTTGCGGCCCCACCATCCGCCTACATGTGACCCGATCGCATTTGTGAATATTGCAAGAAGATGGTCCATTCAGAGGCCTTCTGTTTCTCTAGGATGAGAGATCACCGCTACGCACTCCCTCAATGCATCAACCGACCACCTCAACAAGCTATACAGGCTCCCCCTCAACGAGCCCTGGGACCCGCCCAACAGTTCCGCCGCATACCTGCGCCTAATAATAGGCCGCCACAACGGCCTATGCATCAGCCCGACCTACCACAACAAGCCCGAGTCCATTCAACGACGACAGAGGGCTTAAATGCAGTCGCGTGATGAGGGTCAAATATTGCATATCAGACCCCAGTTAGTGCCTAATTTTATGTAAATGATAACGCCTAATGTCATAGTTTAATTGTGTTTTTGTTGCAGGATGAAATAAAGAGCGTTGATTGAAAAATAGTATTAAAAGCATGGGTTTGACGCTCCGAAGTCACCAGAGCAAGGGACGAACTCCAGAAGACCAATATTAAAGATTTTATACGCCAAGGATCTCAGGAAATCAAGCCGTTCACGTTAAAGAGGCCTGAAATTGGTGTAAAATGCAAGATCACGTGGTTCCCGCCATCCGATTGGCTCAAAACCTCATATATGGGATGAGGGCCATAAATTAACCGTACGTATCAAATTTCAGCCCTCAGATCACTATAGAAGTGCCCCAACTGACAGATCAGCCCCTAGTATCATGATTTGTGGCCCGCCTGAGATCTGGATATACTTCAGTTTTAATCCCAATGCCTTAAATGAGGTAATAAAATGAATGGACTGGGCGGATTTCGAATACAAATATCAGTGGGACCCACAAATACAATTAGTGTGCATTGTGCACAAGTGCACTGAACGTGCACCTAACGTCCAAAAGTCGGTCAGCAGAGCTGACCGACTCCTCTCCACAAGAAATTTGAAAACGGCAGTTGCCGTTTCTAGCGTCCGCAACAGAGACCGTCGGTTCTCAGTTGTGGGTCCCATATATTGTCCAAACGGACAATCCAAACTATCCATTTACTTTCTAAGGCCAATGTTACCAAGACCTAGGTGGCTGAATTTCAATAGAAAGCAAATATGAAAATCCAGCCGTTCAAAAACTGATTGAATGGCAGAGAAGAATATCAGGTGGGCCTCATTAACAGAAGGTAAAAAATGGTGTATTCCTGACTGAAATCTCGTCCCCATCCAATGGACGGATTGAATTTCCTAAAATAATCAGGGAATGGGTCCCACCTGCGTGACAGCGGATCAATCCGCACTCCCTGTTTTGCGACCGACCGCAACCCAGTTTTTATGGGCTGTGGTGTGGTTTCGGCGACGATCTAATGAAAGATCTAATGCGTCCATCGGGTAGGCCTTTCAAAATCGTCCGAAGGGACGCTAATATTTCAGACAACAGGCAAGAAAAAAAGGGTTTTGGGGGCCTGAATTTGGCTGTGTAAAGCAGTTACGCACACGGTTGCGTAAAGACTTCGACCGACTTCCGGAATTGGAATTCTTCCACCGACCTTGGCTGTTATAAAAGAGAGAAAAGGAAGAGCTGGGAGGGATATCTAGAGCTTGGGGAAGAAAGGAAAGAAAAAAAGAAAAAAAAAAGAGAGAGAGAGAGAGAAGAGAGAGAGAGAGAGAGAGAGAGGAAGGAAGAAGGGAGAAGTGTTTTTATTTATTTATTTTTTCCTTCTCTCTTAATTAAGTTCATGGATTGCTAATCTCTTAGCTAGGGCTGAGATGAAGCCCCTGATTGGAATGACTCTTGTTATATGTTGATTTTATCTGAGTTTGATTAGTTTATTTCTTTCTCTAGTTTGCCTTAAATGAAAACTTCCATACTTCTCCATTCTATGAGCTTGACCATAGTCTAGATTTGGATGTAGTTTAGGATCTTATCCTAGGTGCTTGTATCTGACCATGAACAGGTTTCCTATAGAGGAAGAAATAGGAATCTACATCTGTTCATGCCTGACCATGGATGGAAAGATGAGATCCTTCTGCTTTAAGGAATTATACATTCTGTGTACTCGACCAAGGACATAGAATGTACCTTATTTTCTTATATCTATCTAAATCAGGGTGAATCAACAGGTAAAACAAGGGTCAGGATAATTAGGGGTGGATTTGAAAGTCCTAGTCTTCTCCTTGATTGGATTTTCCTTATTGCTCTTAGTTATTTTACATTGATTTTCGTTAGCTTCCTTAATTGTTAGCAAAACTATTTGTTGGATTAGTTAAGAAGAGTCGTGAATTTCGAATTGTGACAACCAGTCCTCGTGGGAACGATCTCGTAATACGTACCGTGTCTACATCTAATTCGTATACTTGCGTCTTTAAAATCATTTAAATCAGATTGGTTTTTAAAAAAAACATCATCGTGCCCACACCCATGGCGTTCGAAGCGACGACTTATATCCGAGGTACCCCTGTATTCCTTTTAGTGGACACTAGGTCCACTACGTCACTGATATCATACACAACTGTCAAGCATCTAGAACTGCCTACCACTCCCATGTCGGGAGTAAGAATTATCGCGGCGGCCGGGACTTTCTCGGAAGCTACCAGAATGTGCCAAGCCTGCCCCATCGAATTGGGGAGTAAGAGAACCCACGTGAACCTAATCGCCACAAAGGTCTTCCATTACGGCATCATCTTGGGCATGAATTGGCTCACCGCAATGAGAACTGAGATAGATTGCGAAACTCGGACGGTGACAATCCACGAAGACGATGGCGCTTCTTTTACGTTTTCGGTCCAGGTCAGCTACCCCCATCGAATTTTGTGTTATGCTTCCTTAGAGGAAGGCTACGACAGGGCCTCACTAACAAACACGCCTGTTGTCCGCGACTATGTAAACGTATTTAAACCCATTCCTGGACTCCCTCCCTAAAGGGAGATTGATTTCACCAATGAGTTGGTGCCAAGCGCCATGCCTATCTCCCTGCCAACCTATTGCATGCCCCCATGTGAAATGGAGGAGCTTAAGACTCAAATTGATGACCTGCTAGAGTCAGGCTTCATCTAGCCCAACGTCTCATCATAGGGAGCTCCAATCCTATTTGTAAAGAAAAAGGATGGCACCTTGCAGTTGTACATCGACTACAGGGGGCTGAACCACGTCACCGTGAGAAACATGTATCCGTTGCCGAGGATCGATGACTTATTCGATCAGCGAGAGATGCACAATATTTCTCAAAGATCGACTTGCAATTCAGGTATCACCAATTGCGGGTCAGAAAAGAGGGCGTACAGAAAACAGCCTTTAAGACCAATTTCGGACATTACGAGTTCCTAGTCACGCCTTTCGGACTCACGAATGCACCAGCTGTGTTCATGGATCTTATGAATAGAGTCTTCAAACCCTTCTTGCATAGGTTCGTTATCGTGTTCATCGACGACATATTGGTGTACTCGAAGAGTCGAAAGGATCAAGAAGAACACCTACAAGCAGTCCTTGAGATGCTCAAGTGAAACCAATTGTTTGCCCAATTCCGGAAATGTCACTTCTGAAAAGAAGAAGTCAAATTCCTAAGACATGTGGTGTCTAAGGAGGGCATTTCTATGGATCTAGCCAAGGTGGCGGCTGCGCAAGATTGGAAACAATCAGGCTTAGTTACCGAAGTGAGAAGCTTTCTTGGGCTAGCGGGATACTACCGCCAATTCATTAAAGATTTCTCAAAAATAGCTCAACCATTATCCCTGCTCACTTGGAAGGACATTAAGTTCTCCTATAATGAAAGAGCGAAGGCGCCCTTCCAAGAACTGAAGGATAAGTTGACTTCGGCACCAGTACTTGTTCTGCCTGAGCAAGGAGTCAAATATACCATTTACACGGACGCCTCTCAAGTAGGCTTGGGCTGCATACTTATGCAAAGTGACAGAGTCATCGCCTACGCCTTCCGACAACTGAGAAAACATGAGGAGAATTATCCTACTCACGACCTCGAGTTAGCGGCAGTCATTTTCGATCTGAAGCTATGGAGACACTATCTCTATGGGGAAGAATTCGAACTCTTCTATGATCATAAGAGCCTTAGATACATTTTTGCCCAAAGAGATTTGAACATGAGACAACATTGCTGGATGGAGACGTTGAAGGATTTCAAGTTTGAAGTTTCCTACCACCTAGGCAAGGCCAAGTTGGTGGCGGATGCTTTAAGTCGTAAAAGGGGGCTGGAATTTGTGGCCCCATTAATGCTGGAGGAATGGAGTATGGTGGAGTTTGTACGAGACTTCGACATGAAGTTGACGATGGAAGAACCGTGCGAGGCCATAGCCCACATCCACGTCCAACCATTGATTGATACTCAGATCATCGAGGCCCAAGGAAGCAACTAATTGCAGAAAAGAAAATGGGAATAGCGGGAGACAGTGATGAGCCCGAATGGAGAGTTGGTTCTGATGGAGGTTTGCGATTTTGGGGCCGCCTATGTATAACACCCCGTACTTTTCAGTACTCGGGCGTTATCAGGAGAACCTGATTTAACATTAATGCAATCCCAATTTATGTGAACATTCACACACTCTAACCTAAACTCGACTGTTAGGGGTAACCTACATCCATAGACTGAGCCATTCGACCCTCTAAGCATAGGATCAGTGGTTAAATCTCTACTTATAGGGTCTTTAAGGCACATAGAACTAGTGAGGAGAGTGTCTGAAACACTCGTGTTTCTCGGTCACAAAATCTGACCGTTAGAATTATAGATCAACTATGGAATTTGAGGTAGATCATTCTATTTAGGCCTCGCATCATACAATGATGGATCTGATAATCAAAACTAGTCATTAAATCCATCTAAGTTACTCCTAACCATCGATGAACCGTTCTGAGATAATTCATCCGTTCAAACCCATGATCGTTCATTCAATTGAGAAGTATGGACGATTAATTGTAGAAATGACTGTCGGATTTGCCCTAAATCGGGTTACAAACTAGTAGGTATGTTGATGATCAAATCTGGAATAATCTGACCATCAGGTGAACGGAAATCATGATCTAGATTCAAGAATAAATGTTGTGTGGCCCATCTGTGCAAGATGACATCAATTTAAAATAGAGAGTGGCCCTGGGTGGACCACTAGTTAGATGAGTGGTGCCGATTGCGTGATTAGACCACATAACATCATCAGATCAATAGAGATTAACAATTAAAGTCTGAGATTTTAAAAGTATGGCCCACTTAAACCTTGGATCTACCTGAACCTTGATCGGATATCCTAACAGGACCCACATGGTTTGATGGACAGAGCAGATCTACTAAGATCACCATTGTGGACCCCACATGAGAGTGTCTGTACACATGGAGTACGTACACCCATGGTGCACTGAACTGAAAATTCCGGTCAAACAGCTTTGACCCGATTTTCGCTCAAAAAAGAAAGTTTTTCTCTCCTTTTTCTCCTGCCAGCAACGACATTCAAAAATGTCGTTCGTTGCTTCGAATGGTGGCCCACCACAATCACCTGTTTGGACGATCCAAACCATCCAAAATGTTTAAGGCAAGGGGTTTAACCAAATCCCATCCCGTTTCACGCACGATCACACGTGTGCATGCACACCAATTCTGGCGTGAACGGCGCTACATGCGACTAGCTTTCCAAAAATGAAGCTTTCCAAAAATGAAAAGAATTTTGTTCTTCTCTCTTTCCACGCTGGCAATCCGCGTGGGTTGCCTCTGCAGCATCCCAGCCCTCCATTCCAATCCATCTCAACCCTTCATTTTAGGGTTTCGGCCCTGCCAAAGACCAAACAGTTGGCGGTTTTGCTGCGCCAGCTGTTTTCACTTACCTCCCTACCACGGATTGAATCTAGGCCATTCAATCTTGATCCAACAGCCCTGAGAGCATTTAGGGTATAATATATGGATGAGCGTCGAGTAAGCAACAACTCTTCACCTTGCATTCTTGCAGCAACTCAACAAATAGTCGTTTCCCTCCTTCGTTCGAACCCACAGGACTAACCCTCCCAGACCTTCGAAAATCCATACCCACAAGCTCCCTAGAGCTAAACCAGACCTTCCAGCAGTGGTAGTTTGAAGGAAAACACAGTAGTGGTAGTTTGAAGGAAAACACATCAAGCTTTATTCTGCCATTGACGCTTGAAGCGTCTTCCTCGTGCAAGTCACACTGACTTGGTCTGAGTTGGATGCGATTTTGGTTGAGATCGGACCTTGTGAAGGTCTAAAAAGAGAGGGAAGCAGCAAGGTAGAGGGAATAAGAAAGGAGGAAGAGCATAGAGAAGTGGGAGTGGCGACAGAGCTGCAGTACTACTGCTGCCGCACCAAGCTGGTTCGGTGGGGTTGTTGCTGAGTTCGAGCCTTGCGTCGAGCTCAATCACTGCTAGAGGCAGCAGAGGAAAAAGAAGAAGAAGACGGTAGGGAGAAAGGGAGCAAGAAAAGCGAGAGAGGGAAAGAAAGAAAAATTGAGAGACAGAGAGAAAGTGGGTGGTTGTACTCAATTCTCCTATGTCCCACATATGCGTGAAATGTGTAGATTAATTGTTAAATTTACTCCATGTATGTTTAATCTTCTCTGAAATCAGTCATTGTACTCAATTCTCCTATGATTTTAAGCAACTTAGGATTTTGTGCACGTTTATTTAGAATTACACTGGATATTGTAAATCCATGACTTTTTTTGCTGATAATGGTTGTGATTTATCGTTATGCATGTCTAATTCTCTCATAACTAGAAGTAGACCGACATCTACTTTGGATTAATTCACTATTAAACTGCCCCCTTTCCGGATTGGCCAGCAATTTCAGAACCCACATGGGCAGCCCCTCTGGTAGGGTCGCCCATGGGAAAATTTGACTTAATTACTCGAATTACGAATAGTTGGCAGTAATCGAACTACGCGGGACGTTGCTCCCAATGTCGTACGATTCGTAGTTCGTCTAGAGGGGACAAATTGACCCACCAGCTGGCCATCCATGCTCGTTAACCATGTACGTACATGCCTGCTTGAACCTAAGACACCCGGCGTCCATTTGTGCCCACTGGTAACCCGCTAGCTGCGGCCCACAAGTCTGGGGAGCCAGGCATGGTGGTAAAAGATACTATGCCCGAGCTGTCGGCCTACGCTGGGGTGACGAGCCTCCCCGTAGTGACCGTGAGCAAGGACTCTTCTTCATAAATACCTTCGTGTGTTTTCTTTATTATTGGGAGTGACAAACCCAAATGGGCCAAGAATTGCAAGAGCAAGATTTCCATGGCCGCACGATCGGGGTAGGGCATTGATCGGTCAGGGTATTCCAGTTTCCCCAAACTGCTGGATGAATGAACGTAATTAATCAACACGGCTAATATCTTACCATCACATTGCATTAGATAGGTTGGCGATTTGGCAGTCGAGGTCGCATTGAGGGAGTGTTTGACATTGCGATAGTTAGACGGTGTCGCTCAAGGGAGTGTTGGAAGTAAGGGCATGCATCATATCATGGAACCATGCATATGCATTAATAAGAGTTGTTAGGATTCTATGAATGATTGCTTTTTACTAACTTCGTCTAAGTGTTTGATAATATGCGTAACTTATTGTTAATGGTATCTACTGAGCTGATCACTTACTCTCACTTTGGAACAGTGTTTTAAAACACCAATCAGAACCTCCGTGATCCCTGCATCTAAGACAGGTTCTGGTTCTGGTTGGTGTTTTAAAACACCATCTCAGGGTGGGAGTGAGTAATCAACTCAGTGGATACCATTAACAATAAGTTACGCATATTATTAAACACATAGACGAAGTTAGTGAAAAGCAATCATTCATAGAATCCTCACAACTCTTATTAATGCATATGCATGATTTGATGATATGATGTATGCCCTTCCAACACTCCCTCGAGTGACACCGTCTAACCATCGCAATGCCAAACACTCCCTCGATGGGACCTCGACTGCCAAATCGCAAACCTATTTAATACGATGTGATGGTGAGATGTTAGCTGTGTTGATTAATTACGTTCATTCATCCAGCAGTTCGGGAAACTAGAACACTCTGACCGATCAATGCACTATCTCAATTGCGCTGCCTTGGCGGCCGTGACAATCTTTCTCTCGTAATCCCTGGCCCGTTTGGGTTCGTCACTCCTAATAATAAAGAAAATATACGAAGGCAATTGTGAGGAAGAGTCCTTGCTCGCGGTCACTACAGGGAGGCTCGTCACCCCAGTGTAGGCCGACAGCTCGGGTATGGTGTCTCATACCACCATGCCCGGCTCCCGAGACTTGTGGTAGGAGAGGGAGATCTCTCAAGATTTCAGCTCCCTTAGGCCCCTTCCTCCTCTACACTCTCTCTACTCTCTCTTCTCTCTCCCTTTGCTAGAAATTTTGTATGGGAGTGAGGGAGAGAGGTTTTTGGGTTTATAAAGCATGGAAATTAGCTCATTTGGCCTTGGGAAGGCTGGTTCTTATGTATATACCCTTGGTTGGTGTATTTTTGGTCCTTGGGGCTGTCCCAGTTGCCCCTGGCCTATCTGTGCCATGGGATAGGTGTCTCATAGTCTGATGAGGGGTTGTTCGAAGTTTATTGGCAAACGGATTCGGCAATTGATCGGTCTGATTTGCGATCAACGGTCACTGCTATTTGATCAGGGATTTGATTTGGCGGAAGGGAGCAGGGAAATATTTCTGATCTATGGCGCGAGTTAGGATGGAATTTAACGGTTAGAAAATCGTAATTTTTTATCTTAAGTGGCGGGGCTAATTATTTTAATTTTAGATTCTTAGTTTTTGACTTGGAGAATCGCGTCTCACAAGTGCCGACTTGATGATCTAAATCATCCATTTAAGGCGTCGTTTGGGTCCACCGTCCGCGATGGAATACAAGCCCAGTGAGGTTCACAGTTTTCTATGGTTTCAGATTTATTGGACCCTTTACGGGAGTTGCATGGCCCTTACAGTCTATCGCAAAGTATTACTGGGCAAACCGACTCTATGGCCCACACTCGACCCGAACATGCTCAGGCTTGTTCGCGTTAATGTCTTAACTTGTTCTAATTTATCGATGGTGGCCCCCGTACGTGCGCACAGTGCAACCGTCTAGTGCGGTCATACCACAATCCGCTAGTGGACGCCCTAGGAAGCCGCTCTGATTGGCCTGGGTGTTACAGCTTTGATGAGTTATTTTTGTACCACCTTGTAATGGTAAGTTCCACTTGTTGAACTATGATTGACTACTATTTGAAGAAACTACCTTTAAATATCTTATTTGTTAGAGTCTCATGAGTCGAGAATGGTGTTATGGGACACTATGCCGAGTTGTTGGCCTATGCTGTGTGACGAGCCACCATAGTGACCTTTGAGCTTTTTAACAATGGTTGTTTATAATTGGAATAATAATGACCGGGCTAATCATGTATTTCATGGCATGCGGACTTTACCTAGTGGTCGATATAAGACGCGGAGTTTTCTTGGGTCACTACGGGCTTTACCGTAGAGTATTTTATTGGGTGATCCTAAGTTATCGCCGCATGCATTCGACTACTATGGGTTGCCCTTTATGAACTTTTATGGGTGCCTAGTACTCATTAGGTGTGTCATAGAGCATCCACGGGTCTGTGAGCATGTGCATGTATTCATGTATTTAAACAAGAATATCATTGTGAAATTTATTTAATGTATGCATATCTGATGAACTTTGTCTTATTACTATGATGGTCATTGTGAAATATTCATTTCAGACTATTCTTGACAATTATACTTATCTATCGTGGTGTTTTGATAAATCTTGGGGGTTATACCTACTGGGATAGTTATTGACATTATCAAACCATATTTAGTGTGCAAGAGACGTAGATGATGCGCATGTTGGTGCTCATATAAAGTATGAGGAGCTAGATGATCTTGTGGATCTAGATCATAGATTTCATTCATGTTAAATTAGTATTTTTACGTATTTGTAAAGACTTAGGACATTGGTTTGTATAAGCCTTTGGGCAGTCACTTGAATATTTAGATATGTATATTTGGAAATCCTTTTATGCTTGATTTGTTTCTCTCTTGCTAAATTGCTAACTCTGAAAAAGAATATATATATATATACACACCCGAAATTTTTGCTATCTTCAAAGGTTAACACTCAGATTTTCAGAATTCGTAATTAGAGATCATGTATTTCTAAAGGTCTCACCAATGAAAGTATTGATATGTTTTCGATCTAAAGGGAAAATAGCTCCTCGATTCATAGAACCTTTTGAGATTTTGGAACGACTTGGAGTCGTGGCATATCATCTCGCATTACCACCACAGTTAGCTAGCGTGCATAATGTATTCCATGTATCGATGCTGAGGAAATACAAAAGAGATGCCTCTCATGTTATCGATTAACAAGACCTCAAACTTTAGGAAGACACGACTTACATTGAGAAGTCGATTCACATTTTGGACTAGAAGGTGCACATTCTGCGTACCAAGACAGTACCACTAGTTAAAGTACTGTAGACACATCATGGACCTGACAAAGCATCTTAGGAGAAAGAAGCGAAAATTCGAGAGAAATACCCTCAGTTGTTTGATGATTAAATCAGGTAAATTTTGAGGACGAAAATTTTCATTTTATGGAGGTAGAATGTAACGACCCTAAATTTTTATGACCCACTTAAGACCCTAATTAGAACAAATTAATAATTTGATTTTCCTTCATTAACAAAACTAAGCACTTTACCCAGTTACTAAGAGCACTCTTGGTAAAGGGATAGATTAGTGGATCGATTCCCCGCACCACATGTATTATATTTTGTAAAAAATGAACAGTTTTTTATGGAATCTTCTATAATTAGGAATCTTCCTCTATTTAAAGGAAGATTTGTAGAAAATCTTAAACCTAAGAGCAGCTGAGAGAGAGAGAGAGAGAGAGAGAGAGGAGAGAGAGAGAGAGAGAGAGAGAGAAGCCTCCATCGATAAGTTTTCCACTAATTTTACCTCATTTCTTCAAAATTCCTATCTTAAAAAACCATAAATCTAATTAATGGACCTGGTAGCGTAACTATACGTCCTTTGTTTTGATCTATAGAGAAGCTTTTAAAGAGAGGAAATGGTTTCCGCGCTATTTCTGGATATGGTGAAGATTGGCTTTAAGAAATCATCTATATCATTCTAGAAGATTCGAATCAAAGGATCTTAAAGTCGAATCATGATAGGAACTAAAATTCTAGAGTGGTTCGACTGAGAAATTCCCATAGCGATCTGTGAATTGTGTAAGTGACGATAGTTTATGTCAAAACCAGTTTTCAACTATTGGTTGTAGATGTCGGATATTCGGATTTGAGCGATCCTTTGGTTTTTCGATTTTGACTGTGAGAAAAACCATTGGATGGGTCGAACCCAATTCCGGGATTAATAGAATTCACTAAAGCTAAGGAAGAATAGGAAAAAATCCTAATATTTTCGAAAAACTAGACTGTGTAACGGAACCTATCCGACTAAGATCGATCGATTGAAGTCAGTGTTCGATCGATCGAAGAATGTGAATTTTGTCCATTAACCAAAATTCTAAAAATCGTAAGCTAGTTCAACTAATAGAACTCAATGTTCGATTGATCGAGATAGATCCTCGAGCGATCCCAATCAATCGAACTAATTCGATAGATGATGACCAAATTTGTCTAGTGAACAAACTGATTTAATCCAACCCCGCTCAATCAATTGATAAGTAAGGTTCGATCGATTGAAGGTGTCCAAAAGTGTCCAGAGACTTAAAGAACTAAATTCGAATTTTATCGATCCATGGTCGATCGATTGAGGGCCCTCAAGTTGACTCGATCGATCAACTGCATTGATCGACAGTCCCTCTTGTTTTCCATATTTAAAGTTTAGAATTTATGTTGGGGCATCTTGCTTGAATCAAACATAGATCCCACTTGTTGGAATAATATGATTGAATTGTGATTTGCTAAACAATCTTAATGAGGATTTGAAGTATAGATTCCAACACTTCAGATTAATTAAAGGATTCAACCCTAACACAAATAGGTGAATGAATCTTAACATGTCTCATATCTACATGATTAAGATAGATGATTTGATGGTTAAGATTGTTCTAATTGATATGGTTGTTGTATGTTTTTTGAAATGTTGTATAATTATGATCCTTGCTTTATGGTATATGCCTTACAAGATTATGATGAAGGCTAAACATGCCCATATGCCAATCAATGATATCATGAATCCTTGTTTCATCTCAGTGAAAGATGTACCTGGTTGACCGTACATATCAATGCATAGAGATTGAGCATATATTACATGCATCCATTAAGAATGCATGCACACCTTGTACCTTAAGTTCCTAAGGGATATCCTTAAGGGCCCGTTTGGCCGGGTGGATTGGAAGGGAGTGAATGGTATTAGGGTGGATGGCGTGGATTTTTAAGTAATGATGGTGTTGTCAGCGGATTGTCTTGAGATCCATGGGATTGTTATATCCCTGGATTGAAACATCCAGTCAGTTTGGCATGCCCGGCCAATCTGGAGATTAAAGCTTCCAATCCCTTCCAATCCCATGAACCAAACACGTCGCAGGCTAATTTGAACGGATTGGGATGGATTGGATGGGATTTAAAGGTAATAATGGTGTTGTCAGTGGATTGTCTGAAGATCCATCGGATTTGGATCAAATCACCTACACTGTTTGGCACGCCCGGCCATTCTCGCGATTTACCATCCAATCCCTTCCACTACCATCTAATCCCTTCCAATCCAACCGGCCAAACGGGCCCTAAATGGTAACGCCCAATAGATTCTTTCCCAGATGCCCATGATGGTGAAAGCTTACTCATACAGTATATGTATAGATTGCATATGCCTACCTAGGTGGATGTCTGACGGGTACATGTTACTCATGCCTACCTCGATGGATGTCTGACGGGTATAATTTTGGGTTGATGGATATCTAACCTAAGTAACTAGACAATCATCCCACTTGGCATGCATGTCATGACATCATTGCATCCATGCTTATGCTGCATATATATAATATGGTTTAGTTGTGCTATCTTATATTATGCTACGTATGAACCATACTGGTTTCACTCACTAGCCTGACTAGCAAACATTGTGAATTAACAACTGTACATAGACGGACAATGCAGGACGATCTAATCAGGGAACCGAAAAATGAGGCCAAGTTGGTAGATGAAACTCAAGACCAATGGCCATATTTGAGATGAGATGAACTCGGTCGCTGAATTTATGATGTGATATATTTTAGGAATTTTAGTTTTCATTCATTATATACAATGTTATATGGATTAAATTGAGATTTTTTCATATATAATACGATGTGGTTGAACTATGGTTGATTATTTTAGTTTAATAAAGTCCCAAGGTGGACTTAAACTAATTTTGAGAATTCGTTTTATGAATAAGAATGTTATGAATGAAGTATTATTAAATGAAGTGAAAATAGTTGGGTGTGTGAATGTTAATATGATGACAATTTACAATACATATAATTGTGCCTCTTAATAATTGTATGATTGATTGATTTATGTATACTTAGTGTACATGTTATGTACCGTAACCCAGGTATAAAGGTACACACTTTGTATCCGAAGAGCAGGACGTGACTCTCTCTCTCTCAAGTACAACCAAGCATGTGTGAGATCCTAGCTAGTCATGAGGTGAGTCTGCTGTGAACACGGCTTGACTTAATGATCCGCATGTATTCTTACCAGGTGGACCACACAGACAGGCAGTCCAGATTTTTGGGAGTACATTCACCGGGAGCCCTTTGAGGGTAGTTCTTGAAATTGTCCCAAAAATCTATGTATTTTTAGTTTGGACATGAACTTAATCTAATATTTGGGATTCTTATGATGATTATCATGCGAGGTTTTCCTCTTTCGTAGGTTTTCTGCCAACGTGTCACGATACAGAAAATCCACTCAGTAGGAACGGGTAGCCATGCACCCCCGGTAGAAAAATCAGGGCCATCCACTTACTATGTAGTTAACAACAATACAAATCATGCCATCTAGATGTCCATTGATACTGCGGTCATCCCTTTATGGGGACCCATCTGATTTTCACATTAAATGATCGTTATGGCGTGGCCCACCTTTTGTATGGATAAGATATTCTACAAATGTTGACATGTTGACTGGAAAACATGGTTGTATCATTACTTATGATATAAAACTATATTGCATCTTATCTTTTTTGTATTTGGTGGTGGTTTGGAGGTGGTGGCGAATAACTTTCAAATATATTTTGGGACGCTGATTTTCTGTGAATGCCTTTGGGAGAAAGTTTCTGCGCAGGAAACCTAGGTGGGGCCACTGTGATGTTTGTGAGAAATCCACTCCGTCCATCCATTTTATGAGCTGATTTAAGGTCTTGAGACCAAAAATGAGCAGGATCCAAGACTAGAGTGGGGTGCACTATAGGAAAAGGTGGGTAAGAAAATTTCTACCGTTGAAATCTCCATGGGGTCGACCATAATGTTTACGTGCCATTCATACCGAAATTCAATCCTCACATTTTCAGCTCACTTGAATATTGGATCCTGCTCGTTTTTAGCCTTATTGTCTAAAATGAGCTCACAAAACGGATGGACAGAGTGAATTTCTCACAAACATCACAGTGGGCCCCACCTAGTCCGAGCACAGGAAATCCGCATCCTATATTTTGTATAGGCCATTTCTCATAGCAGCATGTGGCCAATCAAATCCCACCACATGGGGTCACCGGGCAATCTACTTGGGGTTTGACGAGGAATACTAAAAACATAAAAGAGAGCATTGCATTGCATTAGGGTTGAAAGTCAGGCGGGTTGGGTCGGGTTGGTGCTTAACCCTACCCCAATCCAAGGTTCATATACCTTAACCCTGACCCAACCCCAGATTGAGAATTCGTTGGGAATTCTCAACCTAAGCCCAACCCAAGCGGGCTCGGTCGGATTGGTCGTGTGGATAAATGTCAATATTTTTGTCATTACATTAGTGTATTATAATTAAATACACGTCTTATTTTTTGTATCTATAATTTTATTAATCATATATGTAGTTACTAGTTATTTATCAAAAAGAATTTTATTTTTTCTAAACAAACAAGATAACAATATAGGACAACTATTCCTTTAAAACTCATGTTGTGCAGCATGCAATTTATTTAGGAGAGAAATCTGACGTATCTTGTTAGCTTGAATCATCGAAAATAACGTGGACCAATGAGACCTGACGATACTGAAATTTCATGTGCCTTCAACACAGGCAATCCACACTCAATTATAATTTATAACTAACTTATATATAGATTGGGGTTGGGTTGGGTTGGGTTGGGTTGGGTTGGGTCGGGCAACCCAAGACCTCAACTCGAGCCTGACCCAAGTTTTATCAGGTTGGTGTTTGTATAGCCCAAGTTCGAGATTGAACCCCATACATCCTACCCGAGCCCAACCCAATGTCGGGTCGGTTGGGTTGAACCCACCCCAGCCCTACATTGCATGCACAGAGAGGACAGTTCTAAAGACTCACTGATTCTATTTTATTTATTTATTTATTTTTGGGTTAGCTTGTTAGTACACACCCATGTCAGTACACACACTCCATGTTAGCCACCCCTGCTAGGGATCGATACTTGAAACTCAAATGAGCCCACTCGACTTGGTGAGATTTCAAGTCAGGACCTTGGGAAACTCGGTACTGGTCCTGACTCAACTTGGACTCGGAAAGACTCGCCGGTTCGACCCAATGGCTCAGTCGACTCGAACATTCTGAATGGTCTCTGTCTACCAAAATGGAAAGGACCACCCAAGCCGACACGGATGGGCTGCGACACCGGACTGCAGCAAGCGAGACAAAACTACGAGACAAAAAATAAAGCGACTCTCACGTGGATGAAAAAAAAAAAGAAAAAACCTATGTATTTTACAAAAATGCCATTCTTTACTGCTAACGGGACGTGGACGAAAATAAACGAGGTATATCCAAAGACTCAAATGGGCCTCACGAGAGGAAACAGGTGGGATTCAGTGACCACCGTCTGAAACATTTGTATTGTCACAAAGTTTTATACAAGGCTAAGGATTTAGATTTTTTTTCACTTCATCCCAGTGGGAATATTGACCTTATAAACATCAAGGTAGATCCCAGAAAAGTTTCAACGGTAGAAAACTCTTTCCCGGTTGTCCATCTCGTGTGGCCCATTTGAGTTTTAGATCCATCTCACTTTTGATCGCATGTCTTAAAATGAGTTCTCAAAACGGATGGACAGTGTGGATTTCTCACAAACATCACGGTGGGCCCCACCTTGCATCCCAGCGCAGTGACTCACTGTGAGAGGCTTTCGGAGGAAATCCGCGTCCTTAAAAAGTCTGTATTTTAAGACTAATTGGAAAACGGTCTGGCTACTCCCCCGCCATCAGCCAATGGCTGGTAGTCGGTGCTCTGTGGGCCCCACCATGATGTATGTGTTTCATCCATTCCGTCCATCTATTTTTCTAGATCATTTAAGAGTATGAGACCAAAAATAAGGTATATCCAAATCTCAAGTGGACCACATTATAGGAAACAGTGTTGAATGAGTTTCGACCATTAAAAACTTTTTGGGGCCATAAAAGTTTTTCATCAAGCTGATCTTTGTTTTTTTCCCTTCATCTAGGTCTTTATGACCTAATCAACAAATTGGATGTTAAATAAACAGTACAGTGGGCCTTAGGAGGATTTTAACGGTGGATATCCAATCACTATTGTTTTCCTGTGGTGTGGTCCACCTGAGATTTATATCCCTTTCATTTTTTTAAAGCAATCCCTAAAATGATCTGTAAAAATGGATGAACGGAATGGATGAAAACATACATCATGGTGGAGCTAGTGGCAGGAGGAGTAGCCAATCCGTTTCATCTAATTGAGTGAGCTCACGTACGTGTGAATAGTTATTTGTTATCCACGTGGGATCCACCTTATTTATTTATTTATTTATTTGCATTAGTTTATTTTCATTTTGAAAATGATGGTGACTCATTCTGCTCCCACATGGCATTGATGTACAGAAATCCCAACCATCCAAAATCATCGTGAACGGAGAATGTCTCTAAAATCGCACTGATCTGATTAATGGCTGTCAAATGGATGGAAAAAGGTTTTATATATATAATATATATATATTATATATATTATATATATATATTATATATATATATCGTCCAAATTTCATGGGAATTTCATGGGAAATGACTTGTCCCCAAGCCCGACCGATAAATTGATCAAGCCATGAATGCGAGGCTCAAGCCTTCCCAAGCTAGTAAGTTCAAGTCCAGCCCAAAAGCCAGGTCACCCATTTCCACCCTTACTCAAGTCAGGACTCGCCTCAGTTAAAGGTACATCAGCCCAACTCAATCATAATACTGACCACATCTCTCCATATCACCGAGTCCAAGTTGACTCAGACGAGTCAATAATCCATGACTCATAGGCCGTATTTTTAAAGCTTTAAGCTGTGGACTAGGGCTGGTGTGCGGCTGGCCTGGTAGCTATCCGTTAAAGGGAAAGCCCATGTGGGAAACATTTCCTCCTCTCATTTCTTATTCAAGTGGACGCTGCGACACAATATAAGTTGCTAGGCCAGCGTATACGGTCCTTGTCATAGATAGAGAGAGAAAAAGAGAGAGGCTATTTTTGTCACATACCAGGCTCAGATCTGATATAACTTTCCTGAAACCCAACAAACTCGAATTAATCTTATATATTAGAAATTTGGATGTAATACCATCATCGATACGTGCGCTTTGCGTAAGCACGTTCAACAAAGATAGAACAATCACAATAATTAGAATAAACAAATTAATCCAGCGACCAAATACAGAACACAATGTATTTACGTGGAAAACTCTTGAGAAAAAACTTGGCACAAAGAGACAGAGATCTCCACTATAATCAAAAGCCTTAGAGTGTTGGGGGCCTTGCACAAAACCTTAGGATCTAGCCTCCCAAAACAAACCAGAATTATGGAATAATAATGCAATGAAATAAATTAAAGCATAAGCCACACAACACAAGAGATTTTTACGTGGAAAACCCTCAAAGAGTTAAAAACTACGGGACCTCATCCAGATCAACAATCCACTATGAAGTAGAACGTTACAACCTTCTTCACTCACGCAGGAGTGGATAAACAATAAGAGAAACAAAGAAAACAGAGAGATCTCACCGATTACGAGGACGTGGAAGCGCTGAAATATGGTAGATCACATCTACAAGCATAGTCTCCCTTCCACAAACTTCCTCTCTCTCTTTCTCTCTCTCTCTCTTTCTCACCTTTGATGGCCCTAAGCCCTCCTAGAAAACCTTTAGAAAACCTTAGAATACCCTAGAATAGAATACCTTAATCCCGTTTTGGAACCCCTTAAATAGAGAATCGGATGAATTAAAGTAACATAAGGAAACTCCGTATAAGCGGAGGAATTAGAGTCAAATAAGGAAACTGCGCTACCTCTCCTCTGAACTGAGGAGGAAAACCCCATTAAATCTCCCCCTTTCCGACTCAGGAGGAATTCGCATTCTTCAAGCTAGCCAGGTTTCTACAAACCTTAAACTTACCCTTGAGCAATGTCTTGGTCATCATGTCTGACCCATTATCATTTATATGGACCTTCTCAAGCTGTAACACCTTCTGTTCCAAAGTATCCCTGATCCAGTGATACCGAATTTCTATGTGCTTCGACTTAGAGTGCTGACTTGGATTGTTGCTCAAGTGTATAACACTTTGACTATCGCAATAGACCACGTGCTGCTCCTGCTTCAGGCTAAGTTCCTGTAGGAACCTCTTCATCTAAAGCATCTCTTTACATGCCTCTGTGGCCGCAATGTACTCGGCCTCTATCGTTGACAATGTTACGACCTTTTGTAGCTTGATCTGCCAAGAGACCGTTCCTCCTGCAAACGTGAACATGAACCCTGATGTAGACTTCCTGGAATCTATGTCACCTGCCATATCTGCATCTGCGTAGCCCTCTAACACAGGCTTTCCGTCACCATAGCATAGGCTCAACCTGGATGAGCCTCTTAGATATCATAGTATCCACTTCACCGCTGCCCAATGCTCTTTGTCAAGATTGGCAAGATACCGGCTGACAACACCAATTGCATATACTATGTTTGGGCATGTACACACCATAACATACATCAAACTTCCTACTGCTGACGCGTAGAGTATCTTCCTCATCTCATCCACCTCTGCCTTCGTCTTGGGAAACTGCCTGTCACTCAATCTGAAGTAACCATCCAGTGGAGTACTGACCGGCTTCGCTGCATTCATATTGAACCGCTCTAGGACTTTCTCAATATACCGCTCTTGTGACAGCCAAAGCTTCCTGCTGCTTCTGTCACGGGTTATCTCCATTCCTACGATCTGTTTAGCCGAGCCCAAGTCTTTCATCGCAAACGACTTGCCCAACTCCTATTTCAGCCTGTCGATCTTCTTGATATCTTTTCCCATGATGAGCATGTCATCAACGTATAACAGCAGAACTAAGAAATCACTATCTGAGAACTTGCGCGTGAACACACAGTGGTCCGACTCCATTCTGTCATACCCATGCTTCAACATAAATGAGTCGAACTTCTTATACCATTACCGTTGAGCTTGTTTCAGCCCATACAAGCTCTTCCTCAGCCTACACACCATATGCTCTTTGCCCTTGACTTCGAACCCCTCTGGTTGGTGCATTTAGATCTCTTCTTCTAGGTCACCATGGAGGAAGGCAGTTTTAACATCTAACTACTCTATCTCTAAATCCATGCTAGCCGCCAACCCAAGCAACACTCATATGGATGTCATCTTCACCACTGGTGAAAATATCTCCTCGAAGTCTATACATTTCCTCTAACCAAACCCTTTCACTACAAGTCTGGCCTTGAATCTCGTCTGTGAATTTTCTGCTCAATCTTCTTTCTGAACACCCACTTGTTGCTCAGAGCTTTCTTGCCCTTAGGCAGTTTCACCATGTCATAGGTGTGGTTCTTATGCAAGGATTCCATCTCCTCTTGCATAGCTTTCAACCACTCCCCCTTATGCTCGCCGGCTAAGGCCTCAGAATAATCTTCTGCCTCTCCCCCATCAGTCAACATAATGTACTCATGTGGCAAGTACCTCTTGGACGGTTGTCTGTCCCAAGATGACCTCCTCACCTGTGGCTCAACCGGTGGATCAAGTGGGGGCTGCTCCCCTGGTCCATCTTCTGAAGGAACTCCCTTGTCCTCTACAACTTGCTGTACTCCCCCGTCATCAGGCACCACAGGAGGAATAATTAGATCTATATCCTCTAGTTCACCTGAACTAGGTTGGTTCTTCTCTGGCTTACCAATGTCTTTTATACACTAATCTTCAAAGAAAACCACATCTTTGCTCCTGACGAGCTTCCTCTCGGTCGGATCCCACAATCTATAACCGAACTTTTCATCACCGTACCCTAAGAACACACACACTGCCTGATCTTCATATTGAGCTTGGACCTCTCATCCTTTGGTATGTGAATGGATGCCCTGCATCCAAACACCCTGAGATGACTGTGCGATGGATCCTGTCCAGTCCACACCTTCTTAGGTACTTCTCCATTCAACGGGGCTGATGGAGACCTGTTTGTCAAATACACTACTGTGTACATTACTTCTCCCCAGAACGTCTTGGGCAACTTCACATGGGATAACATGCATCTGATTCTCTCTACAATAGTGCGATTCATTCGCTCAGCCACACCATTATGCTGGGGGTTCTTAGAAACCGTCTGTTCATGCCGTATACCCAGGGACTTACGATACTCATGAAAGTCATCAATGTATTCACCACCATTGTCAGTGCGGATGCACTTCAATGATCTACCTGTCTCTCTCTCTCGACCATAGCATGAAACAATTTAAACACACCAATGACCTCGTCCTTGGATTTCAAAGCATAAACCCAAACCCTCCTAAACGCATCATCTATAAAAGTGACAAAATACAATGGCCCACCCAAGGTTTTTGTCCTCATAGGACTACAAACATCAGAATAAACCAAATATAATGCATGCACTTTATTAACGTGAGAAGCAGTTTTAATAAATGAAACTCTATACTGTTTCCCTGATAAACAATCAATATAGGTTTTGAGAGGTGTACCTATCACGTCTGCAAGGAGCCGCTTCTTTGCTAGTACATGAAGCCCTTTTTTACTCATATGGCCTAGACGCTTGTGCCACATGTCAATAGCTGAATCTTTCGCTATGTTCAACCCACCCTTGCACACACTGACACTTGCCTTGTAAATGGTGCAACACTTCTTTCCTCTAGCTACGATCAACGAACCCTTAATGAGCTTCCATTGCCCATCAGCAAACTAGCTTTCATAGCCATCATCATCCAACCTTCCCGTTGACATCAAGTTGAGGCGAAGGTCTGGGATATGCCTCACATCCCTGAGAACCAATGTGCAGGCCACATCGGTCTTCACACAAATATCACTGACCCCTACGATCTACGATACGTTAGAATTTTCCATCTTCACGGTCCCAAAGTCACCCGACTTGTAGCTTGTGAAGAAGTCCCTACGTGGAGTTGCATGAAAAGAAACTCCCGAGTCAATCACCCAGTCGGTGCCCTGACTCGTAGTCGTGAGACATATATATTATGATCTGCTAAAAGAATAACTACAACGTCGCCGTCTGAAGCAACCGCAGTGGAATCTGATTCATCCTCCTTCTCCCTTCCTTTTCCTTTCTTGTCGTTCTTCTTACCATGACATTCATGCTTGTAGTGGCCCTTCTTGCCATAATTACAGCAATCAACATCCTTTCTGTTACTCGACTTGCCTCTTGATTTATCTTGGGCCTTTCCGCCCTTCCTGTTCTTTCCTCTCCGTCGTTCTTGTGTCACAAGGGCCTCTTATTGAGTAGACCCCTGAGACTTCCTCCTTGTCTCCTCATTGAAGAGACAACTAGCTACCTGTTCCATGGATACCTTTCTGTCTGGCGCAGAGTTATACTTAGAGACACCACCAATGTCTCCCAATTGTCAGGCAACGAACTAAACAATAGCAAAGCCTGCAATTCATCATTCAGGACCATCTTCACAGCGGAGAGCTGGTTCACTATATTGCTGACCTCATTCATGTGCTCAGCCACAGAATCACCATCTTTGAACTTGAAATTCACAAGTTGCCTTATCAGAAAAATCTTATTACCGGTTGTCTTCCTCTCATACAACCCTTCCAATTTCAGCCATAAGCTAGTGGTTGAGGTTTCCGTAGACATATGGTGGAATACAGAATCGTCCAACCATTGTCTAATAAACCCCACCGCCTTTCGGTCCATCTTCTTCCAATCATCATCAGACATATCCTTCGATTTTGCTGATATGCCTAAAATTAGAGAATATAGGTCCTTGCAATAAAGCAAGTCCTCAATCTTAGCCTTCCATATGGTCCAGTTAGAACCATTGAGGCTGATCATCTTTGATGAGCCACCTTCCATAATTCAAAATCGATCATACCCGTTTAATGAACTTAGCTTTGATACCACTTTGTTGGGGGCCTTGCACAAAACCTTAGGATCTAACCTCCCAAAACAAACCAGAATTATGGAATAATAATGCAATGAAATAAATCAAAGCATAAACCACACAACACAATAGATTTTTATGTGGAAAACCCTCAAAGAGGTAAAAACCACGGGACCTCGTCCAGATCAACAATCCACTATGAAGTAGAACGTTACAACCTTCTTCACTCACGCAGAAGTGGATAAATAATAAGAGAAATAAAGAAAACAGAGAGATCTCACCGATTACGAGGACGTGGAAGCGCTGAAATATGATAGATCACCTCTACGAGCATAGCCTCCCTTCCACAAGCTTCCTCTCTCTCTTTCTCTCTCTCTCTCTCTCTCTCTCTCTCACACACACCTTTGATGGCCCTAATCCCTCCTAGAAAACCTTTAGGAAACCTTAAAATACCCTAGAATAGAATACCTTAATCCCGTTTTGGAACCCCTTAAATAGAGAACCGGAGGAATTAGAGTCAGATAAGGAAACTGCGCATAAGCGGAGGAATTATAGTCAAATAAGGAAACTGCGCTACCTCTCCTCTGAACTGAGGAGGAAAACCCCATCATAGAGTTTACACCACTCACCTTCTTTGATTACAGAATCACTCAATCTCTCCTTGTGATGCACACCTAGAAAAACCTTAGCTCCTTGAGAAAAATCTCTTCTCAAGTCCTTACAGGTCGAGAAAACCCTCTCACCTTACGAAACTTTACCCATTGAAAGAAAACGCTCGTCTTACAGAGCCCTAATCATAATTAAATTTAAATATCCTGTTTTTTGCAAAACCTTGTAATTAAATCGGAGTCTGTTAGTCGGACCGTCGATCAGATCGACTGGACCAACAAACCATACTTTGCTTTTGAGAAAACTTGCACTCTATGAGTCGAATGGCCTATGAGATATCCGGCCTCGTGCAAACTACTTCATACATGAAAATTCTCATTGCACTCACATACGACACCCGTGACATGTTTGAAATCTCATCTTCTGTACTTGGACATGACTTGCTGACAATTGAAAATGACCTCCCAGAAGCGTGCTAACTGAATTAACACCTTACATATAGAACCTATCTAGCACCTTTTGCACATATCCCTTCTAAGACAATGACGGTTTCACAGAATCTCTGTCTCTGTGTATATCCATGCCTAAGATCTTCGCAATCCCCAAATCCTACATCTCAAACCCCTTACTTAATAGAGACTTAAGCAAGAGTATCTCATTCTTTTCCTTCATAGTAATCAATATGTCATCAACATATAACATTAGTAAAATGTATGACCCATCCTCAAGCACCATGTAATATATGCAGCAATCGTACTCACATATGATATTGTCATTCTTTACCATGTAGAAATCGAACCACTTGTACCACTACCTCGGAGACTACTTCAGCCCATACAATGGCTTCTTCAGCCTATACACGTGATATTCCTTGTTACACACCTCGAATCTTTCTAGTTGCTTGATGTAAATAACTTCATCCAAGTTCCCATGAAGGAATGTCATCACATCAACCTACTCCAATTCCAAATTAGATTCTGCTACATTGCCAATAGCACCCTGATTGAAGTATGTTTGTAATCGGATAGAAAACTTCATTGTAATCTACTCATTTCCTCTATGAGTACTCTTTTACCATAACACATACCTTGTACTTTTTTCCTCATTTTTTATTAATGCTTCATTCTTTTTTAACACCCACTTACACCCTATAGCCCTTTGACCTTTTGGAAGTTCCACCCATTTCCATGTTTGATTCCTGTGTAGATATTACATCTCGTCTGCCATGACCGACATCCACTTATTGTTATCCTTTTTAGACTTAGCTAGCCTTTCGAAAGGTGGAGTGATCTCCACTCCCTATGAATAATGCGAACGAAATTATGTCATCGAACCTTTATCGAATCAGGGCTCTTACGGTTCGTCTCTCTCTATTCCTAGGTATCTTGCTGATTGTTTTGGTTAGTTTCTTACTCTTGCTGAATTTCACCTTTAATAACCGGCTCAATTGGCTCCACCTGCACCGACAATCACTACATCACCATGTATTTTCGACTTCTCTACAACATCCTTATTGGTCTACAACATTATCGATGATGACATCTCTGTTAATGACTACCTTATGAAAAACTATATCACAAATCTTGTAGCCCTTAACACCTTAACACATTTCTTATACTCGATAAAGATGTACTTTCTAGATTTAGAATATAACTTCGTCATTTATCCACTTTACACATGGAAATATGTTGGACTCCCGAAGATGATCTCCATCCCCGAGTAATCAATGTCTTTTCCTATCCAGACTTTCTCTATAACCTTGAAGTATAGAGGTGTAGATGATGATCGATTTATAATATAACATCCAATGTTAATTGCTTCTGCATATAAGCTTTTAGGCAACCCCGCGAGCAATGCGTACTTCTCGTCATCTCCAATAGAGTTCTTCTCATCCTCTCTACCACCTCACTTTGTTTAGGGTCCCTGGACTTGAGAAGTGCTTGGTAATGCCCTAATCATTGCAAAATTGCATGAATTGCGCCTCTCTGTACTCTGTACTGTTATCTAACCTGAGACATTTAACATGTCTCTTTATTTGTTTCTCTACTTCCGTCTTTCATTCCTTGAACTTGACGAATACCTCAGACATGTGCTTTAAGAAGTAGACCCAAACCTTCCTCGAGTAATCGTATATAAAGCTCATGAAGTATATCATGCTCCTAACTTAGACGATACTGTCACCGGCTCCTAGACATCGGAATATATGTAATTAAGTACCTCACTAATAGTATGTTTAGCAGTGTTGAACCTTATCCTACACTACTTCCCATAGATGCGATGCTCATAGAAATCTACCTTACATACCTGAACTACCTTCAACAGTTTTTGTTTATGGAATTCTAACATGCCTCCCTCACTCATATGCCCTAGCTCCATATGCCACAAATTAGTGTCACCCATGTCGGATTCTACATTTGTGGTGGAAGCAACCTCACCTATAATTGTGCTTCCAACCAACTTATACAGATTTCTCATCTTATGTCCCTTCATTAACACCATTACACCTCTGGTGACCTTGATTACACTACCAAATGCGGTGAGCATGCACTCGTTCATATCTAAAACCCCTAAGGATAAGGACACACCTGACATCACCTAGAATCCTTATGACTCCATCAAATATCCTTACCTTGATGGTCGTTATTCTGATGGCCTTACATGTTATGTCATTCCCCATCAGAACACTTCCATCATCATAAGACTTGTAGGAATCAAACCAAGTCCTATCCGGACACATATAAGACGAACATCTCGAATCAAGTATCCACATATATGAAAGATGGCTCGTACCTAAGGAGATCGAGAAGAGATCTCATTCTGAGCTCTTTTCCTCTACGCTAGCCAATTCATATATGTTCTTTTTACCCTTGCTTTTTAGGTCATCATTTTATTTCTTATAGTCTCTCTTGAAGTGCTCATTCATACCACAATAGAAGCATTCATCCTTAGCCTTTGATTTCGATCTATACTTTTTCTTCTTATCAAACCGAAATTGGTCCATGGATCTCCCACATCCCTAGCCCTCTTTTGCAACTAAATTCTACCTGAGAGTCCTCATTACTTGACTTCTTCCTCATCTCATTGGAAACGAGAGCCTTTGTGATTTCTTCCAGCTTCATTGTATTCTTCTCATACAATAGAATAGTGACGAGATGGTCATATGATCTGAAGCGATACTAAAAGTAGCACCACTTTATCATCATCCCCGATCGTCACTCCGAGCCTTAACAACTCACTATATACCTTCTTAAACTAGTTCATATACTCGAGGAGATTGAATCCTTCCTTCGTTCGTAACCTGAAAAGTTATTTCTTCACAAACAACTTATTAATGAGGGACTTCGCCATGTATAGATCTTCTAATTTCTTCCACATCTCTAGGGGAGATTCCTTATCCATAACATTGTACATGAATTCATCCGATAGACGGATACGAATAATTCTTGTAGACTTCTCCCCGAGTTTACTCCAGTCATTATCCGACATCTTCTTAGGCTTAGTCTCCAACAATGCCTTGCTCAACTCTTATGATACTAGAATATCTTAAACCTTTCGTTGCCACAAATTAAAATTGTTCTTCCTGTCAAATTTCTATATATCGAACTTTAACCTGGACATCTTCGTTGAGTTTTCGAACGTCCTTTAAACATGATGCTCTGATACAACTTTATTATTATAAATCTAGCTCAGCTTCAATAAAACTTTGTTTTAATCTTGAAACCCAATAAACCTGAATCTACCCTAAATATTAGAAATTCGCATCTAATACAACCGTCAATACATGTGGACTTCGCATAAGCACGTTAACAAAGATAAAACAATCATATAATAACTAGAATAATCAAAATAATCAAGAAAGCAAACATAGAATACATAATAATTTATTTGGAATACCCTTGTAGGAAAAAACAATAGCACAAAGCGACAGAGATCTCTACTATAATCAAAAGCCTTAAAGTTTATGTCACTCACCTTCTTCAATTACAGAATCACATGATCTCCCTTTGCGATGCACACTTAGAGAAACCCTAGCCCCTTAAGAAAACAATCTTTCTAAAGCCATTACAAGTGTAGAAACTCTCTCACCTTGTAAAACCTTTGCCCTTAGAGAGAAAACACTCATCTTACCAAGTCATTATTATAATTAGGCTTAAATACCCCAATTTATGCAAAACAGTGTAACTAAATCAGAGTCTGTAGATCAGCCCAATAACCCCATGCCGGTCAAACCGACTCATACCAATAGACATACTCTACTTTTAATAAAACCTGCCCTCTATGGGTCGGGACTAATAGAGCTGTACAATAGCTACAATGGGAAAAGAGTTGAGAAGAGAAGTTTATATCATTGTAGGAATCCTTGTAATACTCTTTGGGAGTCTTATTGGTGGTGTGAGTTGTGAAAGGATCGAGGCAAGTGCACGTGCATCATGTAATGGTTCCATTTCATAATTGCAAAATGCTATGAACAGTATGTAGAGTTGCTTATAAACTCTGATATCAATATAAGGATTCTTACAGGGACACCAATAAAATATAAGCCTCTAGATCCAAATTTATACCAACTCCTATTGATCCCACACATGGGTAACCCTATATTGGTCGAGCAACCATACGGCTGCAGATAGAGCTATATGCAAATAGAGTTGTACACGAGTCGAACCGAGTCAAAATTGGGCCGGCTCGGCTCGGCTCGGCCAACAAGCTACCCCAACTCAAACTCGGCTCAACTCGATCCTCGAGCCTGACTGGGCAGCTCGGCTTACTTTGGTTAGCAGCTTAAGTCAGTTTGAGCAGAGTTTAAATTTGTCACTTTGATTTGATTTCGTGTTTTTCAGTGGAGTTCGAGTTCGATATATTGAGTTTGAGTCGAGTTTAAATTCAATTTCGAATTTGAGTTCAAAGTTGAACATAACACTAAAATGTATAAAAAGCATAAAATACAATTATAATCCATTATTTTTATATTGTTCATAAATTACAACTAATAACCTGCATAGAAGTGTCTTCTTGTTCCTAGTATATAATTATAAGCTCATGCATCATCGTCTAATCCATTCGAACTCTATCTAATTTTTTAAATACATATTGGTTCACCTTTTCTGAATCAAAAGGTGAAGAGAGGTTTCTTTCGTGCTCTTTTATATTTTGAACTAGATTTTTCAAACTTTCTTTATGTGAAGATTTGTACGTAGTACCCAACGCCTTATAAAATTCACTGAGATGGACGAGAAATTTGAATTTATTACTCTTCTTCTTGTTGTTGTTCATGTTCGATCTTTCTTCAGCATCATATTGTCTTGGAGGACATCATTGATATCTAGAAGCATCTTTCATACTAAGTTTTAAGGAGAGTTAGAGTTGATCTTCTTCCAAAGATTTTAATATAGTTTCCTCATCTGCCTCTTTCGTAGAAGTTTTTTGTGTTCCAGAAGGTTTGGATGGAGTGGAAGGTTTCTTATTTAAATCTAGAAGGGCTTGAAAATGAATTTGCACATCCTTTGGGGCATTAGGGCACGATTTTGCATCACCACCTCGACATGCCAAATGTAATCAAAGCCGATTAGTTTTGTTAACAGACTTTGCCCCACCCAAACCACATATAATCTTTGTTCTTCCAGACCTTGGCAATTCGACTAGGGAACCGTAGTCCCCAATGTTGGTCAATGGATTGAATGACAATAAAGAACTTCTACGTTTTAAGGCGAGTTAGAGTTGATCTTCTTCCAAAGATTTTAATATAATTTCCACATCTGCCTCTTTTGTAGAAGTTCTTTGTGTTCCAGAAGGTTTAGATGGAGTGAAAGGTTTCTTATTTAAATCTAGAAGGGCCTGAAAATGAATTTGCACATCCTTAAGGGCATTGGAGCACGATTTTGCATCACCACCTCGACACGTCAAGTGTAACCAAAACCGATTAGTTTTGTTAACAAACTTTGCCCCACACAAACCACACAGAATCTTTTTTCTTCCACACCTTAACAATTCGACTAGGGAACCGTAGTCCCAAATGTTGGTCGATGAGCCGAATGACGACATATCTATACTCATTTTTTAAAAAAAATATATGTTGAGAATTTATAAAAATAAATAGAAATTAGAAACGAATAACTTGATATAAGATTTAAATAACAGCAATATGATAAATAAAAGAAAATAAACAATAATGAGTAAAAGTTACATTACACCACTTTCAAGTTAAGTAACATTATATCGCATTCGAGTTTCAACAAAATAAAAATAATATATAACCGTCTTTATGTAGTTATTATTGCAGGTACAGTCTCATCTTGACTCTCAATCTCTTCCTCTTCCTCATCATGAATATTACCTCCTCTCCATATCAGACGCAACAAATCTTGTGTATAAATTAACGCTTCAACTGTTTTTGGTGAAAGCGAGCTTCAATGCTTGCCCACAACCCTAATCCCCATGCTAAAAGCGGATTCTAATGCTATTGTTAAAATTAGTATTGATAATATGTCTTGTGTCATCATAAATAATGTAGGGTATTTTGATTCACTGAGACCATTCCAAAATATCAAAGTCCGAGCACATTACGATTGGCTCTTTTAAATACAATTCTAGCTTTAATTCCATTGTCTGAACTTTTGTTTACTCTTATGCTAAGTAAGACATGTATTCATTGAGCACATCGTCATCACTTATAAAAATATTTGTATCTCTAATTTCTTTAATACGAATTGCATAAATCTTCGAGTGTTTGACGAACTTTGGAGGTCTCCGTTCTTATCTTTTAACAAATAAATCTTCATAAAAATAAACTTCACTAAGTCCATATTACAATGAGGATTAAGAACAACTATTAAGGTCATCAACAAATGATATTCGTTCAAGTACTTTTCAAACTTCATTTGCATATCAATTGTCATCTGTCATATAAAATTCAGACCCACACTAGCATTTTTTTGTAGGGAAAAATCTTCCAAAAGAAACGGAAGAAACAAATTCGCAATTGGATACTTATTTCCAAAAAAAAAAAAATCCGTGCAGTCAGAAAGAACTTTTAGAAAGTTATGAACTTGTTTTGCCATGCTCCGATCATCTGCACTCGACAACCAAGAATACATTCTATCACGTGCCGCATATTCAGAAAATGCAAGCTCTAATTCCATAATTGTATCTAACATTTCATACGGCGAGTTCCAATGTGTACATACATTTAACTTCAACATTTTTTGAGATGACACATTCAAATGTTGGATGATGTCAGTCCATATACTCAATCTTGAAGGTAGCCCCCTTATATATTTCACATTCTCTTATGTTCTTTATAGTGTAGTCAATTATTTTTAACTCTTCTTGTACAATCAAATTTAGAATGTGGGCACAACACCTAAACTAAAATATTTTTCCATCAAAAAATAAATTTCTGGTTGCCTTAAACTAGTTACATAGACATGAAATTATATTGTTATTTGTTAAAGCGTTATCTAAAGTTATTGTAAAAATTTTCTTCTCAATGCCCAGTCTTGATTTGCGGAAGTTCAAAAATTTCTTACAGAGTTTCCAATCTTCATTTATGCAGTGTACGGTTAATGAAATTTATCCCTTTGTTTTATTGGACGTCATCCATAAATCAAACGTAAGACTTATTTTGGAGACTGATGTCAAAACTTCTTTCATTTTCATCTTCTCATTTGTATACATCTTCTTGCACTCTCTCATCACAGTGACACGGGGGACCTTCTCAGCTCGGAGGTTAAGGAATTGATAGAAAGATATGAATACTTTGATTTTTATCATTTTAAAAGGTTTTTCTTCAACGATCACTAATCTAACATACCACTCTTTCAGCTTCTCTTTCTCAAACTTATGAGTGGAAACTATTTCTTAAGGGTCGTCCCCTTTCGACTTAATAAATGGAAGCAACTATTGGCCTGGTGGTGGGAATTTTGGTCTCTTAGAATAATTTTGATTGTGTCTGTTTAAATGTGTTGTTGGCCCCCCAGGATTTTTACTGTATAATAACTTACAATGAATACATTTGATCTTTAACACACTATTAACCATGACCTTTTCAAAGTCATCCAACATTGGTGATCTATTTTTACCTCTTACTATAGTTAAAGACACGTCTCCCTACACATTAAGAGATGTGGCTGACGCACCCACACCAGGGGTATTTAGGGCTTCCTCACTAGTCATCTATACGACAGTTTTGACAGGTTATAATCTTCACCACACAACTCTATAGAATTGCAGGATATAATGCTTATCTAGACTGTTATACTTGCCTAACTGTCTAAATCAGTCACTCATTCAAGGTTGGATAAATTGTAATAACTTTATTTTCTAATTTAAATGTCACGTCAAAATTCTGGCGGCATCTCCTCTTATCTCTCCAGATATATTTATCTTCTATTTGATTCACATGTCAAGCATCAACACAAAGTGTGGACATTTGACGACGGAAATATATCCAGAGAGAAAAATGATAGACAAACCGAAACAGGCATATGCCATACATCAATCCATCCACCCAACCATCCCATACATCAATCCATCAATATATTTAGTGTAATGTGAAGTTATTTGATACTCTGGCAGACCATGGCGCTTGATACACAGGCAGTCAAAGACTTTACAAAGTACACGTGGGGTATATTTAATCAAACTAAAGCGACAAAATTGTGGAGCCTACTTTTGCTAAATAACATGCTAAAATCATATTTGTTGTAAAATTCATTTGTTGTGAAATTCTAACCTTTGATTCGTGGACACTTGTTTGTTAAAATAGGACGGTTGGATATTTTTCATTTTAAATCATTCAATAAACGTCCACCATTCTAATATCTAGATAATTAAATAAGAAATTAAGCATAATTTTTTATTCAGGATATATAATAAATTTGTACAAATTTATTATGTATTCTAATATATATTATATATAATATATATATATATATATATATAGAGAGAGAGAGAGAGAGAGAGAGAGAGAGAGAGAGAGAGATGAGGAGGAGAGTACCTATTCGGTTGAAAGCTGAAGACTGGAGAGAGGGGAGAGGAGAGAGGGCACTAAGTAGTGGTCAGGCGGGGCTAGTCGAACATAGGAGAATGAAGAGAGGAGAGGAGAGGGCAACGGTCAGGTGAGGTCAGATGCTGGAGACTCGAAATAGATTTAGGATTATTTTTTTACCTTTTTGGATGACCATTTATTTATATACCCAGACCCGGTCAACTATGTTTCGATTCGAGTCAGCTTCAAGCCCAAGACCGATTCGATTCAAGCTCAATCCAGCTAGGTGTTCACTCCCCAAGTATAGGGTTGTGATGTAGTAATAAACTCGGTAAGACCGAGGTCGAATCCACAGGGACTGGTCGTTACAATTCAAATTCACGATTCTCCTTAACTAATTCAACAAATAAAGGATCAAATTGCTAACACAAATCTATGGAAAATAACTATTGAGAATAAGGAAGAAAATTCAATCAGAGAGAAAGCACTAGGACTTTCGAATCCACCCCTAATTATCCTAACCTTTATTTGTCTGTTAATTCACCTTAAATTAGATTGATCCAACTTATCTAGAGAAAGCACAATCTGTGTCCTTAATCGGGCATACAGATTGTCTAATTCCTTTAAGCAATGCCATGAATAACATATCCCATGTCCAAATCGGGCATATGGAATATGCAGTTCAGTAAAGCACCCTGTTTCTTCCTCTACAGGAACCTGTTCATGATCAGATACAAACACCTAGAATAAGCATCCAAACCACATCCATCCATAGACTCAAAAGTTCATAGATGGAGAAGTATAAAATTTAAGACAATCAAGCACACTAGGGAAAGAAACAAATCAATCTTAATTAAAGTAAAATCAACATGGAACAAAGGGTATTCAAATTAGGGGTTTCATCTCAGCCCTAGCTGAGAGATTAGTTACCCATAAACTCCATTAAATAAATGAAAAAATAAAGATAAAAAATCATAAAGGAAAATTCAAACCAATTTCTCTCTCTCTTCTTTCTTCTCTCTCTTCTCTTTCTTCTCTCCCTTGCTGTAGATCTGGAGCTCCTCCCTGGTTCTGAATGCTTTTCCCACGTCCAAAACTCCCCTTTTATAGCTGCTGGATGGCTGGAATCGGTGGCAGAGTCGTAGAAGGACTCGGAGTACAAATTTTCGCAGCCGTGATCGATGGGCCCCACAGAGGTATTTTCTGGAAAATCCACCCCGTCCATTGGATTCAGGACGAAATTTCAGTCAAGAATGGGTAGTTTTGAATGTCCATTAACGCGGCCCAGAGAAGAAAATACAAAAAGATCAGTTTTGAACGTCGCCGAGTAGCCCTTTTTTGGCCTCTGTACCGCACACGTGTGTACGCATGGGAGTGAACTATCAACATGGTTTTGTAGTATTCATGGCCCTCTACAAGATGGACGGATCAGATCGACCGTACAGGTGACGGGTAGGGCCCACAGTGCTTCGCAAAAACGGCCAGCGGCCGGTCCTCGCTGACGCAAACAGGGACGCGAGCGGCTTCCGCTGCGTAAATGGTGGGGTCCACTGTGTTGATTTTTGAGAAATCCACTCCGTCCACCGAATTTCTATCGAAATTTCGGTTGAAACCCTATGGTTTTTCTTCATTTTTGTGTGGCCCACTTGATCTCTCACTCTGCCGTCCGAATTGCTTTTAACGGTGGAATTCACTTGATTGCTTGCCTTGGCCGAAAAACGACACCTAGGTGAGGGTCACGCCCCCCCTCTGAAGTGATTGGACGGTTCCGATTGATGATTTGGATGTTGGGTGGGGTCCGCTAGAGAAACCCGCTCAAAACAGAGAAAACGCTGTTGCGTTTTCCGTGTTTTGAGAAGAAGAGTCGGTCAGCGTTTGCTGACCGACTTCCTGACTTTTGGTGCACGCCCGGTGCACTAGTGCACCGTGCACATTCACTGTATGATCTGGTCCCACAGAGATGTTTTTGTGAGATCTGCTCCATCCAACATATTTCCCATCCAATTTAACCCATAGGGACCGAAGATGAGGCACATCCAAACAACAGGTGGGCCTAGAATCATGACTCTGAGGGCTGATCTGTCCGTTGGGGCAGTTCCCGAGATATCCAGAGGTTGAAATTTAATATGTACGGTTAATTTATGGCCCTCATCCCATGTATGAAGTTTCGAACTGATCGGATGGCGGGAAACATGTGATCTTGCATTTTGCACCAATTTCAGGCCCCTTTTGCTTGCTTTCCTCAGATCCCAGGCGTGTAAAATCTTCATTATTGGTTCTCTGGAGTCCATCCCGTGCTCAGGTGGCTTTGGATCATCAAATCCATGCTTTTAATCCTCTTTTCAGTCCAACGCTCATTATTACATCTCCTGCAACAAAAATACAATTAAAATCTGATGTTTAGGCATTATCATGTACGTAAAATAGGTAATGATCGGGGTCTGATATGCAATATTTGACCCTGATCACAACCCCCAACCAGCATTTTGCTAGTCCCGAGCAAAACATGCGAAAAATAATTTTAGAAACAAAAGACAATTCCTGTAAACTCAAGTGACTTGTGAACAGATAGTCGAGATGTGATCATTCTACGATTCATGCATGGTGAGTGGAATTTTCTCCTGGAATCAAATTTACTGTAAATTTCATAACCAAGTTCAAACTATTAAACCATGAATTAGAATAATTTTAAAACATTGAGTTTCATGAGTGTATAGTGTCATCTCAGCTTTCAACCATTAAGAGATTCAATTGTCAATTTCATGATATCATTGGTAATCAACAACGAAGCTCATGTCACTCAGAACTGGAACCAACACTTGCCTTACAGATTAACCTTTCATTCTACCATTTTTTTGATTTTCTTTATGAATAGTACGCCAAGGAGGAGAATCAAATCTGCACCTATAGGGAGCAAACCTATGGTGAAAACTTGTCGCCTAAATCTTTTCTCATGTCAACTATGAGGAATCGAATCTTCATCTATAGGGAGCAAACCTATGATGACGATTATGCGACTTTATTCTTTCAATTCTTCTTTATAGACTGATGTTAAAAATTTTGTTTTTTCAGGCTGGTTCCTTTCGTGCTTAGTGATTACCATGTTATTAATTAATATCGAACTGAAATCTTAATGTGTAAACGAGATCTGATATGTGAAATCATGGCTCAATCAATGTTTACAACTTCTAATCATGGATTAACCATTCAAACTTCAGTGTGAAATCTGCCAGACAACCGAATCTAAGAGTCATAAATTTCTCACATTCTGAATCTTGAAAATTCAAAATCACAACTATCCTTCAAAATCACTTTGAATTCAATAGAAATTCCAGAGAAATTTTAAAAATTTTCACAATTTTTGCTCAAGACCAAGAAAATACTGATTAGGTAACCTAATCTCCCACCCCCAACCTAAAATCTACATTGTCCTCAATGTAAAAGAAATAAGCATGCAATGTACATGAGATAACGAAAAAGAAAGAGGAGTAGGGAAAGATAGTACCTGGATGGAGAAGCAAGAAGCTCTCAAAAATATCAGCGTAAAAGCGAGTCAGCACAAGAGAGAAATCAGTAAAATAAAATATCCTACCTATACCACTTTCGCAGGTGCTCTCGATTGCATTTAGCATATGCAACAAGCCTTTAAACCCCTAGGTTACCCCTAGTGGACGAGTTGTAGTCTCGTGAGGGTTTGCAGTAATGTTACCCACAAACATTGAACTAACCAACAAGGAAAAAGAAATCAAATGAAATGCTGGGTTGCCTCCCAGGAGCGCTAAGTTTAACGTCTTCAGCCAGACAAGAACGGACCATGAATTCATTAATCTTTAAGACCAGGGTCCGCTAAAGAACTTACCTCAATACGTGGTTAACCAATCCCAGACAAGTGATGTGAGTTCCCATGAGCTGTGCTATCTGAAATGAGGTAACTGACACTATCATCAAAAAATTTAAGGACTTCTGCTCGAACGACTTCTTCCATGTTAGGATCATGCTTCCTTTGTATTCTACGTGACATTTTCATAGCATGATCCTTACATACAGTGGGGCACACTCCTTGTATTTCTGCTATCTTCCGTTCAATTGCTGCCTTATATTTCTAAGAACATTAAGCAACCTGTTCTTTTTACCTTCTCAGAGTTAGAAACTGTGCTGTCAGGAAGAGTCTCAAAGGGATGAAGAGGTTCCACTTTTGCTCTCCATTTTTCAGTCTCCAATCGGAGTAGAGTCGAGCAGTGCATTGATTTCGTGGATGGGACTATCTCTGTCAAAATCCGTGCCATGTTGTGCTAGGCAGGTCTCAAGTGGATCTTCAAAAGATTTACGGAAGGAGTCCTGCACTAGACTCTCGATCATGTCCACTTCAAATATGTCGTCCAAATCCGCGGGTTGTTGTCCTGCATTAAAAACATTCAGTTTAATATTCATGTTACCAAATGACAACTTCATAACTCCATTCCTGCAATTTATAATAGCATTAGATGTGGCCAAAAATGGACGACCAAAATGACTGGGATCTGACTATGAGGATTCTGAACAGGCTGAGTGTCTATAACTATGAAATCCACTGGAAAATAAAATTTGTCAACCTGGATTAGCACATCTTCAATAACACCCCGGGGCACCTTGACAGATCTATCAGCTAGCTGTAATGTTATTTTAGTCGGTTTCAACTCACCAAGTCCTAGCTGCTCATAAACCGAATATGGTAACAAATTGACGCTCGCCCCTAAATCAAGTAATGCCTTTCCGATTTTATGATCTCCTATACCACAAGAGATGGTGGGAGCTCCTGGATCCCTAAATTTAGGAGGAGTGTTATGTTGAATCATGGAGCTGAGCTGCTCTGCAAGGAAGACTTTCTTATGAACATTCTGCTTACGCTTTTGAGTGCATAAATCTTTAAGAAACTTAGCATAAGCAGGGACTTGCTTGATAGCGTCAAGCAACGGGATGTTGACTTGCACTTTTTGAAACACATCCAGGATTTCATCAAAGTTGTTTCTTTTCTTCATTGGGTGCCAGATGTTGAGGAAAGGGTGCTTTGGGCACGTAAGGTGGCACGTCAACGGCTCTTGGCGAGTCAGAGAGTTTTTGGACTTTGGATGCATTGGTGTGTCTCTCTGCTTCACCCTGATTTGATTCATCGCTAGGTATTTCTATTTTATTGTCAATCTGTTTGCCTGACCTAAGGGTAATGATCGATTTTGCTTGCTCATGGTATTGCCCTTGGTTGGAATTAGAGCCAATCTCATATTGTCCCTTTGGATTAGCCACAGGTTAGCCAGGGAACTTACCCTTCTCTCTCTCACTCAATGTGGCAGCTAGTTGACCCATTTGTACTTCTAGCTTAGCAATAGATTGTGCATTTGCATGTAAGCTTTGCTGGTTGGCTAGTAAGGTTTGTTGGGTGTCTTTTTGGAATTGGAGAGAGCTCTGCATAAAAAGATGGAGTGTGTCCTCAAGAGATGGTTTCCTTGATTGTGCAGGCAGTTGTTGATATTGCGGAAACTGCTGAGGTTGCATAGTAGGATTTCCAGATGGTCCTCCTTGTTGCGGTACTTTTGCCCAAGAAAAATTTGGATGTCTAGCCCACCCTGGGTTGTATGTGTTCGAGTAAGGATCATTCCCAGGTTTCTAAAAGGTGTTCAAAGCATGAACTTGTTCAGAGAGGAATTCTGGAAATGCTGTACCAGATGGGCAAGATTGCGTAGGATGGGAAGGACTAGAACATATGGCACAAGCCTCGGCTTGAGTTGTTTGTGGAGGTCCATTATGCAACATCAGAGCATCAACCTTCTTTGTCAGGCCATCAATCTTGGCATGGAGATCTGATGTGACTCCTATCTCATATATGCCACCTCTCTTTTGTGGTTGGGAATTTCTTTCACCTCTATCTGAATAGTCTCATGCTGGGAGTTTTCACACAGGTTTCAAAGAATTTTCACGCTTCGGTATCGCTCTTGGTCATGAAGGACCCTCCACTGGTGGCATTAACCATGCGACGGTTCTGGGGTGTCAGACCGTCATAAAAGTATTGTACTTGTTGCCACTTCTCAAAACCGTGGTGTGGACATTTAAGAAGCAAGTCCTTCCATCTTTCCCAACATTCATGAAAGTGCTCTCCCTCTTTTTGTGTGAAATTAGTGATTTCTCTACGGAGAGCATTAGTTTTGTGAACAGGGAAGAACTTGTTTAAGAACTTCCTAGACAATTGGTCCCAGGTAGTGATAGACCCAACTTCTAGAGAATTCAACCATGCTTTCGCCTTATCCTTCAAAGAAAAAGGAAACAAGCGTAGGCGGATCGAATCGTCTGAGAAGTTTTGGTATTTAAAGGTGGAGCAAATGTCTAGGAATTCTTTCACATGATGATATGGGTCCTCCTTGTCTAACCCATAAAAGGAAGGCAACAACTGTATGACCCCAGTCTTGAGTTCAAAGTGTGCTGCCGTGGTGGTAGGCAACACTATGCATGAAGGCGCATTGAATTGGACAGGAGCTGAATAATCTCTAAGAGTTTTAGTTCCATTCTCTTCTGCCATTTCAATTGGGATGTCTTTCAATCTTCTATGGAATGTTCTTTCTATTTCAGGATCAAAAGGTGCTAGTTCTTTATCTAGAGATCTACGTCCTAGCATAAACTAAGCAACAACCTAAGAGAAAGAAAACTAGAACTAGAACTTATGCTATTCAAAAAAACAAGTTAAAACTATGTAAGTAATTATGGGAAGAAAGAACCCGGAAAGGGAGATGATTGATGTTAAGAAGCTCCTCCTCACTTAGTAGCTTTCTTCCTCAATTCCTGAAAAATAGAAACAAAACAAATCAGGTTTCCTAAATCAATGATAAAAAATCCTAAGCAAGCAAAGTTAATTTCTAAAAAAGAAAGTTTCTAAAAAAATAACAAGAAGAGTTAGTTTCTAAAAGGGAAAGAAAAATTTCTAAAACTAGAAAATAAGAAGTTACTTAAGAGAAAAATCTAAATCTAAAAACAACAAAAAAATTCAAAAGAATTTCTAAAATTAGAAATTTTCAAAAAAAGTAAAAACCTAATTCTAAAATAAAAAATAGAAAAAGTAAAGAATTTAGAAAGGGATTACCAAATTAGAAGTTTATCTCAGGACCCTACAAAACAGGAAAGAGGTTAATTTCTAAAGAAAGAACTCTAAGTTAGTAAAATTCTAAGTTATGAATTATGATAAGAGAGAATCCTAAATTCAATTTGGACCGAAACAGTCCCCGGCAACGGCGCCAAAAACTTGTTCACTCCCCAAGTATAGGGTTGTGATGTAGTAATAAACTCGGTAAGACCGAGGTCGAATCCACAGGGACTGGTCGTCACAATTCAAATTCACGATTCTCCTTAACTAATTCAACAAATAAAGGATCAAATTGCTAACACAAATCTATGGAAAATAACTATTGAGAATAAGGAAGAAAATTCAATCAGAGAGAAAGCACTAGGACTTTCGAATCCACCCCTAATTATCCTAACCTTTGTTTGTCTGTTAATTCACCTTAAATTAGATTGATCCAACTTATCTAGAGAAAGCACAATCTGTGTCCTTAATCGGGCATACAGATTGTCTAATTCCTTTAAGCAATGCCATGAATAACATATCCCATGTCCAAATCGGGCATATGGAATATGCAGTTCAGTAAAGCACCCTGTTTCTTCCTCTACAGGAACATGTTCATTATCAGATACAAACATCTAGAATAAGCATCCAAACCACAATCCATCCATAGACTCAAAAGTTCATAGATGGAGAAGTATAAAATTTAAGACAATCAGCACACTAGGAAAGAAACAAATCAATCTTAATTAAAGTAAAATCAACATGGAACAAAGGGTATTCAAATTAGGGGTTTCATCTCAGCCCTAGCTGAGAGATTAGTTACCCATAAACTCCATTAAATAAATGGAAAAATAAAGATAAAAAATCATAAAGGAAAATTCAAACCATTCTCTCTCTCTCTTCTTCTCTCTCTCTTCTCTTTCTTCTCTCTCTCTTCCCTTCTGTAGATCTGGAGCTCCTCCCTGGTTCTGAATGCTTTTCCCATATCCAAAACTCCCCTTTTATAGTTGCTGGATGGCTGGAATCGTGGTGGCAGAGTCGTAGAAGGACTCGGAGTACAAATTTTCGCAGCCGTGATCGGTGGGCCCCACAGAGGTGTTTTCTGGAAAATCCACCCCGTCCATTGGATTCAGGACGAAATTTCAGTCAAGAATGGGTAGTTTTGAATGTCCATTAACGCGGTCCAGAGAAGAAAATACAAAAAGATCAGTTTTGAACGTCGCCGAGTAGCCCTTTTTTGGCCTCTGTACCGCACATGTGTGTACGCATGGGAGTGAACTATCAACATGGTTTTGTAGTATTCATGGCCCTCTACAAGATGGACGGATCAGATCGACCGTACAGGTGACGGGTAGGGCCCACAGTGCTTCGCCAAAACGGCCAGGGGCCGGTCCTCGCTGACGCAAACAGGGACGCGAGCGGCTTCCGCTGCGTAAATGGTGGGGTCCACTGTGTTGATTTTTTGAGAAATCCACTCCGTCCACCGAATTTCTATTGAAATTTCGGTTGAAACTCTATGGTTTTTCTTCATTTTTGTGTGGCCCACTTGATCTCTCACTCCGCCGTCCGAATTACTTTTAACGGTGGAATTCACTTGATTGCTTGCCTTGGCCGAAAAACGACACCTAGGTGAGGGTCACGCCCCCCCTCTGAAGTGATTGGACGGTTCCGATTGATGATTTGGATGTTGGGTGGGGTCCGCTACAGAAACCCGCTCAAAACAGAGAAAACGCTGTTGCGTTTTCAGTGTTTTGAGAAGAAGAGTCGGTCAGCGTTTGCTGACCGACTTCCTGACTTTTGGTGCACGCCTGGTGCACTAGTGCACCGTGCACATTCACTGTATGATCTGGTCCCACAGAGATGTTTTTGTGAGATCTGCTCCATCCACCATATTTCCCATCCAATTTAACCCATAGGGACCGAAGATATGCACACATCCAAACAAACAGTGGGCCTAGAATCATGACTCTGAGGGCTGATCTGTCCGTTGGGGCAGTTCTCGAGATATCCAGAGGTTAAATTTAATATTTACGGTTAATTTATGGCCCTCATCCCATGTATGAAGTTTCGAACTGATCGGATGGCGGAAAATAGTGATCTTGCATTTTTGGCAACCAATTTCAGGCCCCTTTTGCTTGCTTTCATCAGATCCCAGGCGTGTAAAATCTTCATTTTGGTTCTCTGGGTCCATCCCGTCTCAGGTGGCTTTGGATCATCAAATCCATGCTTTTAATCCTCTTTTCAGTCCAACGCTCATTATTACATCCTGCAACACAAATACAATTAAATCTGATGTTTAGGCATTATCATGTACGTAAAATAGGTAATGATCGGGGTCTGATATGCAATATTTGACCCTGATCACTAGGACTTTACTCGAATTTTTTTGAGCATAAAAAAATAGCTCGACTCGGCTTGAACCTAATTTCGATCCGAGTCAAGTCAAGTCGATCGAGTTAACTGAGATAACTCGGTTCGAGTACAGCTCTAGGTGCAGAGGGGGATCTCCACCAACACCCTGGTCCTCTATCACTCTCGTTGTGTATCTTTTAATCTTTTAATTAGTTACAATATTTGTTATTTAATATGTTGATAGAAGTATCAGTGCATAATAGAATCTCTCTCTCTCTCTCTCTCTCTCTCTCTCTCTCTCTCTCTCTCTCTCTCTCTCTCCTCTCTCTCTCTCCGCTCTCTCTCTCTCTCTCTCTCTCTCTCTCTCTCTCTCTCTCTCTCTCTCTCTCCCTCTCTCTTTCTTTCTCTGAAGATTCAAGCCAATCATGAGTTAGGTCTATTGTAAATATGGTATGACTTCATAATCAAGGTTTTTTTTTTATGTAGGATATACCACATATACGTTCTTTGCAAGGCTAGACCAAAATAAGCCCAAATGAAAGCAGAAGTAAAGCAGAAGTACTCCATCAGATATAGGCTCAGTCTTACGTAGGGCATGACGTAAATAGGCCCCAAGCATGTTCAGTTCAAAGAAATTCATTCCGAATAAGAAGATATTGTCGTTTGGAGTATGGCCCATAAATTAATCGTAACTTTTGATACAAGCATCGTCATGAAACGCAAAACCTATAGATCTTTATATAACAATAGTTTTGGGGTCAACTGACCTGCATAGCATATAATGTACTTCCATTTCACAGGAAAGCGCACACTTCCAACCCATAATTGAGATTTTAAAGTAATTTTATTATTTTTAGTAATTCTAATTTTTGTTGTATCTCCTTATTTTTAAAGTTTTAGGATTTTCATCTTTTTAAAAATTGGTTATAATCATGCTAGGACTCCTCCAATCAGGTTTATTTGGACTTTATATTTTTAACAAATTAGTCTTTAGATAAGTTTTACTATTTTTAGTAACTTTTGAATTAGTGTTAGAATTTTACTATTTTTATCCTTTCGAATTAGGGTTTTATTTTTCTTTATTAGCAGAGAAATCACACCCATGAAGTCTAGTAGGAATCATGACCATATATAAATAGTAAGTTTACTATTTATAATAAGTCATGTTTTTAAGGAGATCAATGAGTTGATGTTGGAGTCAAACTTTTTCCTAAGTTTGAGTTCACTATTTAAAGGATTGTAATTTCATTTTTTTTATCCTCAATCAATTTATTTTGAATTATTATAAATTATTTCTATTTTGTCATCCCTCCTAGATTTCAGAAATCTCTACTAGTCCTGAGAAGTTCCATGAATTCGAATTCGGAGTAGTTAGCCTTGAGAAAGCCAGTGATTGAACTCGTCACGTCCTTCCCTACATCATAATTCTTGCTGGGAGTCTTATTTATGGTGGGATTTGCGAAAGGAGTAAGACAGTTGCACCATGCAATGACGCCATTGCACAATGCTAAAAAGAGTACGTGGAAATGTGCATGGACTCTGAAATCAGTCCAAGGTCAGGCACAGCTCGGGGAAGAGGTTATACTAATCGAGGATGCAAGAAGCATTATCAGTGCAGGGATATTGGTTGATAATAGAATCTATCTCTCTATTTCTCTCTTAGATCCTTAGTTCAACCAAGCATGTGTGAGATCCGATCCAACCGTTAGGTGGGTCTGGTCAAATAGTAAGGTGGGTCCGCTGTGAAAACATATGGCTTGACTAAATATCAGCATGTATCTCACCAATTGATGGACCACACATGTGGGAAGTTTCATTTCTCTGCTGTAGTTCATGAAATTGTCTCAAAAATCTATGTATTTTTGGTTTGGACATGAGCTTAATCTAATGTTTGGAATTTCTTGTATTCATTACCATCCGGAGTGTTCTGTTTCATAGGTTACGATCTAGTTATGCTTTTTCTATGTACGTGTCACATACATGTAGAATATCCAATGGTGAGGAAAAATCAGGGTCATTCACTCATTAGGTAGTCAACAACAATACACTACTTCATAACATCTAGATGTCCATTGATATTGTTGTCGTCCCTCTATGGGGACCGGGTAGATTTTCACTTCAAGTGATCATTATGGTGTGGCCCACCTTTTGTATGGATAGGATATTCTACGAATGTTATATGTGGATGGGAAAACATGGTTGTATCATTACTTATGACTTATGATATAAAGCCATTAATCTTATCATATATTTTTGCATTTGGTGGTGGTCTGGAGGGAGGTGGATTCCCTGCTGATCAGATCATCGGGACTATTCAAGTTACCCAACATGATAAGATTTGATTGGACAACATACTAAACATGCTGCTAAAAGAGATGGACCTGGTTGATGAATACATACTTAATTGAACAACTTTCAAACATACTTTGTTTGGATATCTCTCAAAGTAGCATGTTGATGTAGAGCAGGTCGCAGACAGTTTAATGACCAAGATGGATCAGAAAAGGCTCTATCGCAAGTGGAGGTGATACGGACAATCAGATTTAAAATGAATATATCTCGCAAACTGGAATGAGCTATCGGATGTATCTTATATGAGTTTGGGGCAGGACGAGCTACTTTAGCCACCCAACCCAGCATACGCACGCCGAATTTACGAAATACCATCCGATCGATGGTTGAATCCCTATTTCAAAGAGTTGCACCCAACATGGAAAGTGCTTAGAATAATTAGGAGGACATCATGGTTTGGCCAAATAGGACACTTACTATTTTTGGCCAAAAACCATGCACACTAGTAGTAATCACGACCGTCTTGTAGTAAGTTGCGAAATCTAGGAGTTTTAGTTATAGTTTAATTCTAAAACTTCTTCCATGGTTAATTAGTATCCTTATTAAAATGGGTGTAAACTCATTTATTCAATCAATCAAATTACAAATTTTATAGAATTTATTTTCTATTTTCCTTTCTTTTTCCTCTTGGATACAAAAAGTCTCTATGAAGAGTCCAAAAACGGTCTATCAATTTAGAGTAGTTATCCTTGGAGAAGATTGTGATGGACCTCATCACATTCATCCCTGCGTCACATGTGGCCCAATCAAATCCCACCACATGGGATCACGAGGCAATTAGCTTAGATTTGGAGGAATGCTAAAGATAGAAAAGAGAACATTGCATTGCATTGCATGCATTAAGGGGACAGTTCTAAAGACTCGCTGACTCGACTTGAAACTCATATGAGTCAACTCGGCTCAGTGAGATTTCAAGCTGAGTCTATGGGAAGTCCGTGCTGGTCCTACATCAGCTTGGACTTAAAGAGACTCGTCGAATCGACCCATGGCTCAATCCACTAGGATTCTTCTTATGTCTCTGTCCATCAAAATGAGAAGGCCCACCCAAGCTGAATTATTGTATTTGAAAAGGCCTCCGAACTAGTATTGACGAAAATGCCCTTGCTTTCTGTTTAAAAAAAGTCGGTATTTTCTAATAATTATAAGGGTATTTCTGTCATCTAAATAAGTGAGCTCACATGGGATTTGGGAATAGTCGCTGCTTTCATAACATGACAAGGATGGAATAAACTCCAATGTTAGTTTCTCATCATCTGGAAAAATGGTGGTGACTCATTCTGCTCACACGTGGGACTGATATACAGCAATCCTGACCATCCAAAATCATCGCGGATGATCCAATTAATGGCTGTCAAATGGATAGAAAAAAGTAAAACATCACGTGATCCAAATTTTATGTGAAAAATCAGATGGCTAGTTCTATACTCCAAGTGAAATTTTGTTATCTTTTGCAAGTTCGCATACGAAATGGGAGATAAGAGAGAGAATTTGGACCATAAAAAGTCCCAGAATCGGAAGCCGATTGCGTGGTGTGACGCACACAACCGACCTCGGTGGTGCGTTAACGTCACTAAGTTGCATGGGACCCACTAAGATGTATGTGTTATATCCACACCGTCTATTCATTTTTTTAAGATCATTTTAGGGCATAAACCGAGAAATTAGGCAGATCCAAAGCTCAAGTGTACTCCACCACAAAAGACAGTGGGGACAATGATTCCCACCGTTGAAACCTTACTATGGCCTACCATGATGTTTATTTGCCATCCAACCTGTTCATAAGGTCACACAGATCTAGATTAAGGGACAAAACTAACAACAGATTGATCCAAAACTACCGTGACTCCATAAGTTTTTAACGGTGGACTTTCAATCTCCATTTCTTTATGTGGTGCGGTGAACTTAGCTTTGTATCTGCGTCATTTTTTATTTTTTTTAATCAAACCCTAAACCGATCACACCAAATGACCGGATTGGCTACTCCCCCTACCACCAGTGGCTGGTGGTCAATGCTCTGTGGTTCCTACCATGATGTATGTGTTTCATCTATTTCATTCATCCATTTTTATAGATCATTTTATATCTTAATCCCAAAAATGAGAGGGATATAAATCTCAGGTGTACCACACCACAGGAAAACAATGGTGATTGGATATCCATCAGTAAAAACCCTCCTAAGGCCCACTGTACTGTTTATTTGACATCGTATCTGTTGATTAGGTCATACAGACCTAGATGAAGGGGAAAAACATAAATCAGCTTGATCCAAAACTTCTATGGCCCCCAAAAAGTTTTTTATGGTTGACATTCATTCAACACTATTTCCTGTATTTTAGTCCACTTGAGATTAGGATATACCTCCTTCTTGGTCTAATACCCTAAAATGATCTATAAAAATAGATGGACAGCATGGATGAAACACATACATCATGGTGGGGCCCACAGAGAACCGACATCAGCCATTGGCTGGCCGCGCGGAAGTAGCCAATCCGTTTCCTAATAACACATACATCGTGCGGCCATAGAACTTGGTGACGTCAACACACCATGGAGGTGAATGGTGTGTGGCACACCACGCAATCTGCTTCCCTGGAATCAGATGTAAAGCCGAGAGAGAGGATTTTACATTATATAAGGTCTGTGAAGTAGAGAGAGAGAGAGAGGATACAATGGGAAAAGAGTTGAGAAGAGGAGTTCGTATCGTTGTAGGAATCCTTGTAATATTATTCTTGGGAGTTTTATTGGTGAGGAGTTGTGAAAGGAGTGAGAAAGATGCAGTATGCAATGGATCAATTGCAGAATGCTACGAGAGGAAGAGTTCTTCATCGACTCTGAAATCAGCAGAAGAGTTCTAGCAAGCACCACTTTCACTTATTCCACGTTCAACCCAAACATGCAGGTCGGCGGTGGTGCGTCTCCGGGTCAAGCCTACACGCGAGGTTGTCGGAAGAGTTCGTACTGCAACCCTGGTAATTAACCCGCCAAAATATGAGGAGACAGACAGTTGATAAAGGAAAACGTCAGTTAAATAACGCCCTCTCAATCCAAGCCTATTTTCTCTGGTTCGGCCTCAAACTGGAACCATGTTATACTAATGGAGGGTGCGTGAATGGAGGTGTAAGCGTTACAAGTCTTCTCTTCTCTCTATGTTTTGTGTAATGTTTGTTTTATTAGCTATAACAGCAGTTTGATTCCTACCTTATGTATGTACACATGACAATGTAACATGCATGTGTAAGATCCGAGCCATTCATCACGTTGGTCCCCTATCAAGTGTGACTTCCCTTGATATCTTAATGATAAACACCGTCTTTCCAATTCCGACAAGCCAATATGTATTTATAGAGAGAGGCATGCTCACCTGTGCACACCTTTGCACATGTGTCATGAGCATCTAATCCGAACGGTCCATGTGATGTGGCATCCCATGCATGAAACCCCATGGGACTAATTTTCACCCAGATATAAAACTCTGCTGGGCCATAGCAAAGAGAGATGCCAATCAATAGAGGAAACTGTTTTCTTTTATCATTGCCCACCAAAGTTTTGGATCAAAATAAAAGGTGGGCCCTAGGGGTTTTATGGGGTGCTACATCACGTGGACTGTTCAGATTTTGGACTCAAATTAAGTACGAAGAAATCTCGCATGGTACAAACTTACCACCTGGTGGGCAGGTGAGCATTGGGTTTACAGAGAGCCGGTCTCATACGAACTATACCGCACGTAATTTATGTGCGAGCCTTCATGTACACAGTAGGATGAGGAGAGCGGCTGGGATTCCACTTCTTTCAGAGAGAGAAAGAGTCTTAAAAGAAAAGACTCTCTCCTATACTCACGAAGAGAAATTTGAAATTGCAACCGGAGAAAGCCTTTTGCATGAAAATCATGCCAAAAGATTTATGTGGGCCTACTATGATGTTTGTGATAAATCCAACCTGTCCATCCATCTTTTGAAATCGTTTTAGGTTATGCGACCAAGAATAAGGAGGTTCCAAAAATTGAATGGGCCACATGAGAGGAAACCGTGAGAATTTAGTGACCACCGATGAAGTTTACTGTGTTGAGCCCATAATTGAAGCACATACGCAAATCAATTGGATCATACACTTTATAGGCTCCATAGTGATGTTTATTTATCATCCAATATGTTGATAAGATTATACAACATGGATGAAGGTAAAACACAAATATAAGCTTGATTCAAAACTTATGTGACTCTTAAGAATTTTTTGAAAGGTGGATGTTCAATTCAACTGTTTCCAGTGGTGTGGTCAATTTGAACATTTAATATGCCTGATTTTTTCTGTCAATCCCTAAAATTATTTGGTAAAATGAATGGACGAAGAGGATAAAATAAATAAATCATGGTGGACCCACGGAGTTTACTAAGTAGGCTAAGCGTAGGAGCCTGGATCCTCTGTTTGAGAAAGCACGACTCTGCGGGCACAGATTAGGTACTAAAAGGTTGAGAAGCGAGACTTGCTACCAAGTGACGTCACCAATTTCCGTGGGCCCACCATGATGTATGTTTTGTATCCACACCTTTCATCCATTTGGAAAGATCATTTTAGGATAATGTACAAAGAATAAGTTAAATCCAAATCTCCAGTGGACCCTAGCACAAAAAATTGTGGGGACAATGACGTCCACTGTTAAAAACTTCTAAAGGCCACAGAAGTTTTAGATCAAGCGGATATTTGTGTTTTCCCTTCATGTATTTTTTAACTTTTGAACAGGTTAGATTTCAAATAAACATTATGGTAGGCATTAGGATAGTTTCAACCGTGGAATCACTTTTTCGACTTTTTCTGTGGTGGGTCCACTACAGCATCCCGACTTTCATGCTTTTTTCCTCATTTGCTGAATACTGATTGTTCCATCTCAATCACAGATGCAATTACATAATCATATGGTTGAATTAAATTGTAACAATACGCAAACAGAAGATCCGTATTCCAAGCATAATCCGCTTCCCACATTGGCAAATGGATTGGCTACTCCCCCCGCCACCAGCCAATGGCTGATGGTCGGTTCTTTGTGGGCCCACCATGATGTATGTGTTTCATCTGTGCCGTCTATCTAGTTTTTCAAATCATTTATTGTATGACATAAAAAACGAGGTATATCCCAATCTCAACTGGACCACATTACATGAAACAGTGTTAAATGAGTGTTGACCGTTAAAAACTTTTTGGGGGCCATAAAAATTTTGGATCAAGCTGATCTTTGTATTTTCCCTTCATCTGGCCTATATGACCTAATCGACAGATTGGATATCAAATAAACGTTACAGATTGGATGGAAAATAAACATTATGGTGGGCCCCACAAATTGTTTAACGGTGAAAATCATGATCTCTGCTGCTATTTGTGGTGTGGTTCATATGATCTTTGAATATGATTCATTTTTTGGATAATGCTCTAAAATGCTCTCTAAAAATAGAAAAACAGTGTAGATATAATAAATACATCACCGTGGGGCCATGTAACTTTGATCTCCTTTGAACCGTTCGTACAACTCGGACTGATCCCACGGTTTTCTGTGGTGGTTCCACTTAAACTTTAACTATCTCATTCTTTTTCTCATCCCCATAAAACGATCTCTACAAATTTTTGGACGGCATGGATACAACACAGGCATCATGGTGGGGTCCACAGAGCTTGGTGACGTCACTTCAGTAGTGATTTGGCTATTGACCTTGTCAGTATTTAATCCACACCCGGATGGACGCGGATTTCTTGCTAAAGCCTTAGCAGGATGTTCCTGCGCTGGGATGTAGGCGGGGTCCACCATGATGTTTTTAATAAATCCATCCTGTCCATCCGTTTTTGAAGCTCATTTCATGACATGCTACCCAAAATGATATGGATTCAAAAGTCAAGTGGGTCATATAAGAGAGAAATATGGGGAAATAGTTTTCTATCGTTGAAACTTTTCTAGGCTCTACCGTTATTTTTATATGCCATCCAAGCGGTTTACGCCATCCAAACGGTTTACAAGATCATTCCCACTGGGATGAAGTGAGAAAAAAAAAAAAAAAAAAAAGTATGATAAGAAACTTTCGTGGCCTTGAAAATATTTCAACAGTGGTGACTGAATCAAAACTGTTTCCTCTAGTGCGGCACACTTGACTTTTGTATCCATCTGATTTTCTGTAAAATGTCTTAAAATGATCTCAGAAAATGGATGAATAGGTTAGATTTATCACAAACATCATAGTAATTACGCTTTACAAAGAATACTTGTGCAAGATCTTTATGCGAACGACTTTCACGCTCTACTCCGTGAACGTAGGAGAGAGTCTTTTCTTCAAAGACTCTTCCTCTCTCAAGTGGAATCTCATCAGCTTTCCTCATCTTACGGTATATATGAAGGATCGCACATAAATTATATGCAGTACAGTTCATAGGAGACCGGCTCTGGGGTTTATATATATATCAGAAATGCCCGCTCACAACTAGTTGGACCATTCAAATTGGTCCAACTAGCTATGCATTAAATATTTTTTTAAAAAAAATCATGTTTTCATCCACATGTGAGGATATATGATATTGAGTGTTACATAAATATGATGAAAGTTATGTCTCATAGATTCAACCTATTCATTAAATATGACCCAGTAATGAAATTTTATTTTCTAAAAATTAGTAAATAGTCATCATCACTAGAACCACACATGTAAGTTGAATCTGGACTGTTGGAATAGATTTCTAATATCTCACTTTTCTTGTAAATGATATCATATTATTGATGGCAATATATATATATATATATATATATATATATATATATATATATATATATATATATGGGAAAAGGTACTATACGCTGTACCATCATATAGAACCATCTCATAAGGTCGACTGTGTCACCATCTAAGCCGTTGGATGGAAGAGAGATCTTCTACGGTGAGAGATGAAGCATTATACTAAACGAGTATATACTCGGCCCTATAAATAGGGGATTTTACCCCATTCCCGTTGAGATCCCGCACACGGCACACCTCTCTCCCTCAATCCCTACGACGACCTCTCGTCTCTCTCTCTTCTCTCTCTCTCTCCTCTCTCTCTCTCTCTCTCTCTCTCTCTCTCTCTCTCTCTCTCTCTCTCTCTCTCTCCGTGGGCTGAAGGTTGTGTCGGTCCACCCACAACCAGCCCAGGACCCCACACCGATCTCATTGCTGCCGTTCGGGCGGCTGAGGATATTTGGAGCTCAGAGGTGCGATCTTTCGACATCGGCCACACGAGGGCTTCTTGAATTGAGGCACACTCTGGAGAAGATCATCTGTCACAATTCTATGGTAATTTCCTTTCTCTTGGAATTGATATTCACACCCTGCTGATTGATTTAAGGACTTTTTTTTTTCATTTTGAGTGTACTCTTTCAAGTCTCATAAAGGAATGCAGATTGTTGGATTCATACAGTGGCTCTCTTTCTGATGATTCTTTTGCCATTTTACCTATGAGGAAATATACGGTGCTTGATATGGCAATCAGCGTTGGTGGGACCCACCTTTCAGTTATTTAAATTTCTGCGCCCTGGTTTCTATGAACGTTCGACCATAATGCTAATATGTCAAAGAATCCTGATCCTCCAATTTGTGGGCTTTAGATAATTTCTATGAACCATCGACCATAATGATAAAAGGCTTGAGTTATCAGCCCAAAAGGCCTATAGTACTACAACAATCTCATCAATGGACTTGTCCTCCATGGTAATATCACCCTAAAACAACATCTTGATTCATCATTACAAATGAATTTTGTTTTGCCTCGATTATAGATTGAAGAATCCTTGGAGGAGCTTGCACCAGCTTACTGTTTATGCAGACTCAGGTATTTATCATGTTTATATGTGTGAGTCATTTATCTTTCCACATCTTTAACAATGTTTATGTTTTTTGCATTGTTGACATTCTTCAAAAATACCCTGTGCCAGAATGCAATATTTGGTTTATCAAGTTTTCATGCGATTTTCATTACAATGTGGCAGCAATAGGTAAAGGCAATTGAGATACAGTTTTTGTACTTGTAACACTCACAACTGCATTGGATCTGTTCTATAATTCAACCTTTTGAACTTGGTCTGATGATCAAGATTGAAGGATTGCAAACATAGGCTGTGTTTGGAAGCACATTCGAATTGAAAGATTGCAAACATAGGCACATTTCAAATCTTTCAAAAAAAAAAAAAAAAGAAATTGTTAAAACTTAAGATTTTCTAATATGCATTTTTTTTTCCTTGCTTCGTCCTGTAATGTGTGAAGTTTCTGTCAAGAGCACAGGATTTATTGGAATGACTTCCTAGATTCTTCAATCTTAAGCATTTGAAGCTGACTAAGCTCCTACATGTCTTGTTGTGAAACTGCAACATTATGGCCTGTTTGTATGGGGGTGAATTATGTTTTTTTCTTCTTTTTTTTTGTTATCCATATGTATTTTTTTTTGTTATCCATAAGTTGTACCTGTTACACTCATTGTTTCCTATCATGTAATTTTGCAGAATTTTTTATTCCGCATTTGGGGAAGAGAGAGTTTGTCGTCCCAAGCTTAGTATTCAGTAGAGGGTATTGAAGACAATGATCTGCTAGTCGAGTCTGCCCACATAGTTTTATAAAAGAGAAAAGGTTATATTATGTGATAGGTGAGGCCCATTTCTTTTTTGTGGTGCCCACCTGAATCATTGTACAGTTTTTTGGCAGATCCGACAAAGATACAAGTGATGTGATCCCATCTTTCTTTAAAAAAGAAGAAGAAGCAAATCAATCATGATTTCTTTGTTTCCCTTGGTAACTTGGGGCGGCACATAATAACTTCTTTTTTTTTTTTTTAATTACATTTTGTACATATAGGTCGAATCTGGAATGGATGTGAATTTTGTGTATATGGATTGAATGTGGATGGTTTATGATATGGATTAAATGTGGAAGAATGTGGATTGTTTATGATATGGATTAAATGTGGATGTGGAAGAATGTGAATTATTTATGATATGGATTAAATTTGGAAGAATGTGAATTTTTCCTCCTTTTCCTTTTTTTTTTTTTCATATGGGTCGAATTTGGAATGGATGTGAATTTTTTGAATGTGTAAGGATTTTGCTGGAATTATAATTTATTGGGCCATGTCAAAGGCATTTGCTGGTACTACTATTGATGCTACGGTCTTTTAGGTTGGTAAGGAGCTTCATTAGGTGCAATTTGATTGGCGATTGCCTTTGTTCAAGATTTTAGGCAAGGCCCAGTGATGTGGAAATAGATGATAGGCGAGGGCTGTTTGTTTTGGTTAGTAAGATGACCAACACCAAATCATAATATAATCCATAAACATTACCCAGCTGGGGGGTGTATCCAAATGGACAGCATGGATGTAAGATTTGGATGGGGCTGATTTCCTAGCTGCAGGTTTTCGTGAAGTGCTGCATTTGATGGAGGGGTTGTGAATGTGTTCTTAACACATTGAGATTTGCCAATAAATGTAAAATTCAATTCCTTACCTGGAGGGGTTTTCATCGTTCAATTGGAAAAGTCCAAAGGTTGGATGGTTATAATCTTCCAAAGAGTAGGAGAGCTTTTCCCATTCATAGTCACAACTGTTTGGGATGTAATTTTCTTGAAATTGTTGTTTGATCTTCCTTGCATTCTTTCATTTGTAATGAAGATGGTTGAGGTACTCTGTAGATTGCAATTTATTCATGCAAATACAGAGAAGCTACTTAAAGAGGCAGATGGTCGCTGTCCTTATTGGTTAACCATTGTTTTCCCCACCATGATCAGGCTTGCGCGAGCTGCAACTTTAGATGTGTTATTGATGAAGATAATGGTTTTGTTTTGATGGTGGCATATGAAGGAGAGAGGGTGCATGAGTAGTGTGAAAATGAAGAATTCAAATCTTGATAATGTATTTCTAAGTATGATGTATTTCTTCATCAATCATCAGACAGAACTTTAAATAGACAACTATTTTGTTGGTAATGTGCTTTCATGAATGGATTAAAATGATTGATTGTATTTGAATGAATTTTTATCTGTATTAGCTTAGATGAATGGCTATGGCTTGCTACGGACTAAAACTGTATTATTTTCTATTAGCTACGGCTTTTAATCGTAGCCTTTGACCCTTTTTTTTTTTTTTGGTAGTGGTGGGTGTAGTTGTGGTTTCCAATTTTCCTTAGTCATGTATTTCAATTCCTTTCTCATGATGATACCAGGTAACATCAGTATAATTTGGAAATTGTGGCTTTTATTAAATTGAACCTTCAAATTCCAGTTCAATTCTGCATCCAAATCCTATAGCTCGTTCTTTTTTCTTCTTCTTTTTTTTTTCCTTTTTTTCTTATTTCCTTTCTTTTCAAATAATATGTTTTTTTTTTTTTTTTTTTTTTTTTTTTTTTTTGTCTTTTGGCTTTTCCCTTTTCCTTTCAGTTTGGCGGTGGGGGCAAGGTTTGGGGAAGACAAATTGTCCACATGGAAAGAAACTTTCACCCTAGTATGTAGCTACATTAGTCTATCTCATTTCTTGAAGGGACGACCTTAAAAAGGAGGTTGAAAATCCATCAGAATGGTTAGATATGCTTTTATTAATGTAAATACTGTATTGTGTAAATTTATTTTTTGACCTCGAGTCAAGTTGAACGAGCTAATCGAGCTAGCTCAGTTCGTGTACACCTCATGGCAAAATGGATGACACGGGTAAAATGCATACATAACAACGAATGCATGAATATTTCCTGAGAAAGCCTTTCACAAGAAGTTTCTGTGCTGAAAACTTAGGTGGGGGCCACCCTAATGTTTGTTTGTAAGGAATCAGCCGTCCATCTGCTTTTTAGCTCATTTTAGGGCAAAAAGAGCCGGATCTAAGACTCAAGTGGGCTAAAAACATGGGGATTGAAATATTCGTGGAGCCACATAAGTTTTGAATTAGTATAATATTTATGTTTTTCGTTCATCCCAGTAGGAATGACATTATTAACAGTATGGATTGGATGTAAACATCACTATCAACCCCAACCAGGGAGGTTTCAATGATAGGAGTTTCCCTACCCAACTTTTCCTTTTATGCGGTCTACTTGAGTCTTGGATCCTGCTAACTTTTGATCCCAAGTTCTAAAATAAGCTCACAAAACTCATGGACGGGATAGATTTCTCATCAACATTACAGTGGGACCATGTAAGTTTCCAACGCAGGAACTTCCTTTAGCCAGAAATCCGCGTCCCATAACCACGGGACACATAGTCCTGCGACCACAGACGTTGGTGGTGGCAGGTTGACCACGTAATCCACGTCCACGGTTGCGTGCTACTCCGCCTGTCTTTAGTTGGTAACGGGCAGGAGCTTTGAGTGGTCAATGTGATGTATGGGTATTATCCACACCTTCCATCTATTTTTTCCTAACATTTTAGTAAATAAGCCCCAAACTGAGGCACATCCAAAACAGATGCAGACTACACAATGGGAATTAAACTCTTACAGTTGAAAACTTCTTGCGGGCTACATAAGTTTTGGATGGAGCTGATATTTTTATTTTCTCTTCATCCAGGTATGTAACTTTATGAATAGGTTGGATGGAAAATAAACATCATGGTGGGCCCTAAAAAAGTTACAACAGTGAGAATCATTATCACCGCTGCTTCCTGTGGTGTGGTTCGCTTGAGCCTTTGATCTTCCTAATTTTTAGACTTATAGCCTAAAATGACATGGACAATATGGATGAACGGTGTGGATAAAACCCATACATTGCAGTCGATTCTCTAACCCATGCCCAGCATGCAAATAGTGATTCTCTGAGCATTCATTCACCTACGAACCATCCAAATTTACTTTATTTTTTGTTATCATTGTAAGATCTGGATGCGGAGCATTGGATACGAAGGACAGATGAAAAGATGGCTTACTTTGTTGTATTGCCATTGTTGTGAAATGGGATTGGCCAGATCTTCTTCTCCCTGGAAGGCTCCACACGAATTGGTAATCCCAATTCTACTGAGACATTGTGTGAGTATCTCAATATTAGTACACCACCTCTTACACGAATTTGGATGTATCACAACTTAGCGGGGTTCATCAGTGCACCCGGTAAATAAGGCCCACCTTATAGAGTTCTTATAATTATATATATGGCCAATGTATCATCATTCAAGAAGTGTAATGAAAGAGGGAGCAAAAGGAAGTAGCAATGGTAATTGCATTGAAGAGAGGCGTTTGTATATTTGTAGGAATCTTTGTAATGCCTTTTGGGAGTTTTATTTATGGTGGGCGTTGTGAAAGAGTGAGACAATTGCACTCATGCAATAACACCATTGCACAATGCTCTGAAGAGAAAGTGGAAATATACATGGACTCTGAAATCGGTGCAAGGTTTCTTGCTGAGGGGGGGAAGATCACGAATCGTGCATTAGATAAAAACAGAGCTGCAGCAGGCATGCCACGGGGAAGAGGTTATACTGGTCGAGGATGCAAGAAGCAGTATCAATGCAGGGGTTGATGATAGAATCTCTCTCTATGATAGATCGTCAGTTCAACCAAGCATGTGTGAGATCCGAGCCAATCGTGAGGTAGGTCTGCTGTGAATATGGGTTGACTAAATAATCCACTTGTATCTCACCAAGTGTACCACACATGTGGGAAGGCTTGATTTTTGTGACTGGGTACATTCAAGAGGAGCCCCTCTTGACTAATGGCCAGATCTTGCTCACAAGTTTCATTTCTCAAGTGTAGTTCTTGAAATTGTCTCAAAAATCTATGTATTTTTTGGTTTGGACATGTGCTTAATCTAATGTTTTGAATTTCCTGTATTGATTACCATACACAGTGTTTTGTTTCATTAGTTATGATCTAGTTATGCTTTTTCTGTGTATGTGTCACATACAGAATATCTCATCAGTCCAAATGGGGAGCCACAGCTGGTAGAAAAATCAGGGCCATTCACTCATTAGGTAGCCAGCAACAATTCACTAATTGATAAAATCTGGATGTCCATTGATATTGTTGTCGTCCCTCTATGGGGACCGGCCAGATTTTCACTTCAAGTGATCATTATGGTGTGGCCCACCTTTTGTATGGATAGTATATTCTACAAATCTGATATGTGGATGGGAAAACATGGTTGTATTTGTTGGTACTTGGTTTTTGGCAGTTGGAATGTGAGCGTGTCATAATTGAATTTGTAGACCAAGATCTGATTAGATCGATCGCTTATTCAGCCACTTGCTCAATGTGTAAATATGATCAGGCAATATTTGAAAGGTAGGGTTTGTCCTCTAATGATAGATTATACTATAGACTTCTATATGAAATGACTTTTCAATACATATAAAGAGAAATAATGAGATTAGGATTCTTATGGTCGGTCATGAATAATAGCCGTAAAACACTTCTTTCCTTATGCAGAACTAAATCCAGTATGCGAGTGTAAATTCAAATTAAAGTTAAGATTATCGGCTACTTGATTAATGCTATGGATTACACTAACGAATGTAATATACTTGGAAGAAAAGTAGAATGATTACACTAAGGAGTGTAATTAACCGATAATTGAAGGATAATTGAAAGATAATGTTTGACTTTGATTAGGTTGGTATAAGACGAAATCTTCATGTTGAACCAGTTTGCTATATATAACCTTAATTAGGCCATCTAGGTCCTTCCCACGTTCTGACAGTTACTATAACCACTCGACACTACTTGGCCTTCTCTGTTTCTTCTTGTCATCTGTTCTGTAACTACTTCTTCATGATTACTCTTCCATCCACCATTTAAACAATAACATGGCATTGTTTAATTTGCTCTAGTTATATTACCAAAAAAATCCCTTCGTACATCTCTGCAAATCTTCAAACATATCACGCAAATCCATGTAGATCACACGTAACTTACTTTAATTTATTCTCATAAGGAATGGCGATAATAGCGATGGACTCTATTACTTATGAATTATGATATAAAGCCATTGCATCTTATCATTTTTGCATTTGGTGACCAGATCATAGGGACTATTCAAGTGACCCATCAAGACGGAATTTGATTGGGCGATATGCCACCATCAAATATGGACCTGTTTAAATGGGTACTTAGATGAACAACTTTTGAACATTCTTTGTGTGGGTCCATCTCTCATAGCAGCATGTGACTCGATCAAATCACACCACATGAGATTTTATGCAATCCACTTTGAATTTGGAAGAAAAAGGATAAAGATGAAAAGGGAGCATTGCATTGCATACATTGAGGGGACAGTTCTAAAGTCTCACTGACTTAACTTGAAACTTAGATGAGTCAACTGATCTGGCTCAGTGAGATTTGAAGCTGAGTCTATGGGAAGTCCGAGCTGGTCCTACCTCAGCCCAGACTTAGAGAGATTCGTAGAGTTGACCCAATGGCTCAATAGACCGAGACCATTCTGAACCGGTTCTTCTTATGTATGTACATAAAAAATGGTAAAGGCCCACCCAAGATGTATTATTGTATTTGAAAAGGCATTCGAACTTACGTAATTGCCCTTCCTTTTTTATTATAAAAGTCTGTATTTTCGAATAATTACAAGGGTATTTCTGTCATCTAAAATAAGTGAGTTCACGGGGGAATAGTTGCTGCTTCCATAACATGACAACAAGCAATAGACTCCCATGTTAGTTTCTCATCTGGGAAAAATGGTGGTGACTCATTCTGCTCACACGTGGGACTGATTTACAGCAATCCTGACCATCCAAAATCATCACGGATAAAACATATTTCTAAAGTCACCCTGATCCAATTAATGGCTGTCAAATGGATGACAAAAAAAAAAATATTACGTGATGCTAATTTGATTTGAAATATCAGAGGTTTAGTTCTGTATTCTAAGTTCCAAGTGTGACGCACACAACGGACATCCGTGATCTGTTTACGTCACCAAGTTGTGTGGGCCCCACCAAGAGTATGTGTTATATCCACACCGTCCATCCATTTTTTGAGATAATTTTAAGATATGAACCCAAAAATTAAGCAGATCCAAAGCTCAAAGTGTAGTCCACCACAAAAAGTAGTGGGGACAATAATTTCCACCGTTGAAACTTTCGTAGGGCCAACCATAATGCTTATTTGCCATGTAGCTTGTTTATAAGGTCACACAGAGACTTGAACTTCTGTAACTCGAAAAGTTTTTAACGGTAGACTTTCAATTCTCATGAGGTATGTGTTATATCCAAACCGTCCATCCATTTTGTGAGCTCGTTGTAAGGCTTGAGACTAAAAATAAGATAGATCTAATGATCAAGTGGACCACAGTGAAATAAGTGGGGGATTGAACGTCTACCATTGAAACCCTTTTTGTGGTTCACATAAATTTTGGATCAATATGAAATTTGTTTTTACTATTCATCCAGGTCCTTGTGGCCTTATGAACAGATAAGATGGAAAATAAACGTTATGGTGGGCCCTACAAAATTTTTAACGGGGAAAATCATTATTTCCACTTCTATTTGTGGTGTGGTCCATTTGATTTTTGAATACGATTTATTTTTTGGATAGTACTTGAAAATGATCTCAAAAATGGATGAACAGTGTGGATATAATTAATACATCATTATGGGGCCCATGTAACTTTGATCTCCTTTGAACCGTTCGTACAACTCGGAGCTCGAGGAGCTTCAGCCAGCCAGCCAGCCAGCTATATAGCTGGTGTGTGTGGTACACCAGCTAATCCGCTTCCTATGTAAGGTCCTAGAATCAGATGTAAAGCGAAAAGAGAGAGAGGCTACAATGGGAAAAGAGATGAGAAGAGGAGTTCATATCATTGTAGGAATCCTTGTAATACTCTTTGGGAGTTTTATTGGTGGTGGGATTTGTGAAAGGAGTGAGAAAGATGCAGTATGCAATGGATCAATTTCAGAATGCTACGAAGAGGAAGAGTTCTTCATGGACTCTGAAATCAGCAGAAGGGTTCTATCAGGGAACTATATTACCTACCCCGTGTTCGAACCAAACAATCCTGTCAACGGTGGTGCGGCACGGGGTCAAGCCTACACGCGAGGTTGTCTGAAGATTTACCAGTGCAAGGAATGACCAGCCATAGCATGAGGATAAAGACCCCTCTCAAACTCAAGCCTATCTTCTCTGGTTCAGCCTCAAACTGGCACCACGTTATACTATTGGAGGGTGTGTGGGTGCATCTAGCTTGTATGGAGGTTATGGAGGTGTAAACGTTACAACTCTTCTTCTCTGTATGTTTTGTGCAATGTTTTACTATTTGCTACAACAGCAGTTTGATTCCTACCTTACTTATGTACACGTGATAATGTAACATGCATGTGTAAGATCCGAGCCGTTCATCATGTTGGTCCCCTATCAAGTGTGAATTTCCTTGATAGCTTAATGATAAACACCATCTTTGGAACTCCGACGAGCCAATTATGCGTCTTTTATATAGAGAGAGAAGGAAGAGGAATGCTCATCTGGGCACTCGAGAGAACTTTTTGAGAACTCATTTCGAAACCCTAGGATCTTGCTTTTACCCTGATCCAAAACTTTTGTAGGCCGTAACGAAAGAGAGGAAAATCAAGGGAGGAATTTATTTCCTTTTGCCATGGCCCACTAGATTTTTGGATTAGGTTAAAAGTTGGGCCCTATGGGTTTCATGGGATTTTGGATTGGGTGAATGGTTCAAATTTTAGGCTCTTGTCATGGGAAATGAGTTCGCAAAATGTTCTCACGAGAATTGGTGAGAACTGGGGAGTTTCGTGAGAACTTTTTGAGAGCTCATTTCCGGTGATATGAGCTCGAAATCTAAACCGTTCACCTTATGCATAACCCCATGAAATCCCTAAGACCTAACTTTTACCCTGATCCAAAACTTTTGTGGGCCATAACGGAAGAGAGAAAAATCAAGGGAAAAAACTATATCCTTTAGCTACCAGAAAAAGGGATAAAAGCTACGAATAAAAACTAAAAACTGTAGCTAAATCTCTGTAGCTACAGTTATCGTCCGTAGTAGGACCGTAGTCGTAGGTGCTGTAGCAAGTCGTCTAAAAGTTAGAGCTACGAATTTAATCCGTAGCCATAATATTAATAGCTACAGATATATCTGGTAGCCACACTTTCTTTAGCAAAAGGGTACATACAGCTACGGATAATATTTGTAGCTAAAATTATGCTAGATCCGTAGCTATATGCTCAACTAAGCAATAGCTACGGTTTTTAATCTAGAGCTACCTTTAATAGCCATAGTATTTTCTTTTTAAAAAAGGAAACAGTAATGGCGTCTTACCATTGCTAGTACACTCCCTGACAGATCAATTTATATAAAAATTCCAAATTCAACAATAAAAGAAACCAGTGCATGCACAAAAAATAAGATTTGGTTTTTCTTTCCTCTTCTCATTAACCATTGTTTGGATGATCAGATCTTACAATCTTGGGGATCTTTAAAGCATCCTCAGTCTAACTTTAAGCATGCATCATACTGATGGCTTGGATGACTGACCAGAATTACACATATAAAGAATGTTGCACCCCAGTCAGTGTGGCATGGGCCAAATCTCATGCTGGTGCATTCATACATCAAGTAATTACTTTTTTTTCCTATGCCTAAATTCCAACTCTTGATTACCATTGTCATTCCTCATGACAAAAATTTTAAAGGCACGTGAAGAGAATAAAGCATAATGTAATTAAGAAAAGGTTCCCGTACTTGCATTTCATGAAACAATACAAAACAACAGTAGTACAATGAAACAAACACCCAAAACAACAATCTATGAATCTAAGAACCCTATCGTAATTTAACTGAAAGGAACCCATAGAAATCTCGAATTGAGGAAATGTGATCCCGATGGAAGTGTTTTCACTTACCGGTCAGTGATGAAAGAGAAGACGACGTCGTTGGAGTGGCTGGAGATGGAGAGCCGACGAACGAAACTGCAGCTTCTGGTGACAAGTATCTGAAGCATTTGATCCACTTGCTCTGGCTTACGCTGGAGGCTCCATTCCTCAATGTTTATATCTTGCCAGCAATAAGGCCCTGAAACTGCTATAGCCCAAGACTTGCAGATCGTTGGAACAACGGTCAAGATCTCTTGAAGAGAGAGATGGTTGAATCAGGTCTTCCCAGCAACGGAATTCGCCAGTACCTGCCATATTATCTTCCTCTACAGAGAAAAAGAAACAGAACCCACTTTCTATCAGTTGCTGAGAAAAGACCAAATGGAACAAAAGAAGAGAGATCAAGCAGGGGAAATAAAAGAAAATGCAGAAAATTTGAAAAATGCCTGTCCAATTTCTAGCCACCCAGATGAAAATGCGAAGAAACCAAGATCCAATTACAAGAACATGAAAGAAGACAAAAGATTAGAAAAAAAAAAAAAAAAAGAAAGAAAGAAAGAAAGAAAGTAATTTCTTTAAATTGTATGGTGTGATTCTTCTCCTATTTCTTCTATAGTGGCAGTCAGTCCAACTCTTTAAATTGTATGGTGTGATTCTTAAATTGTATGGTGTGATTCTTCTCCTATTTCTTCTATAACTTCTTTTTTTTCTTCTATAATAGTGGGTCAGTCCAACTCTTTAAATTGTATGGTGTGATTCTTCTCCTATTTCTTTTATAACTTCTTTTTTTTTCTTTTCCTTCTATAACTTCTTTTTTTTTTCTTTTCCTTCTATAACTTCTTTCTTTTTCTTTTCCTTCTATAACTTCTTCTGCCATATATCACACCTTCTATACATTTGAAAATAGATCAGTTGTGATATGGAAGGGTAGGAGGCATAATAATATGTTTGCTACTAAGAGAGGACCAACTTTTCAGCAATTTTCCAGTTCAATGATTATCCAGCACAGAGGAATATAGTGGCCTTTTGTAGAACTCAACAAAGATTTTCAAATATCATGCACCCGTATATTGATATAACAGCTTCTATGTCACACCTATAATACTGGCCAATCAAGCTAAGGTGTCAATATCATTTCAACTTTTCTATTTCCAGTAGTTTATGTTGATAACACAAGGGCAAATTTGGAGCAAAACTTAAAAAAGAAGAAAAAATAAGATACACACACGCACACGCGCGCGCGTGCACACACACACACACACACCACTGAAGGGAAATCTCACCAGTGAGTGATTGAGAAGCAAAGTTTTAAGTCACAAGTGAGTTAGCTAGAAGCGCAGCTATAAGTCACAGCTTTTCAGCAATTTCACTTACCTGTAAACAACTTACACATGAAACTCACTTTCAGGTGATGCGTTTACAACTCAAAAAAGTTATAGTCATCCAAACAGATAGTGGGTCAGGCTTGGCTTAGAAATGGCTCATTTAAGTAAATGGTTTGGACTTGGGTTGAACTCTACTTGACTCGAGCCACCCATATAGCTCACCAATGGGTTGAGCCAGATGACCTGAACCAGCCCAGAAGATCTGAGAATATACATCTGTGGTACTAACAATTTCCCCTTCATTATGCTCATTCATAACTGTCCACTATGCACATGGCCTGTTATGACTAGTTTATGATACCATGGTTTCAGTGCTGGCATGCATTTTATGAGGAAACCCAAACATACCAAACAGAAATTAAGAAAATCTCCATGATACTGGAAAAGCTCTATTTTATGAGGAACCCAAACAGAAATTACAGTAAGTGCTAAATTCTGTAGTGGAAATCTTTTTTGAGATAACATATCTTTGATTGATGAAACAGCCAAAGAACAACTGTGAGATCCAAATCAATGGGAAGACACCATCAACAAATTGAAGCAAGAAATTTTCTAAAATAAACAAGAGTCTCAAATCTCATTTACCTGTTTCTGAAAGCATAGGACATACGAAATATCTACAACGTCGATTTCATCAATTCCTCATTAAATGGAACAAAATTGGGCTTTCCCTGTGTAGTACCAGAACTGCAACAAACAAATATTTTGCCTCAGTTCGCTGATCATATGTTCAAAGTACAGGAAGCAAAAGCAGATTCAGAAACAAGACCTTAATGATATGGTTGTTTTGGGTCTCCCAGTAAGTATAGGTGACAAGTCTCCATCTGCAATTCTTTGCAAATTTGAATCTAAATCTGGAAGAGTAGCCAATGGTACACCAGACATATGAAACAGCTTGCTGTTCAGACACAAATTGCATACTGGCATTGTCAGTAGCAAGTCGCTACTAGACAGTGCTCTGTGGGCCATTCACTTGTACTTTTCTGTCTGGAGATCCAAGGATGCAGGTTATAGAAACATATATAATCAATCAGTTTCTTACTTCAAATGCTACAGAATGTTACACAAAACATAAAATGCAGATTTGAAAGCAATGAATAACTTGAAAGAAAAAATAATAATAATCTGATAGCATAGTAAATGATCTAACATTTTCCTATTCCTTGGTTAATGTGTTCTGCTCCATTGATGAAGTCAATGTACAGCTGCTGTCTCCAACAAGAACAAGGGGCTGAGAACAAGTGGCCAATGGAAATGGTGTACAACCTGTTTCTGTTAAGGAATCCACCTTTAGTTGAAATGATTGGATAGACCATCAATGTCGGACCACGATCAAACAGAAATAAAGAAGCAATCCTTGGAATCAAACCTATCTGATCTGCAACAGATGAGATGTCATTGGCCTCCAAATACTCTACCCCTTCCGAATTTTCAGCATCATAACTGTTTGCAGTAAATCTGTCAAGAATCTGAGTCACGGACTGATAGGTAGTTTCACAGTGAACTCATTAAAGATGTAGTCTAATGAGGAATTGTAGATGAACAATGCCAATAGAGTTTGGTTAACTTTCCTTTTTTCTTAGTTCACTTCAAGTGCAATCCATTATTACTGGATTTACCTAATTGCTCTGTGTTCTGAAGTCCTCTATAGACAATCTTGAATCAAGAACCACTATATCACAACTTTCCATCTGGGGAAAATATAGGCCCCTCCTTTTAGTATGCAAGGAAAATTGGTGGCAATGGTAAATACCAGCTGTCAAAAGATAGCTAGCTACCTACAAGAAAACTTCCAATTCTACCCTACAGAGGTCTCAGGTACCTTCACATTAATGTGGCATTCAGAAGCCTTTGGGTTTGGATAACAAGCATCCATACCAAACAAATATGCTGCTCTTACCTTTAATGAAAGAAAAAGAGAAGGAAAAGATAAGTTCTAAGTCTTTACCATTTCAAATGAGTGGCTAAGCATTTATTATTGGCAAAAGATAATCGAAACTAGAACCATAACCTCCTGACTAAAACAAATTGACAATTTATTGCAAACTAATCACTAGTTGCTCTGTTTGTATGATCACCTGAGTTCAGATTATTTCACAACAGATCCGAGTTAAGGTTTAGAGAAGAAGCCTACCAAACGAACATCACACATACAGTCACTTAGGAATTGTCATTTTCTTTCTTTTTTCCCATTTTCTTTATTCTAAGCTTGTTAACAAGATAAAGGTTGTTTTGATGCACGGAGTTCTAAATCCAACAGAGTCATATCCAGTTTTTATGTTTTACTACCAAAAAAATGATCGAAGGCTACGGACCATTCTATCTTTTGGCTACAGACATAAACCGTAGTTATATTACCACGACTTAAAACCTTAGTTGAAAATGACCAAACCTTAGCTAAAAGCTATTTCCACTACACTTAACTACACCTTGTGACAGGCCCATAATGGACTCTACGACGGCCATTAAAATGTATGTTCTCCATCTAATATTTTTTTTTCCTTTATCCATGTCTATGTGATCTTATGAACAGTTTGGATGATAAATAAACATCACTCCGGACCCTACAAAGGTTTCTTTGGTGGAAATCATTATTTCCATTGTTTCCAGTGGTGTGGTCCACTTGAGCTTTAGATACGCTTAAAATTTGGGATCACCCCCTAAAAGGAGATGGAAAAATCGATGAACGATGTGGATAAATCGCATACATTCACAATGGGCCCACCACAATTTAGTCAGTACAATAAAAGCCTACTGAGTAACTCAGTACGCAATTAGATTTCGTTAATGTTGTTAAGTTTCGTGAGCCCTACCATGATGTATGTGTTATATCCACAACATTCATTACATTTTGGTGACATCATTCTATAACATGGGTAAAAAATGAGGGAGATCTAAATCTCTAGTGGACCACACCACATAAAGCAGTGGGACAATGATGCTTACTGTTAAAATCTTCGTATAAAACCTATCATGATGTTTATTTTCCATCCAACCTGCTCATAAGGCTACACGGGGTTGGATGATGGGAAAGCACAAATATAAGCTTGATCCAAAACTTATGTGGCCCCCAAGAAGTTTTTGATGGCAGATGTTTAATCTCCGCTGTTTTCTGTGGGGTGGTCTACTTGATATTTGGATCTGCCTTATTTGTTTGGGACACGACCTAAAATAATATTTAAAAAAAAATGGATTGTTATTGCCTAAGGATATTGGGTGGGGTCCAATGGGATGTTTTTTAGAAAATTTTCAGGACATGCGACAAAAAATGAAGTGTATCCAACACTTAAGTGGACCACACGAGAAGAAACATTGGGAATACAGTGAGAAACGTTGAAGCATTCTTATGGCCATAAAAGTTGTGTCAGGCTATCTTTTCTGTGTTTTCACTTCATCCCATTGGGAATGACCTTATAAACGGTTTGGATAGCATATAAACATCAAGGTAGAGAGCCTAGGAAGGTTTCAACGGTACGAATTTCTTTTACCAATTTTCCCTCTCGTGTGACCCACTTGATCTTTGTATCCATCTCATTTTAATTTGGTGGAACATCCTAAAATGACCTCGCAAAATGGATGGACAGAATGAATTTCTCACATACATTGCAATGGGCGCACTAAAAAAAATGGATGGCCTATGTGGATATAACACATACACCATAGTGGGGCCCGCAAAACTTGGTGATGTCAACACACCACCGAAGTTGGTGGCGTGTGGCACACCATGCAATCCGCTTCCGATATGACACCTCTCTCTCTCTCTCTCTCTCTCTCTCTCTCTCTCTCTCTCCTGCTAAAGGACCAAAAGACCTTTCTTTGTGAAGAGAAATGATGGGGATGTTGGGAAAAGTGATCTACACCGTTGGATTCCGAGTTCGGGAGACCTGGCAAACCGTTGATCACTTCAGCTGTGCCGCCTCAAGGCAACTTCGTACTACTTCCAAGTTCCAAGAGCAATTGTGAAGGCATCGAACACTCGTGATAAGGATGATTTTGTGGCTCCTCAATTCTGATGCACAAGAGGACGTATTGTGGTCGATAACGTCTTCCTGAGCAAATAACTATTCCAAATCCAAGGAACTTCTCTAAAATCTTTACAGAGATACTCTAATCCATGACAAAAATAACAAAATAGAATAATTGTCATAAATTTGTAATAAATTGATTGATGATTAAAACAAGCTTACAAGCTTATTAAATAATGACATGAAACCTAGTAAGAAGTTTTGGAATTAAACTACAACTAAAACTCTTACAAATTGTGACCTACTATAAATAGTAAACTTACTATTTATAGACGATGGTGATTCCTACTAGTCATCAAGGTTTTCGGGCAAAAATAGTAAGTGTCCTGTTTGGCCCAACCATGTGATTCTCCTAATTATTTTAAGCACTTTTCATGTTGGATGCAACTCTTAAAGCCCAATGGATGAAGAGTTATTGTAACATCCTGAATTTTCACTATTTTGGATTGTAAAAAATTATTATTATTATTATTATTTTATATAACTAGTCCACGCCGTCACTTACTGATCTTTGACGCTTGAGGTGAGCCTATACGTAGGTGATACCAGTAAAAAATTGCACAAATTCGATTAATCAACCGTATGAAGCCAACGAATCTGCCTGATCACTTAAACATCAAGTCTAGCCTTGTAAATTATTTATCTAGGGGTCAAATCTAACAAACCTAGCATTGATTAATCAAGACAATCATAATTAAATTAAAGATCCACCCAACATCGAGCCAGCTATGGCCTGGATCTTAACTAACAGACCAAGTTAACCTATTTACTCATTTAGCCTAAGAACTAACGGCTTACGGTAATTATGACTGAATCACCATTTTTGCTAATTTTGAATAGGCTACACTGTGAACTTAGTTAATCCAGACCCTAACAACTGCGCCTAAGAAATCTCCTTACCTAATTCATTCAAAAAATACCCCGATTATCCGAACAAGCTTCAGATCGCTCGTTAGTAGCACACTAGTTCCGAAATTATAGAATAATGTTCATCTCACTGGGCTTGACGTCCATTACGAGTGGCAAACTAAGAAAGTGCCCAAAACTACTTAACTTAGACTAGAAGCCAAGTGCTTGAAACATGCGAATCCCCTAAGCTGAAATATGAAAACTTAAGTGAAATAGACCTTACTCTCTTTCGCGAAGTTACGAATTTCCAACCGTTAAATTGCAATCAAACTTGGCCTATGAGTTAGGGATATTTCCCTGCTCATATCTGTATAGTTGGGGCCCTGATCGAACATCGGTGACCGTTGATCGCAAATCAGGCCCCCGCGGCTAATCAACTCATCCGTTTGCCACCAAACTTAGAACAACCCTTCATCTGACCATGGGGCACCTGCTTCATGACACAGATGGGCTAGGAGGTAACCCTGGGGACCAAAAATCTACCCACCAGGGGTATATACATTAGAACAAATCTCCCTAGGCCCAACTGGACTAATTTTCAGACTATATAAGCCCTTAAATTTCTCTCCCATACTTTCATACGAATTTTCTGCAAGTGGGGAGAATAGAGAGGGAGTAGAGGCTGAGAAAGAACTCAAGGAGACTGGAAGTTGAGAAATTTCCTCCCCCACCTCAGCCCCGCGCCGGAGCTTGTAACCCCACCGCTGCGGGAGCACCTCGCTAACAATCGGAAGGTATCCTTCCAACCCTCTTTTAGTTTTTAGTACATTAGGCTCCTTGCATGTATCCTAACATGCAAATCCTATTGGCATAGTGCTCCAACACTTCAATTCACGGGACCGACACCTTGGGAGCGGCTTCGCAAGCCGTCAAACCATTTTAGGTGAGGACCATTATCTTATGCAGTCATTTATCAAACCTAGGCTAATATTAATGAATTTCTATGAGAATTTTACTGTGCATGTTGTTTTCCAAAGGAAATAATAGTAGACATTCATTTTAATCAGATTAAACTTGACTAGAGGGAAAGTATTTTTGTTCCAAGCCATCTGATGTTTACCTTGTTTGATTTCCTTTCCACTATGAGAAATTTGAGTATAGCTCATCCCCAAACCTATGGTAATTTGGGGGAAATGTGCTGCATGCCTTCCATGTATATGAATTGAGATAATTGACTGCATAATTACTTGCATGCATGTTCAAATTTCCGCAATTAGGAATAGTATATATTACTCTTATAATATTAAGTGAATTGAAACCCTTAGATGCTTGCTTAGAACTCCCTTACAATTTCTGAAATTTTCTCTAACTGTGAGGCCCACTTTAATATGTTTTCAGAATATCCAATCCGTTCATCAATTTTTACACATAATTTTACTGTACAGCCCTAAAAATGAAGTAGATCCATTTTACAAGTGGACTACACCATAACAAACACTGGATATTAAACTCATATCATTAAAAACTTCTTAGGGCCCACAATAATTTTTACTTTCTATCCAACCTGTTAGCAAGGTCACACGCACTTGGATAGTCCAAGAGAAAACAAAAATATCAGCTTGATCCAAATATTTTGGCCCCAAGAAGTATTTAATGGTCAATCACCACTTCTTCCTGTGTTGTGGTCAACATGAGAATTGGATCTATGTCTATTTTCATGCCAGAACCTAAACTGAGTCGGAAAAACCGATGCACGGCGTGGATTTTAAAAAAAAAAAAAACACATGCATCAACGTGGCCCACAGTCAGGGAAAGACCGATTAGAGTGTTACCCAAGTTACACGTAAGCCTGACTCGGATTGTGTGGATTGCGTAGCATAGAACCTTATGGGTACGGTGTTGATGTCGTAAAGTTTCTGTGATCTATATGTTATATCTACACCGTCCATCCGTTTTTACAGATGAGTTCTGGGGAATTATCCAAAAAATGGCAGCTTAATGCCATAAAAACACATACTCATTTTTTAGCTCATGCCATAAAATCATCTGGCAAAATGAATAGACGGCGTGGATAAAAACGCATACATCATCGATGGACCTCCATACTGGAGGGGCCACCACCATGACTTAGAAAGCCCGCAGAGTATGAAATTAAGTTTTTATCTCGATCAAAGGCTAAAGGAAACTATATGATCCGCGGAGTCAAAGACATGAATTGTATCCTCCAGCCTTGAAGACCTTAAACCGGTGATCCAGACCATTGAACGGATGGGGCCCAGTGTAAATAGGACAGATCCCAAATATCTCCAAGATAAGAAACTCATAATGGACCATCCTAATGTCTTTTTTTTCTTTTTTTTTTAAACTACTGAATGTACGGCTGTTATATATCTTCCTAACTATCTATTTCGAGGATACAATTAAAGGGCTAGGTTTGTCCCAAACCTCTGTAAACGGTCAATTTACCTGATGATGATATTTGCTTCATTTGGATGCATTGAATCTGTAAAGTATGTACAGACAAACGAGTAGGTCTAATCTTACACGTGTGTGATTCAGTTCCGTGTGTGAGGCTAGTACACTTTCATCCACACCATCCATCCATTTTCCCAGCTTATTGTAGTGAATGATCTCAAAATAGAAGCGTATCCAAGTCTCAAGTGGACCACACCACAGGATACATTATGGATAATGATGTCCACTGTTGAAACCTTCCTAGGGTCCAAAATGACGTTTATTTATCGTCCAGAAATCGTGACCAAGGTAAAACACAAATATCAGTTTCGTCCAAAACTTTCGTGGCTACCAAGACTTTTTTGACGGTATGGATTCAATCCCCACTGTTTCCTTAGTGTGGTCTACCTGAGCTTTTGATATGATATTATAGTTTAAACTGAGGTGGCAAAACCAGGGGTGTACATCGAGTCGAGCTGAGGCCAGCTTGACTCGGATATGCCACTAGCTGACCTAGCTTGAGCTTGAACTCGGCTCAGCTCAGTCCTCGAGCTTGATTGGCCAGCTGGGTTCAGTTCGGTCAGCAACTCGCCAGTTCGCATATGCAACATTTTTACAAACATCTGGACTGCACATTCAAAATCTCATTATATTTAAGACAATAGCAATGATTTTACCGGTATTTTATCAAACACCTTCTAATCAACATAAAAAAAAAAAAAAAAAAAAAAAAAAGAAAAAAAAAAAAAAGGATATTGGTTTCATATACATACCTTCCTTGCCACTGAATGTGACCGCTGGAAAATTTGTGCCCGCACTGATTTTGTTATTTTTCCTGTCCGATGATGGGAGTTATCAAACTAATTTAGATTGTTGATGCAAAGTAGACTTAGAGTTGCCGCTAGCCACTTAACTCGAAATCTCACATTTGACTAGAACCTGCAGAATACGTAAAGTTAAAGAATTCAAAGCTTCTCTTACTTTAAATTGACTCATGATCTGCTATTTGAGATTCTGAATAAGAGACATCGGTTACAAAGATGAAAGGTGTTAAGAACCCTCTTTGCCCATACGGATGTATGGTCTTTACTTCGTATGGTAAAATAATCTTAAGGGATGGAATGATAAGATCGATAGAACTAGGCAGACCCGAATTTCTAGTGTGGCAAGGTCAGAAAATTCGGCAAACCACGTAGCATATGTCCAAAGAGTATCTAAAGGGATTTTTAAACAGATAATGATGATGGTGGAATATGGACTAGGCCACCATGAGTTTCTGATGTGACAGAATCCAGGGTTCTGGCAAGTCACAGAGCATACATTCAATGATAGTCTAGAAGAGCAGGGAGGTTGAGAAGGGAAGTGATGATGCGATTTGATGGACTATGAATGCTAGTAATGATTATATGATCTTTGGCTTGTGCTTGAAAAGACTTGGATTTTTTAGATATTATAACCAAGTTTAGCTCAAGCGGATGTATGAAGCTAAGGATGGGTGAATAGGCTAGAAGGATAGGGATATGAAGGTTCAAGCGCTCCTCGCTCTTACTTGCTTACTCTCTCTTTCTCTTTTTCTCTAGAGATCTTGGTTTTCTTCCTCCTTACTCTCCTCTTTTTTCCTCTCTCTCATTTCATTTCCCCCTCTTAAAATGAGGAGAAGTGAAGGCTATTTATAGCCTTTTGAGATGGCATTTTGATAATTCTAAGGGTTTTGGAGGGTGAATGATGATGTGGCGACTTTAGATTGGTTGAGGGGTTGGTAATGCCACATGGTGCTTTCTTATTGGTTTTTGGGTTTGGTAGAATGGTAAATAAGGTATAGGGTTAACAGTATGGGAAAGTTGACTTTGGGAGGGAGAAACATCTGTATGCTCAGAGAGCACATTTGACGAGGCAGGGCGGTAATCGGATTACCGCCCAGCCACCGTTGACTCCGAACTCCACCTGGTGGGCTCTATTTTAGGCTCCAGGTATGGCTTTTTGGGCTTTTTGGGCCTTATGGGCTTCTTGGATTTTTGGGCTTTTTAGGTAACCTAAGTCGAGGTTTGGGGTAGGATGTGGGGTTCTGGTTCTATTCTTAGAAATCATATATGTCTTGTCAAGCTGTTATTCTGGGTGGAGTGTCTACAGTGAACAACATCAATATTAAAGTAATCGAGCCACCGAACTGGTTCAGTCCGAGTTCGATTTGAGTTGGGTTCGATCCGAGTCGAGTCAAGCTGGGGCCAGCTCGAACCCGGCTCGAACTCATTTTCGAGCTCAAAAAATCAGCTCGCCTCGTCTCGAACTTAGCTTCAAACCGAGTCGAATCGAGCTTTTTCGAGTCCAGTTGAGCGAGCTAATCGAGCTAGCTCAGTTCGTGTACACCTCTGGCAAAATGGATGGATGACACGGGTAAAATGCATACATAACGACGGATGTATGAATATTTCCTGGGAAAGCCTTTCACAAGAAGTTTCTGTGCTAGAAACTTAGGTGGGGCCCACCGTAATGTTTGTTTGTAAGGAATCAGCCTGTCCATCTACTTTTTAGCTTATTTTAGGGCATGGTGCCAAAAAGAGCCGGATCCAAGACTAAAGTGGGCTGAAAACCTAAGGATTGAAATATTCGTGGAGCCACATAAGTTTTGAATCAGTATAATATTTGTGTTTTCCGTTCATCCCAGTAGGAATGACATTATTAATAGTATGGATTGGATGTAAACATCACTATCAACCCCAAGCAGGGAGGTTTCAATGATCGGAGTTCCCCTACCCAACTTTTCCTTTAGTGCGGTCCACTTGAGTTTTGGATCCTTCTAACTTTTGATCCCAAGTCCTAAAATAAGCTCATAAAACTCATGGACGGGATAGATTTCTCATAAACATTATAGTGGGACCCATGTAAGTTTTCAGCGCAGGAACTTCCTTTAGCCGGAAATCCGCGTCCCATAACCACGGGCCACATAGTCCTGCGACCGCAGACATTGGTGGTGGCAGGTTGACCACGCAATCCACGTCCATGGTTCACGGACGTGGACTGCGTGTGGATTGCGTGCTACTCCGCCCGTCTTTAGTTGGTAACGGGCAGGAGCTTTGAGTGGTCAATGTGATGTATGGGTATTATCCACACTGTCCATCCATTTTTTCCTAACATTTTAGTAAATAAGCCCCTAACTGAGGCATACATCCAAAACAGATGCAGACTACACAACGGGAGTTAAACTCTTACAGTTGAAAACTTCTTCCAGTCTACATAAGTTTTGGATGGAGCTGATATTTTTATATTCTCTTCATCCGGGTCTATGTAACTTTATGAATAGGTTGGATGCAAAATAAACATCATGGTAGGCCCTAGAAAAGTTACAACAGTGAGAATCATTATCACCACTGCTTCCTGTGGTGTGGTCAGCTTGAGCCTTTGATCTTCCTAATTTTTAGACTTATAACCTAAAATGACATGAACAATATGGATGAACGGTGTGGATAAAACCCATACATTGCAGTCGATTCTCTAACCCATGCCCAGCATGCAAATAGTGATTCTCTGAGCATTCATTCACCTACGAACCATCCAAATTTACTTTATTTTTTGTTATTATTGTAAGATCTGGATGCGGAGCATTGGATACGAAGGACAGATGAAAAGATGGCTTACTTTGCTGTATTGCCATTGTTGTGAAATGGGATTGGCCAGATCTTCTTCTCCCTGGAAGGCTCCACACGAATTGGTAATCCCAATTCTACCGAGACATTGTGTGAGTATCACAATATTAGTACACCACCTCTTAAACGAATTTGGATGTATCACAGCTTAGTGGGGTTCATTGGTGCACCCAACAAATAAGGCCCACCTTATAGAGTTCTTACAATTATATATATGGCCAATGTATCATCATTCAAGAAGTGTAATGAAAGAGGGAGCAAAAGGAAGTAGCAATGGAAATTGCATTGAAGAGAGGTGTTTGTATATTTGTAGGAATCTTTGTAATGCTTTTTGGGAGTTTTATTTATGGTGGGAGTTGTGAAAGAGTGAGACAATTGCACTCATGCAATAACACCATTGCACAATGCTGTGAAGAGAAAGTGGAAATGTACATGGACTCTGAAATCAGTGCAAGGTTTCTTGCTGAGGGGGGGAAGATCACGAATCGTGCATTAGATAAAAACAGAGCTGCAGCAGGCATACCTCGGGGAGGAGGTTATACTGGTCGAGGATGCAAGAAGCAGTATCAATGCAGGGGTTGATGATAGAATCTCTCTCTATGATAGATCGTCAGTTCAACCAAGCATGTGTGAGATCCGAGCCAATCGTGAGGTAGGTCTGCCGTGAATATGGGTTGACTAAATAATCCACTTGTATCTCACCAAGTGTACCACACATGTGGGAAGGCTTGATTTTTGTGACTGGGTACATTCAAGAGGAGCCCCTCTTGACTAATGGCCAGATCTTGCTCACAAGTTTCATTTCTCAAGTGTAGTTCTTGAAATTGTCTCAAAAATCTATGTATTTTTTGGTTTGGATATGTGCTTAATCTAATGTTTTGAATTTCCTGTATTGATTACCATACACAGTGTTTTGTTTCATGAGTTATGATCTAGTTATACTTTTTCTGTGTATGTGTCACATACAGAATATCTGATCAGTCCAAATGGGGAGCCACAGCTGGTAGAAAAATCAGGGCCATTCACTCATTAGGTGGCCAGCAACAATACACTAATTGATAAAATCTGGATGTCCATTGATATTGTTGTCGTCCCTCTATGGGGACCGGCCAGATTTTCACTTCAAGTGATCATTATGGTGTGGCCCACCTTTTGTATGGATAGTATATTCTACAAATCTGATATGTGGATGGGAAAACATGGTTGTATTTGTTGGTACTTGGTTTTTGGCAGTTGGAATGTGAGCGTGTCATAATTGAATTTGTAGACCAAGATCTGATTTGATCGATCGCTTATTCAGCTATTTGCTCAATGTGTAAATATGATCAGGCAATATTCGAAAGGTAGGGTTTGTCCTCTAATGATGGATTATACTATAGACTTCTATATGAAATGACTTTTCAATACATATAAAGAGAAATAATGAGATTAGGATTCTTATGGTTGGTCATGAATAATAGCCGTAAAACACTTCTTTCCTTATGCAGAACTAAATCCAGTATGCGAGTGTAAATTCAAATTAAAGTTAAGATTATCAGCTACTTGATTAATGTTACGGATTACACTAACGAATGTAATATACTTGGAAGAAAAGTAGAATGATTACACCAAGGAGTGTAATTAACCGATAATTGAAGGATAATTGAAAAATAATGTTTGACTTTGATTAGGTTGGTATAAGACGAAATCTTCATGTTGAACCAATTTGCTATATATAACCTTAATTAGGCCATCTAGGTCCTTCCCACGTTCTGACAGTTACCATAACCACTCGACACTACTTGGCCTTCTCTGTTTCTTCTTGTCATCTGTTCTGTAACTACTTCTTCACGATTACTCTTCCATCCACCATTTAAACAATAACATAGCATTGTTTAATTTGCTCTAGTTATATTGCCAAAAAAATTCCTTCATACATCTCTGCAAATCTTCAAACATACCACGCAAATCCATGTAGATCACACGTAACTTACTTTAATTTATTCTCATAAGGAATGGCGATAATAGCGATGGACTCTATTACTTATGAATTATGATATAAAGCCATTGCATCTTATCATTTTTGCATTTGGTGACCAGATCATCGGGACTATTCAAGTGACCCATCAAGACGGAATTTGATTGGGCGATATGCCACCATCAAATATGGACCTGTTTAAATGGGTACTTAGATGAACAACTTTTGAACATTCTTTGTGTGGGTCCATCTCTTATAGCAGCATGTGACTCGATCAAATCACACCACATGAGATTACTAGGCAATCCACTTTGAATTTGGAAGAAAAAGGATAAAGATGAAAAGGGAGCATTGCATTGCATACATTGAGGGGACAGTTCTAAAGACTCACTAACTTAACTTGAAACTTAGATGAGTCAACTGATCTGGCTCAGTGAGATTTGAAGCTGAGTCTATGGGAAGTCCGAGCTGGTCCTACCTCAGCCCAGACTTAGAGAGATTCGTAGAGTTGACCCAATGGCTTAATAGACCGAGACCATTCTGAACCGGTTCTTCTTATGTATGTCCATAAAAAATGGGAAAGGCCCACCCAAGATGTATTATTGTCTTTGAAAAGGCATTCGAACTTGACGAAATTGCCCTTCCTTTTTTATTATAAAAGTCTGTATTTTCGAATAATTACAAGGGTATTTCTGTCATCTAAAATAAGTGAGTTCACGGGGGAATAGTTGCTGCTTCCATAACATGACAACAAGCAATAGCCTCCCATGTTAGTTTCTCATCTGGGAAAAATAGTGGTGACTCATTCTGCTCACACGTGGGACTGATTTACAGCAATCCTGACCATCCAAAATCATCGCGGATAAAACATATTTCTAAAGTCACCCTGATCCAATTAATGGCTGTCAAATGGATGACAAAAAGTAAAATATTACGTGATGCTAATTTGATTTGAAATATCAGAGGTTTAGTTCTGTATTCTAAGTTCCAAGTGTGACGCACACAACGGACATCCGTGATCTGTTTACGTCACCAAGTTGTGTGGGCCCCACCAAGATGTATGTGTTATATCCACACCGTCCATCCATTTTTTGAGATAATCTTAAGATATGAACCCTAAAATTAAGCAGATCCAAAGCTCAAAGTGTAGTCCACCACAAAAAGTAGTGGGGACAATAATTCCCACCGTTGAAACTTTCGTAGGGCCCACCATAATGCTTATTTGCCATGTAGCTTGTTTATAAGGTCACACAGAGACTTGGATGAAGGGACAAAATCAATACCAAATTGATCCTGAACTTCTGTAACTCCATAAGTTTAATTTTAATGGCAGACTTTCAATTCTCATGAGGTATGTGTTATATCCAAACCGTCCATCCATTTTGTGAGCTGGTAGTAAGGCTTGAGACGAAAAATAAGACAGATCTAACGATCAAGTGGACCACAGTGGAAAAAGCAGTGGGGATTGAACGTCTACCTTTGAAACCCTTTTGTGGTTCACAAAAGTTTTGGATCAATATGAAATTTGTTTCTCCTCTTCATCCAGGTCTTTGTGGCCTTATGAACAGATTGGATGGAAAATAAAAGTTATGGTGGGCCCTACGAAATTATTAACGGTGAAAGTCATTATCTCCACTGCTGTTTGTGGTGTGGTCCATTTGATCTTTGGATCTGATTCATTTTTTGGATAGTACTCGAAAATGATCTCGAAAAATGGATGAACGGCGTGGATATAATAAATACATCATATGGGGCCATGTAACTTTGATCTCCTTTGAACCGTTCGTACAACTCGGAGCTCGAGGAGCTTCAGCCAGCCAGCTATATAGCTGGTGTGTGGTACACTAGCTAATCCGCTTCCTATGTAAGGTCCTAGAATCAGAAGTAAAGCGAAAAGAGAGAGAGAGGCTCTCCAATGGGAAAAGAGTTGAGAAGAGGAGTTCTTATCATTGTAGGAATCCTTGTAATACTCTCTGGGAGTTTTATTGGTGGTGGGAGTTGTGAAAGGAGTGAGAAAGCTGCAGTATGCAATGGATCAATTGCAGAATGCTACGAAGAGGAAGAGTTCTTCATCGACTCTGAAATCAGCAGAAGAGTTCTAGCAAGCACCTCTTTCACCTACGCCACGCTCAACAAAAACAACCCTGTCAGCGGTGGTGCGCCACAGGGTGGACAATACAAGCGAGGTTGTCAGAAGAGTTTGTACTGCAATCCTGGCTAACCCGCCAAAATATGAGGAGACAGACAGTTGATAAAGGGAAATGTCAGTTAAATAACGCCCTCTCAATCCAAAGCCTATTTTCTCTGATTCAGCCTCAAACTGGAACCATGTTATACTAATAGAGGGTGCATGAATGGAGGTGTAAGCGTTACAAGTCTTCTCTTCTCTGTATGTTTTATAGGCTATATATAACAGCAGTTTGATTCCTACCTTATGCATGTACACATGACAATGTAACATGCATGTGTAAGATCCGAGCCATTCATCACGTTGGTCCCCTATCATGTGTGACTTCCCTTGATATCTTAATGATAAACACCGTCTTTGCAATTCCGACGAGCCAATTATGCATCTTTTATACAGAGAGAGAGAAGGGAGAGGAATGCTCATCTGGGCACTCGAGAGAACTTTTTGAGAACTCATTTCTGGTGTTATGGGCTCAAAATCTGAACCATCCACCTGATGCAACACCCCATGAAACCCTAAGGTCTTGCTTTTACCCTGATCCAAAACTTTTGTAGGCCGTAACGAAAGAGAGAGGAAAATCACGGGAGGAATCTATTTCCTTTTGCCATGGCCCACTAGATTTTTGGATTAGGTTAAAAGTTGGGCCCTATGGGTTTCATGGGATTTTGGATCGGGTGAATGGTTCAAATTTTAGGCTCTTGTCATGGGAAATGAGTTCTCAAAAACTTCTCACGAGAATTGGTGAGAACTTGGGAGTTTCGTGAGAACTTTTTGAGATCTCGTTTCCGGTGATATGAGCTTGAAATCTAAACCGTTCACTTGATGCATAACCCCATGAAATCCCTCAGACCTAACTTTTACCCCAATCCAAAACTTTTGTGGGCCATAACGAAAGAGAGAAAAATCAAGGGAGAAAACTATCTCCTTTTGAGGTAAAAGCTATGGATAAAACCCGTAGCTAAATATCTATAGCTATAGTTATCGTCCGTAGTATGACGTAAGTCTAAAAATTAGTTACAGCTACGAATTTAATCCGTAGCCATATATTAATAGCTACAGATATAATCGGTAGCAACACTCTTTAGCGAAAAGAACATACCGCTACGGATAATATTTGTAGCTAAAAGTATAGTTGATCCGTAGCTATATGCCGAAGTTGATAGCTACGGCTTTAAGAGCTACGGCTAATAGCCGTAGTATTTTTAAAAAAGGAAACAGTAACGGCGTCTTACCATTGCTAGTACACTCCCTGATAGATCAATTCATATAAAAATTCCAAATTCAACAATAAAAGAAACCAGTGCATGCACAAAAAATATGATTTGGTTTTTCTTTCCTCTTCTCATTAACCATTCTTTGGATGATCAGATCTTAGATCTTACAATCTTGGGGATCTTTAAAGCATCCTCAGTCTAACTTTAAGCATGCATCATACTGATGGCTTGGATGACTGACCAGAATTACACATATAAAGAATGTTGCACCTCAGTCAGTGTGGCATGTGCCAAATCTCATGCTGGTGCATTCATACATCAAGTAATTACTTTTTTTTTCCTATGCTTAAATTCCAACTCTTGATTACCATTGTCATTCCTCATCACAAAAATTTTAAAGGCGCATGAAGAGAATAAAGCATAATGTAATTAAAAAAAGGTTCCCGTACTTTGCATTTCATGAAACAATACAAAACAACAAGAGTACAATGAAACAAACACCCAAAACAACAATCTATGAATCTAAGAACCCTATCATAATTTAACTGAAAGGAACCATAGAAATCTCGAATTGAGGAAATGTGATCCCGATGGGAGTGTTTTCACTTACCGGTTAGCGTTGAAAGAGAAGACAACGTCGTTGGGGAGGCTGGAGATGGGGAGCCGACGAACGAAACTGCAGCTTCTGGTGACAAGCATCTGAAGCATTTGATCCAGTTGCTCTAGCTTACGCTGGAGGCTCCATTCCTCAATGTCTATATCTTGCCAACAGTTAAGGCCCTGAAACTGCTATAGCCCAAGACTTGCAGACCGTTGGCACAATGGTCAAGATCTCTTGAAGAGAGAGATGGCTTAAGATCAGCCCAAGAGCATCTGGTATCAGGTCTTCCCAGGAACGGAATTCGCCAGCACCTGCCATATTATCTTCCTCTGCAAAGAAAAAGAAACAGAACGCACTTTCTATCAGTTGCTGAGAAAAGACCAAATGGAACAGAAGAAGAGAGATCAAGCAAGGGAAATAAAAGAAATGCAGAAAATTTGAAAAACGCCTGTCCAATTTCTAGCCACCCAGATGAAAATGCGAAGAAACCAAGATCCAATTACAAGAACATGAAAGAAGACAAAAGATTAGAAGAAAAAAAAATGGAAAGCAATTTCTTTAAATTGTATGGTGTGATTCTTCTCCTATTTCTTCTTCCTTCTATGACCTCTTTTTTGCTTTTCCCTCTATAACCTTTCTTTTTCTTTTCCTTCTATAACTTCTTCTGCCATGCATCACACCTTTTATACATTTGAAAATAGATCAGTTGTGATATGGAAGGGTAGGAGCCATGATAATATGTTTGCTACTAAGAGAGGACCAACTTTTCAGCAATTTTCCAGTTCAATGATTATCCAGCACAGAGGAATACAGTGGCCTTTTGTAGAACTCAACAAAGATTTTCAAATATCACGCACCCGTATATTGATCTAACAGCTTCTATGTCACACTTGTAATACTTGCCAATCAAGCTAAGGTGTCAATATCATAAGCGTATTTTCTATTTCCAGTAGTTTATGTTGATAACACAAGGGCAAATTTGGAGCAAAACTTAAAAAAGAAGAAAAAATAAGATACACACACACACACACACACACACCCCACTGAAGGGAAATCTCACCAGTGAGTGATTGAGAAGAAATCTCAATCACTAAGTCACACACACACACACACACACACACACAACACACACACACACACACACACACACCCCACTGAAGGGAAATCTCAATCACTAAGTCACAAGTGAGTTAGCTAGAAGCGCAGCTGTAAGTCACAGCTTTTTAGCAATTTCACTTACCTGTAAACAACTTACACATGAAACTCACTTTCAGGTGATGCGTTTACAACTCAAAAAAGTTATAGGCATCCAAACAGATAGTGGGTCAGGCTCGGCTTAGAAATGGCTCATTTAAGTAAATGGTTTGGACTTGGGTTGAACTTTACTTGACTAGAGCCACCCATATAGCTCACCAATGGGTTGAGCCAGATGACCTGAACCGGCCTAGAAGATCTGAGAATATACATCTGTGGGTAATAACAATTACCCCTTCATTATGCTCATTCATAACTGTCCACTATGCACATGGCCTGTTATGACTAGTTTATGATACCATGGTTTCAGTGCTGGCATGCATTTTATGAGGGAACCCAAACATATCAAACAGAACTTAAGAAAATCTCCATGATACTGGAAAAGCTCTATTTTATGAGGAACCCAAACAGAAATTACAGTAAATGCTAAATTCTAGAGTGGAAATCTTTTTTGAGATAACATATCTTTGATTGATGAAACAGCCAAAGAACAACTGTGAGATCTAAATTGATGGGAAGACACCATCAACAAATTGAAGCAAGAAATTTTCTAAAATTGAAACAAGAGTCTCAAATCTCATTTACCTGTTTCTGAAAGCATAGGACGTACGAAATATCTACAACGTTGATTTCATCAAGTCCTCATTAAATGGAACAAAATTGGGCTTTCCCTGTGTAGTACCAGAACTGCAAGAAACAAATATTTTGCCTCAGTTCGCTGATCATATGTTCAAAGTACAGGAAGCAAAAGCAAAATCAGAAACAAGACCTTAATGATATGGTTGTTATGGGTCTCCCAGTAAGTATAGGTGACAAGTCTCCATCTGCAATTCTTTGAAAATTTGGATCCAAATCTGGATGAGTAGCCAATGGTACACCAGAAATATGAAACAGCTTGCTGTTCGGACACAAATTGCATACTAGCATTGTCAGTAGCAAGTCGCTACTAGACGGTGCTCTGTGGGCCATTCACTTGTACTTTTCTGTCTGGAGATCCAAGGATGCAGGTTATAGAAACATATATAATCAATCAGTTTCTTACTTCAAATGCTACAGAATGTTACACAAAGCATAAAATGCAGATTTGAAAGCAATGAATAACTTGAAAGAAAAAATAATAATAATCTGATAGCATTGTAAATGATCTAACATTTTCCTGTTCCTTGGTTAATGTGTTCTGCTCCATTGATGAAGTCAATGTACAACTGTTGTCTCTAACAAGAATAAGGGGCTGAGAACAAGTGGCCAATGGAAATGGTGTACAACCTGTTTCTGTTAAGGAATCCACCTTGAAATGATTGGATAGACCATCAATGTCGGACCACGATCAAACAGAATCAAAGAAGCAATCCTTGGAATCAAACCTATCTGATCTGCAACATATGAGATGTCATTGGCCTCCAAATACTCTACCCCTTCCGAATTTTCAGCATCATAACTGTTTGCAGTAAAGCTGTCAAGAATCTGAGTCACAGACTGATAGGTAGTTTCACAGTGAACTCATTAAAGATGTAGTCTAATGAGGAATTGTAGATGAACAATGCCAATAGAGTTTGGTTAACTTTCCTTTTTTCTTAGTTTACTTCAAGTGTAATCCATTATTACTGGATTTACCTGATTGCTCTGTGTTCTGAAGTCCTCTATAGACAATCTTGAATCAAGAACCACTATATCATAACTTTCCATCTGGGGAAAATATAGGCCCCTCCTTTTAGTATGCAAGGAAAATTGGTGGCAATGGTAAATACCAGCCGTCAAAAGATAGCTACCAGCAAAGAAAACTTCCAATTCTGCCCTACAGAGGTGTCAGGTACCTTCACATTAATGTGGCATTCAGAAGCCTTTGGGTTTGGATAACAAGCATCCACACCAAATAAATATGTTGCTCTTACCTTTAATGAAAGAAAAAGAAAAGGAAAAGATAAGTTCTAAGTCTTTACCATTTCAAATGGGTGGTTGAGCATTTATTATTGGCAAAAGATAATCGAAACTAGAACCATAACCTCCTGACTAAAACAAATTGACAATTTATTGCAAACTAATCACTAGTTGCCCTGTTTGTATGATAACCTGAGTTCAGATTATTTCACAACAGATCCGAGTTAAGGTTTAGAGAAGAAGCCTATCAAACGAACATCACACATATAGTCACTTAGGAATTGTCATTTTCTTTCTTTTTTCCCATTTTCTTTATTCTAAGCTTGTTAACAAGATAAAGGCCGTTTTGATGCACGGAGTTCTAAATCCAACAGAGTCATATCCAGTTTTTATGTTTTTGTTTCAAGATCAAACATCTAGAAGCTTCATAAAATAAAATAAAGTAAAAATCAACTTTGTCACATATATCAAATGCTTTATGGCATCATTCCAAAGAGTTATTAGGTCCAATTACATCAGGAAATCAACAGCATTCAAGAAAAATTAAAGAGTTCTTGGAATGGGGGATTTCTCTACTATAATTCCCTATTTACAATGGATTTGTTGGTGTAATGAATTTCAAGTGAGAATCTTGCTTTAAGAAAATAACAACAATAATAATCAAAATCACAAGTGTTTCTTGCAACACAAAAAAGCATGCTGAATTATTGAAAAGATTAAAATAATCTATGATCATTCTAAGACCCTTCACTGCATAAATCACATGTTACATGGAAATTGATGAACACTTCATTCTCTAGTTCTCAAGGAACTGTTGAAAGGTTCTGTCATTTTTTAATCATTTCCATGTGCTAACAAAGTTGGTTAGCCATGGTAGCCTTTTCTTTTGCAGACAAACACAAACCCATGTAACTTAAGAACATAATCAAGTAATAAATAGCAAATATGGGAAAAGAAATATTTCAACTCCAATATTCTGATAAAAGTTGGGAAAAAAAATCACATATCGAAAGGAATGCTTAAAGCACCACAAACATACACTGCTCAGAAACTGAAAAGTCTATTGCCTTCTATGGTTCTCCTCAACATAAAGGAAAAGACGTATGATCTGCAAAATGGTGGCACACGATCTGAATGTAAAAACTTGATGTATAAATGAGGCGTAAGTATTAATGTATAAAATCAGGATCTGAATGTAAAAACTTGCTGCTTTAGTGGCACAAATTTATCTTTAAAGGTGACAAAAGCTGGCAATATATAAATGGTTGTCGTTTCCATCCGAACTATCCCTCAGGGTGTGGCCCACGTGAGTTTTGGATCTAGCTCATCTTTTTTTGTCACGGAAAAATTCATGCTCAATGCCGCAAGCATCTGCTCAAACCCCCAATCAATCTAATCAATACCCCCTCAAACCCCCAATCCAATTCCACAAAACAAAAAGGAGAGAAATTTGAATATTCTAAAGAGAAAAAAATAAAATAAAATAAGCAGCCTTGCATTCCGAAACGGGACACGATCGAGCAACAGGGATGCGGATGATGGCGTGAGAGAGGGGATGGTTAGGATGAAAAGAGGGGTTCGTAAAAGCAATCATGACATAAAGAATTTATAAAGTAGGAGAAACTACTCTGCATTATGCAAAACATATGCTCTTCATAAAGAATAAAATCATGTAGGATTATTGGCATGGCTCTTACCTCTCTGACATCAAAACTGTATCTCCTCCACTTTCTCTTCTTTCTTGGCCTCAGCAGCAAGTGCTTCAGCAGCAGCAGCTCCACCACCGGCACTTGCAGCCACAGCAAAGCCACCGCCACCACCACCAGAAGGCACTGAAGCAAACTTCTCCCTACATAATGATAATACAAATTAACAATAACATCTATCTATCACATAATGATAATCCAAACAATAACAGGGAACTACAATTACAATTTACATAGTTAATGATCTCATTCTAAAGCCCTTCTCCCTCCTATTTAGCAATCCTAGCCATCTGATTGGTGGGTGGTTAAAAGAAACACAGCGAGTATTACCAATTCAACGACATACATCAGATAGTTATTAGCATCTGCTCAGTCTTACTCCATCCAAGATCGGCTCTGTAGTTTGGCTGGTCTGAATTTCCATACATGTGTATGGTGGAAGAGATCATCATTTTTGAGATGTTAGTGAACTATAAAACAGGAGTCTAGCACTAGTAGCGCAGTTAGTAAGGCAGTAAGGAATCTAATCACCCTCATATTGCCAAAAAGTCAGAAAGAAAGAAAGAAAAAGAAAAAAAAAAAAAAAAAAAAAAGCAGTCCCGATTACATGAAATGTTGTAGATGAGAGGGGCCTCTCAAAGAATCTGCTAAGTGTAGAGCTGGACACAAGCCTAACCAACTTATATAAGAACTAACTTGTAGAAGTCAAAACATAGACTAAAAATAGATAAGTAGGACAGCTAGGACTGCTTAAGTTGCTCAAGAAGCAAATTGAAAACAGATAACTAAGTGTTGCGCAGCACGCCAACAACGCAGTGAGCCTAGATCCAATCTAAGGCCTCACCCACAAACGATAGACAGGAAGAAATATAAACTAGAAATAGATCAAAGCAATCCAAAACAAACCACAAGACAAGATATACGTGGAAAAATCCCCAAACTAGGGTAAAAAACCGGATGCAAAATTCCACTATGAAGAGAAACGAAGATTACAAGGCAATATACTAACCTCTCCCTTGGAAGTACAGAGAAAATCCTTTGCCCACACCTCAGAATAATTTCCTAAAATTCACCTTAACCTAGAATAGCCCTAGGGACCCCAATTTATAGTTTTGGCAACTTCCCTTTCCGCATCCCAGTTGCGAAAGGACTTGCGACACGAAATCCGCGAAAACCTTTCGCATCCCAGTTGCGAAAGGACTTGCGACACGAAATCCGCGAAACTCCTTTCGCATCCCAGTTGCGAAAGGACTTGCGACACGAAATCCGCGCAACCTCGACTGGTCGTGGGCGGCCCCAGATGTGGCTCCACTTCTCAACAATCTCCCACTTGGAGACACATCTCCATAAACCTTTGTCTTCTTCATCCGGAGTGCACCACCTCCCCGTCTTCAAGCCTGAAGACCAATCAAAGCTGAACAGAGCTTCAGCTTCTCCCTTGTGACCGCCTTGGTCAGCATATCCGCAGGATTCTCACTTGTATGAATCTTCTCCAGAGCAATCGATCCATCTTCCAGTAACGAACGTATGAAGTGATATCTGATGGCAATATGCTTGGTCCTTGAATGAAAGGCTGAATTCTTAGCCAAGTGTATTGCACTCTGACTGTCACTGTACAGCTTGCAATCTGCTTGCTTCTTACCCAACTCTTCCATAAAACCTTGCATCCACACCATCTCCTTGCATGCTTCTGTAGCCGCAACATATTCTGCTTCTGTCGTACTGATAGATACTATCTTTTGTAACTGAGAGACCCAACTGACTGCAGCACTACCCAGAGTAAAAACATAACCCGTAGTGCTTCTTCTGCTGTCGATATCTCCTGCCAAATCTGAATCCACGTAGCCTTGTAACTTGATTTTCGATCCACCATAACACAGCCCTACGTCCTTAGTACCTACCAAGTACCTAAGGATCCACTTCACAGCTTCCAATGTTCCTTCCCGGGGTTGTTCATGAACCTGCTAACAACTCCCACTGCTTGAGCAATGTCTGGCCTCGTGCTCACCATAGCATACATGAGACTCCCAATAGCTGACGCGTATGGGACTTTAGCCATGTAGTCCTGTTCCTCCTGCGTCTTTGCACCTTGCTCCTTAGATAGCTTGAAGTGGTTGGCTAATGGAGTGCTAACCGGCTTAGCACCTCCCATATTGAATCGATCAAGTACCTTGGCTATGTACTCTGCCTGTGACAAAACTAATTTCTTGTTTTCCCTGTCACGCTTTATCCTCATGCCTAGGATTTGTTTTGCAGCTCCTAAATCCTTCATGGCAAATTCTCTAGACAATTGTCTTTTGAGATCTGAGATGTCCTCCATGCTTGAGCCAGCCACAAGCATATCATCAACGTACAGAAGAAGGATGATGTATGACGTATCAAACTTCTTCAAGTAACAACAGTGGTCTGCATGACATCTCCTAAAACCGTTTCCCGACATGAAACTATCGAACTTCTTGTACCACTGCCTCGGGGCCTGCTTCAGGCCATATAGACTCTTCTTCAGTCTGCACACCTTGTTCTCATTACCTGGTGCCACGTATCCTGTCGGCTGATGCATATATATCTCTTCTTCAAGGTCCCCATGAAGAAAGGTTGTCTTAACATCTAGCTGTTCTAGATGTAAGTCCTCTGAAGCCACTATACTCAAGACCATGCGAATCGTAGACATTTTCACTACGGGTGAAAATATTTCAGTGAAATCGATACCTGCCTTTTGTTGAAACCCTTTCACAACCAATCTGGCCTTGTACCGTTTCGAACCATCGTGCTCCTCCTTCAGTCTGTAAACCCACTTGTTATGAAGAGCTTTCTTACCCTTGGGTAGAGTGACTAGCTCCCATGTACGATTAGACTCAAGAGAGTCCATCTCATCATCCATGGCCTGCTCCCACTTAACCCGTATATCTGACTGTAACGCCTCTTCAAAACACTCTGGCTCACCATTATCTGTCAGTAGTAGATAATGTAAGGAGGGTGAGTATCGGACCGTGGGTCTCCTCTCCCGAGTAGACCTCCTCACAACTGGTGTATGCGGCTCTGCCTCATCCTGTGGCACTGTAACACCCATGTCCGGTAACTCTTCCAACTCTACGAATTCCTTTTTCTCGGCCTTATTTTCCTGCACACTGTCCTTATGCATCACTTTTTCATTAAAGACTACGTCTTTGCTTCTGATGATTTTTTTGTTTTCTGCATCCCAAAACCTGTAACCAAAATCATGTTGCCCATAGCCTATAAAGGTGCACTTCCTGGACTTCGCATCCAGCTTATTTCTGTGCTTTGCATCAATGTGAACATATGAAGTGCAACCGAACACTCTGAGATGTGCAAGGTTCACTTCTTTCCCAGTCCACGCTTCTTCTGGTAGCCCACCATCCAATGGTGCTGAGGGACTCTCTAATGAGATATATGCGGCAGTATTCACAGCATCTGCCCAAAAGGTCTTGGGCAACCCTGCATGTAACCTCATGCTCCTGGCGCGCTCAAGGATGGTCCTGTTAATGCGCTCAGCCACACCATTCTGTTGTGGTGTCCCTGGAATCGTTTTCTGATGTTTGATTCCATTTGCTGCACAATACTCCTCAAACCTCTTATCACAATACTCTCCCCCATTGTCAGATCTGAGACACTTTACTGTTTTACCTGTCTCATTTTCTACCATAACTTTCCACTTCTTAAATACATCAAATACATCAGATTTATGTTTTAAGAAGTAGACCCACAGTTTTCTACTAGCATCATCAATAAAGGTAACAAAATAACGTGAGCCACCAAGAGATAATACCTGTGCCGGTCCCCACACATCAGTGTGTACAAGCTCCAACAGATGTGTCTTTGGAGCGCGTCCCGTCTTCTTGAAGCTTACCCTCTTCTGCTTGCCATACACGCAGTCCTCGCAGAATTCCAAGTCAATAGACTTCAGCCCTGGTAGCTTCCCTTTTGACAATAGCACTTTCATCCCTTTCTCACTCATATGTCCCAGCCTCTGATGCCATAACTGCCCATTCACTCCAGTTGATGCGACTGCGAGTGAACTATACGATCCTGAAGTCACGTACAAAGTACCTTCCTTTTTGCCTCGAGATATTACCAAGGCACCTTTTGTGATCTTCCAGGAGTCACTGGTGAATGTCGTCACATAACCGGTATCGCCAACTGTCCCACTGAGATCAGTTACGTTTCAAACTCGGTACATGTCTGACATCCTTCAATTTCAAGACGTTCCGTCTTTCTGATTTACATGAACATCTCCCTTTCAAACAATATTGCACGGCTCATCATCACCCAGGTAGACTCTCCCAAAGTCACCTGACACATAATCACGCAGAACTTCCTTACACGAAGTAGCATGAAACGAAGCACCCGAGTCTATAACCCAAGACTCATTCCTCGCATCAAGAGACAAGATCAACGCCTCTGTGTCGCTCTCCTCAGACAGATTCACTGAATCTTTCCCACCTTGAGAGCTTCCTTCTTGTTTCTTGAGCGCCCTGCAATCACGTTTCATGTGCCCCTTCTTGCCGCAATGCCAACACCCGTCTTTGTCTTTCGGTCCCTTGGACTTATTCCTTGACTTAGAACGCCCGTGTTTTTTGCCTCCTTTGTTCAGCGATCTTCCTCTTCCTTCAACGTTTAGAGCATTCCCTGAATCCCCTGAAACTCCTGATGCCTTCCTTCTAGATTCTTCGCTGAGAATTAGACCGGCCACATCATCAAATTTCAGCTTTGTCGATCCTGAAGAATTGCTCACAGCAATCACCAAACCATCCCAACTGTCTGGCAAACTGGATAAGATCAATAACGCCCTGACCTCATCCTCAAAAGCAATGCCAACGGATTCCAACTGGCTCGTGACTGTATTGAACTCGTTTAGATGTTCAGCCACGCTCCCACCATCTGACATCTTCATGTTGAATAGCTGTTTCATAAGATGAACCTTGTTGGATGCTGAGGGCTTTTCATACATGGTGGCTAGGGCTTCCATTAATTCTTTTGTCGTTTTTACCTTGGATATATTGAAGGCGACGCTCTTAGACAAAGAGAGTCGGATCGTTCCTAAAGCCTTCCTATCCAGTAAAAACCATTCATCATCTGTCAACTTTTCTGGTTTCTTCTCTTTTCCTCCTAGAGGAATATAGAGGTCCTTCTGATACAGATAATCCTCCATCTGCATCTTCCAGAAGGCAAAGTTTGAACCATCAAACTTCTCAATTCTAGTTTTCCATCTTCTGCCATCGCTCCCAATAGAACTAAACCAATAGCTCTGATACCAGTTGTTGCGCAGCACGCCAACAACGCAGTGAGCCTAGATCCAATCTAAGGCCTCACCCACAAACGATAGACAGGAAGAAATATAAACTAGAAATAGATCAAAGCAATCCAAAACAAACCACAAGACAAGATATACGTGAAAAAACCCCAAACTAGGGTAAAAAACCACGGATGCAAAATTCCACTATGAAGAGAAACGAAGATTACAAGGCAATATACTAACCTCTCCCTTGGAAGTACAGAGAAAATCCTTTGCCCACACCTCAGAATAATTTCCTAAAATTCACCTTAACCTAGAATAGCCCTAGGGACCCCAATTTATAGTTTTGGCAACTTCCCTTTCCGCATCCCAGTTGCGAAAGGACTTGCGACACGAAATCCGCGAAACTCCTTTCGCATCCCAGTTGCGAAAGGACTTGCGACACGAAATCCGCGAAACTCCTTTCGCATCCCAGTTGCGAAAGGACTTGCGACACGAAATCCGCGCAACCTCGACTGGTCGTGGGCGGCCCCAGATGTGGCTCCACTTCTCAACACTAAGATGCGAGATGCAAGGCTTCATACAATCCCAGGATGGCAAGAGACGATCAGACTAATGTGTTTCAACAAATTCTAAATATAACAAATCATTGAAAATATTAAAATCAGAAAGGCACTTCCTCGTTTTTTAAGGGCAAAAGGTACTTTCTTTTTTTCTTAAGGGAGAAGTACTTGTTCTATCAAAAGGACTTAACTTAAACAATAAGAATCCTTTATGAATCATAGTACAGTAGGTCAATTGTTTAAATGTATAATCATACACTAAAGAATCATTACGATGCATCCCAGCATTGTCATATAAACATCAATGATGCATGCAAATTAGAATTTAGCAAGTTCTAATGCCAAAGCAGAAAATCCATGAAAGCATACCAGAGACATCCCTGTCAACCACTTGGTAACGACAGCAGTATCCTGCCGCCACTCATGTTCACACTGCCAACAGGTGGCATCCCGTACAAGATTTACAGAACGCTGAATAATGCCAGAACAAAATGCATTAAAGGTGGAAGATGTAGCACTGAGAAAACAGACAACACGCTTCATGAAAATAAACAAACGTATACCACCCAAGAATAAATAAATAACGTTTCAATTCTAAATATAAATAAATAAATATAAACTAATATAAAAAAGGAAGAACTCCATCCAAAGTTACAACATACCCAAAACAAACTCTTCACAATCCACATGTTGAGGTATTCTAACAATTTTAACGGTCCATATTCTTTGAAGTACCATGAATAAGCTATGGTCCCATAATCACATTTCAGTGATGCTCCTGACCTTTGATTTCTGGAGTCGAGCATGAGCCACAGGAAATTTCAATCTATTAAATTCATCTACACATAGTGATGGTAAGGATCATGCATTCAATGTAAAATGCTCACAATTTCACTTATAACATAGGACCTAGAACATAGATTGTTTTGATCATCAGACCAGCACAACATGTGGGCCCACCAATGGAAGATTTTCAAATGCAGGTAAAAGCTGCAAATCAATTACAACCTGCATTTACAGGAAGTTTCAGCATCCAAACAGACCCTGTAATCCATTTTCCAGTAATTGATTTACGACTTGCAGATTTTACAGCATCTAAGGGACCCCCTAAATCAAATCCAAATGCCCAAAAAAAAAAAAAAAACATCTAACACCAAAACATTAAAACCCAAATAAATAAATAAATAAATAAATGCATAGTAGAATGGGATATTACTCATAGTCCGCCGATCGGTGGAAGATATGGAGAGTAGGACAGACGAGGAGAGTGTGCATCAGTATTAGATTGGTAGACAAAGAAAGGTACAGCGGCGGGGCTGACACGGCTGCGGTGGCATGGTAGAGTATAAGGTGCGGATACAATACGAAGGTGCTAATGTCTCTATATCTTGCAATCAACAACAATTACAAACGGGAGCAAACAAATGCCACAAAGCAGCCACTCCTCCAACCCCATTCCAACTATACTTGAGACCAAAATCGCTCTCTCGAATCTGGAAGGTGAAATTCCTAATTCTAAAAATTCTCAGATTCCCAAAATCCTAAAATCCTCAATTTGTAAAATCGAAAAACCCAAATTCAGGGTCCACATTCAAATCTGTAAGCCCTAAAATCCCCAAATCCCTAAATGCAGGTCCACATTCAAATTGGAAATCCACAAATTACTAAATCTCCAAATTCATAAATCAACATTGAGATTGAGAGAGATTGAGAGGGAGAGAGAGAGAGAGAGAGAGTACCTCGCCTTCGTGAATCTGATTCAATCGAGCTACAGAGAGAGAGAGAGAGAGAGAGAGAGAGAGAGAGAGAGAGGGAGGTTGTGATTGAGAGAGGAATGAAAGTGGTGAATGGCTAGGAAGGGCCTTGGACCACCACTCGGCCAATGTCAGCCGTCCAAACGAGTCCCTCACCGAGGATGGGCAGGGAGAGAGAGAGAGAAGTGGGGAGAAGATAGGGAGAAGATAGAGAGAAAGGAACGAGAGGAGAAATGTATTTCCGTGTGTGGGCGCGAGAATGAAAAAAACAAGCGGGACCTATTTTTTTATGGACGCGGACCCCCACTAGAGACGAACGGTCATGTTAGGGGCTCCGTGTGGCCCACTATGATGTGTGTCATTTATTTGTGCCATCCATTCAATTCAAAGAATTTTTTAGGGCTTTCTCCCATAAAAGAAGACAAATAGAAGGCTCACTTGGACCACACCACAAATGAACAAAAGGCACTTAATCTCCGTTGTTCCCTATGGTGTGGTCCACTTGAGCTTTCAATTTTTCTACTTTTTTAAACTAATGCATTAAAATGAGCTTTCAAAATGGATGGACGGCTTAGAGTAAACACAAAAATTGTGGTGGCCCCATAGAACTTCTAACGGACATTCAATTTGTACCTTCAGCGCGGTGGGCTCAGGACGGATTAAATTAGTAAGAATTTAGCGACGTTTTATATCCGTAGCTAAAATCTAGGATAATCCGTAGCCCTTTATCATTTTTTGGGTAGTGTTTTGCCATGTCCCACTAGATTTTTAGATCAAGGTAAAAGTTAGGCCCTAAGGATTTCATGGGATTTTACATAAGGTGAACGGCTCATATTTTGGGCTAAGGAAATGAGTTCTCAAAAAGTTCTCACGAGAATTGGTGAGAACAGGTGGGCACAAGTTCTCCAGAGAACTTTTTGAGATCTCATTTCCGGTGATATTAGCTTAAAACCTAAACCATCCACCTGATGATGCAGCACCACATGAAAACCCTAGGGGCCAGCTTTTACCCTGATCCAAAACTTTCGTGGGCCATAAAAACTATTTCCTTTTACCATGGCCCACCAGATTTTTGGATTAGGGTAAAAGTTGGGCCCTAAGGGTTTCATAGGACTCTACATCAAGTGAACAGTTCAGATTTTGGGCTCATATCACTGGAAATGAGTTCTCACAAGAATTGGTGAGAACAGGTGCACAACTTTTTTAGAACTCATTTCCGATAATATGAGCTTAAAATCTAAACCATCCACCTAATGATGCAGCACCCCATGAAACCCCAAGGGCTCAGCTTTTACCTTAATCCAAAACTTTTATGGGCCATAACGAAAGAGAGGAAAATAAAGGAAGGAAATTATTTCCTCTTGCCATTGCCCACCAGATTTTTGGATCAGGGTAAAAGTTGGGCCCTAAGGGTTTGATGGGATTCTACATTAGGTGAACGGTTCAAATTTTGGGCTCATATCACAAGAATTGGTGAGAACCCGTGCGCAACTAAGCATTCCTCTATAAGTTGCGCACCAGTTCTCACAAGTTCTGTTGAGAACTTTTTGAGAACTCATTTCCGGTGATATGAGCTCAAAATATGAACCCTTCACTTGATGCAGTACGCCGTGAAATCCCTAGGGCCCAGCTTTTACCTTGATCCAAAACTTTTGTAGGCCATAACGAAATATATGAGGGACTTGTCATGTACAATGTAGTTGTCATGTATGTTAGTTACAGATCCAACGGTGATGTTATTCACGTCACCTCTCAAAATACATCCATAGCAAATTGAGTATGCTCGCCCCACCTAACTTCTCCGAACTTAATGTTGAGCGGGTGACATACAATTTCATGGCCAAGATGGAACAGAAAAGGCCCAATCGGAGGCGAAAGTGATCTTGACCGTTAGAACCTTAATACGGGCGTATCTCTCAAACCGGAATGAGTTATCCGATGTGCCATATATGATTTTAGGGTAGGATGAGCTAACTTATCCACCCAACCTAGCTATTCCGGGTTGTCCACGCCGAGTTTGCAAGATTCCATCAGATCGACGGTCAAATTTCTATTTCATTTTCGTTTTTCCTATTTATAGTAAGTTTTAACTTGATTATAACTCTTCATCCGCTGGGCTTTAGGAGTTGCCTCCAACATGAAAAGTGCTTAGAATAATTAGGAGAATCACATAGTTAGGCCAAATAGGACACTTACTATTTTTGCCCGAAAACCTTAATGACTAGTAGGAATCAACACCATCTATAAATAATAAGCTTACTATTTATAGTAAGTCATGATTTCTAGGAGTTTTAGTTGTAGTTTAATTCCAAATTTTCTTCATAGGTTTCATGCCATTATTTAAGAAGGTTGTAAGCTCATTTTAATCACCAATTAATTTATTACGAATTTCTAGAAATTATTCTATTTTCTTATTTTCCTCATGGATTCGAGGTGTCTCTATGAGGAGTCCAGAGAAGTTCCATGGATTCAGAATAGTTATTCCCTGAGGAAGACGGTGCTTGACTTCAACACGTCCTCCCCTGTGTCAGTTTGATATCAGAGCAAGGCTTTTCCTCAAATCTATGGTTTTTAATGACGGGTCGGGCAACAATCCCATGGACGGTGTTCCATGGAATCATCCTTTAACCGCGGCAGCTTTCGAAGCAGCGTAGCGGGAGAATCGGAAATTCATGCAAGTGAATCGGCAAGTCATGCAAGGGTTGCAGGTGTCATCAACCGCTTGACGGAGGCTATAGGGCAACTCCGTGGTCATGACGGTAATCCGCTAGCACTTGTTGTTGGAACTTATAATCGCCTTGATCGCTGGTTAGTTCCGACAGTGAACCAAAGGATCATCCCTGAGGAAGGGGGATCCAGAGACGAGGAGGTCGATGACATGATCGTTCAATATCCCGAGGAAGGTGGTGGTTGGGTAGATCGAACAAATCGGGAATTCAGGATGAGGGGCAATCTTCCTATCTTTAATGGCCAACTTCACATCGAGGATTTCTTCGATTCGCTCTTCTGAAGTGGAACACTTCTTTGACTATATGGAAGTCCCTGAAGCAAAGAAGGTCAAGCTTATGGCCTACAAATTAAAAGGCGGAGCTTCAGCTTGGTGGGAGAAATTGCAACTCACATAGACGAGGCATATGAAAGCACCCATCCATACATGGCTGCAGATGAAGCAACTACTTCACGCCCGATTCCTTCCTAGCGACTACGATAAGATATTATTCCAACAATACTAGAATTGTCTGCAGGGTAGTCGGTCAGTGAGAGACTGTGCAGATAATTTCTATCGCTTGGTGGCATGTAACGATTTGGTTGAAACTGAATTGCAACGAGTCGCATGATTCAACGATGGATAGCATATGCCGATCCAAGATCGGGTTCAGATACAACTCGTTTGGATGATGAATGATGTAATCAAGTTGACTACCCAAGCGGAAGTGCAGGTTGAACATCCCAACACACAGACCTACCCTACCACCAGGGTCGCCACAGCGGGTCTGTCCCAGGGAGCTTCACAGCCCAAAGGGAAAGGACTTATAGAAGCACACACTTAACCTCCTACACCCGCGAACCGAGATCAGGAAAGTAGGAAAATTAGGCCCCAATGGGGTGTAACGACTCCTGCTGGTCCAAGCAAGATCTCGAACCCCTATAGTTGGCCAAGACCCGACCATTGCTATCGTTGTGACCAATCGGGCCACCTATCGAACACTTGTCCTAGCAACAAGTGGCGAACCTCGACATCAATGATGTTAGTGCTGAAAACGCTAATGAAGACCTAAATGTTGATGAATTAAAGCACACAACAGAGGATGAAGCAGATGAGGCAAATTGGATTTCGTAGGATCATGGCGAGTCACTCGTCATGAGGCGACTATTATATGCACCAAGGAAAGAAGTACACACACAACAATATAACATCTTTCGAACCAGGCGTACTGTGAGTCGAAAAGTTTGTGATGTGATCATCAACAGTGGGAGGAGAGAGATCATTGTCTCCAATGTCGTGGTGGAAAAGTTACAATTAAAGACGAAGCATCACCCATCTCCATACACGATTGGTTGGATTAAGAAGGTCAGTGAGACAAAGGTAACTGAACAGTGCACTATATCATTTTCAATTGAAAAACATTATAAAGACAAAGTAGTATTCATTGTAGTTGACATGGAGGCCTGTCACATTCTATTCGGTTAACCATGGCAATCCAATCGTGACGCTACTCATAAAGAGCGAGATAATATGTATATTTTTGTCAAAGACAGACGAAAAACCATACTAGCCCCTACGAATCCAGAGGAACCACCCGAAACTTCTAAGGTGGAGGGTCGTTTTCTCTTAAATATATAGGACTTTATAGAGGAATCCAAAGAAATGGGACAGGCCTATGTATTAATTGTAAAGGGAGAAGAGCTCGGGCCCACCATCATCCCTGAGAAATAAAACCATTGCTACATGAATTTAAAGAAATTTAGCCTGATGACCTTCCCGATGGATTGCCTCCCATGCGAGATATTCAACACCATATCGACCTTGTCGCCAGGTCCAGCTTACCCGATCGTCCTCACTATCGGATGAGTCCAAAGGAGAGTGATATTCTACAATGGCAAGTGAAGGAACTGATCCGTAAGAGTCTTATCCGAGAAAGCATGGGCCCATGCGCCATACCGGCTCTATTAACTCCTAAGAAAGAAGGGAGTTGACGCATATGTGTCAACAACCGAGCCATCAACAAGATTACCATAAAGTACAGATTTTTCATATCACGATTGGACGATATGTTAGACATGCTTAAAGGCATGAGATTATTTTCTAAACTGGATTTAAGAAGCGGCTACCATCATATTCGAATACGGTCAAGTGATGAGTGGAAAACAACCTTTAAGACCAAAGAGTGGTTGTATGAATGGATGGCCATGCCCTTTGGTCTTTCGAATGTGCCCAGCACATTCATGAGGTTAATGAACCAAGTTTTGAAACTATTCATTTGGCGGTTCGTTGTGATCTACTTCGATGATATTTTGATATACAATTAGGATGAAACAAGCCATATGGAACACCTCGAGAAGGTCCTGCAAGTGCTCATTGAAAATAAGTTGTATCTCAATTTTTAAAAATGCAGTTTTTTTGCCAATAGCCTATTGTTTTTAAGCTTTGTTGTGACATACACAGGCATTCAAGTGAATGATGAAAAAGTGAGAGCCATCAAGGAATGACCGGTTCCAACAAACATCCATGAGGTACGAAGTTTTCACGGATTGGCGACATTCTATAGTCGGTTTGTGAAGAATTTTAGCACCATTGTGTCACCAATTACAAACCGCATGAAGAATAGACAATTTCAGTGGATTGACAAAGCCAACAAAAGATTTGCCAAAATTAAGCACAAGTTATCCACAACCCCGATTCTTGTACTTCCCAACTTCGACAAACTATTTGAAGTTGAATGTGACACTTTATAGTCAGAATTAGGGGAGTTTTGTCTCAAGAAGGTAGGCCAGTAACCTTCTACATTGAAAAACTTAGTGATGCACGTAAAAAGTAGTCGACGTATAAGCTCAAATTGTACGCAGTGGTCCAAGCATTGCAGCATTGGCGAAATTACTTAATTAAAAGGAAGTCCATTCTTTACACAGACCATCAAGCTCTCAAATTCATTAATATCCAAACTAACGTAAATTAAGTGCATGCTAGGTGGATTTCGTTTTTGTAAGAATTCACATTTGTGCTAAAACACAAGTTTGGGCTGCAGAATAAAGCGGTTGATGCACTGAGCCGCCGTGCAACTTTCTTAGTCACTATGAGTAATGAGGTTGTCGGGTTCAAACACTTCAGGGATATATATACTGACAATGAAGACTTCAAGGACGCATGGGTTAGATGCGAATAAGGTCACCCCAGTAACCTACATATCCAAGACGGGTTCCTTTTCAAAGGGAATCGACCGTGAATTTCCAAAAGCTTGTTGAGGGAGCAAATCATCCAAGAGCTACATAGAGGTGACCTTAGTGGACACCTTGGAGAGGACAAGACATGAGTTCTTGTTGAAGAATAGTACTACTGCCCGCAATTAGTATGTGACATGGGCAGAGTGATGCAGTGTTGTCATGTTTGTCGGGTCTCTAAGGGGAAATCTTACAATGCAGGTCTCTACACCTCGTTACCCATACCTAACAGCCCTTGGGAGAACTAATCTATGAACTTCATGTTGGGTCTCCCATGAATATAACGTGGCATGGATTCAGTGTTCATAGTGGTAGATCATTTCTCGAAGATGGCACACTTCATCCCATGCAAGAAGACCCTCGATGCGACATACATGGCGAATCTATTATTCAAAAATATTGTGCGGTTACACGGGATTCCCAAGACTATTACTTCTGACCGCGATATAAAGTTCATTAGCCACTTTTGACAGACTTTGTGGAATCGGTTCGGTACACGACTTTAGTTCAACAATGCCTACCACCAACAGACTGATGGGCAAACTAAAGTTGTGAATTGCACGTTGGGCAACCTCCTTCAATGCATTTCAGGTAAAAAACCGAAGCAACGGGATTTGGCCTCATCTCAAGCCGAATTTCATTCAACAACATGGTGAGCCGCTCGACAAGTAAGTCCTCGTTCCAGATTATTTATGGTCGAGTGTCTCGCCACACACTTGACTTGGTCCTTTTGCCCAAGCTCCCAAGAATGAGCGTTACAACAGATCAAATGGCGAACAGAGTCATGGGCGTTCATATAGAGGTGCAAGCCAAGTTACATGCCTCGAATGACAAGTACAAAGAGCGAGCCGACAAGCATCGACGACAAAAGGTGTTAGAGGTGGGCAACCAAGTTACGGTCCATCTACGCAAGGAAAGATTTCCGATCGGGACGTACAACAAATTAAAGAATAAGAAGATTAGACTGGTACCAATCCTCCAAAATATTAATGACAACACTTACGTCGTTGATCTTCCGGATGACATGGAGATCTCGCGCACTTTCAACGGCGCGGACCTAACCGAGTATCACGATCCAAAGCAGGATGAGAACTTGAGGACGTGTTCTTTTGAAATGGAGGGGATTAATGTAGAGCGTGTTACGGACAATTTCATGGCCAAGATGGACCATAAAAGGCCCGATCGGAGGTGAAAGTGATCCAGAATATCAAAACCTTAAAACGAGAGTATCTCGCAAACCGGAATGAGTTATCCAACATACCATATATGATTTTGGGGTAGGACGAGCTACTTTAGCCACGCACATGCCAGGTTATCCACCCCAAATTTGCGAGATTCCATCAGATCGACGGTCAAATTTCTATTTTATTTTCATTTTTTTACTATTTATAGTAAGTTTTAGTTTGTTTATAACTATAACGCCCCAGATTTTGAGGGCCGAATAGATACTTGACTCCCGACATTCCGAGTGCCACTTGTGCTTTGCGGAAGCAAAATTTTATAATTCTTTTCACCTGGCATTTGAGCATGTGAGGAATTAAAATGGATCATGCAACATACACTAAAATGATTGTAACTTAAACTCAAAAATACGACTAACAAGAATGTATATATCCACTATACCGGACCGTATCCCAGCAAAATACATACGGTTTTAAAATAAAAAATGTCTCAGCCCTAAAGTCTCATCGCTGGCCCTAAGGCAACCTATAATGGCTCGCCCAGGAGCTGAAAATATGAGAGCTCCTCCTCCAATGCATCAGACTCTATAGTACCTGCGTAAGACCCGAATCTTAGTCCGTACCATTCCATCGATTCTCGCGATCCTCCCTATCAAATTTCAGTAATCTGCAACCTGTAACCAGCATTTGTGTGTGACCCTGAATCACACGCTGTCAACCCGAGTCGACTCAACCCGAGTCGACTCAATCCGAGTCGCCGTGGTTCCGATGCCGCGTCTCGCGGGCCGAGACGATACCTAGGCCAGGAGATGTGGGCCCGCGTTCAGTTCGAGGAAAACGCCGCGCGTTGCAAAACCTAAGAGAATCTCTACCCAAATGTTTCATCAATCCCATCAAGGGTCAAGTAGAAGTCAAGTACTCACATAACTCAACCTATCACTCAACACATCACTCAACCCATCACAACCCATACCTCTCTTACACAAGCTACCCCAAAAGTCAACAAAACTCTTACACAACCCATCCCTCTCTCCCATCCATCACTCTATCCCATCTCCTCCCTCTATTATTTCTCCCTTCTCTTCCAAGCAATCCAAGCTCCAACGTGTGAACTTCCCAAGCTCTCCTGGAGAAACTCTAGTGTGGCCCACTTCCTACCCTCTCATCTCCCATCTCAACCATCAAAACTTCATCATCTTCCTTTAAGATTGAAGCCAAGGAGACTACCTTTCCTAGGAGCCAAGAAGAAGAAGACGGTGGGTGATCTTAGATATACATTTTTCATTTTTATTTTTGTGATTTAAGGGCCCACATATGGTGGGACCCACCTTGATGTATACTTTGCATCAAGAGGGGCCTATAGTGGCGGGGCCCCTCCATCACCGCCAGTATCTCTTTCTCTTTCTCTCTCTCTCTTCGTGTGATGGCTGGTGGCCCACCTTGATGCATGATCTGATCCACACTATCCATGGTGCTTTAGACTGCACCATGATGTATTTGTTTCATCCACACCGTCCAGATGATCTGGACAGTGCTGGGTTGTTTGGACGGCGTTGTACCGCCCTGACCATGATGTATGGTTTACATCCACCCCCTCCATATCACGGTGGACCTTACCATGATGCACATGTGGATCCTCACCGTCAATGGCTTGGATGGTGGGCCACCTCGCTGTATGTATTTCATCCAGTGTCCATCTATCTGGACACTAGTTGCTGCTCAAAAAAATAAAAATAATAAAATAATAAAATATATATAAACATATAATATATAAATATATAAATATAATATATATATATATATATATATCTCTCATGTGTGAGCCACACCACGTGGATCCACATGAATCGTTTTGATGGTGGGCCACCGTGGGGTGCGTGCTTTTCCCGGCCGTCCATCTAGACAGTCTGGGTGGGGCGCACCATGATATATGTATATTAATATATATATATATATATATATATATATATATATATATATATATATATATATATATATATATTATGATGGGCCCCACGTGGGACCCACCTGGTATGGGGAACTGTTGTATGTGGAACTCCCACGTGATGTATATGTGAGATCCAAGCCGTCCAGATGGTGAGACCCACCGTTGGACTAACGTCAACAAGTTCTATGGGTCCCATGTGTGGTATGTGTTGGGTCCCAACAGCCCATCCACCATAGGGCCCACGTAATGTAATTGTTTCCTCCACACCGTCCAGACCGTGTTGGACGGTGCTGGACAATGTTTGGATGGTGCTGATTACATGGGAAATGTTTGGATGGTGCTGATCTACCTGGATAATGTTTAGACAATGCTGATCATCATTAGTGGGCCATATGCCCCATGGAATGATCGTGTACAGTGATACACATGTTACACCTACAACTATTGAAATGATTTTTGGTGCGGTCCAAGCCCACTTGAGGGCCATTGGTGTAGCCCATCCATGAGGCCCATCATGATGTATTTTTGGCTCATGTGCGGGGCCCACCTGTTTGTATAGTTAAGCCCATGTCACGTGACCCATTTGATGTATTTGAGGCCAGATACATGGCCCATTTGATGCATATAAGGCCCAAGCAGTGTGGCCCACTTGTTGTAAATGAGGCCCATGTATGAGGCCCATGGTAATGCATTTACGGCCCATTGCGATAGGTTAGAGGCCCATGGGACGAGGCCCATTGTGATGTATCCGAGGCCCATGGGCACGGCCCATTGAGATGTATCCGAGGCCCATGGGTGAGGCTCAATATGATGTATTCAAGGCACATTGTGATGTATTCGAGGTCCATGGGCGTGGCCCATTGTGATACGTTTGAGGCCCTTGTATGAAACCCAACGCGATATATGAGAGGCCCATGAATGAGGCCCAATGTGATGTATGTGTGGCCATTATGTTGTGTATGAATCTCTTATGTGGGCCACTCCTTGGGAGCAATGTTGGTTAGATGTCCACATTGATGAGCAATGATGGTTAGATGTCCTCATTGTGACCTTCTCTTAGGCCTTGTTAGGCCTATTCGCACCATTCTCTAAGTAGGTTTATGCTAATTATTGGGCTCCATTTGCATGATCCATCTATTCTCATTGAGCTATCCCAGGATGTTGGGCCCCCATTGGTTGTTAGTAGAATTACTTCTTTTATTTTTGGAGTCCATCTAGGACTCATTTGGGCCCCCTAGGGCATCGAGCGGGCCATGCAATAGTATGGTGAAGGAACCCTTTCCGGATCCCTAAGACTGTGGGTAGGCTTCTTAGGCCCAACCTTAATGTAAGGGGGGAATACATGATCATCATAATATGCTTAGTATAGCTCCACGATCCATGTCCATTCGCATCATATGTATGCTTGATTTGAGGAGTGATTGATCATAGCACATGTCATTGGGCAGATTATTATGGTACTCCCTGATAGGGGGAGTTGCCCACATGAGCGCGCGATACGTGCAAGATTGCTGCATGACTAGATAGTGTGATTTATGTATTTCGCATTGTGTGACATGATTACTGTATGCCCTAGCGACATCAGGGCCGTAGCCTCCACAGGCGTATCGTGGTTGGCAGGATTAGACACCAGAAATCTTGTTCTACATGGGGTGTTATAGATGTCCCTGGGTAAAATTTCCTAAACCCTTATGGTACCAAGAGGTTGCTCCAACATTTAGACCGAGTGGATGCATGAGCACCGAGTGTCGATTACCAGAAGGCCGCTCTTTCCACTGTGTCGTGGTCGGTTGGAAGGGGGTGCGGCCTTACCCACCCGAGAGGAGGGTGCAAAGCTAGGCTGAGTTTGACCAGCTCGAGAAATGGGTATGCTATCGATGAACCGAGCCCGATATTGGTAGGCGGATAGTGAGATCTCTTCCACTCACCTTGTTGCACGCAATGGGGTGACAATCTGGTTTGGAGTGCACTAGACCCCGGTCATATTCAAGAGTTGAGTTGTATTGATATGTGGACTCAGATGAGGATTCATATGCTTGAGTTGCATCTCACATCGCATGGCCTTGGTATGGCCGACATCATTCATGCCTTGCATCGCATGGCCTTGGTACGGCCAATAGTATTCATGTATTCATCAGCATATTTCGTATTACTCTAATATTGCATAATTATATTACTACATTGTGCACACACTTTCACCACCCTCTAAGCTTTCCGTAAGCTTATGCACGACCATTACGTGCAGGTGACGTTGGATTGCAGCAGCGCTAAGGCAGGAGCACATAGCGATCATCTTGGAGCTTTTGTCTATCATCATTGTATTTCCCTTTATGCGCACTGTACTTATAAGTTTTTTATCATAGTGAAAATGTGATGGAGTTTTTGGTTGTTGTTTGTGGGTTGCCTTTAGTTATGCTTATTACAAATCGAACCGATGTTGAAAATTCTCATTGCAGGATCCCAGGATCGGAACCTGGTAAATGGGTATCAGGAGCCGAGAATGGGGTACTACAGAGGCTGTCGGCGTTGGATTCAGCAATTGAGAATTTCGTGAGCCCGGTTTTCGAGTTTGGGGCATAACGACCTGCATCTACAAAAAGTGTCTGGTTGGTGTTTTAAAACACCGTCCCAAAGTGAGAGTGAGTGATCAACTCAGTGGGTTCCATTAGCAACAAGTTACACATGTTATTAATTCCATAGACGCAATTAATAAAAAGCATCAACCCACACAATTCCTAGCTACTCTTTTTAATGCATATGCATGTTATTATGATATGATGCATGCCCTTACCATCCAACACTCCCTCAATACTCCCTCAATGCCCAATACTCCCTCAATGCGACCTTGACTGCTGAGTCGTCATCCTAACTAATGCGATGCTATGAATATTCATGTTAGCCGAGTATTTAATTAAGTCCATTCATCCAGCAAGATTAGGGAAGCTGAAACACCTCCATTTAATCAATGGCCTTATCCAGATCACTTAGTCCAAGGCGACCGTAGTGGCTCTGAGCCTGCGATCCACAATCCAAATTTAGGTATTATCCGTCTATCTTACAAATTCATAATTTCAAAGGTAAGGCATGATACCTAAAGGTTTGAGGATCAACTCAGTATGAGTCGTCACCCAAACACCGAGTATGACCACTCGGTTCTGAGGTATAGGCTTGTCACACAACCAAATCACCCTAAGGAAGGGCTCGTCACCCAATTTTGCTCATGCCCGGGTCATTCGAACAATACTCTGACATAGAACCATCGGCCGGGTAATTTGACGAGGTCCGTTTGAAAAAGGACCTGTCACCTCCTGTGCTCGTTGGTCACTACGGGAAAGCTCGTCACCCCAGTGTAGGCCGACAGCTCGCACACAGTGTTTCATTCCACCATGCCTGGCTCCCGAGACTTGGTTGCTCACTGGTCACTACGGGGAGGCTCGTCACCCCAGCATAGGCCGACAGCTCGAACACAGTGTCCCATTCCACAATGCCTGGCTCATGAATCTTAGTGGGATCGAATCACTAACGGTTATCAGTAGGCCTCTCAAAGGTATTGGGTGCTTCAGATTCAGGCAGACGTGACTATACATGGTTAACACACATGGTTGGTCAACTAGTGAGCCAATTTACCCCATTCAGGCGAGTTGCGGATCACACGACATTGGGAGCAAGCGTCCCATGTAGTCCAACTACTGTTGGTTATCCGTACTCGAACTAAATGGGTCAGATTAGCCGTTTGACAGTCCTACCGATGAAGTTGCCGCTATGGGCTTCGGTGTTTGCTGGCCAACCCAACAAGGGAGATTGTATTTCTAGACATAACAAAAAATATTACGATTTACTTCTAGTTGTGGGAAATCAAGCATACGTAAATATTAGATTCATATATTTGATATGGCTAAAATTAAATTGTAAGGAAGTTCTAAGCAAGCATATGTAAGGGTTTCAATTCACTTAATATTGTAAGAGTAACATATACTATTCCTAATTGTGGAAATTTGAACATGCATGCAAGTAATTATGCAGTCAATTATCTCAATTCATATACATGGAAGGCATGCAACACATTTCCCCCGAATTACCACGGGTTTGGGGATGAGCTATACTCAAATTTCTCATAGTGGAAAGGAAATCAAACAAGGTAAACATCAGATGGCTTGGAGCTAAAATACTTCCCCTCTAGTCAAGTTTAATCAAATTAAAATGAATGTCTACTATTATTTCCCCTTGGAAAACAACATGCACAGCAAAATTCTCATAGAAATTCATTAATGCTAGTCTAGGTTTGATAAATGGCCACCTAAGATAATTAATGGTCCGCACCTAGAATGGTTTAACAGCTTGCGGAGCCGCTCCCAAGGTGTCGGTCCCGCGAATTGGAGTGTTGGAGCACTGTGTTAATAGGATTGCATGTTAGGGCACTAAAAACTGAAAGAGGGTTGGAAGGATACCTTCTAGTTGCTAGTGAGGTGCTCCCGCAGCAATGGGGTTGCAAGCTCCGCGCAGGGCTGAGGTGGGGGAGGAAATTTCTCAACTTCCAGTCTCCTTGAGCTCTTCCTCAGCCTTCACTCCCTCTCTATTCTCCCCACTTGTAGGAAATTCATATGGAAGTATGAGAGAGAAATTTAAGGGCTTATATAGTCTGAAAATTAGTCCAGTTGGGCCTAGGAGATTTGTTTTAATGTATATACCCCTAGTGGGTGGATTTTTGGTCCCTGGGGCTATCCCAGTGGCCCGCTGGCCCATTTGCATCATGAAGCAGGTGGCCCATGGTCAGATGAAGGGTTGTTCCAAGTTTGGTGGCAAACGGATAAGTTGATTGGCCGCGGGGGCTTGATTTGTGATCAACGGTCACCGATGTTCGATCAGGGCTCCAGCTATACGGATATAAGCAGAGAAATATCCCTGACTCATGGCCTAAGTTTGATTACAATTTAATGGTTGGAAAGCCGTAACTTTGCGAAAGAGTGCAAGGTTTATTTCACTTAAGTTTTCAGATTTCAGCCTAGGAGATTCGCGTGTTTCAAGCACTTGACTTCTGGTCCAAGTTGAGCAGTTCTGGGCGCACTTTCTTAGTTCACCACTCGTGATGGACGTCAAGCCCAGTAAGACGGACATTATTCTATAATTTCGGAACTAGTGGGCCACTAACGAGCGATCTAGAGCTTGTTCGGATAATCAGGGCATTTTTGGAATGAATTAGGTAGGGAGATTTCTTGGGCGCAATGTTAGGGTTCGGATTAACTAAGTTCACAGTGTGGCCTATTCGAAATTAGCAAAAATGGTGATTCAGTCATAATTACCATAAGTCGTTGGTTTTTATGCTAAATGAGTAAATAGGTTAACTTGGTCTGTTAGTTAAGATCCAGGCCATAGCTAGCTCGGCGTTGGGTGGATTTTTAATTTAATTATAGTTGTCTTGATTAGTTAGTGATAGGTTGGTTAGATTTGACCCCTAAATGAACAATTTACAAGGGTAGACTTGATGTTTAAGTGATTAGGCGGATTCGTTGGCTTCATACGGTTGGTTAATCAAATTTGTGCAATTTTTTACTGGTATCACCTGCGTATAGGCTTACCTCGAGCGTCAAGAGTCAATAAGTGACGACGTAAACTAGTTATATATATATATATATATATATTATATATATATATATCTATATATATATATCTATATATATATATATATATATATTAATTTTTTGAATTCAATAATACGAAAAATCAAGATGTTACAATAACTATTCATTCATTGGGCTTTAGGAGTTGCATCCAACATGAAAAGTGCTTAGAATAATCAGGAGAATCACATGGTTGGGCCAAATAGGACACCTACTATTTTTGCCTGAAAACCTTGATGACTAGTAGGAATCACCACAGCCTATAAATAGTAAGTTTACTATTTATAGTAGCTCACTTTTTGTAAGAGTTTTAGTTGTAGTTTAATTCCGAAACTTCTTACTGGGTGTCATGTCATTATTTTATAAGCTTGTAAGCTTGTTTTAATCATCAATTAATTTATTACAAATTTATAGAAATTATTCTATGTTGTTATTTCTGTAATGGATTGGAGTATCTCTGTAAAGATTTAAGAGAAGTTTCCTGGATTCCGAATGGTTATCCGCTCGGGAAGGCGTCGTCGACCACAGTACGTCCTCCTGTGCGTCCGAATTGAGGAACCACAAAATCGTCCTTATCACGAGCGTCCGATGCCTTCACAATTGCTCTTGGAACTTGGAAGTAGTAGTTGCCTTGAGGCGGCACAGCTGAAGCTACCAAGGGTTTGCCAGGTCTTCCAAACTCGGAATCCAACAGTGTAGATTGCTTTTTCCAGCGTCCCCATCGTTTCTCTTCACAGAGAAAGGTCTTTCGGTGCACCCATATCCATAGCTCAACTGGCAGGCTGAGTGGAGACACCTCGTTTACACTTGAGGTCTTGGTATCGATCCCGAGCGGGGGTGGCTAACATGGAGTGTGTGTACGGACATGGGTGTGTACTAACAAGCTAACCCAAAAATTTAAAAAAAAAAAAAAAAAAAAGCAGAGAAAAGATAAGAAAGAGGTCTTTCGGTCCTTCAGCAGGAGAGAGAGAAAGGAGTCATATCGGAAGCGGATTGCAGGGTGTGCCACACGCCACTAACTTCGGTGGTGTGTTGACATCACCACTAACTTCGGTGTATGTGTTATATCCACACAGGCCATTCATTTTTTTAGTACGCCCACGGCAAGTAAGAAATCCATTCTGTCCATCCATTTTGCAAGCTCATTTTAGGACGTTCCACCACCAAAAATGAGATTGATACAAAGCTCAGGTGGGTCACACGAGAGGAAAAATTGGTAAAAGAAATTTCTACCGTTGAAACTTTCTTGGGCTCTCTACCTTGATGTTTTTATGCTATCCAAACCATTTATAAGGTCATTCCAAGTAAAAACATGGAAAAGATAGCCTGACACCACTTTTATGGCCATCATAATGCTTCAACGTTTCTCACTTTATTCCTAATGTTTCTTCTTGTGTGGCCCAATTAAGTGGTGGATAAACTTCAGTTTTTGTCACATGTCTTGAAAATTTTCTAAAAAACATCCCCTTGACCCCCACCCAGTATCCTTGGGCAATAACAGTCCATTTTTTTTATATATTATTTTAGGTCGTGTCCCAAACAAATAAGGCAGATCCAAATATCAAGTAGACCACCCCACGGAAAACAGCGGAGATTAAACATCTGCCATCAAAAACTTCTTGGGGCCACATAAGTTTTGAATCAAGCTTATATTTGTGCTTTCCCATCATCCAACCCTGTGTAGCCTTATGAATAGGTTGGATGGAAAGTAAACATCATGATAGGTTTTATAGGAAGATTTTAACAGTAAGCATCATTGTCCCACTGCTTTATGTGGTGTGGTCCACTAGAGATTTAGATTTCCCTCATTTTTTACCCATGTTATAGAATGATGTCACCAAAATGTAATGACTGTTGTGAATATAACACATACATCATGGTATAGAGCTCACCAAACATGGCAACATTAACCAAATCTGATTGCGTATTGAGTTACTCAGTGGGGGTGGCTAACACGGAGTGTGTGTACTGACATGGGTGTGTACTAACAAGCTTTAAAAAAATAATAATAATAAATAAATAAATAAAATAAAATAAAATAAGAAGAAGAAGAAGAAGAAGAAGTTACTCAGTAGGCTTTTATTGTAAAGAATAAACTGTGGTAGGCCCATTGTGAATGTATGCGATTTATCCACATCGATCATCCATTATTCCATCTCCTTTTAGGGGGTATCCCAAATTTTAAGCATATCCAAAGCTCAAGTGGACCACACCACAGGAAACAATGGAAATAATGATTTCCACCATAGAAACCTTTGTAGGGCCCACAGTGATGTTTATTTATCATCCAAACTGTTCATAAGATCACATAGACATGGATAAAGGGAAAAAACAAATATCAGATTGATCCAAAACTTCTGTGGCCCTCAAGAAATTTTCAACCATAGAAGTTCAAATCACACGGTTTCATGTGGTGTGGTCCACTTGAGTTTTGTATATGCTTCATTTTTTGTATGTAAGCCCTAAAATTATCTTGTAGGAGTGGATAAAATGCATATATCACGCTGGGCGCCATAGAGTTTACTAGGTACTGAGTTACTCAGTAGGCAATCTGCTTCCGACTTTAACACACACAGACCTATGTGGTGTGTGGCACATCAGGCAATCCGCTACCAGGGTGACCCTGCTGCCGACCTTGGTGGCAACGTCATGGCAATGGAAGCGGATTCGCTGGTGTGCCACACACCAGCTATATAGCCGGTGTATTGACGTCAGCAAGTTATGTGGTCCTATTATGAGGTATGTGTTATATCCAAACCGTCCATCCACTTTGCGAGCTCGTCTTAAGGCTTGAAATGAAAAATAAGGCAAACCTAAAGATCAAGTGGACCACACTGTAAAAATCGGTGGGGGATTGAACATCTACCATTGAAACCCTTTTAGGGGTTACAGAAGTTTCGTATCAATATGAAATTTATTTTTCCTCTTCATCTAGGTATTTGTGACCTTATGAACAGATTGGATGGAAAATAACGTTATGGTGGGCCCTAAGAAGTTTTTAACCGTAAAAATCATTATCCCTACTGCTATTTTTGGTGTGGTCCATTTGAGCTTTGGATATGATTCATTTTTTGGATAGTGCTCTAAAATGATCTCCAAAAATGGATGAATGGTGTGGATATAATAAATATATCATCATGGTGCCCATTTAACTTTGATATCCTTTGAACCGTTCGTACAACTTGGAGATCAGCTCATTTTAAGGCATGACACTAGAATTCAAGCATACCCACGGTTATTACATTTGACAATTTTCTACAGCCTAGGGTGATTTTTATTTATCATCCCACCTGATCGTAAGTCACATAGACCTGGATGGGAAAATACAAAATAAGAACTTTTGTGGTCCCAAAAAGTTTTCGATGGTAAGCACTCAATCCCCACTTTATCATTTTATGTGGTCAACTTGAGTTTTGTGTTTATGACCGACCTATCACAACTAGATTGTATTGATCATAAGATGTTGCCACGTAGGTACGAAAACGCCCTCACACTAAAGATGCATGTTATACATGATAATTGGGATGTTTCAACACTGTATTTTGATGGTCCATAGCCGGGAGTTTCAACACCCGGTGAAGGGTTCGAGTATCCATAAGTGGTGAAATCCTGCTTCAGCGTGCGTGCGTGGGGTGTGTGTAAAAAAAAAAAATCAAAAATCAAAAATCAAAACCTAGAGGTGGTTGGTCTCTTAATTATATATGACAAAACAAGCAATAAAGAAGCATAAACACCACATTTTCAAAGATGTATTTAATACCACAATGACCAAAAGTAATTGTCTACAAATGCTTGAAGATGGTGAAATGGAGAATTTACTGAAGGAAATCAACTCAAATCAAAGATATATATAAATACAGAGGGAGATATATAGCCAGCTACACCTTAGAAAAGAAACTAATCAAGCTAAGTATGCTATTGTTAAGCGGTATTCCTCTCAATTCAATCAAACTGAACCACTCATGTGATGGAGGGTGTAACAACCAGATTTTCTTTTATTTTCATTTTCAACTGTGGGTATTTCAAATGCCTCGACAAAGATTACTGGACCCAATACCTCTGGGAGCGGATTACTTGGGAGTAAATTAGTTAAGCCTTAAAATATTTTTAGGTTGCTAGGGTTAGACCGACCAAGATCACACTTCTACATTCTAATCTGAAAAACCTGTTACAACTAAGGACTTGAAGACTAAGTTGGACAACTATGCCCAATCACCTCGCCTCCTATACCAGCACGATTTTCATCTTGGTCTCCGACCATCACTATATTTGTGGACTCTATAGACACCTGCGCCTCAACGTCGACAACCTCATTCCGTCACCCGTAGAAATCAGGCACCACCTCAACAAGTCTACAGATCACTTACGCATCATGTGACATCATCCATGCACCCACGATCCCCACCATACTCTTCAGCACAATCGTCATCCCAAGATCACCTCGGTCATATCTACAGGGAGCATCACAATCTTAACCAAAGTACAGAAATAGGAATCACCTCAAGGACTATAGGAGCCACTTGATGTGTGTATTTTGTATCCACTATGTCCATCCAATTTTCTAAATCACTTTAGAGTGTTATTCAAAAATTGAAGAAAATTCAATTATCAGCTAGACCATACCATAGGAAACATCGCTAGGCCATGAAAGTTTTGGATCAAGTTTATATTTGTTTTTACTCTTCGTCTTGGCTTATGTGAACTTATCAATAGAATGGATGGCAAATAAAAATTACCGAAACATTAAGGTGAGCCCTGAGAAGTTTTTAATGGTAAAGTGTTCAATCACCACTTTTCCTAGAGTATGGTCCACCTAATAGTTAGATCTTCTTAATTTTTAGCATCATGCTATAAAATGATATGAAGAAATAGATAGACGAAGTAGATACACAATACACACATCAAGCTGAGCCCCACTGTATGTGCTGCACCATCTTGGGTGTCTCACCTAATCTGCTCTCCAACACTACACAGCAAGCAATGAAATTTCTTGAAGTATGAAATTTACATGAGCCCCATGCTGATGCATTTCTTAGATCCACACTTTCCATCCATATTTTTAACATTGTTATAGGATATGAACCCAAAAATAATATAGGTCAAATATTGTACTAATACAAATTTATATCACCCTAGGTGCTCAATCCCCACTGTTTCGTGTGGCATGGGTCACACAAGTTTTGGATCTGCCTGAATTTTAGACTCATGTCCTCTTGTGGACTTGCAAATCAGATGGACAGAGTGGATTTGTCACATACATATCTGCGGGCTCTGCACAGCTCCGTGCACTAGAATATCTGTGTCGGTCCGGCAAACTGCAAATTGGGTAGCTAAAGAGGAACGATTTTGTTAGGGATCTATGGGGCCCACCGTGATGTATATGTCTTCTCCACGAGTTCCATCTATTCTGATGAGACATCCACCGATGTGCCTAAGAATAATATTGCATTCAACACTTTCATTCTTGTAAATGTACAACTGTGGAGGACATCCAAGTGATGAAAAAAAAAAATTTATTTGATTTTTTAAAGTTGGTGGATATTTTTATTTATGAAATATCATCGAAGGGTTGTGATTATTCTATTAAAAAAAGTATAACATATAATCCATTAATTGAAATGTCATATTTGCGAGATGTACATGAATGGGGGCATAAGTGTGCCAATACATTACCATGTTTTGTTTCATATTCTTCAAAAGATAGCAATTGAGACAATAAAGGCAAATATGGCAAATTGTCAATTTTTAAAATTTTATAATTTATTTTTATCAAACAGATTTTTGTAGAAAAAATAATTATTTTTTAATATCAAAACTTTTTTCAGATAAATTACCAAACAGATTTTTCAATACTTACATGTATGTAGAGGCGGCAGCTTAAGCTTTCAGGGTTAGACGCCAGACAAACATTTGGTTTGGCTTTAGCTGAACTATGTAGGTTCATCACTGGATGAGCTGAGCATGGGCTTATGTTGAACTATCGTATGGTTGGATGGTAACTGATCGTCCAACTGGTTGGACGTGAGAGCTGATGGCTTATTGAAATATTTTCTTTTGGGGATCTCATCTTGGATCTTTGCTGAGCGCACACGCATGTGCAACAAAAGGTCATGTACGTGCCATACAAGTGCCAGCATGGCACAGGTGAGAGATCCAATCCATCAATCAGGTTGGTCCAATCTTCCTGCATGTTTTCCCAGAAATAAATCAGGTCCACTCAACATATATGTCCCAATATTGAAAACAAATGGATGGTTAAAAAACTTTAGCCAAGTTTCTCAGGGCCGTTGATTTTTTTCGCTAATTGTAGACCATCTGATAAGTGGGTCAAGCTTATTCTTGGGCTAGGGCATCAATATAGGGATTCGATTCTGATGGATGGATCAATCTCGGACCTACCGTGGCATGCTTACATGTGTGGCGTGTGTACATGATCTTTATTGCACACGCGTGTGCACTTAGCAAAGCTCATTTTGCCAAACGAAGATCTTAAAATAATGGAAGTTGAAGACTCCGTTCCTCAAAATCCTAAAACGCCATCCAAATCTAGGAAAAGAAAATCACACAATATCACCTAGGGAGGATCTAACATGTTTACAATGCAGATGCGGAATCCCAACCGTTGCGCTGGATGAGGAATTCCTATTCATCACCCAATTCCTGACACGTGGCAATTGAACAAGTGAACCTAGGGCTGTCCACCATGTGGGTCTTCTCCATAGATATTACTCATTGAATGTCACACCCAAAGGATGATCTTAGGCATGGATTTCTTCCCCTAGACCCACCTTCATTTTCGACCGCTTATTTAAAATCCACCATCTTTATGCTAGGAATAACCATTCAGTGTGTTGTTTTCAACCTACGGCCATCCATCAGTAGGACACACTAGATGAATGGTCTGGATCCATCTCCTCACTGTCCACATATCAGCTATACAGTGAGGAAAATCCTTAATGATCCACCACAGCAAAAGTAAAGCTACAATATAAGAACACTTTCAAAGTCAACACTGTAGAAACTACTACAATGGAAACGGATTGGCTACTCCCCCTGCCACCAGCCAATGTCTGGTGGTCGGTGCTCTGTGGGCCCCACCATGATGTATGTGTTTCATCCATGCCGTCCATCTATTTTTCTATATCATTTTATGCTATGAGACCAAATATGAGGTATATACCATTCTCAAGTGGATCACATTACAGGAAACAGTGTTGAATGAACGTAGACCATTAAAAAACTTTTGGGGGCCATAAAAGTTTTGGATCAAGCTGATCTTTGTTGTTTTCCTTTCATCTGGGTCTGTATGACCTAATCAACAGATTGGATGTCAAATAAACAGTACAGTGGGCCTTAGGAGGATTTTAATGGTGGATATCCAATCACTATTATTTTCCTCTGGTGTGGTCCACCTTAGATTTATATCCCTCTCATTTTTTGGATCAAGCCCTAAAATGATCTGTAAAAAGGGATGAACGGAATGGATGAAACACATACATCATGGTGGGGCCCACAGAGCACCGACACCAGCCACCGGTATGGTGGCAGGGCAGTAGACAATCCGTTTCCTACTGCAATACAATCCAAGTGGACCATCCAAAGGAATGAACGGAAAATAGAGAAAACCCTGAAAATAGAACAGCCTTTTCAGGAAAATGAAGAAAGAAACCAATTCCAAGCCATCAAGATGCCTTCCAAGCCCACTTCCCACACTGCTATATCCTCTCCTTCTCATCATACTACTCTCAGTGATTATCATCACTACATACATTTCCACCTCCTACATTGCCTTCACCAATACAAATGATCAGACTCTCATACCTTCCTCCATCCACAGCCACATATCAAATCTCCAGACACAAGTGGGCCATTTGCTTGATCAGCTACATAGTGAAAGCCCCACCTCAAACACTGCATCCAAGTACGCCGATCGAGTTCTCGCCATCGCCGTGTCGTTGGACAAGCTTGCCGACCATCTATCCCAGCTCTACAGCGATGCACCCGTCGACTGGAACAACACAAGCAACATTGATGGTGACGATGAACTTGGCGAAGGCAATGATGGCGAATTCGACGATGGATTGCCATGTAATGGGTCGTTCGGCACCGGAGAGCTTCGCAACTACACATCACCTAAGCCCAACAGGCATGGGTTGAAGAACTTCCTCGGCGTGGAAGCTGTGTATCCATCCATTGGATTCACATGTACCGGTGTGGCCGCAGACATCGATCGCTTCATGTCATACAAAATGTATGGGAGGTGCCCAGATGATTGGATCATGGCCCAGAAGCTAATCCTGGCCGGGTGTGACCCACTTCCCAGAAGGCGGTGCTTCGCAAGATCTCCCCCACATTACACTAAGCCACTGCCATTAAATTCATCTCTGTGGGGCCCGCCTGGCGACACTAACATTCTGTGGACACATTACAAGTGCAAGAGCTTCACCTGTTTGATATCAAACAATACAGTAGGCAAGAGAGGCTTCTTCAAGTGTGCTGATTGCTTCAACCTCTCCAAGAGGGGCTGGGAGAATGCAACCATGGACGGGCCCACATCACCGGAGTTCACTGTCGATGAGGTTCTGGCATTGAAACCGACCGGGGAGATTCGAATCGGGCTGGATTTCAGCCCAACAACAGGCACATTCGCCGCGATCATGAGGGAGAGGAATGTGACCATAGCTTCAGCCACCCTCAACCTTGGAGCTCCTTTCAGTGAGGTGATTGCATCGAGAGGCCTCCTCCCACTCTACCTGTCCGTCGGTTCGAGGCTACCATTTTTCGATAACACGCTCGATATCGTCCATTCAACGCTGTTTTTGGATGGGTGGATTGGGGTGGAGCTCCTCCAGTATGTGCTGTTCGATTGGGACCGGATCCTACGGCCGAGAGGGCTTCTTTGGATCGACCGCTTCTTTTGTGTCAAAAACAACATGAAGCTATACTTGGATGAGTTTCACAGACTGGGCTACAAGAAGCTGCTTTGGAGAGTAGTACCTAAGACAGATAAGGAAGGTAATGAGCTCTTCTTTTCTGCTGTTTTAGAGAAGCCATTGAGAGCTTAAGTTTTCTATCCTCTTGTGAAGGAATGATCAGCCTCTACAACGCAATTCTTCCATTGTAGACAAATGATCAGATAGAGCAGGATATCAAAGAAACCATTTCTATTCCACCAATGTCACTTACAGAATATCCTATGAATGATCGAATATTAGTTTTACGCATATAATTATGATCGGAACGGGTTGGTTTCTAGATCAGGTAATCATTATGGTGGAGTGAGCCTTTTGGATGGGTCGGATATTCTACGGATGTGATACATTGGCAGGGAAAGAAATGGTGGTATGGACACAGCTGCTGCATCTCTGATAATTTCTGAAACAAATTACCCAAAAACCTAATTTGAGTTTGTAAGCAAATGTTTGCAGTTTAAGAGGCAGGCCATGGAAATGAGTTGAGTTGAGTCGACCGAGCTTCAAGTCAAATGACCCGAGTTTTAGATCCATGATGAATGGCTGCTAAGTCGATTATGAAAGGTTTTTCCAAAAGAATTTTGGGGCAAACCATGCTTCATTTTAGAGATGATTTATAATAAATGATCCTGCTTTAGATACAATCAAATCCCAAAAAGCACAAACCAATATCTAATAGTAATCTTAAATTTGTGTCCATAGATCAATCTTTGTAGAAGTCCAATGCCGTTGATTCTTCAAATGCACGGAGTCTCTCTCTGATCCATCTAAGATAAGTTAAGAGCACAGGTGCCAATGTAAATCTTAAATTTGTATCCTTATATCAATCAATGTAGAAGTCTAATGTCATTGATTCTTCATATGTACGAAGCATCTCCCTAATCCATCTAAGATAAGATAAGAGCACGGATGCCAATGTAAGACCTGAGGTAGGCCCGGCATGCATACCTTGAGAACTGTCTATAAGCAGACCTCCGTTCATGTGCACTACCTAGAAAGTCTAAGAGCTTGTTTGGATAAACCATTAACATAGTAATGTGCTGTTATGATTATCATTACCATCACAGTTGAAAGTAAAATGGTATGTTTGCGGTATGATCCAAAGCTCAAGTGAACCACACCACAAAAGGCTGGGGGAACATTGACGCCCACAGTTGAAACCTTACTAGGGTCCACCATGATGTTTATTTGCCATCAAATTCGTTCATAAGGTCACACAAACCTTCATGAAGGGAAAACACAAATATCAGCTTAATCCAAAACTTCCATGGACCCTAGGAAGTTTTCAATGGGAGAAGTTCAATCCCCACTACTTTCTATGGTGTAGTCCACTTGCGCTTTGGATCTGCCTCATTTTTTGTTCATTCCCTAAAAATATCCGGCGAGATGGATGTCTTGATGGACGGTGTGGATAAAACACATGTATCATGATGGGGCCCACAGAACTTTGCCACATCCACACACCTCACAATCAGCAAGATTTGATAGCTCCGCTCTATCCCATCAATAGTAAATTGTTATAATGTGAGTTTTCCACCACATTATGGTGATAGTCAACAATCCAAAACAAGCCCTAAGAGGAAAATCCAAACTTCAGTATGCCGCACGACAAAATCTGTAATCATACCGCATCCATACCCATATTGACTAAATCCTTACACTTCCCGCGGTCACCATCCTTCACTTAATCCATGCCGCTCTAAGGGATGGATCATCAGATCCTGAATATTGAATGTCCCATCAAAATGCAATCAAAACAACATTACTGTTAAAAGTAAAAGATCAATGGTTAAAATCAATCAATTAATTTTCTAAAACATTTAAAATGCACTAGCCAACTATAAAACCACTTGATAGATGATCTAAACATCAAGATCAGTCCACTATACTTATCTCAAGTAACCAAGTAGATCCCATATTGAAGCATGTGAATTACTATTGGCATCCTAATGCACCTGCTCAACCACACCCACATACCAGCCACTAAGTAACTTCGCAAGGCGAGTCAAAGTAAAAAAACAACAGGGCCATAAATCTCAACATGACTTCAGGTTTAAGGATTAGTCAAATCTAGGATATGATCAAATCAATTTGGTCCAAGTATGATGGGTCTCCCAAACCAAGGACTCAACATGATCCTCCAATATAAGTGCTCAATCAAATCTAAACACAAGAACCTGCATCCATGAACACTCCTATATAGAATAGGACTAATACAGTTAATCTGATGTGGAGAACTTCGATCCAACTCATCTCTAGTTTCTACACACATAATGACCAATTAAACCTTTCACAGATTGCTCATTCCCACTATTGTAGTAATAGAATTTAGGATACTAAAGATCCATGGAACTCAACTCCTCCTTGGAGGATGATCATTAAGTCCAAACTTATCTTCCCATAAACACCAAAGGAAACCCTCACCTTTAACCCATTAAAAGTATCAATGTGTTTCATTAGTTCGACGTATAATAAATTAAGACAAAAACAAATAACATTACATTAATGAAGTAAATGAGGTCTAAACATGATCATTGGCTTTCCAAGGCACACAAGATCAACTGGGGCAAAAATCAATCAAGTGGGTCAAAATGACATTGAATTCAAACCATCTGTTGTCCATTGGTTTCAACTTTCAACTTTGTTGCTTGCCTAATTATGTATTATGCCATGTGATTTTATGTTGTGACCCACATTTTGCAAAGCTATTTTCTTCTATGCAAAATAGGAATAAACTACGTTAGGTTCAATGATCTGAGCATCCAGCATTGGTGTGGATATCTAATTGTGTTGAGTTTGGGACCGGAAGCATGTAAAAGCACCTGGTTATCATAGATTCCTACAGATGCCCTATTCACTGCTTGGAATCAGGGCCCGCTTGTCTTTCACCCCCAAAATATGAACATGACAATGATGGTAACACGTCTAAACCCATTGTCACGGCATTTCAATTTCGGGCCAGTTTCTGCAGGTGGGTGTAAAGTGCACCACATCATTTGCATCCTACAATTTGGACTCCACAGACAACACGGCCTGTCAGGCCTTGCTTCATTTCATTCTCATGATGGGTTACATCCAAACATCCAAATGTGATTTAAGTGTTCAGAACAAAATGGATACTGAGATCAATGCAATGCAGGAAAACCAACAACCGGATTATCCATTAGATTATTATTCAATACATTAAATTAACCTTGAAGACAAGTTTGAAAATCTTCTCCAACTATCTTTACATAAAACCAACATTCCTTTTTATATTGTTATCAACATACGAGGTCTTACCATCACATACCTACAGAATTTCCTTCCAAAATCGGACCGACCTGTCACTCCCACAAGATACAAATGCCGCCTCGGTTGGCGAGTGCTCTATCCACCTCGGCGGGCCTATGTGATTAGACGGCCACCTCGCTACTTTCTCGGCAGTCAGAGCATCCCAAATAATAATCTGCAACTCCCGTAATATCAGTCAAATCCAACCACAAAGAACCGACATTTTGCAGTCCCAAATTTCTGAAAGAGAAATAAACAACTAACCTCGTTGCTCGGTTCATCGATGGATAGAACAAATTCTTCCGTTTCATTAAAAACCGCCTGCATCCCAAATTTTTTACTTGAAATTTTAATATCGTCAAATAATTAAATAGAGAGCCAAGCAAATCATGACGTTAAATCCAATTCCAGTATGTAGTAGTTTGAAAGTTCCCAGTTCCCAAGGCTGATGCGATTGGCACATTCCAAAATATGGGTGAGATATGTTACTACTTCATTGCGAGTTGGGACAGAAATGGTAGAACAGAAGCCGCATGCCACCCCAAATGCCAAGCCTACCTTGTTAGATCAGAATTCACACTGACTTCAATTGGCAGTGCATTTTTGAAATTATAGGTAAAATGATATGCTTGCCAAAAGAATACTGAACTTCACCTGGCAACGCAGCTGTGTATGGACAGCTCCAAGATATTGTTTGACTAGTCTTCCGCTGCCCACCTCCCATAGCTTTGCTGCTGAATCTTTTCCGCAAGAAAGAACGTACCTAGATATTCAAGTTGTGTGGTTAGGAAGCAGAGAACAGGTAATATGAGTAATAAACTGGTATGTGAAATTTTCAGTCACGCAGTGATGCGTGCACATGAAAAAGAACTAATCACTTGCAAAGAAAAAAAAAAATCCCTAACCAGCCAAACATAGACTGCCATGCAAGAGGATGTGTTTGGATGTTCCGTCAAAAAATGATTTTGCAATTAATTCAATTCATAATAAATTACCCTTATAGTTGGTTTGGTGCCTCTTGCTGCCTTCTTTTAATAAAATATTGCCTTTCAAAAAAATTTACCAAAGTGGGCCTAGCCCCACTCCATCCATAATGATGGGCCATAGCCCACTGTTCACAATGAATTGAAAATGCATGAAATTTCATTATGCGACGTAGTGGTCAGTACGAACAAAAATAGTGCCACTCCCCACTGGCCATTTCATCTTATAATGGAATGGATCATGATTCAGTTCAAATTCACATCCAAATGCACCTTAACTACTTAACCAAGGATATGCACATAAGGCGCGCAATTGCGACATGTTGAATAGGGTAAATAAAGACCAAAAATGTCCAAATATAGACCTTGGTATCAACACCAGATTGCTTGCCATTAAATGATAGGCATGAGAGTTTAAAAGGCCCAAGTGAGATTTGCTGTTGTTCATTCCTTAGAAGCTGACATATTTACCCTCTATAGATGAGCCATATCTTTGACTACAAATTTTCCAAGCAGGGACCTACAAATGAGTATTACATACCAACACTTATAGGAATGAGATATTTAAAATTTTCCAAGCATGGACTGTCAGATGAGTATTAGATATCAATGCTTATAGGAATCAGATGTGTAAAATATCCCAATGAAGATTGCCATTCTTCAGCTCCCTAAAAGTTAGTTCTGTTATTCCTCAAAAAATTAAAAAAAAATGGAGTTAATTACAAACTTATGCATGTAGGAAGTATAAGAATACAATAAGCTTGTATAACGCTTGGCATGCACAGAAGTGTCAATTTTATGAATTAAAATCCCTTATCCAAAAGAAATAAAATAAAACACTTTAAACCACACAATTTATTTATCATTAAAAAATTATTCCACTGACTTAGCAATGACCATTTTTACCTCTGATCCTTGGTAAAACTTGCACTGGTGGCCTCTGTTGAGCCATGAGCACCGGTAATGGAGCGCACACACTGAGAAGTTACCCCATCCCACACCCGAATAGCACCATCTTTGGATGCCGTTACATACATGCCACCGCTGGATGAATATCTCACCTGTACAAGAAAATATGTATCTAATATGTTTTTACTGGTACAATATTGTCATCAAACCATGTTCTATGAATCCAAGTTGGTTGAGATAATCCTTGTCAATAAATTAAAATCTCAATTGACTTGGATCCATTTGGACATATGGTCGTTATCATCATCATCACCAGCAGCAGCAGCAACCATCACCATCACCATAGCCTTGTCCGAGCTATTTAGGGTCAGGAATGGACACGGTCTAGAGATTTTAAGATTAAAACATGATCCAACTATTTTCTTAATTTAAATAGGATAGGGCACTGCCATAGTCTAGAGATTTCAAGGACAAACCAACTTGCCTGATTTATGGCACCATTAGCATTTGTCTCTTGCACATTTGATGACAGGTAACACTGGAAAGTATTGATATCATACAAATGGGCTATTGGATGATCTGTCCCTGTAAATGGTTTACATCTTCATCAGCAACTAACGAACCATGTGAAACATAGACGCTACACTTGCAAATTCTAGGAATAATATTAAAGTATCATCCGCATTGTGCTTGGACGAGCTTTGAAAAGGAAGAAAAAACATTTTTCACATTTGTTGTTTACAGGATGAAGAATAAGTAAATTAAAGCAATGATATAGAGTTTGCAGGCCTCGGCCAACAATAAACATTCAAACCCACAAAGCAAACAAAGCAATTATTAGCCTACATATAGCTCAAACAACTCACAAGGGTCATTTAACCTCTACTTCATATCAATAAAATCACTAGATCATCAAAACATCCACCCCATCAACATCTACCTTAAGGATTTTTATTTTATTTTTTGCAAACTTTCTAAAGACGCAAGTGTATAACTGACACTGTTTCGACTGACAAAGAGAGCCTTAGATGTTTCTCAGTTTATTTCTTGTAAATGGTGAAAGCTTATGAACATATAGATTGATCTTTCCTGATGTACATGATGCAATGAATGGGATACACATGCAAGTGGGTAGGGTGGATCACATGTTGTAGTTTCTCGCATGCAAGTGGTTGGAGGGATGTCATTCAAGACAGTCATGTAACTCATAAAAGGCCAATCCCCTGGACCCACCCACCCACCATGTGCCATGTCAAAAATGCATCTCTGAAGAATCTGCACCCGATTATATAGAAGCAAACTTTCCTAATTGTCACGTCAACATGTATCTCTGAAGAGTCCTAGCACGATTGAATATACGGCAACTTTCCTAATTGTCATGTCAACACGCATCTCTCAAGAGTCGGAACATGATTGAATAAATGGCAACTTTCTGCAATATCACAATAAAGTGGTGCATGAATATCAGAAACATCTGAAGCTCATGACCATTCCATCAAAGAGTTTTGCGAACCCCAGAGACACCTCTACATGCAGCCACATGCATAAGACATCCAAACCACGCATCAGGCAGGTCACATTGCAGATGAACCTAAAAATTAGGCTGATCAACTCATCAGGTAGGTTGCAAATGTACAAGAAGTCTAGGACAATAGACAGTCTTCCACTGCTCACATTTGATGCAGATGTGTTGCATGCCTGATGTAGATCTGCCTGATTACTGGGCCACATTGCCTGCATGGTGGGGCCCACCTGAATTACAACTCAGATGTCCCATGGATACCAGGTTGGCAAACGTGACTGAACATGATGTGCTGAGGTTAGCTATAGTTGCACACTTAGCTCTTTCATCAAAATGGTGTAAGTTAATAGCCCAAAAAAATGGCTATAGTTAACTGCTGAGAAATGCGGGCATTCAACAAACAACTAGCTTATGATGCTGTGATCAGCTCTTGAGCTATTATAAACCAACAGAAATTTGACTTGAGATTCAGACTGAACAAAAAAGAAAAGCAACACAGCTAGGATAATGATACCTGCCAGAAGAAATTCTCCAGAAGGATGAAAGGACACAGACCGCACATTATGAGTGTCCTGTGAAGTGATCCAAAAGAATGTCACTGGCATACTGCCGGAAGATAAACTACATTCCTAACCTTGAGATACATCATGAAGTTTATCACAAGGAGGGAACCTGGATAACTCTGAAAGCCCTCTTTGCAACTGTTTTTGAAAAATCAAAGAACCTGAAAAAGCAATTAATTTGTATGTGTATTAATGTTAAGAAAGTGAAACATTTCTTCTCAATGAAATGCATACATGACTCACTCTTGCCTAGGAAAACCTGGGTTTTCAATTTGAATTTGAGAATGTAGGGTGCCAGAGGGCTTTTTAAGAAGTACCAACAGAAGTAAAGAAGGAAAGTAGGGTAAAATGGCAGATACTAAAGGATTCCTCTTTAGCTGATAGTGCTGTCCTGCCAGGACAAGAAAAACTGTGACAGTATTGTTCGTGAGGTGGAAAAACCTCATGAACAATCACCACCTGAAACTGGATGTTGGAAAACTTAAACCATCCCAGGTTTTTCCCTGATTTTCCTCTCCAAGCCAATCGATTGATAACCCCTAACCATATAGGGGACCAATCGACGCCAGCAAGTCATTTTTCCACCAAGCCCATTCCTAGGAGGGGTGTACAAACCCCAAATTGCCCTCCCTCGCAAGTTTCGATTGTTTTCTAGTTTTCTAAAGCACCTATGGCTTACTCAAAGTTGCCTTCAAACTCGGTGAGGAAATTCATGACAATGATGTCTACTTTAAGAGGCTGCATAATTGGCTGCATCTTCCCCAGCTTATAGGGTTTCAGAATCCCAGATCCTTGCTTCACCTTAAAGAGGACAAACACCCTTCGTTTAATGCCTACAGGTAAGTGAGAACACCCCTCCCATGCCTTTTGTATAGTTTTCATTTCCTAATTATAAATAACAGGTGGATTATATGATCCTTGGAGTCCGGTTGTATCCTTTCGTGCTTTTTTTGGCGCGCTTGTTAATAAAATTTCAGTTCTCTCTCTGAGGTCGACCTCATGGGAGCTTCCCATGAGGTCGAGCTCTGTGGTCCCCACCGTGATATGTGATGGACATCCAAGCCACACATTTGGTAGGTCCCCTCTAGGTTATGGGATGTGCCAAAAATCAGTTGTATCAGGAACTCAGGTGGGCCGCACCATCTAAAATCATGGCAAATGATGCTGAAACCATCTAAAGCACTTGGCGGGGCCCACCTGAGTTTTGGAATGGCCTAAAATTTGGTGTGACCCCTCATCCAAGTGGGACACACAATGGATGGGCTAGATGTCTAAACCACATCTCACTAGGCCCTATACATAATCAGGAAGGTTTCAATGGGTGGACATCCACTCTCAACTGTTGTTTGTGGTGCGGCCCACCTAAGTCGTAGATTGGCCTGATTTTTAGGCCCATGGCTCACCATGAAATGGTGCGTCTGATCAATGGGATGGATTTCCATCACACATCACCATGGGGACCACAGAGCTCAACCAAGCTTCCCACGAGGTCGACCTCATGGTACCATTTGTATATATATGATCCTCAGCCAAGGATATGCACATGAGTCTAGGTTTTCAGTTTGAACAAGCAGAGGCCACGTTTTTGTGATCCAGACCTCTGGACTGTTGGGGACCATAGCAGATGGATCATAACCCGATTGGATGATCGTAGGCACTAATCTTGCACGTTTTTTTCAGTTAATGCGGACCACATCTACATTCCTCTTCCTGAACATCTACTTACCAGCAAAAAACTAGAAGCTTAGGATTTGTCCTATATCGCAGATTTTCAATGAATGGTCCATCCATGGTCTGGATCAGTTAAGCATGGCACCCACTTGTGAAAACTAAAGCTCAAGGATACTGTCACATGTAATTCATCAGATGACAGAGCCTAAAGTTCACTCCAGCTCAACAGTCACAGATGAGAATCACCTAAAGATACCCATATAGGAATTGATTCTGAAAAGCCACGGACAGGGAATGGAGAGTACTGTTGAGCAAGCTCCAGTCATGCAGATTACCGGTCATGCTCCAGGGCCAGGGCTTTCAGAAACAAGACAAGGTACATTTAAACATTAGCCGATATAACAGGGCTGCCAAAATAGGCCATCACATCAAATAGTAGTTATGGCCATAGGTTGGTGCAAAAATGCAAATGTTCCAATCTTCTTTAGTGCCCCATGCACACCATGGTGTGCCAAAACGGTTACGTATCGGTCGTAAAGGCCGATACGTAACGGTAACGGGGGGAACCGTTACGCGTTTCGGGGTCGTATCGGCCGTTACCCGATTTTGTACCCGTATCGGCCGTTACGGGCCCGTTATAGGCCCGTATCGACTGAATAACGGTAACTTCTTTTTTTTTCCATTTTAAGCTCTGTTTTTGCTGTTTTTTTTAAACTTCTTGCTTCCAAACTGTTTCTCACTCCTACTAATTTCGACCAACCTTGGCTGGGTATTTGAGATAAAAACACATTATATTACGGATTTTCTTAAATCAAAGCTCGGTGGGCCATTTTTCAGAAATTCGTCAAAAATAGGTATCTATACTTTTTTTAATATGTTTTGTTGTTTTAATCATACCATATGATGTGTTAATCATAGTAAAACATGTTAATGTGCATTTTACAGATTTGGAGTGCCATTTAATATTTTTTTTATATTTTTTTCTATTTAGGCATGAATTTTGGCCCCTTTTTTTAAAATTCGAAAAATCAATTTTTAATAGTTGTTTTGTTGTTTTAATCATGCCATTTGATGTGTTAATCATAGTAGAACATGTTAATGTGCATTTTACAGATTTGGGGTGCCATTTTATATTTTTTTTATATTTTTTTCTATTTACGCATTTATTTTGGCCATTTTTTTGAAAATTCAAAAAATCATTTTTTAATGATTCTTTTGTTGTTTTAATGACGCCATATGATGCGTTAATCATAGTAGAACATGTTAATGTGCATTTTACAGATTTGGGGTGCCATTTTATATTTTTTTTTATATTTTTTTCTATTTACGCATGAATTTTGGCCCTTTTTTTTAAAATTCGAAAAATCAATTTTTAATAGTTGTTTTGTTGTTTTAATCATGTCATATGATGTGTTAATCATAGTAGAACATGTTAATGTGCATTTTACAGATTTGGGGTGCCATTTTTATTTTTTTTCTATTTACGCATTTATTTGGCCCCTTTTTTTGAAAATTCGAAAAATCATTTTTTAATGATTCTTTTGTTGTTTTAATGATGTCATATGATGTGTTAATCATAGTAGAACATGTTAATGTGCATTTTACAGATTTGGGGTAACATTTTATATTTTTTAAAATATTTTTTTCTATTTACGCATTTATTTTGGCCCTTTTTTTGAAAATTCGAAAAATCATTTTTTAATGATTCTTTTGTTGTTTTAATGATGTCATGTAATGTGTTAATCATAGTAGAACATGTTAATGTGCATTTTACATATTTGGGGTGTCATTTTATATTATTTTTTTTATATATATTTTTTTTTTACGCATGGATTTTGGCCCTCAAAAATAATTGCAAACACCTAAATGTAAGATATTTTCATATTACATTCATTCTAATATATCTATCATTGATAGTAGATAGTTAGAAAATTAAATATATGAATTTTGTAGTCAAATTCAGGTTATCTGGTTCATAAATTCATCAAACAGACCGATACAACTTCTCACCAAAGAGTGGACCGTTACACCACCATAAACATGTTCCAATTTATAAATGAATGCATATTTGGAATTTTTTTGGCAAAAAAAAAAAAAAATTGCGCCGTTATGGGCCATTACGCCCCCGTATCGCCGTTACGCCCCCGTATCCGTATCGGTTTCGGAGGGCACCGTTACGCCAACCAATACCGATACGGGACACCTCGATGCACACACAATGGTTTGCACCCGTTGCTGATAGTCTAAAGGAATATTTTTCATTTCTAGCTGAAGCAATTATTAGCCTCCAACACCTTTGTGACAAGTTTACTAATGTGTCATTGCATGTGTATAAATGTCATGAACCTATTCACAAACTCAAAATGAGGGAATAAAGTATCAGTTCTGGTCGGTACCGGATCCAAGTCGTGAAGTTGAAACCGAGTTGCACTGGATTGGACCAAAATCAATGTTCTTTTCAATAGAAATTAAATTGTGGAAAATAAGAAAATGCTAAAGACATTTCAAAATATAATTTTAAAAAATCTCAATATTGTGTTCATTTGTCAATTTTTGTTCAGGGCCATATGTGCTTGTTAAATTGTTAAGAATTCAAGGTGGATGACAACGAATGTCCGTAAGTGATGAAAACCCTCTTTAGGTCAGCCATTCCTATTCCTACTTTATTTATAAAATTAAAAATTAAAAATTTTAATTTTTAAAAAAAAAAAAAAGGACCAGAATAGTTGATCATTGACCCAGCCTGTTGATGTATAGATTCAGTGAGTTTTCCACTGATTCAACTGGTCAAACTTCAAAATCAAAACACCAAACCAGATTGGATGTTTTCAAATTTGGCCCCGAAATCTCATAAAGAAATGAAAAAAGCAGGGGCTCTTTTAGAGACTGGACATCTAAAGAGAAATAAAAATTATGAATTATGCACGCATTTTGAAACTATCATGACAGTATTAAATTATGCACAAAACCAAAAGGTCATATGAATTAACTATCCATGGCACTAAATTAGCAACCAGTAAGATAATCTGAAAGGAAAAACATATAGGAAGCCAGTAAAAGAAATGGTGAAATACGCACTTTATGGTGTGATCTTTTGCCCCTGATATCAGTACAGTTGTTTGAGGATGGAAATCCAAATCATTGATTGGCTGCAATTGTATCAGTAAAGTTTAGATGAAGGAGAGAGAAACTAATACATAGTTATGGAGTCATTGAAATGTTATCATCGTGTCTACACAGATGGCATATCAAATAAAACTGGTCCAGCACGGCAGGTCTGACTGGCATAAGATGAATAAAATCAAGTATGAGGTGCTAAATTGAAAGTTTCAAAAGAACTTAAAGTTTCCCTTCTCTGAGAGAAGAGACTGCATGAGGGCAGAGACTAGGTGTTAACTACTTAAGGATAATACCAGAATGTTAACCCCTCAATAAATAAATTAAAAACTACAAAAGGATCCACTGATCTGTGATTACAACCGATAATAGCATTCAATAATCGAAGTTTAAACAGCAAAAGCATTCAATAATCATAGCTTAAACAGCAGTGGCTGGTCATGTTTAACAGCTTCTGTTAGGATAGCCCAAAGAGAGAACAAAGTATACTACTTTTTTTTTTTTGAAAGATATGAACAAAAAGTGTGCTACTTTTTCATCTGAAAGACAACTGAAAATTTTCAAAATAAAATTAGACCACAGTAGACAAGGAGATGCTTGGTAGTGTCAGATAAAGTATCACATGGTCACCTTATAAGAAGACATCTATCATGATATAAATTATAGGAAATGAAAATATGGGAAATTTGAAATTCAAATTTTGAATGGAAAAAATTGGAACCACATTACGAAGATATTGAGCAACAACCAATTTCATTACTTCAACTGCTAATAAAATAAAGCTGTGTTTCTATAAAGACAGAAGATCTCCAATTAGCATGGAAAAACAATCCATATCATCAAAGCAAAAGCTAAACATTCAAGTGAAACAGGAAATCCATACATTTAAAACCAAAATCACAATAGATTTTAAAAACCATTTGCTATTAACAAGTCAATAGAACATGCTCTTATTTACTTCCCCGCCAATAAGGAAACCTGAATTGATCTTAAAGGATGTCTAGAATTTCATTTTCATTAGGAGATGTTTCCAATGATCTACAAAAGCAGCTCATAGGAATTAGTGAAGTGTAAGATTTGAATTAGCCATAAAATGGCCATCATTGCTAAATAACCTAATTAAAACCCAGCAAATACATGATTATCAAAAAAAAACTGCAGTTCCAATAGATTTTATATATATATATATATATATATATATATATATATATATATATATATATATATATATATATATATATTAATATATATAATAGGGAGTAAAAACTACTTGGCAGGAACGAAATTGCCAACCACGGGAAATAATTGTCCCTCCGAAGTCCATTTGCTTCTGAAACCCATGATTAAACCCGATCCTCGTAGAAGGAAAAACATCCCAAGTTTCATTGATAGATGCAGTCATGGCCCAAGCTTTTCTTTAACACCAAATTGGTAGCTATTCCTCACACCTCCACAACTAGGCCCTCAAACCAAAGAACCCTTGAATAGTTTCAATCCTCAGTAATGACTTAGCCCACTGTGTTAGAGCAATGTTTTCAAAACTGTTACATAACAGCCATTACGCAAAGGTTATGGTGGGGAAGAGTTGTGTTACGGGACCGTAAAGGCAGTTACAGAAAAAATGGCCCGTAATGGCCGTTATGGGGCCCCAATACTAGTTTTTTTTCCCCAAAAAAAGGCCATAACAGCCGTTACTGCCCATATTGTAATGGTAACGGAGGTAGCCGTTACAGCCACCTTTACCGTTATTGAATAACCTTGTCTTAAGAGTCTTTTACCTCAGTGGACAAGAGAATATGAGTTTAACAACCCTTTTTATCTCTAAGCACACCAACTAGGCCAAACAATCCCAGGTCAGGTCCTCAACGAACTACCATCAAAATTCAATGACGATGTCCAGCAGGGGAACCCTCTTCATAGGAGCTTTATTCCTCCATTAACATCCATCAATTAACGCCATCTAATCAAATTCAGCTCCAGAAAATTCACACCCACAAGTCTCCTCTACAAAGAGCCTAATGGATGGTTGATGCAAGATGGATAGCCTAAACTATAATGATGTGAATTAATTAATAAATGGATTATTAGAGTAAATCAAAATATAAAATATTTCCAATATATCACAAATTTAAAGAAATCAAGTAGTCAACTATGCTCAAATTCAAGGCCACATCACAATCCCGCAAATGGATCTTAAGATTATCGATCGGAAAAGGCCCAATGGAAGGTAGAACTTCCATCTAGCATAGGATTCGATCTAAATCTGAGGATTCACTTGCACCTTGTTAGGGTTTGAAAGAATTAGGGTTTGGAGATTTAAGGTTTACAGAATTTGAAAGATTAGGGTTTGGAATTCTAGGTTCTAGTGTTAATGTTTTAGGTTTCAGGTTTATGGGGTTTTAAAGGGGAAGGATCAAGGACCAAAAAAGAGGGAAAGAATGGGGGAATGAGGCTGGTCGTACGATTGCATCCGTACGGTCATACAGAAAGGGGGTGGTCCGTACTATTGCACGGTTGGGTAGGATTTAGGTCTAGAGGGTTTTGGGGATTGTGGGGATGGGATTTGGGAGGAAACAAAAGAAAATAGAAAGAGGAAAGAAGAGAAAAGTGAAAAGAATTCCTTGAAGAGAAGAAAAAGAGAGAAGATAGTTGGAATCACTCTATGGCTTCACACCAAACTCCAATCACATAAGGCTTTTTCTTTGCTCAAAGCAACAAAGAAGAAAATTTTATTTTCAACTAAAAGAATGTCCCCTGAGGCTTCACATGCCCAACCCTTTATTAATCATTTCGGGGTATTTTTAAAAAAATACCCTTATTGCATATAAAATGTGTAAAACACCATTATTTCAACTAAATTATAAAATAAACTAGAATACCTAAAATAACTAAACTATACCATCCCAGTGGCTCCATCATGTCCAATGGGTCCACGATCAAGATGATCTACAGTCAAGATCCAACAGTCCACGTGCGAAATCCAATGGTCCAACACTCACAACTAAGCAGCCCACATGCATCTTCCTAGTGTACGGTCTTTAAATATACACGATCATGCATGCGAGGTCCTCAACAAGGCTAAGAACTTAAACTGGGCCCCATGTAATGATCATCTAGCCATAACAAAACTGGGGTAGCTCTCCTTCGTCTCTTAAACTCTAAAAGGAGCTCAGATGTGCTCATCAATAGTAGGCTTGTCAATGGGATGGGTAATCCCGATGGGCCTTCGGGTTGGGCCCATATTGGGCCGAGTTTGGGGTCGTGTATCAGGCCCGACGATCGGGCTCGGGCTTAAATTAGGAGCCCGATTGTAAATCGGGCTGGACTCAGGCTTAGCACCCCAAAAGCCCATACACCCAGCCTGGCCCGATAGGTCTTTTCTAAACCTAATTTTCTCCCTTTTCTTCCATTCTCTCCCTCCCGCACATGAGGCACACCAAAATATCACTTATCCACAGAGATATTCAGGGCTCGAGCTTGGGCGGACTCAAGTCGAGCTTTGTGTAAATGTCCCGGGCCAGACTCGAGCTGGACTATTTCAGCCCGTCATGGGCCCGGGCTGGATTTGGGCTTAGGTTCAGAATTACAAGTCGGGCTTGGACAGAGCTCAGCCCGGCCCTAACCCAGCCTATTGACAGCCCTAATCAATGGTTGTCCTCAAAAACCCTCTCCAACACTTTCCCAATGAGCAGAACTTACATCTCTAAAGTTTTATCTCTTTCTTGTCATTCCAAATGCCCCATCATATGGTCTATGGAAACAGTTTCCAAAAAATTATCACCTTTCAGTCAGAAGGCCCACCACCCACCTAGCCAACCCCAAGGGCAACTTCATTTCCATATTCTTGTTTCTAGCATTTCAAATGTCCCCTTATATAGTCTATCACAACATTCTCCAAAAGATGCTCCCTTATATTGAAAGGCACCAACCAACCCCACAGGGCAAATTTCGCCAAAGGGGCACTAAGAGATTGACGAAATAGCCTCAAAATTTTCAAGCCATTGAGCAAATAAGGAGATTGTGCAGTCTCTCCTGCTCTTCGGCATTTAAAACGCATGTTTGCCAGATGATTTTCTCCATTATTGATCAATTGACCATACACAAGGACCTAGTCTGATACCGAACACAAAAAAGAGAAACTTTGGTATGTAATAATGATACTTTTTGTCCAATTTGTTGACAAACTAGTTAGTGTGCAATATATGAAAAGCATTCGAATTCATTAACATTCCAAATCAGAAACAAACTAACTCATCTTTTCCTTTAAATTTATATGTGAATGTTTGTGAACATATTAATAAAAATGACAACAACTCAAGTAGAAAATAATAGCCTCAATGAAAAAAAAATTAAGGGATTACACCCATATATGCACTTACCATAGCAACTACAACACCAGATTTTCATTTCTTATTGATCTAAATTAAAATGATAATTTACAAATATCAGAAGTTCCAACGGGTAAAATATTCTCATAGACAAGCTATGAATCTGAAATTCTGAATGTTAATACCCAAGACAAAAAACAAGGAGCACTGTCAGTTTATCTTGCTTTTTAAATGAAACAAACATTGCAGATTGTTCAATTGCAGAAACATAATTCTGGAATCCACGCTTGTGAAACAGATGATAATAGAAGTTGAAACTGCACCATGGTTTTTGCTTATCAGCCCATCATGAAAATCATGCCAGGAGATTTAAGAAGTAGCTTACTTGTAAATGATCATAAAACGTCCGAATCACAGGTCGAACGGGCCCATCCCTTGCATCCGGCAGCATCATTTGTTTGACTTTCAAAATCTATAAGAAACACCAAGTGTGTATAAATTAGGAGCCAAGTGAAACTGTGTGAGTGCTCTGTTAGGAGAATCAACAACCTCAAAGAGCTTAATCGACGTGTCTGTACTCCCAGTTGCAACAAAACGCCCATCGGGACTAAATCTTGCACATCGGGCAACATTCTGCAAAATTTAACTGATACAAATCACAATAGGTTCTTCCTTTCCAGGTCATCAAACTGGCCAGTAGCTACAAATAATGGCAAAATCAAGAAAAGCTGTATTTTGTACCAGAAGGCATTAGCAATGCAAATCATCATCAGCAGCAGCAGCAGCATAGCCTTGTCCCAGCTATTTGGGGGTCAGCTATAAGAATATTGTTTTGTTTTTTTTTTTAAAGGATAACTGGATTATATTAAAGAGAGAAAGATACAGAAGGAAAAGGAGATCTGCTGAGATAGCAGAAAACTTAGCAACCTAAGAACAATAAATCATAATCCTTCAAAACATTTACAATGCTCGCCCATTCAAAAATCAACGTTTTGGCTCTGGACCAAACTGTCTGGACCGACGCAGAAATATCGTTAAAACATCTATTGTTTCTTTCCTCCCAAACCGCCCACCAAATCGCAAGAATCGACAACCTCCAGAGACGAGACCTGATTTTGCCTATCTTAACACCGTGCCAAGCCAATAGAAGATTGCAGGAGGATTTAGGATTACACCAGCTAATATTGAATCGGGAGCAGAATTCGGCCCATATTTGGGAGACAAAATGACAGTGAATCAGGAGATGGTCCACTGATTCCTCTTCCTGCATGCAGCAAAGGCATATGTTTACAAGTTGCATGCCCCTTTTCTTGAGATTATCAATTGTTAAGATTCTGTTTTTCCCTGCTAGCCAACCGAAGCAGAGATGAATTTAGGGGGGGCAGCGTACTTCCAAATAAAAGGAGCTGAAGGGGCTGCTGAGATATGAGAGGAAGTGAGGAGGGAAAATAAACGGTTTACACTATAAGAATATTGTTTGCCCAAAAAAAAAAAAAAGGATTCAGAAAAGGAATTCTCATGGTATCCAGCGACCCGCTGCCTGCAGATATCATCCTTCCTTTACATGGGCTTTGAACTGGCTGGTGCAAGTGCAACCAGACAGTTATTAATGGGTGAAAATATCAACTTACCAGAAAATATGGGTGGCGAAGAGCCAGTATAAGCAGCGCATGTATTTGTAGCAAACCGAAGTTCAGGTTGTTTTGTTTTTCTAAATTAACTTCAGGTAGTTTCCAACAAAAGAAATTTTTAATACATACGGGGCACCTAAAACTGAGTGGCTAAGGAATGCATGAACTATCTTAAGCATTAAGCAAGTTTTGAAGGGAGTCCACTAAATACCTGCACATGCGCAATCTTGGAATTCCACGTGTTGTCGCTTATCAAATAGAGGTGAGAGAGACAGAGAGATGTACGTGCCAGTGCTTCTTAAGAGTAAATTTTATATAAATAATCTTATAGGATTGGTTTCCAGATTTCTTTTTCTTTTTTTCCTTCTTTTTTTTTTGAAAGATAAGGAAATTTTATTTAAAAAGCCTGCCAAGGCAAAAGCTAGGCCTACACTACAAACTGAAAAAAAAAGAGAAGATTGGCAGCATCCACCACCTCTACACTGGAGAAGCCCATCCTACCACTTCAATCATAACCTTCCCCACAACCTCTTCCACCGCCACACCACCTTTCCTTCTTTCCCCACAACTCCCCTACGCCAAGCCCATAAAAATCTTCAACTGACTTCGATATCACCCATGACACGTTGAAAATGCTTTAGAAACACTCCCACACCTTCCGAGTAAAGGGACAATGAATGAAGAGATGATCAATCAATTTCGCTTCACACGTACATATAATACAAATGTTAGGGAGAAAGGATCAAAGATCTCTTTTAAAGATTGTCAACCGTTATCACTCTTTTCCTCCCCACAACCAAACAAAGGCCGTGACTCTTGGTGGAGCTCCATAAGACCAAGGTTGAAAGGGATGACTATAAACTGAAGTCCGAGGCAATTCCTAAAGTATCCTGTAGAAAAAGCGGACTGAAAAATTACCTGAGCTACACACATGCCACACCTTAGAGTCCTTTTCTTCTGCCGAGGGAAAACAATCCTTCAGAAAATCCAGCAATCTCACCAAATCCTCAACTTCCCCATCAATCCTCTCTCCAGCATGGAGGAAACCACACCACAGTACCGCCACCAAGGTGTTCCAAAACAGTAATGGTGGCCGTAACAACCACCACCGTTACCGTTATGATACGGGCCGTAACGGCCATTACAGCCCCCGTATTGGCCGTTACGACCCTTTTTTATTTTTTGAAAAAAAAATAAAATTTGTTACAGCACCTTTACGAGACCGTTACGGCCTGTTTTTTCTGTAACGGCCATTTCGACCCCGTAACGCATAACGGTTATGACCGTTACCGTTACGTAACCAATTTTGAATACCTTGACCACCACAGATGGATAACATCAATGGATTCAATTGTAACGTTCAATCAGTAGCGAGGCGAGCCACTCTTGAAAAGACCTCTTGCAACACTTCCCCACAAAGTCATCCTATAAATGAACACAACCCCTATAACCAAGCGAGGAAACCCCAATACTAAATTTAGGAGATTCAACACCACAACTTTCCAAAGGCTAGAGGCACGGTAAAGCGAAGATCTCTTAACCCCCCAACCTCCCACCTAGGCACCATATTTACATGTTATTAGCTCCTTCCACATCGGTGGATTGTAATGTTTCCAGATTTCTTCAATGGTACCATGTTAGAATGCAATCATTAGAAATTAAAACACATGAAGGAATCTATTGAAAAAAGATAATTGTTTGCCAAAGCAAAATTACTTAGTAACCAGTATAATAACCATACCCAACCCCCCCCCCCTCGTTAAGGCGTACTATTGCATATTTAGACTCCCAATTAGCATCATTTTAGTAGAATAAGTGTTAGAAAATCATCGAAATAAGATCAGAATCAATACATCCATCCATTGTATGTTTTTCATATTTTGTGTGCCAATTAAGTGATTTTATGTTGCAGATTGAGCAATGGATGATGGAAGCATAGTTGTAAGAAGAGTTAGCGGTTCATATCGTCCGATTAGAAAGCCGAGAAATAAGGAAATGAGCTGAATGGTCAGATTGCGAGTATCAGAGATCAGGGAGTCATACGGCGTGCTACGTGCGAAACCAGGGGATGAGACGAACTTTGTACGACTCAAATAGTGTATTGAAGATGGAGGGTCCGGATGGTGAAAGGTACGAAGAACCAAAGCTGTGGGGAGGTGTGCAGGTGAGATTTGACAAATTTCCAAATCTGTCATAAGTACATGAAAAACATAAAAAAACGGATTGGATTTCAAGTCAATTTTGGCCATTTCATATTAGGCATGTGGGGCCCAGTTTGGTTGATTAGAACCGCCCATATTGAAGGGAATGCTAATAAGAGGTATAATATGAAGTTTGAAGAAATTCGGAGTTTCTGACGAGCTGCAAGATTAAGAAAATTACATACAGTTTTAATCAAAGTTTGGGATCGGTGGACATTGTTTGGACAGGCCAACGGTCCATTTGGGTAAAAGACGACGCTAGGAATCTAATAAAAGGATCAAATCTTAGGAACTATATCATGTGGGGCCCACGCACAGGTTGTGCAACTTTCCAAAGGTAGGGAGCTTGATGATGTCACCAGCTAGGTGGTTGGTGCGTGAAATACGCAAACCGCATACGAGATGGTTCCAGGGAGGTTTCAACGATGGGCAGTCATGATTTGTGTGGTCCACCGGAGACATGGATCTGCTCCATATTTTGGCTCATGGGCCTACATTATGAGGAGAAACAGAAGGACGATTTGGATTTCACAAGAACATTAATGTGGGGCCCACGGACGTGATTAGATGAAAAGAATTTTTTATTTTTTATTTTTAAAAAGAGAGATAGAAGATTTTCTTTCTTTTACGCATGGATTTTCGTGCAGGAGGTGCGGCGAGCCAGCAATTCACGTACGTGGCGGTTCCGCGAGGGAAGTTTTAACGGTGGACATCTTTTACTGTGGTTGGCCCACTAGGTTTTGGATTCTCCTCATTTTTTGGGTCCAACAGCTAAAATGATCTGGGGTATTGGATGGATGGCATGGATATTACATATACATCAAAGTGTGACCCACACTTGCTCTTGTGCGACTAAAGCATGTGAAGGCCAATTGTTACGTAAACGGTAATCAATGTTATTCTTTAAAGGAGCCTCTAGCAGCCTATGAGGAGAAGAGGGCACGGCCATTCGAATAGGGCTCTCTCAAGTTTCATAGTTTAAACTTTTTTTCTGTTTTTTTTACAAGTTTTTTAGATCCTTAGTAGTTTTTTTTTTTTTACTCTTGGGAAAAGAAGGACGTGAAATTCCGATTTGCTTCAAGTAAAAGTTGAGTATTTCAATTTGTTTCAATTCAAGTTCTAATTATGTTGAATGCTTTCTACATGCTTTCTATTTCCAATTTGATTATGTTTTTCTAGTTCCCTCTAGCCCAAGCTAAAAGGGAAGCACATGGGCTTAATGATCCTTAAGTTGTGATGATTGACTGTTTTGAATGATGAAATGAATGGTGTATGCATGTTATCAAGTATCTAGGTTTAAGTTTTTGATCCATCATGTGAGATCCATATGGTGGATGCTTAGGCTTAACTTAGATCAATAAGATTTCTTACATGGGAGATATTCTTAACCTGTTATATTATTTGATTCATTATCTCATGGATATTGAATGCTTACAGTTACTGGCACTTGAGGGTATATTTTAATGGTGTTAATCCATGATTCTCTAATCTCTTATATCATTTACTTAAATAATTGAACTGTTTTATTTTTCGATTAGGTCGACCATAGTGCTCGAATCCTAATTGTGTTATCAAAGTTCCACACATAGATTAAAAATCCATTAATTATGATGACTTTGATTCCATTGTCGGGATATATATATAGGACACATTCCCTGATGAGCAATTATTTACGATCCCTTGGTATGCGGATATAGTGAACTATCTCGTGACGGAAAAATGTCACACCATTGGAAGTCACAAGATAGGAAGTGTTTTGAAACCGAGGTTAGAAACTTCTTCTGGGATGACCCGTATTTATATAAATATAGGACTGATCAAATTTTTAGACGTTGTGTCCCAGAGAATGAAGTTCAGAGCATTATTTCCTTTTGCCACATGAAAGCATGTGGTGGCCACTTTTCTGCTAAGAAAACCTGTAACGACCCGTAAATTTCCGTACTTTGGCTCGAGTACCATCTCGACCAAAAATCAATTAGGATTAAATCCTTTAGAAAATTAACAAAGTTAACTAAGTGCAAAACTCGATTAGCCATGAAATCCGTTGGGATCGCTTTAAATACGATCTGCAAGACCCAAAACTTGCAAAATCAGTGACTCTAGGTTACCCTAAAGTTTAGAACCAAACTCATTACCCGGCTGCTCTCGGGAATGAAATGAAACTTCGTGTTAGGGCTAGACCGTGCATCGGAAGTCCGATTAACACGAACTTAAGGATCTAGGACCGCCTCACTGGGCTTGACAATCATCTCGAAAAGCAGGTCCAGCCGATGTCCCACGGCCATTCGTTTGGATCCGGAGCGAGGGAGTGTGAAAAACACTATTCCCTTTACAAAATAAATATCTGGAATAGTGATCTGGCATCTTTCGGTTGCGCGTCAGTATTAAGCAACCTGACCGTCAGAATCAGACCAAATTACACCCTCGGATTAAGAAAAATTTCAGGAACATTTACATGTACTTAGAATTTCTGATCGTGGCCCACTGACCGTTGAACTGAAAGTGGTCCGCCACGTGCGATCTGGGAATCTGATCGAGTCGAAAACGTAATCCCACGTAGATCCATAGATGGTGAGCTTAAGTCTGACGTTCGGCTCAAGGAGGGCCACCAGAACATCCCTTTTGAGCTTGGAAAGTGGCGAACTGCCTATATATGCAGCCACCCTTGAACCTGAGTCTATTTTAGACATGTTTTTGGCTATAAAAGGGGCTTAGAACAGCCCCTCTCACAGCCCATACGAATTTGGGAGAAAACCCTAGCAAGGAGAGAGAGAAAAGAGAGAGAAAGTGAGAGAGAAGTGGGAGATCTTCCCTGCCCTTTTTCCCTGCCATTCTACAAGTCACACCGCCCTATTCTAGGCGCTTTTCCGGCGTTCCCGACGTCACTTATAGGTAAGAAAACCCTAACCCTAAACTGATCTAAGGTTGGGAGAGTTCCAAGTGATGGAATAGCTAACATATTTCCTTCCCTAGGTTGCCTAGTTGCGGTACACGGAAGCTAGACAAATCTAGCGGGTTCCTTACGCTCCAACGGCTTAAAGGTGAGGACTTTAGGTGTATAGGTTACGGTTTTCAACGCTTTCAATGTCAGATAATGATAGATTCATGATCTGCATGCAATTGCACATGTACAAAGTGCTTTCCGTTTTCTGTTTCGATTAACGTTGTAGAATATGGAATTTCACATACTCTAGGTATACGTAGAAATACCGTATACGTATTTTTTCGGAAAAGTTTTGACATGTTTATTTAATGTATGATTATACAATATATGGATAAAATACTTGTTTGGCGAAAGGAATCGCCGTAATACATGTTTGCTTGTAAACACTAGGTATGTTGAAATTGTGTATTCTAGAAATACCGTATATGTATAAATTTTGGAAATGCAATTGTCATGATTAATTGCGGTATGATTATGATATACATGGATAAAATACTCGCTTGGTGAGAAGATAGTCCTAATACATATTTTACTAACATACGTCATGTATGTTGAAATAGTGTACTCTATGTGTTTGTGTAAATGCTTGTGTGAGCACATGCTTAGATGTTGGCACCGTAGGTCGATGCTGATATGGAATTCTCGACTACCTTAGAGACATGTAGGATTCCCTCCATGTGGTGGTTTACTCTAACCACTCACTTGTGATGTATATGTAATTGTATCCCTAATTGTATAGTACTCTATAACATGCTTTACAACATGCTTTTCTTCATGCTTTATAACATGCCTTATGACATGCCTGCTAACATGCTTGTATTACTTTGTTTATCATGCTTTACTCCACATGCTAAGGATGAAAATTGATTGAGGTTGGGACTATGTCTATAGTCCAGACATTCGGTACCAGACTTGAGATTGTGGCTGAGATTCATGTCGCCACAAGGGATGTGTCTGACGAACCCGAGTCGTACTTCAGTTGGCGATAGTGGTTGGCCACACGGAGTGCTTTTGCGCTTCATATCGCCCAACTTGTTGTGCGCTCGAGCTAGTCAGGCTCGTCAAGTAACCCGATTGTCGAATGTATGTTCACCATGTTTGGTCATTACTGTTTGAACCTAGGGTACCAAACTTACCAATGGAATCCCGTTAACCATGGTACCTCGATCCGCTAAGACTCATGAGCCGGGCATGGTGGTATGGGACACCGTGGTCGAGTTGTCGGCCTACGCTGGGGTTTCGTGGTGTTGCGATTGCGTCAGCCCGAGCCTCCCCGTAGTGACCATTGAGCAAATAGACTCGTGAGCCGATTATGGTGGTATGGGACACTATATTCGAGCTGTCGGCCTACATTAATAAGGTGATGGGGGAGCGGTGCAACGATTGCGGGTAACAGCCCTGGCAGCCCTTTGTAGTGACCTCGAGCGTACTCTGAGTCTACGTGGAGGTGACGACCCTTCCGTAGCGACAGGAGTACATACTAGGCCTGTATCAGCTTAGTGATGAACCGTTAAAAAGGTGATGGGGGAGGGGTGTAACGATTGCGCGTAACAGCCCTGGCAGCCTTTGCAGCGACCTAGAACTACACTTCGTATGAGATTACCTAGGATTGACGACCCTAGAATGGATCATGTTTGGGAATAATACAAGGGAGGTACCTTAGTTTCCCAATCCTGCTGTTTGAAATGGACTAATAACAACTCGGTAATCATGTTCATCATCGCACTGCATGTGCCTGGAAGATGTGGAGCACTGAGGAATGTATGCATGCCGCGGACGTAAGATGGTGTCGCATGAGGGAGAACGTCGGTAAGGGCATGCACGCATAACTGCATTTCATACTTGCATTAATAAGAGTCTTTAGGATTGTTTGTTTGTATTGCTTTATCATTATTGCTTGACTGAATTGATAACATGTTAACCCATGCTCTATTGTTCCACTGAGTTAGCTACTCACTCCCACGTTACGGGACGGTGTTCTGGACACCCATCAGACCCGGACCTAGATGCAGGTATAGACGGGTCGACGGAGACTGAGCCTGATTTCGAGGATGATCAGGAGGAGTACTCATACATGCAGTACGCTGGTGGCTTCTTATAGGCTGGCCAGTGATCGCGGGACTTCGGGATCGATGTTTCCAGTTGTATATTTTGATATTTTGTTTTAGAAACAACACATGTATATGTATACTCAGTTAGCGTTCATACTCTGGAGGTTGAGATGATTGTTATACCTTACATATATATGCATTTTCAGTCTTCCGCTTGCCTTTTTGAAATTGTTCTGGAGTATGAATTACTGTTTTGGATTAATCCCATTCATGTTTATTGTACTAACACAGCCAACATTCAATCATACTCATTTATGTTGCATAAGTGATGTTTTGGAACTCGGGAGTTGAGTTATGCTCGACCCCCGATTTTCAGGGCGTTACAAAACCACTGCAAAAATCCTACAGTGTGGTTTCTACTGGCCCACCATGTTTAAAGACATTCACGCTTTCTGTGTTGCTTGTGATAGATGTCAAAGGTTGGGAAGAGTGTCTCGGCGCAATATGATGTCTTTATCCCCTATTTTACCATTGGAGATTTTTTTTTGTTAAGGTATTGATTGTATGGGCCCAGTTCCATCTTCTTTTGGATTGCTTTATATATTGGTTGGTGTGGACTATGTCTCCAAGTGGATTAAGGCAGTTCCAAGTGGGACCAATGACAACAAAGTGGCCATACGATTCCTCAAGGAAAATAGTCTTTCTAGATTTGGAACTCCCAAGGCCATCATTAGCGATGGCAGGTCTCACTTTCGCAATAAGACATTTGAGGCTTTGATGAAGAAATATGGAATCAAGCATAAAGTGAGTACCCCATACCACCCACAAACGAGTGGGCAAGTTGAGATTTCTAATCGGGAAATCAAACACATTTTGGAGAAGACTTATAAGGCCAAATAGAAAGGATTGGTCCCTCAGACTATCCGACGCTCTATGGGCTTATAGGACAGCTTATAAGACCCCGATTGGAATGTCCCCATACAGATTGGTGTATGGGAAGGCTTGTCACTTGCCTGTGAAATTGGAACATAGGGCATACTGGGCAATAAAGAAGTTAAACTTTGACATGTACCAAACAAGTGGACAAAGGAAATTAGAGTTGAATGAGTTAAGAGGAGCTGAGAAGAGACTCCTATGAAAACTCTAAGATCTACAAAGATAGGACCAAAGCTTTCCATGACAAAAACATCATGAGGAAGAATTTTAAACCTCAGCAGAAGGTCCTATTGTATAATTCTCGTCTCCAGTTCTTTCCGGGAAAGTTGAGATCAAGATGGACAGGCCCCTTCATTGTGAAGAATGTATATACTCATGGGGCTGTTGAAATTGAGAATCCGCGTAATGACAATGTGTACAAGGTTAATGGTCAAAGATTGAAGCCTTATGTGGAAAACTTTCATTTGGGAGAGGAGTCCGCCCCTCTTCATGAGCCAGAATATTCAGATTGATGCTCCTAGTCTGATGGAGCATTAGTTTAGGATTTGTACAATATTTTACATTGCAGGTGAGTTCTTCATGACAAGTACTATCCATCATTTCCTTTATTTTTATTGTTCCCATATTTTCTGCATTACATGTATCATCATTACATTGGGGACAATGTAGATCTTAGGTTGGGGGGTGAGTTTACATTTTAGGTATAGTAAAGTCTACTTTTGAGTCTTTTTTTAAATTTAAAAAAAAAAAAAGGCTTACTCTTTTTCTTTTTTTTTTAGGTTTATGGAAATTTTTTCAATTTTTTTTTAAATATATATATACAAGAATGTGAACATGATATTATGCGAGTTCCAAAGACAAAATTAATACTTAGTCTAGGTTGATAGCAGTCAGAATTTTGATAACTGAAAATTATACACTTGAGTTCAATTATCTAATCACTAGTTTAGAGCGAGTTGTAATTTGATGTACTAAATTCACAATCCATCATAAAAACTTGTTGTTGTCCTCCAAGTGTAAAGGTTCGCAAGTAGTATCCTTTGAGCACAGGGTCGATCCCACAGGGAGATGGATTAAAAGAAAGGAAAATCAAACACAAAACTAAGTAATGAAAACAGACCTATGAAAATTCTAACTAAACGGATGCAATGATTTTGAGAGTATGACTTTGAAACAGAATTCAATTAAATTAAAAACACCTAAGCTTCAAAGTTCCACACAGAGATTAATAATCCATTAATTATGATGACTTTAATAACACAATTAGGATCCGAGCACTATGGTCAGCCTAATCGAAAAATAAAACAGTTCATTTATTTGAGTAAATGACACAAGAGATTAGAGAATCATGAATTAGCATCATTAAAATATACCCTCAAGCGCCAGTGATTATCAGCATTCAATATCCATGAGATAATTAATCAAATAATATAACAGGTTAGGAATATCTCCCATCTAAGAAATCTTATTGATCTAAGTTAAGCCTAAGCATCCACCATATGGATCTCACATGATGGATCAAAAACCTAAACCTAGATACTTGATAACATGCATACACCATTCATCTCATCATTCAAAACGGTCGATCATCACAACTAAAGGATCATTAAGCCCATGTGCTTCCCTTCTAGCTTGGGCTAGAGGGAACTAGAAAAACATAATCAAATTGGAAATAAAAAGCAAGTACAAAGCATTCAACATAATTATAACTTGAATTGAAACAAATTGAAATACTCAACTTTTACTTGAAGCAAATCGGAATTTCACGTCCTTCTTTTCCCAAAAGTATTTATAATAATAATAATAATAATAATAATAATAAGTGTTTTTCTGACTGTATGCCTCACTTTTAAGCCACCGACATTTATCTGCCCTGAATTGAAACAAATTGAAATACTCAACTTTTACTTGAAGCAAATCGGAATTTCACGTCCTTCTTTTCCCAAAAGTATTTATAATAATAATAATAATAATAATAAGTGTTTTTTCTAACTGTATACCTCACTTTTAAGCCACCGACATTTATCTGCCCATCCAAACTTACTTTACCAAACTATGACCCTGCTGTACGAGCGACTTTTTACCTGACCAAAATGCCCTTGCAGTTTCTGAAAGTTGTTCTCCTCACACGGTTCAACCTTAGCAGAAAAATCCTCATTTTCTGATTTTATTTTTTTTTCTCTCCTCTATGTGATTGTCCACCCTAGCAGAAAAACCCTCATTTTCTGATTTCTCCTCTTTGTGATTGTCCACCCTAGCAGAAAAACTCCCATTTTCTGATTTCTTCTCTCCTCTTTGTGATTGTCCACCCTAGCGGAGAAACCTTCATTTTCTGATTTCTTCTCTCACCTCCTCTTTAAATGAAGATCGAGTGAAATAGACCGAGGACTGACTGAAATTGACCACGAACTGAGTTAAATTGACCACGGCCTAAGTGAAATTGACTGAGGACTACTTAAAATTGACATCTTGACCGAGAACTGAGTCAAATTGACCGATAATTGCTTGAAATTGACATCGTGTTGACCGAGAACTTACGGAAATTGACCGACAACTTTGTGAGATAATTCTCGATCAATTTCAGTCACTTATCGATCAATTTCACTTAATTCGCGGTTAATTTAACTCATTTCGCAGTCAATTGAACTCAGTTCGCGGTCAATTTCAGTCAGTCCTCGGTCAATTTCACCAACTTAAGCGAGTTCTCGGTCAATTTCACTCCGTTATCGGTCAGTTTCACGATGTTCGCGGTCAATTTCACTAAGTTCGCGGTCAATTTAACTCAGTTGAAGACGTCAATTTTAAGTAGTTATCGATCAATTTCACTTCATTGTCAGTCAATTTCACGATGTTCGCGGTCAATTTCAGTCAGTTCACGATCAATCTCACTCATTTCACTTAGTTCACAGTCAATTTCATAATGTTCTCGGGCAAATATGCAACACATAACTCAGGAAATTGACCGTGAACTTAGTGAAATTGACCGAGGCCTAAGTAAAATTGACCGAGGACTACTTGAAATTGACATCTTCGCGGTCAAGTTCACTCACATCGCGGTGAATTTCATTCACTTCGCGATGAATTTCACTCACTTCGCGGCCAAGTTCATTCACTTCGTGGTCAAGTTCAGTCACTTTTCGGGGTGAATTTCATCACTTCGCGATGAAGTTCACTCACTTCGCGGTGAAGTTCATTCACTTCACGGTCAATTTCACTCACTTCGCGATCAAGTTCACTCACTTCGCGGTCAATTTCTCTGACTTCTCGGTCAAGTTCACTCACCTCACAGTCAATTTCACTCACTTCGCGGTGAATTTCACTCACTTCGCAGTTTAGTTCACTCACTTCATGATGAATTTCACTCAGGAAGCGGTCAACTTCACTCGCTTCGTAGTCAATTTCACTCAAGAAGTGGCTTACTTCAGTTGGCTTGCGAATTTAGTGTGGGGCTTGGAATGGGCGCATCTACATGCGCGACAGTCACTAGCATTACTCTTTGCTGGATATTACTTCGATCTAATCTACAACGACGCCCAGTCGCCCACGTATTTTTTTTTAGGGAAATGACTAGAATGGTGGTTCACCACCATTTTATGAGTTGTGGTGTCACCCCTCCATTCTACATGTGACATACATCTACAACAATCTAGACGGTCCAAGCTGCCAAAGCCATTGTGGATGGAATTCACAGATGGATAACAACCTTAACTATTTGATTTTCCTCACTGAATGTGGACCACTGATCATTTTATTCTAAACTGTCAATCTTTAGATGGTTGAGATCATTTGACCACCGTACCACTCATGATATGCCCTAGCCACAATTGTCCTGCAATTTCAATAGTATGGATAGAAGTGCATTTATGCCAAGTGTACGGTGGGGGATGCACCACGACATAAGCAGTGGTGGTGAACCAAAACAATTGCATTGTCCATGGCGTGAGAAGAAATGGCCCACTAATCTACAAACGGTTCAAAGGAGATCAAAGTTACATGGCCCCACAGTGATGTATTTATTATATCCACAACGTTCATCCATTTTTCTAGATCAGTTTAGAGTAGTATCCAAAAAATGAATCATATCCAAAGATCCACTGGACCACACCACAAATGGGACCCACAGAACTTGCTGACGTCAATACACCAGCTATATAGATGGTGTGTGGTACACCAGCCAATCCGCTTCCGCCCACCACCGACCGTGAAATGGATGTGGATTGTTGGCGATTTTCACTTTCAACAGTTGGTTCCTATGTTGTTAGCTGCTCGACTGGGATTTTTCCAAATAATCAGCCAAGTCCACTTATAGCGAGATGGACGGTCCCAATCATCTGTCCTAGTATGTGGTCACCTAAAGTGAAATGGATCATCTTATTTGTTATTGAGATAGTCTCCAGTCCAACCAGTTTGACAATAAGTTACCGTCCACCGGTGGATAACTTACAACCTGTAATGTGTGCAGGACATCCAGCCCGTCCAATAGGTTGGCTCCATCATGAGGATCATCTTATATATCAAAAATCAGCTCTATCTACTTCTTAGGTGGGCCACACTAGAGAAAACAATGTATATCATACACTGTTTTCTATAGTTTGGCCCACCTGATGAGTGGATGGGGCTGATTACTTTTATTAACAAAATGCTACTTGAGACTTCTTTTTTAATTTATGTTATACCACTCACATGACCTCATGATTCGGCCACTTGCACATGGCCATAAGCAGACCATAGGCGTAATCCTGACAACTTATTAGGATCAGGTGGGGCCACATGGAGATTCCAAGACTTTCTGATCATTTGTTTGTTGGCCAAGAAATGGACGTCTAGAAAGATTGATATCGCAAGAATCGTCAAATTGATGCGACTTTTGGTTTATGACATTTTCATGGTGGGTTTCATTGGATCAATGGTGAGGATTTTTCTAATTCATGTGATGGACCTTAATGAGTTACATGATTGACTAGGAGGAATGTTGATATTTTGTGTACTTCCAGCTAGCATGAGATGCACAGCAGGAGTCGTAGAACTCGTGCCAACATGGGCACACGTGTGTGAGATCCAAAAAATTCACCGTGAAGTGAGTGAACTTAACCGCGAAGTGAATGAAATTCACCGCAAAGTGAGTGAACTTGACCGCGAAGTGAGCAAACTTGACCGCGAAGTGAATTAAATTCACCGCGAAGTGAGTGAAATTCACCGCTAAGTGAATGAAATTCACCAAGAAGTGAGTGAACTTCACCGCGAAGTGAGTGAAATTCACCGCGAAGATGTCAATTTCACTTAGGCCTCGGTCAATTTCACTAAGTTTGCAGTCAATTTCCCGAGTTATGTGTTGCATATTTGCCCGAGAAATCAGAAAATGAGGATTTTTCTGCTAGGGTGGACAATCACAAATAGGAGAGAAGAAATCAAAAAATGAGGATTGTTCTACTAGGGTAGACAATCACAAAGAGAGAATAAATCAGAAAATGAGGATTTTACTGCTAGGGTGGACAATCACAAAGAGGAAAGAAGAAATCAGAAAATGGGAGTTTTTTTGCTAGGGTGGACAATCACAAGAGAGAAGAAATCAGAAAATGAGGGGTTTTCTGCTAGGGTTGAACCGTGTGAGGAGAACAGCAGCTTTCAGAAACTGCAGGGGCATTTTGGTCCGGTAAAAAGTCACCTATACAGCGGGATCATAGTTTGGTAAAGTAAGTTTGGACGGGCAGATAAATGTCGGTGGCTTAAAAGTGAGGCATATAGTCGGAAAAAACTCAAAAAATAAATAAATAAATAAACCATGAAACTCGAGAGAGCCTTATTCAAATGGTCGTGCCCTCTTCTCCTCATTGGTTGTTGGAAGCTCCTCTAAAGAATAGCATTGATTGCCGTTTACGTAACCATTGGCCTTCACATGCTTTGGTCGTACAAGAGCAAGTGTGGGTCACACCTTGATGTATATGTAATATCCATGCCATCCATCCGATACCCCAGATCATTTTAGCCGTTGGACCCAAAAAATGAGGAGAATGCAAAACCCAGTGGGCCAACCACAGTGGAAGATGTACACCGTTAAAACTTCCCCCGCGGAACCGCAGCGTACGTGAATTGTTGGCTCGCCGCATCTCCTACACGAAAATCCGTGTGAAAAAGAAAGAAAATCTTCTCATTGAAAGTAAGATTACTCTTAACCAGTGTTCCAAATATTAGCAATATTATCGATATGTTGTCAATATTATCAGTATCAACAGGTCAGTGATACTAAAACTGCTGGTATTTTAAAATTTTATAAATATCATAATATCGACGACATTTGGCAATATTATTGACTAAACTATATTTTGAGAAATATCCCTTACAAAAGTTCTCCAATATCCCTCAGACAGGTATATTTTTCTCAGTATCTATAATAATATTGGTGATACCACAAGAAATTCCTTCTCAACCTTCGCAACCTATCCAAAACCGAGATTGGACATTTAAAGAGAGATATGTAGTAGATTGGGAGATTCAAGATCTCTACTTTAATTAGTGTTAACCTTCCACCTGGTAAAAGGTGCCTGCTTTTCCACCAGATAACTTCCTTTCGACCCTTTTGATAACCTTATACTAGAAAAGTTGGGTAGGCTTGCCAATACACAAGGAGAGCCCAAGAAATGTCAATGGAAACGAACAAGCCCTACACTCAAAAACTTCCACAAGCAAAAACACCTCATCACTTGAAGAGTTGATGCAAGGCCACAATGCACCTAGGCCCACTATAGGGCCCAACCTACTTGGGCCCATCTAGGCCCATTGTATGGCCCAACAAGACGTAGACCCATATCCTGTCATAGGCCCAACATGTGCTGATTTTTTGGTTGATTATTTATAGATTTAGGGGCCTAAATCAAGGATCGTATTTTACTATTTTTGTGAGATATGGGGGCTGATTTAAAGATGTGATGAGGGCGTAATTGATATGATTGAAGATATGGGTTGAATTTAGAGATTTAATTGCTTTCCATGTTAGCTTTTCATTAGGCTTTTGCCATATGAAGAAATATTAGATTAGTTTATAATAAACTGTGATTAATTCTCTTAGTTGTAGAGATTTCGATTAAGGATTCTTTTAGGATTTATAGGGGGTGTAGGAGTTAGTCATTCGAATATTTTCTAAGTGTGGTTTTTCTTTAACTTTTGTAACAAAAAATATTGATATCAATAAAAGTTATCTCCCTCTCTACTCTATTATTCTTGTGAGTGCAATTTGGGTATGGAGATCTCATTGACTCAATAACTGGGTTGCACCAAGAGCATTCCCCGAGCATTTCACTCTTAAAGATGTTGACTTTTAAGCCCAAAACCACTTCAAAGCATCTCACCAACTTCCTCAAATTATTCACCATTTCAACTTCTAAAGTGGGAAGAGATGTGCAAACCATGTAAGGAAGGGAGGGTTGGGATTAAGAATTTGGAGCAGATGAATCAAGCATTGTTAGTAAATGGTCATAAAGGTTTGGCTCAGGGGAAGGAAGGCTTTAGAGAGAGGTTAGTGCTTCTGAGTATGGAACTCGGTAAGGAGGTTGGTGGGTGAGGAACTCTTCCCTCAACAAGGCATCGGGTTTGTGGAGAGGGATTCTTAGAATGACCAAAAAACAAAAGGAGTCCAACTCTCCTGAGGTGATGGGAAAAGGATCAGGTTTTTGGAGGATGTGTGGATGTGGGAGAACCTAAGGCGGGGGCATTTTCACACCAGGCTCGAGTGGGGTGGCCTGTGAGATGCAGGGGCACACTCGGGGTGGGCGACCTGTGTGAGGCAGGTGGCTCGTGAGATGCGGGCCCCACCCGTGTGACTCGGGTGGCTCGTGTGAGGCAGTACCCATGTGATTTGGGGCCCACGAGGGGGGTTCAACCGAAGGCCTAACCCATGAGATGTGGGGCCTGGGCAATGAGATAAAGGGATTAATTCGCCATACTCTAACAGTTCGAGCTTTTAGAGCAAGTGGTTAATTGTCCTACATCAGAACCCATTGCCTTTCATCTTCCCGAGGATAGCCGGAATTGCCTCGGATCAAAATGCAACCATTGATCATTGCTTTTGGGTCGTGGGTGGTGGTGTGGTCTACACCGTGTCGAAGGAATTTGTTCGCCTTTTAGAGTGGCTTCACTGTATCGAGCCATCATCGGGTGAAAGGGATTCAATGGTTTGGTCCTTGGAGAAATCAGGGAGGTTCTCGGTCCACTCATTTTATGAATTATTAAAGCATTCCCTTTCGGATGAGAGAAAGGGTTTGCTTTCCTTTGTTTGGTCATTCAAAACCCCCCAAGTGGCGGCATTTGCATGGTTAGTTGGCAGGAACAGGATCCTAATTATCAACAACCTTCATAAAAGATAGCCGGTGATTCCTAATTGTCATGTGATGTGTTTGAGGGGAGTGGAGTCAGTGGAGCACCTGCTCAACCATTACCTGTTCATCAGCAAGGTGTGGGAGAAATTCTGCCTTCTTGGTCTGTCATGGGTCATAATGGGGACCATTGAGGACCTCTTTCTGACTTGGAAAGGGGGAGGGGTCCGGAATGAAAGGAAAGTGGTTTGGAGGTTAGTTTTGCTGGCTGAAATTTGGGCCGTTTGGGACGAGAGAAATAGTCAGTGTTCTCAAAACAAAAGCAGAACGGAGAAGTATGCTTATAAAAGGGCTTAAGTTGGACATAATTGGGTGGGTTTCTTATACTAAAAATTTGACCAAAGCAATTGGTCATTTTTGCCCAAGTGGTAAATCTTTTGTTTCTTTGAGCCTTTGGTGCTCGATACTCTGAACACTACTCTTAACTATGACAACCATGACAAACATCACTACACCAAATACAAAGATGGTAGAATACTTATAGCCAAACTCAAGGTGTTAATTATGTACCATAAAATAATGTTGATGTAATCCAATAGATTCTTATGGAAATCCTCACTTGGACTAAAGCTGGTGGAAACAACCTATCAAAATAAGGTTTTTCTCTATTTGTTCTCTCTTCTTTTTGCTCGAATAATCGGCCAAAACATATCCAGGTTCTCACGAGTATGATTTGCTCCTTAAACAGGGTGCTTTCTAGTTTTCTTTTAGGGTCATTTGGATACATGTAAGTTTTATTAGTTGTAAAGGATTTACAGATAACTCGCTTACAGGTGACGTTTGGACAGGAAATTTCACCTGTGACTTCAAACTGTAAGTCACATCTTTTCAGTGCATTTGAAATCCTAAGAAAAAGAAGTGATTTCACTAACCTGTAAACAAGTTCCACCCTACACCTGGAACTCACCTTCAGGTGTAACTTGTTTACAACTTCAAAAGATACAGGCATCCAAACAACCCCTTGAGTTTTGACACTTGGATTTTCCTATGCCCTTCATCTTAAGCTATTTTCTCAAGCATTTCCTTGCTTTTAGAAGGTTTACAGCAAGTTTTACTTAAAAAAGGAAGTACTAGGCCCTGACACAGCTTGGATTTGTTTCTTTTCTAAGCTCAACCTATGTTATTTCAAGCTCAAGTATTTTTGGTACGCTATTATGAAAGACTCACAGGAAGACATGTGATTTGAGAATCTTCATCCATTGTCTTTCCTATAGCTAATGGTCCTCTAGCCATAGTGATCATTTAGAGACGTGTCACTAACAGCCATCTTTACCAGCATTGTAGTGATTACTAGCAACAGTGTTGGTTTATCATACTTTGCAACCAACTTCAAAACATTACTTAATCATAGGTGGAGCCCTTCATGTTCGTAGAGCCCTTCATGTGAAATGTTCGTAGAGCCCTTCACCAACCCTTTGGTGAAGGAAGTTTTGAAGGAACATTTGATATGAATGGGGCTTAAATAAAATATGTGGAATAGACTTAAAAAGTCAAGAGAGAGAATGGTAGAAATATGGCATTAAAAAACCAAAATCCATTTTATGAAACAAATGTTGCAGCACTTGCTCGATCAATTCTAGCAAAGTGGCAGTTTGCAATCAGACCTCACACATTTTTGGGCCTCGTTGAATAATGGAAAACTAAAATTTCCAAAAGGTAAAAAAGAAATGTTTGAAAAGGGGATTAAATCCCATGAACTGTGGAAAGAAAGAATTATTGTGTTCATTTTGTTATGGACGTGCATTTCTTGGTAAATAAGAACTAAGCAGAAAAACAAAGGAAATGCTTTTGAGAGTTTGCCTCCAAATATAGTCCAGTGAGGATTTCATGAGAATCAAGTCAAATCGCATTGGCAAAGTTTCCAGCACAAAATCAGTTCTTTCACAAATATCCAGAGCTCTCTTGTTTCCATTAGTATTCTCATCTTTCAGAGAAGTTACATATTTTTCTCTACCCCAATTGTTTCACGAATTGGTAATACTACTCAATTAACAGGACAATCAATTGTCAATGTTCAGGAAAAAAAAAAATATTGAATTGTCCTGGCTCAGAAAACAAAGAAATGGTGTCTTGATCCCCCATAATCATAGCTTCTTACGCATCCATGGAGTTTCTTACACAGCCCTTTTTTTACAGACATCTAGAATTTCCTTGATTTATTTATACCCTAATCTTATGAGATGTTGCATCTTTTCGTCAACATACTATTTAGCGTACTAGTAATACCATTGAATTGATAAGCAAGTCCCGCCTTCAAGATCCACAGTTTGCAGTTTTGATCCCGCATAACTACAGTGTATCCACCCAGAAAAGAAATATCTTTGTATCATTAAATGTGTACCTTATGCTCTGAAACATGTCTAGTCTCATGCTTTGGGAAACTCTTTGATGAACCCTTTGTATCCTGCACAGCACTGATTTTTTACAATGAAATACATTAGCATTTATTTTGATACTTCTCCAATAAAACATAGAGCAATAATCTGGTGGACCAAGTGCATGAAAACCCTCCAATGCACCTACTTGCATTTGGACACACATACAATCAGTATTTTAAATAAAAAATCACACAGACAATCAATATTATCCATATGGACTTTCCATTTTCCCTGGCCCACTCTTTACAGGCTGCCTTGAAACAAGTCATACCAACTGGATAACCCAAAATTGTCCAGTCCGTGGCATGCGAAAATGTATACAATAGATCGCTCATAGAAGACAGGTCTACTCGCCGATGTTTAGGACCAACCAATTGCAGCAATTTTTGCATACTAACGGAAGAAGAGTGAACTGGCGTAGTGGACAGCCCAGATAGGTGATGTGGATGTCCACACTCCAAATGCAACTAAATGAATGAGAGGGTACACTTAGTTCCATAGATCATTTCTCCAACATAATTATCACCCAAGATTAATCTACAGCAGGAATAACAATAAAGAGCATGTGGGGATCATATGATGCTCAATATATAATAGTCTCTGTTTTTTTTTTGAGAGATAACAGAAACTTTCATTAAAAGAGGAGAAGGGAGCAACCAGCCCGCTGAGATAGCGAGTCAGTTAGCTCCGTACAAAATAACATTACAATCTTTTAGAGGAATAACAATAGAAGCGCATTCGAAAATATAGAACTGAACCCTTTGCATAATGGACTCCCGCCCTTTAGGCTCCCCTCTAAAACATCTCCCATTTCTCTCTTCCCACACCACCCACCAAATAGCCGCAATAGATAATCTCCAGATAATAGATTTCTGCTTAAAAAAAGAAACGCCACGCCAGGCCATAAGCAACTGACCCGTCGATTTGGAGAGGGCCCACGAGAGATTGAACCAGGAAAGGAAGCAAGACCAAATTTGGCCTATGAGAGGGCAGTGAATAAACAAGTGATTAACTGACTCTTCCTCCGCCATGCAGCAAAGACAAATGTTGGGGAGAATCATACCCTTTTTCCTCAGATTATCTACCGTCAACACTTTTCCTTTACCTACCAACCACGCAAAAACTGCAATCTTCGGAGGAATCTTGTATTTCCACAGCTTTTCAGTCCACACTTCTTCCGTCGACTGAGACTTCCTGGCACAAAAATTATAGGCTGATTTAACCGAGAAGAGGCCCAATTTATCTACACCAATTTGTCGATGTCTCCCTGGATGGGAATAACTTTACTAATGCACTCCATCAGGGCCGCATATTCCGATATCTCCCAATCTTGGAGATTCCTTCTTAAGGGGGGATTCCACACAACCTCAATTCCATGAAAATCATAACTATCAGCCACCGAAATGAATTTATTGGGAGCAAGACGATAAATGTTTGGGAAAGCACATTTAAGGGGTTGATCCCCTACCCACACATCTTCCCAAAACTGGACTTTGTTCCCTTTGCCGATGGAGAACCGAATGCCTTGATGAATCTCCTTCTTCATGCCTAGAATATCTTTTCAAAGGGCAGAGGCCCTATACACTGAACTATCTCTCGTCCACCACCCGCCTGAAGAGTGACCATATTTACTCTTAATCAAACGGTTCCAAAGAGTATTTGGTTCATTTCCAAGCCTTCACGTCCATTTCCCTAGGAGAGCTCGGTTCATGCTTCTAAGATCCCTCACACCAATGCCGCCCTTATGCACATTCTGACACACCGTCTTCCAATTCATCAAATGAAATTTCTTCCTATCTTCCTTGCCATGCCAAAGGAAGTCTTGTCTGAGTTTTTCGAGCTTGTCCAAGATCGCATTCGGACATTTGAATAATGACATAAAATATAAGGGCAAGTTAGAAATGACCGCCTTAATCATAGTGAGACACCCTCCCAAGGATAAATACTTGCATTTCCATCTGGCTAAGAAACGTTCAAATCTGTTAATAACTTTGTTCCACAATGATTTAGGAGGCTTTCCTAAGCATAGCGGAAGGCCAACAAAGGTAGACGGGAGATTACCGGTTGAGCAACCGAAAGAACTAGCGAACAGAGCGGTCTCAACATCTTCCATGTTAACACCGAACATTTTGGACTTGGAAAGATTGACTTTGAGACCCGATACAGCTTCGAAACACCGGATCACCGTACGCATATTGCTGATTTTAGACTGCTTAGCTTCACAAAAGAGAAGGGTATCATCTGCAAATTGAACGTGAGATATTGGGGCATCCATCCCTCTGATTGCGCACCCTCCAATGATATCCATTTCCTGGCCTCTTTTCAGCATTCGAGATAGGGCCTCCCCAACGATAAGGAAAAGGAAGGGGGATAGAGAATCCCCTTGCCGCAACCCCCTAGAGCTCCCAAAGAAGCCTTTTGGGGATCCGTTAAGAATGACCGAGAACATGGCGGAGCTGACACACTCCTTGATCCAAAGACACCATTTAATCCCAAAACCCATCTGCTGAAGCATATAATGAAGAAATTCCCAATCAACATGGTCGCAAGCCTTTTCAAGATCAAGCTTACAAAGCAGAAATTTGGACCCCGATTTATGAATGGAGTGAAGACATTCATTCGCAATCAATGCACTATCCATAATCTGTCTACCTGCAATAAACACACTTTGGTTCTCCGAAATAATCTTCCCCATAACCTTTCTCAACCTAGTCGCTAGAACTTTGGCCAAAATCTTGTACGGACCACCCAGCAAACTAATTGGCCTAAAGTCTTTTAAAGAGACAGCACCTTGAATTTTAGGAATGAGAGTGATGAAGGTAGCTCCGAGCACCTTGGATAGTCTGCCTCTATCGTGAAATTCGTTTAAAAAATCCATGAAATCGCCTTGCAACATGTCCCAAAAAAACTGAAAAAACGCGATCAGAAAACCATCCAGTCCAGGGGCTTTATCTCCTTCCATATCTTTAAGAGCTTGAAGAACTTCTTCCGGGAAATTGGCTTCTAGGGCGACCGAATCAGCTGAAGAAATCTGACTAAAAGGGATAGAATCAAGCTTCGGCCTACACCAATTTTCTTTGCAAAATAAAGAGCAGAAATATCCTACAACCTCCTCAGATATACGCTGTTGATCCTCAGTCCGCTCACCCTCAATCTACAAACAACTGATCTTGTTGGCTCTAGCTCGCACAGAGGCCATGATATGAAAAAATCTAGTATTCTTATCCCCTTCCGAAATCCATTTGTGTCGCGACTTTTGCCTCCACGAAATCTCCGCTTCACACACCCTTGAAGAATAATAGTGAATCAACTGAGCCCTTCTATTCCAAGAGTCAGCAGACAAGGGATTGTCAACAGATGAGTCATCCAGAGCCTGAATATCAGCAAGAATGTCCTTAGTTTCCCGGTCTCTGGCACGCAGGAAAGCTACTTTCCATTCATTAATCTTGATTTTAAGAAGCTTGAGTTTTCGAAGAATTCTGAAGCCAGCAAATCCCTCTACTACAAAATCATCCCACCACCCTTTTATCAACTGAGGGAAACCTTCGATCTTCAACCAAGAGAGGTCGAACCTTAAAGGTTTCGGCCCCTAGTTATCTTCAGGCATGGACAGCTTGATCAGCCAGTGATCGGACGTCGGTCTTGGGAGGGAGGATTGAGAGGATAAAGGGAAAAGATCAATCCACTCCGAGGAAACAAGAAACCTGTCCAATCTCGCAAGAATTGGGTCCGCCCTACATGATCAGAAGATAGACACAGGGCTCAACAGACTGAGACACACAAGAATACAAACCACCCAAATTCGATAATCAGTACCAAAGTCCCTGCACATAATCATCTTCAACCTTCCCCCCATTCTTGAAGCAATTTCTATGTATGGACTAACCACCTCTCTCTCCCAGTTCACCTTCATGTCCAAGAGTCACTCTGCCGCTAAGCAGCACCACCACCCTATGACCCACAGATTGATATTTTCTTTGTTTCTTCCCATTCTAAAAAGCATCAAAACTGGTTGATACAGGAATTATCATGCACGTTTTAATTATTGGAGTGATATCAGGTAGTGAATGGGGTTGAAAACATGAGCATGATCAAGGTCATTGGGTAGTGAAGGAATTTGATATGGTAATGGAGAGCAGTGCTAAGATCTATATGATTTTTTGGGAGCTTAAGTCCTTCATTGCATGTTCCTTATAATTATCTTATTTGAGAACACCATTAGGCATAAAATCATTCTTAGTGATGATTATTCATCAACATAGACTAGAACAGTGATAATCCTAGCAGTGGCTTGACGATTGAAGAGAATATGAAGATATGTCAGGTGAAGCCATTACCACGTAAAAATTGCAGAAGCGATTGAATCAGGCACGAGTGTGCACACCCCATTTTGGTTTTCTACCAAGCATTTTTGGATATCACTTAAAGAGTATCCACATTTTGTCAACCTCAAGCTCCTGAGTACTTGAGATCCCATAAACACAAGGGTGCTTCGCTTTCTGATCTCCTCCCTTTACACAGTATCATCAGGACCCTTCAATACACCCAGCCTGATACCACCTTCATTGTTAAGCAGGTGTAGCATTTATTTTTTTGCTGGTCGATAGACATCACCTTCTTCTTGTTTAATCAGATCTGTCAATTTCTTCATCATCCTATGAATCTCATCTTCAAGCTGCTAAATGTTGTACTCTAGATTTGGCAGATAATTGATCATGGTCTCTAGTATCCTACTATGGCTTCAGTGAACTTCTTGTCTATTTCCACTGATGCAGAATGGGTTGGCAATCCTGATGCTCTCCATTAGATCGGTGATTATCTTTGTGGGCTAAAATCCTATCCTCGACTAACAAAAAGCTATAACATTGCTCACTCCATTATTTAACTGGAAAATCATGTCATGGTTACTCCTACATCTATAATTATTCGTCTTTGCCATTTGCTCGGTGTGTTTGGATCTCAACTTGCCTCCTGCTGTGTATACACTGACAATCAGAGTACAACAAAGATTCCAATCAATCCAGCGTGTCATGCTCGGACGAAGCATTTGGAGCTGGACCATCACTTCATTAGAGATAAAAATAATGATATTAATAATAATGAAAAAAAAAAATGGTGAAACTCATCCTGTATATGTTTCATCTATGCATTAGTTGACTGACCTTCAATATGACCTCCTTTACTTGCCATCGATTTCTTTTCAGTAAGCTTTCCTCCCTCCCTTAGAGCACTGGGCTTAAGGACGAGTGTAGGCAAAAAGATAATATTTTTCGCTTCATGCCCTTGTGAGGTTTTCTTTTGTTTCCATTGTCTTCATAACTGTCCAGGGTAGTTTGGTCATTTCATACCTCATTGTGCTGTCATTTTTATGTAGGGAGTCCAGCCTTAGTGAAATATTAAACACTTGAAGCCTCATCTCACGAACTTATTCTCTTTTTTTTTCTTCTTCTTATTCTTCTTTATTACAGTAAAAACGAGCAAAGCAATTAATTTTATGTGTTTAATGGTAAATCGAACCCAGGTCTCTATACTCATGGCTCGGTGGTAGACTCGCAAGAGTTTCAACACAGAGTTCATGGGTTCGACTACCCATCGTGGTGTGTATGGGTGCGAGTAAGTGTGTTATAAAAAAAAATTTATATATATATATATATATATATATATATATATATATATATATATATATATATATATATAAAAAAAATTAAAAAACGAGCAAACCCAACTGCTATTTCAAGACACCCAAATGTGCACTTATCACATCTAGAACCACGCCCATTCCACCATGATACGTTAATTATAAGAGGATATTGATTATTAGAAGTTTCGTTGTATGCTCAACCATGTTGGCACAAGCATTTAAACTTATTTACGTTGGTAGCATGCTTGTGTACGTGCGTAATTGCACTTGAAGCGAAAGCATGCCAATCAGCTGCGGAAGTGTGACTTCCAAACCACGCTCATCTCGACACAAATCTCAAATTTCTCTGGTTTTACAGCTACTTAATTACTTAATTTTGGCAGGTAAGCTGGAATTGAAACAGAGGCCTAAATGTTTTGATTCTCACAGATATCTGTTGATATTCTGATATTATACCGTATACAGAAATGCATGTTCTGTGACATTGATGATGATGTGAGGACAAAGACAACAGCAATGATACTTAGGAATCAGTAATAATACTAATGCTGAAAAGCAAGACATTTTCATCTAAAGCTCATACAATGTTTAAGGTCAATTCATAGCAGTATTACGTATTATTTTGTAAATGAAAGGAAAGAAAAAGGACAAATGTGTAGAAATTAATCACCTGAAATCGATGGCATTGATTGGAGGCGCAGGGACCGAACCATACCCGGCAGGTATACCCGTTGCAGAATCAAACAGAGAAGCAGGAGAAATCCCCTTTGCAACCTCATCTCTCTCCACTGCAAGACCCTGTTAACACCTCAGAACCCATGAACTCCAGAAAGCTAGAACACATCCACCAAAAAGAGTCGGGAAATATAAAATGCTCAGCTGAACCACCAGCATTATCATTTGTGACTCATGCCAGCATTCTGTACAGGTGGGTCCCAACTCTAATGAGATCCAAAAGCTTCATTAGGTGGCCCCATCATGATGGATGTGCTGCCAAGAGACAAACAATACACGCCCTGTAAATGAACAGCTAAAACACATGCAACCAACTTCCAAATGCAACAAAAATGTCTACCAGTCCGAGTTAACTATACCCCATTTTCATCCTCCAGTGAGAACCATATTCTCTGTGGTGGGATAAACATTTTGAGTTGACATGTACACTGAGGAGCTATTACGTGCACATTTGTTTGCACACATTTACATATATTGATTACATATGTAAATCTGATTTGTGCATTTTTGTTTGCAGTGACTTTCCCATGTAAATATTTTCACACCCACTCATTTCCTATGTAAATCGCCAAAAAAATTTAACACCCACCCATTTTCCTATGTATATGACCAAAAAATTTCACACCTCCCCCCATGAGAAAACACTTACTATGTAAATTGTCCCTTGGCTTTTCACGCCTCAATATGGATTGTTCATTTCCCAAACCACTAATTGGTTGGTTAGGATCATCCAATCAAAGTGATTTGAGAGGAACTAGCAATCAAAGGTGGTTCCCATATGATGGGCAATCCACATCAATGCTTATACCACTCTATTATACTCAATATGAACCATTGATTTCCCAAACTACTAATATGATGGTTAGGATCATCTTATCAAATTGATTTGGCTCTTCATGCCTCAATATGGATTGTCCATTTCCCAAACCACTAATCGGTTGGTTAGGATCATCCAATAAAAGTGATTTGAGAGGAACTGGCAATCAAAGGTGGCTCCCACATGATGGGCAATCCACATCAATGCTTACACCACTCTATTATACTCAATATGGACTATTGATTACCCAAGCTGCTAATATTTTGGTTAGGATCATCTTATCAAATTGATTTTATTTATTTATTTTTTGAAAAATATCTTATCAAAGTGATTTACCCAACGAGATTTGGGCGAATGGTCTTCACCATAGGTTTGCTCCCTATAGGTGAGGGTTCGATTCCCCTCCTTGGCTTTACCCGATACACGTGGTTGTGGGTGATTGCGTGTATCCGCAAGGATTGGTCTCACTTCAAAAAAGAGGTGGGGACACCCTGTGTCTTCAAAAAAAAAAGACGGATGGGCAACCAAAGATGGGCCCCATATGACGTATAGTCCACATCAATGCTGAGACCTCTCTGTTATTCATAATATGGACCATCCATTTCACAAACCAGTGAACCACTAATCTAATGCTTAGGATCATCTGATCAAAGTGATTTGAGAGGGAATGGACAATCAAAGGTGGACCCCACATGGAAGATCCACATCGATGCTTAGACCTCTCTAGTATACTCAATATCGAACGTTCATTTCCCAAACCACTAAGGATCATCCAATCAAAGTGGTTTGGGAATGTTGGGCAATCAAAGGTGGGCCCCAAATGACGGATGGTGCTCATCAAAGTGGAGCGGAATGGCGGAATAGGATCCATGTAGCCAAACCCAATTAGTTAGGACTTGGGAAGAGGCGTAGATGATGATGACAATGACAACAATGTGCATTGAGGTGATAACAAAATTTTGGAATCATTGCTAAAGATGGTGCCTATCAAAAGAAATAAATAAAAACATAAGCTAAAGATGGTGCAAGAAGGGCGAGCTAATGTATTGCAATTGAATTTCCCCTTCATGTCATCTTGCTTGTTCAATAACATGTTCATTGATTGTCAAAATAAACAAATAAATTCATCACCCTCAAATGGCTGGGATGTTTGATTGAGGAGATCCTTTGGTCCATCATGCATCAATAGTGGGGCCAACCAACAAAATGAACAACATGGATCCCCAAAAGATATTCCCAGGCTGTAAGCTACGCTGGCCCAGAGATTTGGAACAAAACATTATACAATACATCAAACCAACATTGTTTTAAGCACCGTAATGCAAACCTTGGAAACAAGATCAAGAAGCTTGTTGGGAGGAGCTTCGACGTTCAACGGCGTCATGGTTGCTGATGCAACAGCGGTCGCAGCCTGTAGAATGAAGATTCATGAAGTAAAGAACACTAATCCTAAGTTAGTTGTAAAACACTCCATTTCACACGTGCACAAGATATGGATTGTCCATCTATTGTAACTTACATGGATACATACGCCAAAAATAGCACCAGTCAGGTGATCCTAGCAATCAATTGGAGGATTTTTGTCCATTGACCGTCAATTATAGGCAAGGCTTTTTCCTAACCATCCATTTGGAATCTTCAATAGGCTCCCAATCAGTGGCTAGGACCACCCAAGCGATTTGATTCTCAAAGCACACAGCATCCACAGTAGGGCCCAGTGTTTCAAATAGCGCCCATAGCGTAGCGGTACGCTACGTAGCGTAGCGTGGCCGTAGCACTACGTAGCGTCCCAAATAGCGTAAATCCCCTGTTGCGTATGGTACAGGGGTCGTAGCATACGCTACAACTACGTAGCGCGTAGCGTCCATAGCGTAAGCTACAATGTTTTTTTTTTTTTTTACTATGTTAGTTTTTTATTATTTTTTCACGTTTTCTTTGTTTCTAATGTTGAGGAATGTGACACTTGTCTTGTACTTGATACTTTTAACCTATGGGATTTTTTTTTCTTTTCATAATTGTGACTTGTGGTTTCAATTAGACATTATTAATTAAAGTGGTTCGCTTAGAAAGTTGTTGATGTGATAATTATTTAATTTGGCTTATATATGTGGATTGGCTTTTGATAAATGATAACTAATAACTTTTTTGAACATGCTTATAATTGATAAAATGAATCATCTTTTAGGCATTTTTATATTTTTTTCCCTTTTTTTCACTATTTATTATATTTGTTCTATTTTTAAATTTAAAAAATAGAAGTATCGCGTAGCTTACGCTACACGCTACGTATTTACGCTACACGCTATAGAGGGTTGAGAGCTACATATCACGCTACCGCTATTTAAAACACTGGTAGGGCCCAATTGCTAAATGGTTTGGATCTTGCAGGCGTGTACCTCATGTACTGAAACCAAATGCCTGATTACCAACTTAGATAATATTGATAGCTAGAGGTGTACACGAGTCAAGCCAAGCCGAGTATTGCCCAGCTCGTGCTCGGCTCGGATTGCTCGAGTCCCAGCTCGTGCTCGGCTCAGCTCGGCCTTCGAGCTCGGAACAACAGCTCGTGCTCGGCTCATCCGAGTTCGAGCCGAGTTCGAGGAGATTTCGAGGAGAGTTTTCGAGTCGATTTCAAGTCGAGTTCAAGCAGATCTGGACCCTTCATTTCATCGGAATCCACCGCAGCACCATCTATCCCATCAGGTACATGTGATGGGAATGACAACGGGTCTTGAAACTGACCACACAATCTCCCTGAAGGGCATTTCTATGAATTGCGGTAAAGGGAAGGGCATTAGTAGTGTTGTTGCTGCTGCTAATCATAACAGCACAAGTGATGAAGATGAACCGGGTTTTAGGGAAGATGGGAGCGCTGTGAATTTGAATGGGGTGAAGGGTAAAAAGGGGTCTTTGTGGCAACGGATGATGTTGTCCGGATGCTGATCACAGTCGTCTTGTGTGTCGGCGTGGATGGGACAACCCCAGATGGCCCTGCGGATGGGCCGCACAAGAGAGGAACAAGCGCTGGGATGGGTCGGATGGCCGATGGGATGGCTGAGAGAGGGTGAGGGTTTTTTTTTTTTGAAGGGTTAGGGTTTTTTTTTTTTGAACGGGTGTTGGGATGGGCGATGGGAATAGGGTTTTTTGTTTTGGAAATTAGAAGGGTATATATACCCTTGTCCCTGTACCGAGTCGAGTCTGAGTCGAGCCGAGTCCAGTCGATTTCGAGTACTATTGTCGAGCCAAGTCGCACAGGGTCAAGCTCGTGCTCGGCTCGAGCTCATTTCGAGCTCCAAAAATCCGCTCGTGCTCGGCTCGAACTCATTTCGAGCCAAGTTGAGTCGAGTCGAGCAAGTTACTGAGCTAACTCTGCTTGTGTACAGCTCTATTGATAGCATTGGATCCTCTCTCTCATGAAATTTTACCATCATTTTTTTTCAAAAATTCACAGAGAAACTGAAAGATTGATACACTGAGGCTGAGAGAGTTCCCTTGCCTGGTTGAGATTGTGATCACGAAGATGCGCAACGATGAATGCATTGACCTGACGAAGAAGCTTTCCATCCTGCAGTGTCTGTTCCAGACCCGTCTCCATTGCAGAAAATAGCAAAGCTTTGAAACCCTTCAAAACCCTAATTTCTCAACATCTACAGTTCCTGCTCTTGTTACCCTAAAAACCTAATCTCTCACCATTTGAAACTCTGTGGTCAAAACGTCAATTTCAGGCTACAGACAACAACTTCCATTTGAAGACCCTGAGTCCAACTTTTTTTTTCCTCCGAAACCTCAATTTCAGCACCTGACACAACTTCTCCGATTCAAAACCCTGTTTCTTTCATCATCTTTTGCTACAACACCTCATCTTTCATCAATTGAATCAAGTTCTCTCCCTCAAAAGCCCTGATTTCTCATCCAGAACTGCAGTTTTCGGCATCTGAATCAGCTTGTCTCATGCGAACCCTACTTTCTCGCTAGTTTTCCCCCAAAACGTCAATTTCCAGTATTTGAACCATCACCTCTCGTTAAAACCCTAATTTTTCACCAACTTTCCTGTGCAAAAACTCTATTTTTCGTATCTGAAGGATTCTTCGCATATGAAAGGATTCTCTTCCAAACCCTAATTTTCCTCATTCATTTTCACCAAAATGCAGATTTCCAAGCCCTAAACTTTAAAAATTCGGATTCGGAAGCTCATCTCTCAAATCCTAATTTCCAACCATCGCTGGTTTTTCAAAACCTTAGCTTTCCAACATCCAAGCAAGGTTTAACAAACGGCGTTTCAAGGTCTGCATAACGTAACGGCTGTTTTATAACACTTACAGTCGTTATAGCGAAGGAAAAAAAAAACAGACAGAGAGAGAGAGACTTCGCTACCCTGGAGTGGGAAGCGGATTGGCTGGTGTACCAAACACCAGCTATATAGCTGCTGTAGGTACGTGTCGTGCGAAGACGAGCACTGACTCTGCTCGAGCTCCGAGTTGTACGAACGGTTCAAAGGAGATCAAGGTTACACGGCCCCACAGTGATGTATTTATTATATCTACACCGTTCATCTATTTTTAGATATTAATTTAGAGCATTATTCAAAAAACGAATTATATCCAAAGATCATCTGGACCACACCACAAATAGCAGCGGAGATAATGATTTTCACAGTTAAACAATTCGTAGGGCCCACCGTAACGTTTATTTTCCATCCAATCTATTCATTATGTCACAAATACCTGAATGAAGAGTAAATAAAAATCATATAAATCCAAAACTTCTGTAGCCCCGTAAGGCTTTCAATGGTAGACGTTCAATCCCCGAGGCTTTTTGCAGTGTTGTCTACTTGATATTTATATCTGTCTTATTTTTCTTCGATGGACGGTTTTGATATAACACATACCTCATGATCAAACCCCCGGAACTTGCTGACGTAGATACAGCAGCTATATAGCTGATGTGAGGTACACCAGCCAATCCGCTTACCCTCGGGTGTGATGCATGAGATTAGGTCGTATGGAATTGGGGTGTACCTTTGTGGGATCCCGGACCGCGGGGCCCACCGTGATGTATTTGCTTTATATCCACACCGTCCAACTGTTTTGAAAACTAATTTTAAGGCATGATACCAAAAATGAAATAAGCACAAATCTCAAGTGAACCATAATACAGGAAACAGTGGTAATTGACCATTAAAAACTTATCAGGGGCCACAAAAATTTTGTATCAAGCTATTATTTTTATGGTCTCTTCATCTAGATCTTTGTGACCTTATTAACTGGTTGGATGGAAAATAAATATTACTAAGGCCCCATGACGTTTTCAATGGTGGGGATTCAATCACTAATGTTTCGCGTGGAATGGTCCACTTGAGATTTGGATCTGCTTCATTTTTTGAATCATGCTCTAAAATGTGCTGTAAGAAATGGATGGACGGTGTAGATATAAGGCATATACTTCACAATCGGGCCCACACTTAGGGATCCATTGACCTCCGATCCACCCAAACTGCACCGATGGGAGTGCATGTAGTCCCATGTAAATTCCATCATGTGTTTGGAATTAATGCTAATGAGTAGATTAATCAAGATACTTACCTTCTAGCCCCCGGGAGGTATAGTGGAAGTAGAATTAGAAATGCACATATGGATCTCACTTTGATGTATGTGTTTTATTGATTATAGTAATGATCCTTCCATGTTCCTTTACATGTAGAGTTGTACACGAGTCGAGTCGAGCCGAGTATCGTACAACTCGTACTCGGCTCTTAACGCCCGAGTCATGCTCATACTCGACTCTACTCGGCCAACGAGCATGGACTCCTTGCTCGTACTCTACTCACCCGAGTATGAGTAGATAACGAGTCGAGTCGAGTCTGAATTTTCGAGGCGAGTTCGAGTACGAGCAGGGCAGGGACAAGTAGATTTAAGGTCATCCTTGCTGTCCAAAATGGACAGATTGTGGGCCCTTCTCATCGCAAAAAATTGGGCAGATTTGAATCACATTAGGCATACAATAATAAAAAAATTAAAAAAAGTATGGATAGGGATTAGGGACTCCTACTCTTTGCGAACGAGTAGGGCAGGGACGAGCGTGCAGGGCAGGGACGACGGACGAGTGGTTGGCAAAGACCCTTTGCAGCACCGAACGAGCGTGCAGGGCAGGGACGACGGACGAGTAGGGCAGGGACGAGCGTGCAGGGCAAGGACGACGGACGAGTGGTTGGCAAAGACCCTTTGCGGCACCGGACGAGCGTGCAGGGCAGGGACGACAGATGAGTAGGGCAGGGACGAGCGTGCAGGGCAGGGACGACGGACGAGTATCTCCACCCTTTGTGTGCAGCGGTGCAGGGTACCGGACAGGCCATAGGGACGAGAGATAGAGGGGGGAAGAAGAGGGACGGTCGGCTAGTCGCTAGGAGAGAGAGAGAGAGAGAGAGAGAGAGAGAGAGGGAGGGAGGGGGGGAGGGAGGGAAGGGGGTTTTCGTTTTTGAATGGGCGCTGTTTGAAAACGACCCAGACGAGTAGGTTTTTTTTTTTTAAGCGAGTTATATATACCGGGTACACGAGTCGAGTACCGAGTCGAGTATTTCTCTACTCGTTTTCTAAACGAGCCTTATAAACTCACTCGTACTCAGCTCAAAATCACACGAGTCGAGTACAAGTCGAGTCGAGTGAGTACTCGAGCCTTAGTCTGCTCGTGTACAGCTCTATTTACATGTCACACCTGAGTTGTATACAAATATAAGTAATTGTCCTTTTTTTACACATACGCACACACACTCATGCACTCACATAAGTGTCGGATTTCACCACAATGGGTACTCAAACCCATGACCTCGTTTTGAAACTCTTGTGAGTCTACCACTGAATCATTAGCAAGGACCCCAGGAGACCGGCATCTATTATGAGCTATGATTCGTTGGTTACAATTCAACCAATCACCAAACATTAATGTTTTTTTCTCAAATGAAGTATTGGATCCTAAACTTTAGATTGGATGGCCAGAGTACTATGATATTTTCAAACATATAATCATTGTGTAATAAGGATGTTAATTCTATACATAGAACTATGGATAAATTTGTTTAGACCTGACCTAATGTAGCCATGTTGACCAATGAGCTAACGCTACACGTCAACATTATCATATAAACGACTGGAGGCAAATCATGCTCAGAGTCGTATGCATGTTTGTGGTTGTGAAAATAGAGATACTACATAAAAGACATGTCACTGTCACATGAGTGGCACCTATAACCAACATGCGTAGTCAGTAAACTTTATAAAGTCTCGTTGATGCCACCACCAGACATACACAACAAGCTATATAAAGCCTCGTCGATGCTAGATATCTCGCAATTCAAGATGTGCACGTTAATGTCGTCTCACACAATTAGCCAAAACAAAAAGCCTCCCAAGGACGATTGATGCATTCTTGGAAAGTGAAAGGCTAAGCAACGAATTCGTTTAAAATTAGAAGGAGATTAGATCCCGATAACATAAAGAATTTAAATCCCACTGGCACACAGCCAAGTGATGGGTTTTTTTTGACCCGTCATCGACCGGTCGTGAGCCCTGCTCGACCGGTCGAAGGCTGGTCTCGACCAGTCGTGGGAGTCGAGTCGTGGCACGACTCAAAGTCCAGCGACTCTGGTCTATTTTTCTTCGGGGTGCTCGACCAGTCGAAGGAGGTGCTCGACCGGTCAAAGGTAGATCTCGACCGGTCGTGGACTCGGTTCGACCATTCGAGGTTACGCAGATTCGTTCCGCGATTTTGCGCGGATTTCGTGTCGCTGGTCCTTTCGCAACTGGGATGCGGAAGGGAGTTTCCTAAAACTATAAATAGGAGTTCTTAGGGCTTTCTAAGTTGAACAAGAGGGTTTCCTAAAGCTTTATAAGGGATTTGCTAAAGGGTTTAGGGCTATCAAAGGTGAGAGAGAAAGAGAAATAGAGAGAGGAAGCTTATAGAAGGGAGGTTCTGCTCATGGAGGTTATCTACTGTGCAATCTATATCTCAGCGCTTTTGTCCTCATAATTGGTTAGATCTCTCTGTTTTCTCTATTTCTCTTATTGTTTATCCACTCCTGCATGAGTGAAGAAGTTTGTAACGTTCTACTTCATATTGGATTGTTGATCTGGACGAGGTCCCGTGGTTTTTACCTCTTTGAGGGTTTTCCACGTAAAGATCTCTTGTGTGGTGTGTGATTGATGCATTGATTATTTTCATTGCTTTATTATCCATAATTCTGGTTTATTCTAGAGGGCTAAATCCTAAGGTTTTGTGCAAGGTCCCCAACAAAGTGGTATCAGAGCTAAGTTCATTGAACAGGTAGGATCGGTTTTGAATTATGGAAGGTGGCTCATCAAGGATGATCAGCCTCAATGGTTCTAACTGGACCATATGGAAGGCTAAGATGGAGAACTTGCTTTACTGTAATGACCTATATTCTCCAATTTTAGGCATATCAGCAAAATCCAAGGATATGACTGACGATGATTGGAATAAGATGGACCGAAAGGCGGTGGGGTTTGTTAGACAATGGTTGGATGATTCAGTGTTCCACCACGTGTCTACGGAAACCTCAGCCGCTAACCTATGGCTGCAATTACAAGGGCTGTATGAGAGGAAGACAGCCGGTAATAAAAAAATTTTGATAAGGCGACTTGCGAATCTCAAGTTCAAGGATGGTGGTTCTGTGGCCGAGCACATGAATGAGGTCAGCAATATAGTGAACCAACTATCCTCTATGAAGATAGTCCTCGATGATGAATTGCAGGCTTTACTATTACTTAGTTCATTGCCTGACAGTTGGGAAACATTGGTGGTTTCTCTAAGTAACTCCACGCCAGATGGAAAGATATCCATGGAATAGGTAACTAGCTATCTCTTCAATGAAGAGACAAAGAGGAAGTCTCAAGGGTCTACTCAGCAAGAGACCCTTGTAACACAAGAGCGGGGGAGAGGAAAGAACAGGAAGGGCGGGAAGGCCCGAGATAAATCAAGAGGCAAGTCGAGCAATAGGACAGATGTTGATTGCTGGAATTGTGGCAAGAATGGCCAATATAAGAATGAATGTCGTGGTAAGAAGAACGACAAGAAAAGAAAATGGAAGGAAGATGAATCAGATTCCACTGCGGTCGCTTCAGATGGCGATGTTGTAGTTATTCTTTCTGCAGATCATGATGTATGTCTCACGACTACGAGTCAGGACACTTACTGGGTGATAGACTCGGGAGCTTCTTTTCATGCGACTCCATGCAAGGACTTCTTCATAAGCTACAAGTCAGGTGACTGTGGGACTGTGAAGATGAAAAATTCTGGCGTATCAAAAATCGTGAGAGTCGGTGATATTTGTGTGAAAACCGATGTGGGCTGCACATTGGTTCACAGAGATATGAGGCTTATCCCAGACCTTCGCCTCAACTTGATATCTACGGGAAGGTTGGATGATGATGGTTATGAAAGTCGGTTTGCTGGTGGACGATGGAAGCTCATCAAGGGTTCGTTGATCGTGGCCAAAGAGAAGAAGTGTTGCACCCTTTACAAAGCAAGTGTCAGTATGTGTAAGGTTGGGTTGAACGCAGTGGAAGATTCAACTATTGACATGTGGCACAGGCGTCTAGGCCACATGAGTGAAAAATGGCTTCAGCTACTAGCAAAGAAGCGGCTCCTTCCAGACGTGACATGTACACCTCTCAAAACCTGTCTTGATTGTTTATCAGGAAAACAACATAGAGTTTCATTTGTTAAAACTGCTTCTCATGTTAATAAAGTGCATGCATTAGATTTGGTTTATTCTGATGTTTGTGGTATTATGAGGACAAAAACCTTAGGCGGGGCATTGTATTTTGTTACTTTTATAAATGATGCATCTAGGAGGGTTTGGGTTTATGCTTTGAAATCCAAGGACGAGGTCTTTGGTGTGTTTAAATTGTTTCATGTTATGGTCGAGAGAGAGACAAGTAGATCATTGAAATGCATCCGCACTGACAATGGTGGTGAATACATTAGCGACTTTCATGAGTACTGCAAGTCTCTGGGTATATGGCATGAACAGACGGTTCCCAAGATCCCCCCAGCATAATGGTGTAGCTGAGCGAATGAATCACACCATTGTTGAGAGAATCAGATGCATGTTATCCCATGCGAAATTACCCAAGACGTTCTGGAGAGAAGCAATGCACACAGCAGTGTATTTGATAAACAGGTCTCCATCAGCCCCGTTGAATGGAGAAGTACCTGAGAAGATTTGGACTAGACAAGAGCCATTGTACAGTTATCTCAGGGTGTTTGGATGCAGGGCATCAGTTCACGTACCAAAGGACGAGAGGTCCAAGCTCGATATGAAGATCAGGTAGTGTGTGTTCTTAGGGTACGGTGATGAAAAGTTTGATTACAGGTTATGGGATCCGACCAAGAGGAAGCTCGTCAGGAGCAGAGATGTGGTTTTCTTTGAAGATCAGTATATAGAAGACATTGATAAGCCAGAGAAGAACCAGCCTAGTTCAAGTGAGCTAGAAGACATAGATCCAGTTATTTCTCCCGTGGTGCCTGATGACAGGGGAGTACAGCACGGTACAGAGGACGAGGGAGTTCCTTCAGAAGATGGACCAGGGGAGCAGCCCCCACTTGATCCACCTTTTGAGCCACAGGTGAGGAGGTCATCTAGGGACAGACAGTCGTCCAAGAGGTACTCGTCACATGAGTACATTATGTTGACCGATGGGGGAGAGCCAGAAGATTATTCTGAGGCCCTAGCCGATGAGCATAAGGGGAAGTGGTTGAAAGCTATGCAAGAGGAGATGAAATCCTTACATAAGAACCACACCTATGACATGGTGAAACTACCTAAGGGCAAGAAAGCTCTGAGCAACAAGTGGGTGTTCAAAAAGAAGATTGAGCAGAAGAATTCACAGACGAGGTTCAAGGCCAGACTTGTGGTGAAAGGGTTTGGTCAGAGGAAAGGCATAGACTTCGAGGAGATATTCTCACCAGTGGTGAAGATGATATCCATACGGTGTTGCTTAGGTTGGCGGCTAGCATGGATCTGGAGATAGAGCAGTTAGATGTTAAAATTGTCTTTCTCCATGGTGACCTAGAAGAAGAGATCTACATGCACCAACCAGAGGGGGTTCGAAGTTAAGGGCAAAGAGCATATGGTGTGTAGGTTGAGGAAGAGCTTGTATGAGTTGAAACAAGCTCCACGGCAATGGTACAAAAAGTTCGACTCGTTTATGTTGAAACATGGGTATGATAGAATGGAGTCGGACCACTGTGTGTTCACGCGCAAGTTCTCAGATGGTGATTTCTTAATTCTGCTCTTATACGTTGATGACATGCTCATTATGGGAAAAGACATCAAGAAGATTAACAGGCTGAAACAGGAGTTGGGCAAGTCCTTTGTGATGAAAGACTTGGGCCCGGCTAGACAGATCCTAGGAATGGAGATAACCCGTGACAGAAGCAGCAGAAAACTTTGGCTGTCACAAGAGCGGTATATTGAAAAAATCCTAAAGCGGTTCAATATGAATGCAGCGAAGCCGGTCAGTACTCCACTAGATGGTCACTTCAGATTGAGCAACAGGCAATGTCCCAAGACGAAGACAGAGGTGGAAGAGATGCAAGAAGATACCCTACGCGTCAACGGTAGGAAGTTTGATGTGTGCTATGGTGTGTACATGCCCAGACATAGCATATGCGGTTGGTGTTGTCAGCCGGTATCTTACCAATCTGGGCAAAGAGCATTGGGCAGCGGTGAAGTGGATACTGCGGTATCTAAGAGGCTCATCCAGGTTGATCTTATGCTATGGTGACGGTAAACCTGTGTTAGAGGGCTACACAGATGCAAATATGGCAAGTGACATAGACTCCAGAAAGTCTACATCGGGGTTCATGTTCACGTTTGCAGGGGGAGCGGTTTCTTGGCAGAGCAAGCTACAGAAGGTCGTAGCATTGTCGACGACAGAGGCCGAATACATTGCAGTCACAGAGGCACGTAAAGAGATACTTTAGATGAAGAGGTTCCTACAGGAACTTAGCCTGAGCAGGAGGAGCACGCAGTCTATTGCGATAGTCAGAGGGCTATACACTTGAGCAAGAATCCAAGTCAGCATTCCAAGTCAAAGCACATAGAGATTCGGTAGCACTGGATCAGGGATACTTTGGAACAGAAGGTGTTACAGCTTGAGAAGGTCCACACGGACGATAATGGGTCAGACATGATGACCAAGGCTTTGCTCAAGGGCAAGTTTGAGGTTTGTAGAAACCTGGATGGCTTGAAGAAGGTGGATCCCTCCAGGGTCAAAAAGGGGGAGATTTGATGGGTTTTTTTAACCCGTCGTCGACCAGTCGTGAGCCCTGCTCGGCCGGTCGAAGGCTGGTCTCGACTAGTCGTGGGAGTCGAGTCGTGGCACGACTCAAAGTCCAGCGACTCTGGGCTATTTTTCTCCGGGGTGCTCGACCAGTCGAAGGAGGTGCTCGACCGATCGAAGGTGGATATCGACCGGTCGTGGACTCGATTTGACCATTCGAGGTTACGCAGATTCGTTTTGCGATTTTGTGCGGATTTCATGTCGCAAGTCCTTTCGCAACTGGGATGCGGAAGGGAGTTTCCTAAAACTATAAATAGTAGTTCCTAGGGCTTTCTAAGTTGAACAAGAGGGTTTCCTAAAGCTTTACAAGGGATTTGCTAAAGGGTTTAGGGTTATCAAAGGTGATAGAGAAAGAGAAAGAGAAAGAGGAAGCTTATAGAAGGGAGGTTCTGCTCGTGGAGGTTATCTACTGTGCAATCTATATCTCAGCGCTTCTATGTCCTCGTAATTGGTTAGATCTCTCCGTTTTCTCTATTTCTCTTATTGTTTATCCACTCCTGCGTGAGTGAAGTAGTTTGTAACGTTATACTTCATAGTGGATTATTGATCTGGACGAGGTCTCGTGGTTTTTACCTCTTTGAGGGTTTTCCACGTAAAAATCTCTTGTGTGGTGTGTGATTGATGCATTGATTGTTTTCATTGTTTTATTATCCATAATTCTGGTTTGTTCTGGAGGGCTAGATCCTAAGGTTTTGTGTAAGGCCCCCAACACCAAGTCGCCTTTGAGGATTGGTAAGAAAATCTCGACTTGGCCACCGCCCTTTCAAATTTATAAGTGCAACAATCGACAAAGAGTTTCAGACTATGACTACACACAATCAATTAATCTCTACAGTGCAACACTACCTATCATAGTTTTAACTTAAATATTTCACTTATGTCCAACATTGTTGCAGCAAGTCTAAAATTCAATTTAGCTTAAATTCGTTACTATCCAACGTCATTGTTGTAGTACACTTTATGAGTAAATTAAATATTCATGACCTTTATTGTTGGATTCCACCAATCATCAAGCTCATATTTAGTAGATTTCACTGGATACGTCCTATAGACTGCATGCGCAAGTTGTTTTGTCCACACAGGGTAGTCATATATAATTTATCTTTATTTTCTTTTGCTTATTTTGGTTTAGGTCAATTTCATTACTTGTACTTTTCTTACATGCAAATCAATAAAATTGACGATCAACATTATTCTTAATTTTATTTGTCCATCATCACAAAACTTAGAAACCTAAAACCGCAACACCATTGAAACAAAAGTCCTTAATGCAAAGCAAAGGATCTTAAAGGACTAATCATGTTATTCTAAATTGCTTGATTGCTATAATATTGGTAGTTGAACAGTCAAATTAACCTTTATAAGTCTAATCTTAATTCAGCTAATTTGATGCCTGAGGTTACAAGCATGCAATCAATTTGAGTCGAGTATGATTCTAGCACTCTCGACACTAATCTTAATCGTATACATTTGATTGAATATGGACAGTTCATTACACGTGTGGCCTCGCGTCTGATTGAACAACAACAAAATGCACTTTATAAACTTAGGAATAACACCTTGAGGAATAATAAACTTAAATGGTTTGGTAATGTGCAATACAGACTAAAATGGAAAATGAACATAGGTAAATGAAGTAAAAACCAAAAAACACCCAACGATTAGCAGTTTAATTGAAGTTATGGACATTAATAAAGTAAAATGTTGGAACAACATTTATTAGCAGATCTCGTTAGTTGGGATAAGTGTTGGATGATAATAATGATAATGGTAATAAATTAATAGTCCTTTAGATTTGGTTTATATATATATATATACATATATATATATATATACATATATAATATTTTCTATTTTTAATTTAATTTTTATTGAGTCCTGTCAGATTTTCTATTATTGTATTGCTTTTATTCACTTTTTACAGAGATATTATACAAATATATAGGGAGATTAGCAACCTTATTATTGGCTATACATAGATATTATACAATCACGAATATAATCTTTCTGACTTGTCTCTTAATTGACAACTCATTGATTGATTTGACAACTCACGCCAACACCCCCCCTCAAGTGGAAGCATCCAAATCTTTAATGCGCAACTTGTTTAGTGAGTTGTAGAAATCTTTGCTTAATACGGCCTTTGTAAGAATATCCGTCAATTGGTCTTCGGACTTCACGAATGGAAACCAAATTATTATATCTTCGAGGTTTTCTTTGATAAAGCGTCTGTCGACCTCCACGTGTTTTGTACGATCATGCTGGATCAGATTGTGAGCAATGACGATAGCTGTCTTGTTATCACAAAAGAGGTTCATCTCAGATGTAGGAGCAAACCAAATTTCAGTTAGAAGTCTTTTGAACCACAGGAGTTTAGAAAGTCCTTTAGTCATTCCACAGAACTCTGCTTCAACACTTGATAATGCCACCACCTTTTACTTTTTACTTCTCCATGTAACAAGATTCCCTCCAACAAACATGAAGTAGACTGAGGTGGATCTTCTGTCCATGGTATTTCCTGCTCAATCTGTGTCTGTATAACCATTAACTCTAAGATGGTTATTTTTCGAAAGCATAAGCCCTTTTCCCGAAGAGGATTTTAAGTATCGTAAAATCCGGATCACCGCCTCCATATGATCCTTACTAGGTTGATGCATGAATTGACTTACTACACTCACTGCGTATGCAATATCTGGACGGGTATGGGAGAGGTAAATAAGTTTATCAATTAATCTCTGGTACCTTCCTTTATCCGTTGGCATTTGGCTTGGATATTCTCTGAGCTTGTGGTTCTGAATGATTGGAGTGTCTGTTGGCTTACAATCCAACATTCCAACCTCACATAGTAAGTCTAATATATATTTTCGCTGAAAAATAAATATACCTCGCCTTGATCTAGCAACCTCTATTCGTAGGAAATATTTAAGCCCTCATAAATTTTTCATCTCGAACTCGATCGCCAATTGTTTCTGAAGCTTAGTGATTTCCTTCTTATCATCCTCTGTGATGATCATATCATCGATATATACAATTAAAGCTGTTACCTTCTCCCAAACCATGCTCAAGGTGATTGTTTTAATCCATACAGTGCTCGCTGCAATTTGCACATAACTTCAGCTTTTGAAGATGTTGTGTAGCCTAGAGGAGTATCCATGTAGACTTCCTCTTCAAGGTCACCATGGAGAAATGCGTTATTTACATCAAACTGATGCAATGGCCAGTCCAAGTTGGTTGCAAGAGATAACAGAACTCTGACTGTATTTAACTTGGCTACCGGCGAAAAAGTTTCTTGATAATCTACGCCATATGTCTGAGTGTATCCCTTTGCGACTAGCCTTGCCTTATATTGTTTTATAGATCCATTTGCCTTGTGTTTAACAGAGAAGATCCATTTGCACCCGACTGTTTTTTTTTCCTTTGGGCAATGGAACCAAGGTCTATGTTTGATTCTTTAGTAGTGCTCTCATTTCTTCCTCTATTGCCTGTGTCCACTTGGGATCAGCTAAAACTTCCTGAACTGTAGTGGGAATATGACATGCGGACAACTCGTATGAGAATGTCTTGAGATGTTCAGGTAGCTTTTCGGTGGAAACATAGTTGGCAATTGGATACCTCGACCTTCTTTCCTCAATGTTTGGAGAGTATCTATTTGTGGCTTGCCACGGTTATGCATGAAAGGTAAGGTATACCCAGCAGACGTATTTATGTTATTAATAAATGAGGGTATAGTAAAATTGCTTACCTTAGGAATATTCACAAGAGATGGGTCTGCAGGCACTGAGAGATGGGGGGATTCGAGTTCTTTTCCTGATGATGTGAGCTCAGTTGCCGAAGGCCCTTTAGATTCAGAGGATATGTTAGGCCCTGAAGATGTATTTGTTGATTCCTCACCAAGTATTGGTGTGTCATTCCGATCTTCAAGCCAGTCAAAACTCAGCCAATTCAACTCTTCATCTAGTGTCTCCCTATGAAGAGAAGAAGTGGATGCCGAAGAAGGATATAACGGTTTGGACTCTAGAAAAGGTGACATCCATAGTCACATAGGTACGCTTGGTAGCAGGATCATAGCAGCGGTAGCCTTTTTTATGCCTAGCATAGCCCAAGAAGAGGCACCGAAGGGAGCATGGGTCAAGTTTGGTGCGCTGGTTTTTAGTGAGGTGCACATACGTTATACACCCAAATATGCGAGAAGGGAGCATTAGGGCCATAGGTAGAGAGATTGAGGATGACAAAGACTGTAATGAGGTCTTAAATTTTAATATTTTGGAAGAAAGGCGGTTGATTAAATGTACAACAATGGTAATAGCATCGGGCCAATGTCGTGTGGGGACATGAGCGCCTAGAAGGAGAGCCCGGGCAGTCTCAAGAATATACCGATTCTTTCGTTCAGCGACTCCATTTTGCTGAGGGGTCTAGGGACATGAGGTCTTGTGAATAAGACAATGTTGTTGAAAATTGGAATGAAAGTGGTGATTAACATATTCACCGCCATTGTCAGAGCGGAGAATCTGAATCTGAGCTGAAAACTAGGCCTAAACCATAACATGAAATGATTGAAAGATACTAAACACTTCATCCTTATGTTTCATCAAATATAAGGAGGTCATCCGGGTGCAATCATTAACAAATATTACAAACCACCGTACACCAAATATAGTAGATAAATGAGAGAGTCCCCATACATTAGAATGAATTAAAGCAAAATGTGTATCACTTTTATTCATACTTAATGGATAAATAGCATGATGACTTTTGGCTAAAATGCAAATATCATAGTGAAATTTAGAAGTCTCCACATTGGAGAATAAATCAAGAAATAAATGCCGTAAGTACCCAAATGACGGATGTCCTAAACGACAATGTCACAGTCAAATCTGTCGCGCCTTAGAACCAAGTGTAGAAGACACGTGATGCGTACGACCCAAACTAAAATCTTCCATGTAGTATAATCCCCCTTCTTAGTACCACGCCCAATTATCTCCTTGGTGAGAATATCCTGAATAAGACAAAAATCGGAAAACATTAGCACTACACAATTTAGATCTGTAGTAATTAGGCTAAAAGATAATAATTTGTGAGATAAAGAGGGAACAAGTAAAGTGTTGAGTAAATGAAGAGAGGGTGATAGGGTTACAGATCCGGCCCCTGTGATAGGTGAGGTCACTCCATTAGCATTCGCAATGCTGGTGCGCCTTGGAGGTGAGTGATGAGAGAAATCCGTGGGATCAAACATCATATGATCCGTGGCCTCAGATTTGAGGAGTCAATCACTACTGTCCACATTGTGGCGATGACTAAGCAAGGCATGACAGAGGTTACCTAGATCCGCAGGAGAGAAGTCTAATTTAAGTGAGGTAGTGGGCGGGATAAGAGAGAGAAGCAGCCTTTCCCTCGCCTTCAGCCATACCGTCTCGTTTTTTTCTGGCTTGAAGCTCGTGCCACCAATCGGGGTACCCATGCAACTGAAAGTAGTTTTCACGTGTATGCTTCGTATTGCCACAATGAGAGCATTTGAAACCATCGAATGAGGTACGGGATTTAGAGGAAGATTTTCCTGTATGCTAAGAAGCCGATCCAGATAGTCCAAGCTTTAGGCCTTTCAAAGTAAACATCGCTCCTGGAGGTGGTTCGTAGTCGCCGGCATTCATCACCACCTGGCGAAGTGTAACGCCCTGAAAATCGGGGGTCGAGCATAACTCAACTCCCGAGTTCCAAAACATCACTTATGCAACATAAATGAGTATGATTGAATGTTGGCTGTGTTAGTACAATAAACATGAATGAGATTAATCCAAAACAGTAATTCATACTCCAGAACAATTTCAAAAAGGCGAGCGGAAGACTGAAAATGCATATATAATGTATGTAAGGTATAACAACCATCTCAACCTCCAGAGTATGAACACTAACTGAGTATACATATACATGTGTTGTTTCTAAAACAAAATATCAAAATATACAACTGGAAACATCGATCCCGAAGTCCCGCGATCACTGGCCAGCCTATAAGAAGCCACCAGCGTACTGCATGTATGAGTACTCCTCCTGATCATCCTCGAAATCAGGCTCAGTCTCCGTCGACCCGTCTATACCTGCATCTAGGTCCGGGTCTGATGGGTGTCCAGAACACCGTCCCGTAACGTGGGAGTGAGTAGCTAACTCAGTGGAACAATAGAGCATGGGTTAACATGTTATCAATTCAGTCAAGCAGTAATGATAAAGCAATACAAACAAACAATCCTAAAGACTCTTATTAATGCAAGTATGAAATGCAGTTATGCGTGCATGCCCTCACCGACGTTCTCCCTCATGCGACACCATCTTATGTCAGCGGCATGCATACATTCCTCAGTGCTCCACACTTCCAGGCACATGCAGTGCGATGATGAACATGATTACCGAGTTGTTATTAGTCCATTTCAAACAGCAGGATTGGGAAACTAAGGTACCTCCCTTGTATTATTCCCAAACATGATCCATTCTAGGGTCGTCAATCCTAGGTAATCTCATACGAAGTGTAGTTCTAGGTTGCTGCAAAGGCTGCCAGGGCTGTTACGCGCAATCGTTACACCCCTCCCCCATCACCTTTTTAACGGTTCATCACTAAGCTGATACAGGCCTAGTATGTACTCCTGTTGCTACGGAAGGGTCGTCGCCTCCACGTAGACTCAGAGTACGCTCGAGGTCACTACAAAGGGCTGCCAGGGCTGTTACCCGCAATCGTTGCACCGCTCCCCCATCACCTTATCAATGTAGGCCGACAGCTCGAATATAGTATCCCATACCACCATAATCGGCTCACGAGTCTATTTGCTCAATGGTCACTACGGGGAGGCTCGGGCTGACGCAATCGCAACACCACGAAACCCCAGCGTAGGCCGACAGCTCGACCACGATGTCCCATACCACCATGCCCGGCTCATGAGTCTTAGCGGATCGAGGTACCATGGTTAATGGGATTCCATTGGTAAGTTTGGTACCCTAGGTTCAAACAGTAATGACCAAACATGGTGAACACACATTCGACAATCGGGTTACTTGACGAGCCTGACTAGCTCTAGCGCACAACAAGTTGGGCGATATGAAGCGCAAAAGCACTCCGTGTGGCCAACCACTATCGCCAACCGAAGTACGACTTGGGTTCGTCAGACACATCCCTTGTGGCGACATGAATCTCAGCCACAATCTCAAGTCTGGTACCGAATGTCTGGACTATAGACATAGCCCCAACCTCAATCAATTTTCATCCATAGCATGTGGAGTAAAGCATGATAAACAAAGTAATACAAGCATGTTAGCAGGCATGTTATAAAGCATGAAGTAAAACATGTTGTAAAGCATGTTATAGAGTACTATACAATTAGGGATACAATTACATATACATCACAAGTGAGTGGTTAGAGTAAACCACCACATGGAGGGAATCCTACATGTCTCTAAGGTAGTCGAGAATTCCATATCAGCACTGACCTACGGTGCCAACATCTAAGCATGTGCTCACACAAGCATTTACACAAACACATAGAGTACACTATTTCAACATACATAGCGTATGTTAGTAAAATATGTATTAGGACTATCTTCTCACCAAGCGAGTATTTTATCCATGTATATCATAATCATACCGCAATTAATCATGACAATTGCATTTCCAAAATTTATACATATACGGTATTTCTAGAATACACAATTTCAACATACCTAGTGTTTACAAGCAAACATGTATTACGGCGATTCCTTTCGCCAAACAAGTATTTTATCCATATATTATATAATCATACATTAAATAAACATGTCAAACACTTTTCCGAAAAAAATACATATACGGTATTTCTACGTATACCTAAAGTATGTGAAATTCCATATTCTACAACGTTAATCGAAACAGAAAACGGAAAGCACTTTGTACATGTGCAATTGCATGCAGATCATGAATCTATCATTATCTGACATTGAAAGCGTTGAAAATTGTAACCTATACACCCAAAGTCCTCACCTTTAAGCCGTTGGAGCGTAAGGAACCCGCTAGATTTGTCTAGCTTCCGTGTACTGCAACTAGGCAACCTAGGGAAGGAAATAGGTTAGCTATTTCATCACTTGGAACTCTCCCAACCTTAGATCAGTTTAGGGTTAGGGTTTTCTTACCTATAAGTGACGTCGGGAACGCCGGAAAAGCGCCTAGAATAGGGCGGTGTGACTTGTAGAATGGCAGGGAAAAAGGGCAGGGAAGATCTCCCACTTCTCTCTCACTTTCTCTCTCTTTTCTCTCTCTCCTTGCTAGGGTTTTCTCCCAAATTCGTATGGGCTGAATATGGGAGGGTTTAAGGTCCTTATATAGGTTAGAACATAACCGAAAGAGACCTTAAGTCAAGGTATACTTAGGTTATACCCAAAACGGGCCAGTTCCGTCTAAAAAGGGTACTTCTGGCGGCCCCTTTTCCGCGTGTGGTCGGACTTAAGCTCACAATCACCGGATATACGATCCCCTGAGTTTTCATTCCAGTCGGAAACCCAGATCGCAAACGGCGGACCAGTTTCAGTTCAACGGTCAGTGGGCCACGATCCGAAATTCCAAGTACATGTAAATGTTCCTGAAATTTTTCCTGATCCGAGGGTGTAATTTGGTCTGATTCTGACGGTCTGGTTGCTTAATACTGATGCGCAAGCGAATGGTGCCAGATCACTATTCCAGATATTTATTTTGTAAAGGGAATAGTGTTTTTCACACTCCCTCGCTCCGGATCCAAACGAATGGCCGCAGGACATCGGCTGGACCTGATTTTTGAGATGATTGTCAAGCCCAGTGAGGCGGTCCTAGATCCTTAAGTTCGTGTTAATTGGACTTCCGACGCACAGTCTAGACCTGATACGGAGTTTCAAGGTGCTCCCGAGAGCAACCGGGTAATGGGTTTGATCCTAGCTTTCAGGATAACCTAGCGTCAATGATTCTATAAGTTTTGGGTCTTGCAGATCGTATTGAACGTGATCTATGCGGATTTCGTAGTTAATCTAGTTTAGCACTTGGTTAACTTTGCCTAATTTCTAAAGAATTTGATCCCAAGTGATTTCTGGTCGAGGTGGTACTCGGGTCTTCGTACGGAAAATTCCGAGTCGTTACACGAAGAGCCTCCCTGCGGACATGAGCATATGCTTGCTCCACAGTGGGAAACGAGTGCATCTGCAACACGTCGTTGCGAATATTGTCCAACCTGTCATCAAGACCATCCAAGAATACATTGACCCGATCTTCTTGGAGAAGACTATTATAACGTTGAATATCGGCAGGGCATTCCATCGGATTGGGACGTCGAAAATCAATCTCATGCCAGAGGCCTTGCAAATCGGTGTATTTTTTCAGGAAGAAACCCGCTTGGCAGAGACGTGAGACGCGACGCTGAAGATCATAGACTTGAGAGGTATCGCCACCATCAAAATAGGTGGTAGCAACTGAATCCCAAACCATTTTGGCCGTGGGAAATCGAATGAAATTACTGATTAACGCCGGATCCATGGAGTTAATCGGTCATCCTTTGACAATGGCGTTTTCAGTACGCCATTTGTGGAAGGACATATCGGTCGGATATGGCGGAGGTAACTCGCCATTGATGTAGCCCAACTTGTCTTTGCCGGAGATATACATCTCGACAACTTATGACCATAAGGCATAGTTGGAAACCAACTTGATGGCGATCGGGACAGCCGCAGGTTCAAAAAGCACGGTCGGGGCCTTAGCTTTGAACAGAGCTTTGACCATTTTTGTGGTAAATATTTCAGAGAGGAGCGTATTATGGTCGATGGAAGAGTCACCGGACTTCGTCGGAGTTTTAGTGTCTCCCATATGTGAAGGTGGCGGCAGAAGGAGGCTACGAATTAGGGTTAGACGTAAACCAAGAGCCAGAAATTGACTAGCTCTGATACCATGTCAGATTTTCTATTATTGTACTTCTTTCATTCATTTTTTACAGAGATATTGTTCAAATATATAGGGAGGTTAGCAACCCTATTCTTGGCTATATATAGATATTATACAATCAAGAATATAATTTTTCTGATTTGTCTTTTAATTGACAACTCATTGATTGATTTGACAACTCACGCCAACAAGTCTTTACTCATTCCTCAATTGCAGATTCACAGGAGTTTCAACATGAGGTCATGAGTTCGGATACACCTTATGGTAAAATCCCAATGTGGTGCAAGTGTAGGAAAGTCAGTGCATGCGGTAGAAAAGAAGAAGATTATATAGGTCAATTGGGTTGACTTTGAGCTAACTCATTTATAAATGAGCTACATTAGAGTTAGATTTTCACGCCCATTTTTAAAATGGGTTGAGCTGAAGTTGGACCATGATCATGATCGGAGCCTAACCAGACCTGAACCCGATCCGAACGATTGCCACCCTTAGCCCGGCTGACCATTAGAAGCCCTTAGCCCATGGAGATCATTTTCCGTCTAGTCCTGCTATGCCATCTTCCATAGCATGTTTCACTGGATGGGGCCCACATCTGGTGGGCCTAATCAGTGGCATTTTATCTCGACCCTCTAACGAGTGTCACTGGTTTAGATCTTTTTAGAATCTTGATAAAATACACACCAGAACAAGATTTAAAAGTTAAAAATATGTATTTTTCAAATTAATACTTTTACCTTTCAAAATCCAAAGGGGACACCCCACCACAGAAGCTTTAGACTTTTTTTGTGGCCCACCATAGTGTATTTATGCCATCAAAACTGTTCATCCAGTGCATCCCATCAGGATGAAGGAGCGCCCAAAAACCAGCTCGATCCCTAAACTTGGATGAGCCACACCATACGAATTTAGATCTTCTTTCCATGACTTTACAGTCCATGTCTGAGTTATTATGGGCCCATGTGCTGTGATCGTGAAATCCAATCCATCGAAGAGGTGAGCCTCAACATGATGTGCACTCCCATCAGAGATCACCCTAATCCAACGATCAGGTGGGCCACACCACAAAGAACAATGGTGTAACCACCTGAAAGCCTCCATATTGTAGGTGGAGTTATCCATGCTGTTTGTATGACATCCAGACCGTCCAAGAGGTAGACCAAAGAACAAAATGGGCCCCACATGTAACTTAGAGGTTTTTGGTCTGTTTTCTATGCTATGGGCCACCTAATCATTGGATCAGTCTGATTTTTGTGCATCCAATGGTCATGTCAGAGTGCAACAACTTAAACGGCTTGGATGTCATCTACGTTGGTACCCTGCCAGTGGAGTGAGAACTGAAGAGGTGATTCATGGCACACGTGACAACCTGTAATATCTGTGCAAGATCACGGCCTTTCATCAAGGTTACTGCATCCCTCGTGACCTAAAATGATCTCTCCAAATGGATGGACAGTGTCGATACAACACATATATCATGGTGGGGCCCACAGAACTTGGTGACGTCACTTCAGTAGCGAGTCTCGCTACTCAACCTGTCAGTAGCTAATCCGCGTCCCCGATAACTCCTCCGGAAGCGGATTGCGTGGTGTGACCACGCACCGACCTCTGGTGTGTTGACGTCACCATGTTATGTGGACCCACCATGATGTACATGTTATATCCAAACCGTTCGTCCATTTGAAGAGATCATTTTAGGACTTGATCCCAAAAATGAGGCAGATCCAAAGCTCAAGTCAAGTGGACCATACCATATAAAGCATATAATGATTTCCACGGTTGAAACCTTCCTAGGGCTCACCGCAATGTTTATTTGCCATCCAACCTGTTCATAAGGTCATACAAACCTGTATGAAAAAAGAAAAGAAAAAAAGAAGCAAATATCATATTGATCCAAAACTTCCTTGACACCCAAGAAGTTTTCAATGGCGGACGTTCAATCCCGATTACTTTCTGAGGTGTAGTCCACTTGAGATTTGAATATGGCTCGTTTTTTGGCTCAAACACTAAAACAATCTCGCCAAATGGATGATCGGTTTGGATATAACAAGTAAATCATGGGGTCCACAGCAAGGTGACGTCAACACAAACCACTGAGATTGGTGGTGTGTGGCACACCACGCAATCCGCTTCCAATTCAATGTAAATGTGGAACGTATCCAGAAGCCAGATACAAGAAGATCCAACAACAGCATTGGGAAGAATATTTTTGGACTCCTGCTTGGATTGGTGGAATCTGGTTTTCCAAGGTGGAAAAAAAAAAAAAAACATTTATTGCTGATGTGGCGTAAGCCGGGAAAATGGGATTGATTTCTACTATTTTCCTTGAGAAAATGAAAAAAAATAAAAAATGATATTTTTCTTTTCCTCCAAGAACCTATAATCCTCATTTCCACACTTTCTTGAGAGCCAGATTTCATTTTTTAACCATTGCATCCAACATTTACTAGAAATCAAGAATACTAAAATAAACAATAATTTTAGATTTCCTTTCAAATTTACATTTTGAATTCCTCCAATCCAAACAAACTATAAGAGCCTAATTGTTCCAGGGGAATCCAAGGTGAGGACATGGAAAATACAATAGGAATGGTATTAAGGATTCCTTGTTTCTTGTAATCCAAATAATGGAAAACAATGATTTTGTAGAAAGGTAATCGTGATTATAAATGCCAGAGAGGGTTCCTCACCATTTCTTGCACCAAAACAATGATTTGTGGAGTAAAAGAGGTAATCATGCGTTCAAAACCACATCAAATGCCTGTGAAAATGGAACCAAGGATTTCTCATCATTTCTTGCAATCCAAACAATGAAAAATAGCGACTTTGTGGAAAATAATGCCATGGAATCCACCAAAACATACAGGCCATAACCCGACATGCACCTCTACTCACAGTACGTACCACGCAGGAATCAAAAACATACATTGTCTGTGCCGCACCAAACAGATAACATGGCCCAAAAATCAGGCTACTCAATTAATTTGTTCAGCCATGCATACTAAAACATGCAAGTATTTGCTCTTCTGATTTTTGCACTGACCCAGTTTTTTGGGCCAGGGGTACATGATTGGGCCCACCAACACATGGTGGGGATTCAACAGGTGCTAGGTTAGTACGTGTACTAGCTCTTAGGGCCTATTTGATTTTCCAAATTCACTGTAAATAACCAATTATTACAATTTCACCCTATTTGAAAATAGGTAGGTATTTCTGCTTTGAAAAACAGTCCAAAAGCATTGGCTTAAATTTGTGGGCCCCACTGTAGATGTATATGCCATATCCATGTCTTCCCTTTTTCCTGTGGTGTGGTCCACTTGAACTTTGGAACTGACTCATTTTTTGGCTTATGCCCTAAAGTCAGTTGGCATAATGGATGGATGGTGTGTATAAGCCACATACATCACGGTGGGCCCCACATATATTCGGCAGCATAGTCAATTTTAGCGTTGTGAAAAAGAGTCAAATCAACTGTCACGAAACGATGCAGTAATTACCAAAGGAAATAATTATTACCCATTTGCAATGCATTTATGGAGGATTTAGAAAATCAAACAGGTCCTTAGTAGAGAATCCAATAGAAACATGTAATACAAGATAAGGAATCCCTCAATCACAATAAGTATTACAATCTGAACTATAATCAATGTCTCAATGAATAGCATCTAATTATTTTGACAATTTTCCCTGAGAAAAGAAAAACAAAGGAAAAATAATTTAAAAAATCAGCATCTGATTAGAAAGAATGACTAGTCTATTTGTGTCGTCCAACAAATGGGTGGTCAGTCAAACCTGCATCATAATAGCCATCCGCAATCACGTCCGAATCAACGGCTGCATTGTGAAGAGGATTGCAACGACACTCACCCGCCTGTTTTTTACAACAGGATTTTGGGGCCCACAGCCCCAAGCAATCTTCAATTTTGTAACTAACATATCCATCATCCACTATGTTTTACAAAATCTCATACCCCAAATCTTGGGTTCACTAGCAGTACTTGTTGGGATCAAACCCCTTCATCTTTCGCACACAAGCGCTCTGCAAAACAACAAGGATTGGAAAACATGTTATATGATGCTTGTAATTGATTAAAAGGTTAACTGCTGTATATAACTCGAGCATCATACGTTCCTGATGAGGCTCTTGCATTTTGCTGCTCTCCCCTTGCACCCTCATCAATCAAAGATTCTCACTGTCCAATAAAGGTGTTCATGTGTGGACCATTGTTTCTAACATCCTTTGTGTGGACAATGAAGATCTCCTGACGAGTGGGATTTTTTCCCATGGTGGGGCTTGCTAGACAAACAACTAGATCGACTAGCAAGACACGAGAGGAGAGTGACAATGCGAGAGCAAGAAGGTGATGTTCAGTGAAGTTGAAAACACGGAGAAAACATCGAGCTTGCACACATGAATTTACAACAGAAGGTTCTGATCTGGGTATAGTTAGCACATAGTATCAAGGTTTTGACTTGGGGTGGGGCAGAAACTTTAAAATGGCGCTATAATGTAGATGGGCCGCATGCTTCAGATGGATATGATTATTTCAATATTAGGATACAGTAAACAATAAATAAATAAATAAATAAAGTTGTCACCCTTCATAAGGTGCATTTATGTACTGTCTCATAAACTGATATTTTACACCATGCGAGTTACGATGTTTTTCAGAGAGATCCCGAGTTCGCTCTGGCTTCACAACAAGATGCTTAAAAGTGGCAATTGGAACCGTGTTTTGATTCAGAAGATTGTGCATAAATGGCCTCTGAAAAGGCATGTCCACAAGTTTGAACTCCAACAGCTGACCTGGATGTACTACTAGGGCCCATTCAGGCACTCTCAAAAAGGGTGTTTGACACCTACACGGCGTTTTGAGCCAAACCCCACTTTGCGAACCCCATCTCACCCCCCTGCTTGATAAAATAGGCACTAAAACGCCGACCCGACAAAAAACAATCCGATTGTTTTTTGTCGAGTCAACTGAAAAAACAGGCATGATACTCCATCAAAATGGACCTCAATACTGCTTTTGGTGAAGAGGGTTTGGTACATATCACCAATGTCCATGTCAAGGAATATGTAAAATCAGACTTCGCAAGCAATAGTAGGCCTTGACTTCAGGCATAAAGGATTAGATGAGAAAGAAGTTAGATTCAAATCTACCAATCAAGAGTAAAGAAGAAAAAAAAAGTTTGTGACTTTTCAAAAAAAAAAAAAAGAGTAAAGAAGAAAAAATGGGAGCTGCTATTTACAGCTCTCTCTTTTTATTTACATACATCCAATTTCCATTTTGGAAATTGAAATAGTATAACCATTTACCATTCGAGTTCCCGAAAGGGAAAACAGATGTACACAGAGCATGAGGTGCGCGTAAATATTGACCCCCCCACCCAATAAGAGAAAAGAGTGATATTTGCATTTCTGACATATGGTATATACTGTATGAGCTTTGCTAAGCGCCCACGAATGTGCCAGCATGGCACATGGTTGCTAGATACACTCCATCCATCGTGTTGGTCCGACCATCTACATGTCTTCCTAAAAATAAATCTGGTCGACTCAGCATGTGGGCCCCAATATTGGAAACAGGTACATGGGTTAGAAAACTTCAGCCAAGTTTTTCAGAGCCATACATTTGTTTTTCAAACTGTGGCCCACCTGACCAGTGGATCAACATGATTCATGGCCTAGGGCATTAATATAGTGTTGCCTTTCTGGTGGATGGATTGGATCTCAGATGTATTGTGTCATGCTGGCATATGTTTGGCATGTATATGAGCTCTATTGCGAACAAATATGGGCTTCGCAAAGCTCATATTGTATGCTAGGTCATCTTATAAGAAGATCCAAGTGTACAGCTTTTCTACTATAGTACTGGCTCTATGCATCATAATCAGAAAGCCGATTGGCTTAACTTCCATGACAGCTTTTTGTACACATGGAAAACACATACAAGGTCCAAACCATCATCATGCTGGCCCTACCGCAGATTGGCCATGTCCCAAAATTCACACAAGTGGACAATTCAGAGGAACTTCAGTTGACATTTTCATCATCATCGTCTAGAAATCCTCCAGCAGAATGGTCAGGATTGCCAGATCAGTGCGATTTTTGGGGTATGGCCCATCCATGGTAGAGCCTTCTTGATGATAGGTTTGGGTCTCGTACATGCTTGCCACGTGTAAAAACTAAGAAAGGCAACATAAAGAAAGTGACAAACACCACAGTCTAGCCACATTGTAATTCTTGGTTCTGAAGTTGAAAGAAGACCAAAGGGTCGTGAATAGATATTAAAAAGTATTGGTTCAAACAATTCAATCGTTAAAACAGTAACGTAACAAATTCACAAGACAAACATCAACAAAGAGCAAAGGTAATATGTGCTATTATGATTTATGAATTTGCAATGAAGTATTCTTCTTTTCACAATGAACTTGGAAAAATGCAATGCAGGAGAAAGTAAGTATAATATTCTTCAAGGATAACAAGAACAATAAGTCAAAAGAGATGTTGAGAATAGAGTAGACTATTTATAGTAAGGAAAAGGGAAGTGTGCCCCTACTCAGGTATTCATAGGCCAATATCATCGAGGTTCCCCAAGCTGACATGCTGACAAATCTTGGACCCAACCCTCGATATAAACCTTTCCATCCATCCTCAACAATCAATTTTTTGACGACTTGTCTAGCAGTTTCTCTTTTTTCATGTCCCATCACCTACAGCAAATGGAAACACATTTAGAAAAGGAAAAAAAAAACAACCATCAATGGTTGTTAAAAGTAGGGAACCAGACTTTATTTTTCATAAATCACAAAAAAAAAAAAATTATTAGAAGAAATTGAAAGGGAGCAAAGGCCAGTGGTAAAAGAGGAATGTGAAAAAAAAAAAAAAACAACTGACACAGTGTCCAATGCTTTCCCCAAAGAATGGTCAGTCTCCACATCCCTTGCATTGGAAGATGATCCACCAAATCATTGGCCTCTCTACGAAGATGATTAAGGGCCTGTTTGGATTGGGCGTAAGCTAGTGCCTAGGGGAAGGCAAGGGAAAGCAAAATTGTAACATAACCGGATGATAAATTGACATCAGCACTAGGAGAAGGAAAACCATTGCACCTGTTTGTTTTGCTAGAAAAACTGTGAAGGAAAGTGCTTTCCTTTCGCATTTTCCACTGTTTAGTTGCAATTTTCAAAGGAAGACCTTTTTTCCTCCAATTTTTGCCCATTTAAACTGTCACATCAGAGAAGGAAAACAATTTTCCCACCATTTGACTTCTCAAAAAGAAAATAAAATAAAATTTACTCCTTTGTTGAGGTTCTGAGGAAAGCAGATGGATATCCTTCTCTTTTACGTAATCGAAACAAAGGATATGTGAAGTCAAAGGAAAATTGTTTGCTTCCCCTAGTTTATCCCCAATCCAAACAGGTCCTAAATGAAATAATAAACAAGAAGAGAGTTTCTACTATCACTGAAGACATATGAAAGCTTCCATGCTTCATCCCCTTCACCTATGACATTTTGTGAGTCCCTTTCAATTTTTACCCTTCCCTAAAAGGTCTTCCATTCAAATGGAAACCCACCCTAACTCTGTAAGAGCTTCGGCCTCAGCCATGTTATAGTCATCGCATTCGGCCTTAGCCATGTTAGAGTCATCGCATCCAGCAGACCAAAGCAACTTTGGTTAGTTCCCCCTTATCGTTCCTCATGACACTCCCAATTTGAGAGTGCAGTGGATCCATGAAAACTAAGTTTACAACAACCCTCTAGAGAGGGCTTCCACTTTGCCCCTTTCTTCATTTTAACAGGTTCACTATTTACAATAGCCTCCCAATCATGGAACATATCAGAAATGAATGCTGCGAAACTCCTTGAGAAGAGCCCAATCGATAATAGAAAAAGTTTTAACTCTTTCGATAAGCCTTTCAAATTGAAACCTCACAATTGTTAAATATTCTCTCATTCTTTTCATTCCAAACATCCCAAGGAACTACATATGAGGGAATATTCCAAAGAATTAAACCCCATTGCTTTGAAGGGCCCACTTCTCAATTTTCAGAAGTCTGTGTCACCAATCTTTGGGACACCCAATTAAGGTCAGAATCTGGCGCAATTGATTCCTTTAAAAAATAAAAAAATCACAAAAGTAAGAAAAGGGTTCAAGAAAGAAGGCCAGAAATTCCCTCTTACGCTCCCAATTACCCCTATCAATGCATGGTGTTTTGATGCGCCTAGGGCCCATGATCAGGTGATCCACACCGTTGATCTGGTGATTCCCCAGAGCTGATGGAGAATGGTCCAAATATCTTCCAGATATGAAGATCTTAACCCTTCAATCATACGAACGCAAATAGACGATCTAGTGATCGCCAAAGATTGGATGGATGGGACTTTCCAATCCGAAAGACTTTGGGTATCCCTGTACATTGTGGACCCATCATATCAACAGTCTGTATGAGACAGCAAACATATGCGCGCACAGGTACAGAGTACAAACTGATTTTATCTGCATAGGGACCCAATAATTCAACTCTAATTAATATTCAAAAGTTTACTGCCACTGACACAGAAACATGAAGAAATAAGAGAATGTATGTTCAGACAGGACACTATCAGCACAAAAGAAAAAAGAAAGAAATCCCAAGTCAACCAGATTTCAAGAATTACCTGTAACCGTGTCTTAATAGTGTCCAACGGAGTTGTGATACAAGATGCAACCGCACCAGCCACAAATCCACCAGTTGCTTGGACTAACACTATTGTCCATGGGCTAGGTACACGTTCCTTATTATCAGTCCCATAGCCTAGCAGCCTTCCAAAGGTATTCAACAAGAAAAGGGTGAGAAGATGAAAGATATCAGTGCCACAAGTATTAATGTGCATCACAACAAATTTCAAGGTGAAATTCCGAAGGCACTCTTGTTGCACTGGATGCAGGTAGCAGTTGGGTGTTTTAAACAGCACATGAGATAGGACCCCGCATTGAGTGGGCCACATTTTCCTGCTTTTTCCACTCCAAATAGTGGTTGAGACAAGAATAGGAAGACCCATTCTCATCTCAACTGCAACTAGGTGGTATGACATCATGTCGGCCTTGGACACCACTAACACCCAAATATTGAAAAAGAGTATTGGAATGCACCCTTAACTAACTAATAACACAAACTTCTAGAACCAAATAAAACAATTCCTTTCCCAAAAGTAAAATGTCTGCTTCCTTTGTTGTGTCGCTCACAAATAAGAAGAAACCATATTTATGATTCATCACCCTTGGATTTATGATATCCAGCCCTTAACAACATGTTTGAGATAGGATGGCTATAAGACCAGCCATGCTTTATGGGATAGAATGTTGGGCAGTTAAGGAACGACATGTTCATAGGATGAGCATCATTGAACTGAGGATGTTGAGATGGATGAGTAGCAAGACAAGGATAGAATTAAAAATGAATGCATTCAAGGGAATTTAGGAGTAGCGTCAACAGGTAATAAGACGAGGGAAAGTAGATTGAGATGGTTTGTAATGTACAACTGAGACCAGGCAATGCTTGTTAGGAGTGAGTCAATACAAGTTGAAGGCCCTAAAAGGGCAAGGGGAAGCCCAAAAGAACATGGGTGGAGGTAGTAAGAAAGACTTTATAACCTATGGTCTAATTGAAGTTATGGCCCTAGATAGAGTGGAATGGTGGAAAAGGATTCATGTGGTGGACCATAATTAGTTGGGTTAAGGCTTAGATGGTGATGATGACGACAACAATGATGATGAGACCTTAACAATTCAAACAAATAAGCTACTCCGTCTTTGTGATTCAATAAGCTCTTAATATAGTTTAGGACTCATGGTGCATAGACTAGTTTCTAATTTGTACCTCCAAATGTACCGTTGGCTTGAACCGTAACTTGCCCACCAAACAGCACTGGATGGGGTATAGGTCACAATTGACAAGCCAAACCCTCTATATAATCCTCGGATGCCATCGGACTTGATAACTTTACGAGCAACATCAAGTCCGCCGTTGTACCTTGCATAGCCTGAATATCCTTGCACCATCAATTTTTGGCTAACCTAATACAAATTCATTTCAATTAAAATTTAGCATGCAATGGATAATTTGGCCGCACTATCTAATTATTTGGGTATAAATTCAAGCATTAAAAAAATTATAAGAAGATAATATATTAGAAAATTCATGAATATAACCGTCTTCTTGTCTAGATATGAGGGTACAAATCAACTAATGTTTCATTTCAATAGATGTGGTGAAAGGAATGCAAACGTACGGTGATAGTCTCATGTTTGCAACTAGATGATGTGGTTTCGAACCACCAAATAAATTTATCACCGTCATCGTCATCGTCATCGTCATCATCATCATCATCATCATCATCTAAGCCTTGTCCCAACTAATTGGGGTCGGCTACACTAGTCCTATTCTGCCATTTGAAATGTCATACTGTTATGATTCATGATAATAAGTCCTGTGGCAAAAGTTTCATGCCGGCTGCCAACCTAACACAACCATCCTCCTTTATCTGGGCTTGGGACTGGCAATGAGAGCACAAACTCCTACAAGAGTTATTACCATTGAATGTATTTATAAGAGGGGAGAAAAAACTTCATGATTCTATATGCTTGCTTACATGCATACAAGTGGGCATGCATTTTTCATTAACACATGTGATGCGAAGTACAGGGAGCAGCAGAAGTTCAGATATTCAAACCAGCCGACGGCCTGACAGGATTCATTTCTTACATCGTCATGGATGACGAAAGCAAGAGTTAGGAAGTGGCCGTTCGCAAAAAAGATAAATCAGTAAGCATTTTTACATTTAGTAAGATTTAAACCATCGTAACAAGTGGTTTCACATATAGAAACTTATGATATCTAGTTGGATGGTCTAGACTCTGGTGTGCATTTACAAGCTATGTTAATGGTGATGACTCATCCAACGAAAGCAAGAGTTAGGAAATGGCTGTTCGCAAAAAAAATAAATCAGTAAGCATTTTTACATTTAGTAAGATTTAAACCATCGTAACAAGTGGTTTCACATATAGAAACTTATGATATCTAGTTGGATGGTCTAGACTCTGGTGTGCATTTACAAGCTATGTTAATGGTGATGACTCATCCAACAAAAGCAAGAGTTAGGAAGTGGCTGTTCGAAAAAAAAAATCAGTAAGCATTTTTACATTTAGTAAGATTTAAACCATTGTAACTAGTGGTTTCACATATAGAAACTCATGATATCTAGTTGAATGGTCTAGACTCTGGTGTGCATTTACAAGCTATGTTAATGGTGATGACTCATCCAAAGCATGATCGTATACATGAAGTCAATCGAGACCATCCAAACCGTGAGCCTTATTGAATTTTAAACCGCAAACATTTTCTTTCATATCATCCAATTGATGCTCAGTTGAATAGTTATGATCGCTCAATCAGCATGACTTTCAAACTATGCACCATCCATAGTGTGGCCTACAACTTGGACAGTCTTCAATGAAGTACATGCGTGCTATTTTATGGTGGATGAGAACTTGAACAGTCTTCAATGAAGTACATGCGTGCTATTTTATGGTGGATGAGTTGCCTGCATTTAACACGGTATCTTAAATGCTCACCAGAGTCTTATTGCAACTGGAAATGGCAAAAAACTATGAACATGTGCAAAGAGATTCATTACAGTGTTAAACACATATACCCGAAGATATTTATCAGTGACTGGCTTTTGAACATGTCACACATGTACGGTATCCGAGATGATCACTAAACATGCACCCACCTTAAATGGGCTAGAGCCCATAAGTCACAAGGTTGGGACAATCATAAGCACTAGAGGAAGATAAACAGATGGTTACAAGAAGAGGTTAAAAAAAAAAAAAAAAGGTTAACTAGGTGTCCATTTTATTTTTCTAAGAAGTCCCCCAACTGAAGATTTAGGAGGCTTAGGATTGTCCACTCAATGCAACTTACGACCTACAGCCCATCCATGCTAAGGACCCATTTGGACACACCCTCAAAATGCCTAAATGCTGTTTTGAGACCAACCCCTTTTCAAATTGAGCCTTCGGATGCACTCTCCAACCTCCGTTTTAGCCTCCACTTGACAAAACATGCACTAATAAAAAACTGAGTTTCAGTGAGTCGAACAAAAATGCTGCATTAGCCAGAAAAGTGGTTTTGTGGAAGTTGCATCCGTATGGGCCGTCTTACGGAATCAACAGTTCAGATCCTCGTTCCCCTGTGCCATGTCTTCTGGGACAAATTCACTAATGAGGAGAAAGGAAGTCACGATATCATAAGTTTTGTCATGTGCAGAATTGATAATGGGTGCTCTTGGTGCAATCATAGAGCCAAAGCTGGTGATCACACAGAAAGGCAGTTCGGAAGCTAAAGCAGCATTTTGGGTTGATGAGAAGCCAAGCATTTATGAGACAAAATAACCTGCACGATAAGTCTTATTCATAAAGACAAGAAAACTTTCTCCAGTTTAAATTAAGATCCTAGTTTCAATGATATTCTTAACATCACTTTGCATCCAGAAAAATCAGACTCTGAGGTTGACAGATGAAGTTTTCATTTCAATAACCGACCTTGAATTGTAGAAAACTATTAAATTGTGGGAACGATATGTCCCCGCAAGAGATTCAGGATTTCTCTCAATGAGAACGAGAAAACATAAAATTATACAAAACCGTAATATGCTATATAAGCCTTACAATTTCAATTTTACAAATAAGATATAAGAAAAGGGCATCTCGCTTCATAGAAATTCTATGCAGCTCCCACAATACACATGGAAAACTGTGTGATGATCAGAATTGCTGATCTGGTAGGCCACCATGTGGATAAACCATATGCCAAAACCAAGAGGGGTGAATTGTGGAGGCCATCCTATCAGTGGCCTGCAGAAGGAATGGCTAACTCAATACAAAGCCACATTCGACAAGAAAAATTCTTCCCTGGGTGGTAGCTATGATGATTAGTCAATAGCCTATCCTGGCCAACCTGATCAACAGTCCTGGTTGCAACCTGCAAGACATGTTTTATGCATGCACTGTTGAGTGGAAAGCTGCATACGACTTCCATGATGTGAACTGCATGATATAATTCTGGAGAAAATATTTTGGAAGGAAACGTTCGCCATACCACATCAAGAGGAACAAACACTGCCTGAGAAAGAAGTGATGATGACATGCCAGCAAAGCCATTCGCTATGGCCGCTTGTGTTGGTTCAGACAAGTTAAAAGGCTCAATCATTCTGAAAGCAGCAACCTTCGTAGTCTCCAAAGAAGTCAGGAAGATAATCCTGCCAGGAATGGCTCCAGTAATTACCGTGCCGAATCCTCTATAAAGACCACGTACCCCATCTGTTCTTAGTAAGCTTCTGGCAACTGAAAAAGCATTTTTCTCCATGGTGTCTCTTGAAGCAACCTGCATCCTGGTCTTTATGACAGAGATCGGGTACAGGGCCACGGTAACACCAGTGAAGAGGCCAGCTCCAACAACATAAAATTTAGTCTTGTCGAGCCTACAAAATCGGTCAAATGTATCGTCATAAAAACATTGGTTAAAGATCAAAATACCATTGCAACCAACAAGCAGTAAATCGGTTGGAAACATTATTAACCAATTCAGTTAGAAAGGAAATAGGTCAACTAATCAATTTAATACCTTGATATCAAGGAACTAAAACATTATACCAGTTTAGTTGAGTATGCTGGCCTTTATATAGCACTAGGGGGGATGGGCACGTGCAACACACATGGAGAGAGTAGGGATGAGAGAAAAAAGGGGAGAGAGGCGAAGGGGAAGGTGCAGGCTACCCACAAGCACATAGAGAGAGAGAGAGAGAGATGCAAAAATGGTTTCAATAGTGGCCCATCCTCACTCTTTCCCATTCTATGGCCCACTCAAGTCTCTGACCTGCCTCCTTTTTTGGGCTGACGTCCTAACATGAACTGATGCAACATATGTTCCAGAGTAAATGCACAGTCATTACGTTAGGCCCCACAAACCGTTGTCACATGGGCTCCCTAATAATACGCTTCATGTGCACTACACATAAAGAGTATGAGAGGTGGGTGTGAGTTACTTGCAGGAAGGAATTGAAATGACAAAAATGCCCTCGGAAAAAAACAAAACTTACCTCACTTGTATTACTATTGCAGGGGTAAAGTTGGCCAAAACGCTCTAAACTATTTGGTGGCTTTTGCAAGTGAAATCTAAATTCTAAACTGTATGTTGGACGCCAGGTACATTTTCTAGTTCCCAAAATGCCCCTAACTTCATTAAAATGTCTTCCATGTCCTTTGAACATTCAAAGCTCTCTACCCTATGGAAACTAATTGCGGGGGTAAAATTGGCCAAAAACTCTACTTGTGTTATACATAGTACAGATCTTGTACTTGTTGTCCAGATGAGTGACCGCATATGGCATTTCAAACATGAGCTCTAACATAGAGTTGAATCACAAGATCGTAGTTTATGAGAGCGCTAAAATGAATTGAATTGGCAGTTTTAAGATTTCAAATTCTTTAGAAAATGTATTTAAGAGTTTGGAACAGTAACATATAGCTAGAACAATACAGAATTATTTATTTATTTTTATTTTTATAACATTCCATGGCATTTCAATGTCATAGTGAACTAAGTCAAGCAAACAAAACACTTACGTATTGGAAATTTAGAATGTTACCCTAAATTCCATTTCACATTCCTCAAATTCATAACATATAAATAATCTCAAAACCATTAACAATAAATAAATAAACCCTATGCGATCATATTTTTTACTGAAGCAAACAATACATATACCATTTTGTCAAATAGGTCCCAAGCTGATCCATGAATCATTTCTATGGGGTTTGACTAGAACTATAGGAATTGAATTTGAATAAAAAACATTGGGATTCTGAACACTGATTTTTCTTTTTCTTTGAAAAGGCAACCAAATTTTATTAGAATGTGGATTCTAAACCCTGTTCCATAGTGAAAAAAGAAAGTCCAAACAAATTAACCACACATCAGATTTTTGTTCATTTATCTGGGAAAATGAATCTTAACGCTCAAAAGAGAAGATATCATCATGCACAGTCACATAAGGGGAAAAAAAAAAAAAAAAACAAGCCTCGATGACATAGACTGAAAGACAAGAATTCCCAATGTCCTTCCTGATGCATTGCACAAGTGATGCTATCAGCTACAGTAGCGGGCTACAGTAATGCTCAGTAATTATCACGGCACACTTGTATCAAATTGGAATTTGGAGTCTACTTGCAACCCAGGACAGCATCCTTAATGAAGTTGTACATTGTATCAGGAAGTAGAGTTGGTTTAGAAGTTGTACATTGGGCTGTTCCCCATTGTATGGGAAAAGTCTAAACTGGTAACAGTATGAGAGTATTAGGATTTCTATTAGTGAGGTGTTTACGCAAATTAGAAATAGCTGAGCCCATACAGTTTCCTATGTACTAAAAAAAAAAGAAATGCTTAAAGTAAAGCAGAATTTTTTAGGGCCTTCTTATATCTAAGTTTTCCTCTCTCCAGTGATTTACACATTAGGAATCTTTCCACCGTGATCAGTCATTCAGATATTTCACATCCACAAGAAAGAAAATGATGAGGCTGTTAAATTGCCAAAGTTTGGACTCGATTGTAACACTATCATGATTGCTATTGTATGCTGAGTTTCTAAAATTTTCATGCTTCACTTTTTATTAGAAATACTAAATAAAAAATCATAAATCTGTGTAATGTCGTGATTGAAAGAATGTAAAAGAAAATTTCAGGGTGGAAGAGCTCTAACTATCAGTGGGGGGGCAGAATTATTCATTTAAGCAGCCCTAGAAAGCATGCCGATATATTTCATGACATTATTTTGATGCCTGGGTAGTGTCGTTCCCAGATTGGGGAAGATTTTACAGGACTTCTTGTGGCAAGGATCGGAAAATAGGAATAAGTTCCATTTGGTGAAGTGAGAGGAAATATGCAAGCCAAAGGAGAGGAAGGCTTGGCCATTAGAAGACTGAAAATTCTGAATGAACCTTCGCTTGGAAAGTGGCTTTGGAGGTTCAGGGTAGAGGAGAATACGGTCAGGCATATGGAAAACAGTTCTACGAATTGCAAAAGTGAAATCCCCTTTGTCCCAGGGGATGCTTCTAGAATTAATTTTTGGTCGGATATATGGTATGGGGACATGCCACTCAAAATGAGGTTCCTGGGTCTCTTCAGGTTGGCCTCAGATAGGCACTGCCCCATATCCAGCACACTGTCAGTAGAGGGAGGATAGGGTGATTTTGTCTCTGTGCTTTTGAAGAAATATGTGACACGAAGAGAGCATTGAGTTGCTAGTCTCCCTAGATAGATTGTTGTGCACTGCAGACAAATCTGGCCAATTTATGGTCAGATACTTCTACTCTATCATCATTTCTAGATTATCCCCAGCCAAGCATGATCCCCTTGTGCCATATATGCAGGATTTCAATGCTTGCTGTGTTGTGGCAATGTGGTAGAAACATAACAGCCGGTCTTTTCGCGATAGTGCTAGTCCAACTCGTGTAGTCTTGTTAAAGTCAAGAATTTCATTGTAGAATGGGCCTAAGTTCAAGGGGTTGTTCCATGGGACATCTTGAAGGGTTTTTTTTCCCTTGATGTATGAGGGATGACCTCTTGCCATCCGGCTGTCTTTTGGCTTAAAATTTTGGAACTCTTCAAAAAAAAAATTGTAAATTGATGAAAAAGAAAATGGGAATCATTCTTAGACAAGGGCAACTAGAGAGGAAAAATCAAGAGTTACATGAACCCAAAACACTGAGTCAAACTATAAAGGTCTGGAACAAGGGGGTGGAACAAAGACAAAAACAGGTATATTAAAAATCGATTTAGCTTTATCCCGGGGTGATCAACAATCAAAGATATTTTGTTGCTTAGGCAATTGATGGAAAAGTGAGAAAAAGGGGAAGAATGCACACATGGTTTATATAGATATGGCAAAATCATAAAGGTGAGTAACTAGGGAGGTCATTTAGGGAGTAACGTGAAGGAAAGGGATCCAACGTCATCAAACGAATGTATTGGGGTGTGGTTACAAGAGTGAGAACAACTTGTAGGGACACCAATGAGTGCCTAGTCATAGTGGGTCTTCATTCCGAGTCAGCCTTTACACTTTTACAGGTCTTATAGTTGATTTAAATGCAAGTGAGAAGGATGAGGTCCCATGGTGTATTTTCTTTGTGAATGGCGTGGTGTTTTTGAAGAGACTAGAGAGCAAGAAATGCTGAATTGGAGGTTTGAAGGAAGGCTCTAGATTCTATAGGCTTAAAAATTAGCAAAATCAACATGGAGTATTTGGAATGCAACTTTTGTAGGAATAGTTATAGAGGAAACGTGATTTGTCTTGTTATTTTGGCTCTATTATTCAAAAGGATTGGGAGATCTATGAGGATCTTTCTAATGAAATTAGAGGTGGGTAGATGAAGTGGGAATGTGCATCTAGGTAGTGTGTGATCACCAAATGTTGATGAAACTTAATGAAAATATTAGAAGACAACTATTCAACCGACAATGCTACATTGTTGGCCAATGAGAAGGTAGCATGAATAGAGATTTGGGTGTTGCAAAGATATAAATGTTGAGATGGATTTTTAAGAAGACCAAGAAGGATAGAAGTAAAAGTGAGGTAATCTAAAGTAGCTTAGGAGTAGTCCAATAAGAATAAGATGATGGAAAGTAGATTGGAATTGATAGGTCATGTACACGAAGACAAGAGCCAGCCCCGGAAAGGAGGGAGTGTAGCTTGGGGTTAAAGGGCCAAAGAAGGTGATGAGAGGAAGAACTAAGAAGGCCTTGGATGGAGGTAGTCAAAAGGGACATGATGACTTGTACACAAACCAAGGATACAGCCTTGGGTAGGAGTGATCAGCAAAAAAGATTAGTAAAGCCAACCCCACATAGTTGAAGCAAGGTTATGGTGATGATGACGACGTGAAACTGAAAAAGTAAGCAATGTAGGTGTGAACCCAAAATATGAATTTGAGCTTCCAAGTAAAGAAACATATTCCAAGAAAAACAATACCCAACAGAGCAATCCATGACCCAAAGTGATCATTGCCAAGTAAACAATCCTCGAAATTCACGAATGAGTTTCCGAACCAATATGCTGCCATAGATTTATAACCTGTGCGCTAAACAAAATTAGGACACATGTCACACTGGTCAAGTGATCCGAACCGTTCATCAGGTGGTCCCATCATAAATGGGCCACTACTGATACCAAAGCTCAATTTACACCCCTTATTTTTATAACATGGCAATGTACACATACATGGTAGTAATTCCTAAGAACCAATTAACAACAATACAACACGAAATAGCAAGTCATAAAATTAGGTAACTGCTGATCAACCAGATGTGTTTTCAAAAATCAATTTTACCGTATAGACGCTTATGACCGCAACACCCCCCTAGCATTTGTCTAAGTAGAGTCTTTCAGTGGCTTGTTTCAGTCCTGTTCCAATTTCTTCCTTTTTTTCTCTCCCTTTGAATCGAATTCCATACTCAATCTCATGGATACATTTAGAATTCTGTGGAAAGCCGTATTTGATGAAAGTCGTATGTATGGCTTGAAGGGAGATCTTTCGTACCTTTCAAGATCCATAGACACATAGATCCATGTATCCATACATCTTGATCCGAAAAGAATCAATAGAAAAAGAGAAATAATTGGAATGGATCAATATCTTTCTTGAAAAACAAGGATGAAATGGTAAAGCGATTCATAGTGGAACATACCCAATTAAGCATAAGTCATGGATATCACGTAACATCACACTGAGACCACATTAATTGAATTGCAAATACTCAGTTTGACCACAAATGAAGAATCATGATGAGGAAATTAACCTCAAATTTCAGTTATGTTCCTTTCAAGTCCAGCCAGTAAGTAACTTAACTGCAGTTTGATGATTCCCAGGATATCAATAAGAAAACCAAGCAAGGAAATTACAACTTGGTCATTTCAATTTATAAGTAGTACAAGACTAATAATCGCAATTCGACAGCGCATCAAAACACTCACATCAAAATAAAAACAAACCATCTAAGTAAAATGACAAAATCCAACAACAAGCAAGTAATGCATGAACTGAAAAAAAACAAAAAAATCAAGTACAATGACAAAAACCCAAATGAGAAATTCACAATAGACAACGACCCGAATCAAAATACTATGACAAGAATAACGAAAAATTGGAGAAATTGGAAATTTTACTTGTCCCAGTTGATTTCTCTCTGATTAATGGATTGAGTTGCAGAAGGAGAAGAATCCATGGATGACGAATTAGAATTCACCAGAGCCCTTCAAAGCATGGAAAAATCATGACCCATTTTTTGAAAATCCGAAAAAATGGATGGTTTGAGAGATTACTAAGATTTGCAACTGCAAGAGAAAGAAGAAAGGGTTTTTTTTTTTTTTAATAAAAAAAATAAAAATTAGGGGTCGTGGGCTGCAAGTCTGCAAGAGGGAAAAGAGAAGTTAGGCAGGGGTAGTTTCGGAATGGGAAAAAAAGGGTATTTTGGTCCTTTTCCTAGTCGGGCAACTCGCGCATCACGTGCAGGTTGACAGCGGACCGTTGGTGATTTCATTTTGAGGAGGAAGTTTGCTCGAAGAAATCCTGACCGTATATTAATAAGACACATCAGGGATCTAGCAGTTGGATTTGGATCCTTTTTTCCGTAATCCAGACCGTTTATTTGGGAAGTGGATTGCGTCCTGCACCGCCTGCACAATAATCAGTCCAGGCAGGTATCTGTGGGGTCCACCGTGATGTATGGGTTTTATCCACGCCGTCCATTCATTTTTCCAGATAATTTTAAGGTATGAGCCCAAAAATGAAGCAGTTACAAGCCTCGAGTGGACCATACATTGAGGATTGAACGCCCACTATTAAAAAATTCTTCGGAGCTGTAGAAGTTTTGGATCAATGAGATATTTGTGTTTTTACTTCATCTATGTCTATGTTAACTTATGAACAGATTGGATGGCAAATAAACATCACGTTGACTCATAGGAAGCTTTCAACAGTGGCTGTCATTATCACCACTGTTTCCTGTGGTGTGGTCCACCTGAGTTTTGGATCTACTTCAATTTTTGGTTCATATCTTAAAATGATATGAAAGAAAAAATTGACGGCATGGATGAAACCCGTACATCTTTATTGGCCCCACATATCCTGCTTGTACGGATAATTGTCCAGGCGTGGGCAGGATGCAATCCGCTTTATTTGAAAGTTCTTTCCTTGGATTGTGGATTCCAGAAAGTGATATCTGATTTAATTTGTCAAACCTTTTATTATATATATATATATATATAAAAGGTTATGACGACCGTTCACGTTCAAAGCTAAAAAGCCAAACTATCAAAGGAATGGAAAGTCAATTTGAAAGATTTTATTGAATTTTCATCATAAATAGTGGGCCCCGTCAGATAAACGGTTTGGATCATCCTAAGATGAGCTAGATTCAAATGCGAAAGTCCTGACGGATCATTTCGTTATACGTCGGGATGTATTCGAGCAAATCCAAATGGGGCTTGTCTGAGAGTTCGTTTTGCCTTTGCCGCGACTCAGCATCCAGTGTGTGTCGCCGCTTGCTGGATCGACGTGCTGACTGGTCAATGATCAAAACCGTCCATGTTTTTGAATCTATATTATAAGGGCCACATGATGAAAATTATGATGAATAGATGACTGTCACCCCCACTGGTTGTAGATGAACTTAGAACATGAAAAGATATTTCGACGGTTCACATTTAACTCTTAAAATAGAAGGTCCTTATAATCTCAGAAGTACGTTTATCAGATAATAGGTCATTTTCAGTAGTAAAGAGAATATGGACAGTTCAAATCATGGGAGCATCCCAGCATGTGGCCCCAGAGATTAGCGATGCACTCTCTATCATGTGTCGCGACAAGAGTAAAAACGAACTCGTTATTTGATACTCTGGCAGGTTAATGTAATACGCAGGCAATCCAAAATTGTGCATGTGGCGTGCATTGACTAAAAATAAAACGTTCAAACTACCGAATCCAGGAATAATATACTTAAAAATTCTATCTTATTATTGGACATATGTTCACTTGCTGACCATTGTATTCTTTTCATTTTAACCGTCTATTAGATGTCCACCAATCGGCTATCATGGTAGTTAAACAAGTGTAATTTTTTGTGGAGGGTCCATCTAAGTTGATTCCCCCTATTTCAATGGTATAGTTCGAGTTATTTCTATGCCACGTATACAATTTCTTAGTGGCCGCGTATCAGGCATGACACTCTTCCAGAGTATCAAAAATTTCTCTTTCCGGCTGGTGAGCGGACCAGGACTAGGGAACGTTCACATCTGTGGATACCTCGATGGAATGCCATGGTCTACCACACGTGTGCCATGTCCAAATGTGTAGCATTTATCAGAGCATTGATAGCCGTGGGACACCGGAAATTGGAGTTATTGGCCCACCAGCATAGGGTAATCCGTCCGGGCAGGGCTCTGTGGGGCCCACAGTGATGTAAGTGTTTTATCCACGCCGTTAGTCGCTTTTATCAAACCATTTTATAATATGATCCAAAAAATGAGGCAGGTCCACAGCTCCAGTGGACCACACCAAAGGAAGCTGCAGTGATAATGACAACCACCGTTGAAACCTTTCTATGGGCTACTGTAATGTTTTTTTTTTTTTTTTTTTTACCATCCAACCTATTAATAAGGACATGTAGACGTAGATGAAGTGAAAAGACAAATATAAGCTTGATCCGAAGCTTCTCCAGCTGCCAAAAACTTTTTAATGGTGGAAGTTCAATCCCCACTTTGTGGTTCAATTAAGACTTTAACCTGCCACATTTTTTTGCATCATACTTTAAAATTGTCTGAGAAAAACGATTAACGGCGTGGATAAAGCACTTACATCACTGTGGGCCCCACAGAGCCCCGCCCGTCCGTAGGACGCAATCCGCGTCCGTCGAAAAGCTAGTAAGGTACAAATTTCTCATATTGTCCGTCCAAGTCCTTAAAATGTATGGAAGAATGAAATATCTGAGCAGCTTATAAGACGATCATCACCGTGTAGATTACATGTGTGGAAATCAGGTTGATGTGAGATGGGCCAGATGTGTAAAAAATAGATGAATGGTTGGTAAGGTCACGTGATGTACACCGTTCCAGTTATACTGCAGAGTACTTAAACGGGTCCTAGTTTTAGGGCCGGCTGCCAGACGGATTTTGCGCCATTCATCCTAACATCGCCTTTGGCGGGAGCGGATTAACGTACGGCACGACACGCTGCAGCCGTGACCGTAGGGCCCATCTTGATGTAGATTTTGTATATCCACGCCGTCCATCCACTTTTCCAGCTCATTTTATGATATAATCTTAAAAACGAAGGAGATCCAATTTTCAGGTGGATGGCAACGTAGGAAAGAGTGGTAATTAAACACCGACCGTTGAAACTTCCTACGGTCCACCGTAATGTTTTTTTTCCATACAACCTTTTGAAAAGCTAGCAGAGACCTTAATGAAAGGAAAAAAAATATATATTATATATCATCTTGATCTAAAATTTATATGGCCCTCAATAAGCTTTTAATGGTGAATCACTAATGTTTACTGTGATATGGTCGACTTGAATTTGGATATCCTTCATTTATGGGATATTAGATTAAAATTAGCTATAAAAACTGATGGATGGATTGGATATATAAAATATACATTGAGGTGAGCCCCACGCTGAGGGCCGTACGGTGTTCCGTTAGGCCGGGCCGCACCTAATCCGCTCCCACTGTTTGGCACGAAAGCGGATTGCGTGCTGATATAGCATACTGAATAAAACTCCACGGGCCCACCTTGATGTATTTATCTCATCCATGCCGTCCATCCGTTTTTCAGCTTTTTTTTCTAAAGGGATGGCCCAGAATTTAAACATATTTAAATTTCAATTGGACCACATTACAGGAAATTGTGGGAATTAATTGCCTACGGTTGAAAACTTCTTCGGGCCACAAGTTTTGGATTAAGCTGATATTTGTATTTTCCCATAATCCATGTTTGTGAGACCTTATGAACAGGTTGGATGATAAATAAATATCACCGTGGGCCGTAAGAAGGTTTCAACGGTAGATGTCGTTATTCCCATTTTTCCTGTGGTGTGGTCCACTTGAGCTTTGGATATACTTCAATCATGGGATCATCACTAAAATGAGTTAATAAAACGGTTGGACACTGTGGATAAGACACGTACATCACAGAAGGTCCCACTGAGTTTACTCAGTGTCCTTTCGTTTGGTACCCGGAACCAGATGTGTGGGTGGGACCCAGAGCGTGAGGCCCACGTCGATGTATCCATTGCATATCCATACCGTCCATCCGTTTTTCAAGATTATTTAAGGGCATGATGCAAAAAAATGAAGAACAAAAAAATCTCAGGTGGACCACACCAAAGGAAATAATGATCATTGAACACCCATCGTTAGAAGCTTCCTAGGGTCCACTTAAGGTTAAGGGAAAACACAAACATAGCTTGATCCAAAACTTTTGCTGTTGTGCGGTCAACCTGAAATTCGTACCTGCTTTATTTTGGGCCATGATCTAAAATAATATCAGAAAATGAATGGACGGCCTGGGTATAAAGTAGGCCTTGTGGTCAGGGTCTCACCCACATAGCTGGTTTTGGGCTGAAGCCACTCCAAGAAGTTCACGCGTTCAGAAGTTAAGTGGTGTCCACCCACCTTGATGTTTCTCATAAATCCACACCGTTCATCCATTTTTTTTCCCATGAACCTAGGACGTGAGCCCAAAATTGAGGCTAATCTAAAATTAAAGAGGCCCCATGACAGGAAGAAGCGAAGATTGAATGTACACCGTTGAAACATTCATGGGATCACATAAGTTTTGATTCAGATTAATATTATGTTTTCAATTCATCTCAATAAGAATGATGTTATGAACGGTTTGGATGGTATATACACGTCACCGAGGACGGCAAGAAAGTTTCAACTGGACGCATTTTCCTACCCACTTTTTTCATATTATGCTGGAACTTGAGTTTTGGATCTGCCTCGTGTTCAGGATAATGTATTAACTTGAGCTTGCAGAACCGATAAAAAAAGGTGAATTTCTCACAAACATCTTGGTCAGCCTCATCTAGCTTCAAGAACTGTTTTTTTTAGAACTGAGCATAGCGGATTTTGGATTTCAAGGTAAAAGTAAATGGAGATCACTATTTGGAAATCTCATTGTTTGCCTCAAAGTGGTAATTAGTGTGAAATGACTTCTTTGCAACTTTTAAAGGTAGGAAAGTTGCACCCGTGATAAAGATTTGGATAGGCTACTAATTGGCCGTGCACTTGTAACACTTGACACAATTTAGTTAACCACAACATCACTAAAATCATACTAATAGAATGATTTGGACTATCCAAACACTGGTCATCTAAATGGATGGCCAAAAGTTGGCAAGTCATTCATTTATGATCCTTATAATTAAAGCCCACCTGAAGTTTGAAATTAGGGTTGTTCACGAGTCGAGCTAGCTCGATTAACTCGCTCAACTCGGCTCGAGTCAGCTCGGATTGAGTTAGCTTGAATGGCCGACTCGGGCCGAGTCAAGCTAATATTTTGTAGCTCGAGTTGAGTTCGAGCCGAGTTCGACCAGGGGGCATTTTAACTCGACTCGACTGGACTCGAAGCTTGAACTCGAGCTCAGCTCGGCTCATTTAGTAATAACTATATTTAAAATTTTTAATTTAAATATTATATATATATTATAAACCGTACCCGGCCCTACCCAACGCCCTTTCCCTTTCTCCCTTTCCCTTTCTTCTCTTTCTCTACCCCACCTAGCCATGCTCGCCCGACCAACAGTAGCAATTCACCGGACCACCACCACTAACATGCTGCACGCACGTCTAGCACTCCACTAGACCACCACCCACCACCCGATCTCGTCGAGCGAACCAGTGCGGCCGCGCCCAATCCCGAAAGGGTGAGTGCCCACTGCCCAGATCTGTTTCTTCTTTTTCTTCTTATATGTTCAATCCGTGGTTGTGGGGCCCTATTCCTTAAGGACGTAAAGAGATGGGGCCCTGTTCCTTAAGGACGTATGAATGTTTCAATGGTGGTCATTGAATCCTCACTATTTCTTCTTATGAATCACACTCAATTTTGGATTGTCCCCATTTTTGTTCTTTTGGATTTTTCACAAACATCATAGTGGGCCCCAACTACTAGCATCCCGGTGCAGTAACCTCCTGCTTTTTTAAATCTGACAAGTGCAGTCGACATTCCGGTAATCCAGACCATTGATTTGTTCCTCCCCACTATGGAACAACTATGCTCCAAAAAACTCCTCGGTAAGACAGTGATAACCTTTCGATTTGTGGAATGTATACGGACGGGTAAGAAAGGAAATACATTGATTGTCCACATCCAACTGAAAATTTCACGAAATTGTCACCAAGATCATTCGTTCTGGGTTATTTTTTGGGGTAATGGTGCATCCATGTTCGGAAAGGAACCTATTTCTCTACAACCCCTCTTAGGAAGTGCTTTCAATGCCCGAGCTTTGTGGGTCCACCCGCATTGTTTCTATGCCATCAAATCAATTCATTGTGTTAGCCCTCCCAGATTGAGGAGATATCCCTAAAATCACCCTAACCCAAAACTCAGGTGGCCCACACAAAGTGAATTTAGGTGTTTTAATTATGATTTGCACTATTCTCTTTGTGTGGCCCACCTAAATACTAAATGGAGCAAAAGGTATAAAAACCTTTGTATTAAGTGGATGACAATTACTCAGATTACATGGGTAAACATATTACAGGCTATGGTTCTATATATTGAAATTTTTTGATGAACAAGCTCGAGCTTGACTTGAGGTAAACTCGACTCGACTCGAACCACTAGCTCGACTCGAACTTGACTTGACGGCTTTGGCAAACAAGCCAAGCTTCAATGATGAGCTTGAGGCCGAGCTCGAGCTTGAACTCGAGTATAGCATGGACAAGCCGAACCGAGCTTGGCTGTAACGCCCTGAAATTCGGGGGTCGAGTATGAACTCAACTCCCGAGTTCCAACGCATCACTTATGCAACATACACAATGTCGGTTAAATGTTGTCTGAGTTAGCGCAATAAACATGAATGAGATTAAACCAAAACAGTAATTCATACTCCAGTTCAATTGCATTTAAAAACAGCGGAAGACTGAAATTTTATATACAAGTATGTAAAGTAACAAAATTTTCTGAACTTAAGAGTATGAGTACTAGCTGAGCACCAATATACATGTAAAGTTTGTAAATTAAAAACCCAAAATACATCCTCAAAAGAGGCCCCGAAAGTCCCGCGATGCAGCCGGCCTAGGCGTAGCCGTCAGAATACTGCATGAAAGAGAACTCCTCCTGGTCCTCATCAACGTCGGGCTCTGGCTCCTGAACCAAGGCGCCCTCTAATCCTGCAACAGAGTCTGGTTGGTGTGTACAACACCGTCCCGTAACGTGGGAGTGAGTAGCTAACTCAGTGGAACAATAATGCATAAGTTAACATGTTATCAAATCAACCAAGCAGTAATGATAAAGCAGTACAAATCAAGCATTTCTAACTACTCTTGTTAAATGCAAAAATGATATGACATGATGCTGTATGCCCTTGCCAAACCACCCTCAAGCGACATCATCTTACGTTCGCGAATGCTTAACTCCCTCAGTGCGCCACATCTACGAAGCACATGCGGTGCGATGATGTTCATGATTACCAAGTTATTATTAGTCCATTTCAATCAGCAGTATTGGGAAACTAAGGTACCTCCCTTGTATCATTCCCAACATGATCCATTCTAGGGTCGTCAATCCTAGTTATTCTCATACGATGTTATGGTTTGAGAAGCTTAGTGATGGCATCGCAACAGGTTCGTCACCCGTCAGCGCGGATACAGATCTCACCGTATGCGGCTCAATTGCTGGCCGTCAGCTCGAGTACAGGTCTCACCGTACTCGGCTCAATCACTAGCCGTCAGCTCAAGTACAGGTCTCACCGTACTCGGCTCAACTCACACTCTAGTACTGTGAAAGGCTCGTGGCCAATCACAGATACTTAAAGTACACTCGATGATACCACGGAGGACTCGTCGCCCGTCAGCACGAGCACAGATCTCACCGTACTCGGCTCTCGCCGAAGTATCGACAACTCGAATACAGTGTCCCATACCACCGTATTCGGCTCACGAGATAGTTGCGCAATGGTCACTACGGGGAGGCACATGGCCCCAGCATAGGCCGACAGCTCGACCACGGTGTCCCATACCACCATGCCCGGCTCATGCGTCTTAGCGGATCTAGGTACCATGGTTAAACAGGAATCACCACTGGTAAGTTTGGTACCCTAGGTTCAAGCAGTAGCGACCAAACAAGGTGAACACACAACTACACTTCGGTTCAAGTGGCGAGCCTGACTAGCTCGAGCGCACCACAAGTTGAGCGATATGGAGCGCAAAAGCACTCCGCGTGGCCAACCACTATCGCCAACCGAAGTACGACTCGGGTTCGTCGGACCCGTCCTTTGTGGCGATATGAATCTCAGCCACAATCACAAGTCTGGTACCGAGTGTTTGGACTATAAACATAGTCCCAAACTCAAACAGTTTTCATCGCTAGCATGTGAAGTAAGCATGGTAAACAAGCAATACAAGCATGTTAGTCGGCATGTTATAAAGCATAAAGTAAGACATGACGTAAAGCATGTTACAAAGCATGTTGAGAAGCATGTTTAAAGCATTTTGTAATGCATGTAATAAAGCACTATCCCCATAGGGATAGAATTGTGTGTGCAATGCAATTAAGTGGTTGCGGTGAATCACCGCATGGAGGGATCCTACATGTCTCTAAGGGAGTTGGAGAACCCATATCAGCGCCTATCTAAGGCACTAGTACATGCACATGTACACCTACATGCACATACACAAACACTTGGAATACACGTTTCCAACATACATGACGTATGTTAGGCAAGTTCGTGATTGGGCTGTCCCTAAGCCCCGGGAGTATTTTTTCCACGTATATCGTATTCATACAGCCAATAATCATTACAATTACATATCCAAAATCCGCACGTATGCGGAATCTCTGGAATACACAATTTCCACATATATGACATTTACACATGAACATATATTTTGCGATCCCTTTCGCCAAACTAGCATTTTATCCACACATGATATAATCAAACATTAAATAAACATGTCAAACATTTTCTCAACAAAAATACGTATACGGTATTTCTACGTATATCAAGAGTATGTAAATTCCATATTCTTTATCGCTAATCGAAACAGGAAACGGAAAGCACTTTGTACATGTGCATTTGCATGCAGATCATGAATCTATCATTATCTGACATTGAAAGCGTTGAAAACCGTAACTTATACGCTTAAAGTCCTCACCTCAGCCCTTGGAATTCCAACGAATCAGCAAGAAGGTTGGTGCTTCCGTATACGGGAGTTTCTTAGCCTAAAGATCGCATTCGATTAGTCTTTCCTTAACCTATCACTAATCAGGCTCAAATCAGACCTAGGGTTAGGGTTTCTTACCTTCAAATGGGGTGGAAACCGCCAGGAAAATCTCTTGGGATAGAGCGGTGTAGGCCGTGGGAGAAGTGGCAGCAGCAGGAGGAAGATCGGCGTCGATCTCCACAAGTTTCTCTCTCTTTTCTCTCTTTCTCTCTTAGGGTTTGAACCCAAATTCGTATGGCTGTGAGAGGGGCTGTTCTAAGCCCCTTTTATAGCCAAAAACCTCCCCAAAACAGACTCAGGTTCAAGGGTGACTGCTTACATAGGCATTTCGCCACTTTCCAAGCTCAAAAGGGGTATTCTGGTGGCCCCCTTTGAGCCAAACGTCAGACTTAAGCCCACCCACTGCGGATCTACGTGGGATTACGTTTTCGGCTCGATCGGATTCCCAGATCGCACGTGGCGGACCACTTTCAGTTCAACGGTCCGTGGGCCACGATCGGAATTTCAGAGTACATGTAAATGTTCCTGAAATTTTTCTTAATCCGAGGGTGTAATTTGGTCTGATTCCGACGGTCAGGTTGCTTAATACTGATGCGCAACCGAAAGGTGCTAGATCACTATTCCAGATATTTTCTCTTGGATGGAAATAGTGTTTTTCACACTCCCTCGCTCCGGAGTGAAAATAATGGCCGTGGGACATCGGAATCACCTGATTTTTGAGATGATTGTCAAGCCCAGTGGGGCGGTCCTGGTTCCTTAGCTTCGTGTTACTCGGACTCCCGATGTGCGATCTAGACCTCATACGAAGTTTCGTTTCAGTCCCGAGAGCAGACGGGTAATGAGTTTGGCTCTAGACTTTAGGGTAACCTAGAGTCACCAATTCTGCAAGTTTTAGGTCTTGCAGATCGTATTTAAAGCGATCCCAACGGATTTCATGATTTACCGAGTTTAGTACTTAGTTAACTTTGTTAAATTTCTAAAGGATTTAATCCTATGTGATTTCTGGTCGAGGTGGTACTCGGCCCAATGTACGGAAATTTTCAAGTCGTTAACCCACCTCGACTCGACTCGGCTCAATGCCCACCTCTATTTGAAATTTTATCATTTTCAATGGAAGTACATATTTCAACGGGCTTATTACAATCATTCTATCATATGCAAATCAATATATTAAAGCAAATTAAATTAATTAAATTCAAGTTCATGTAAATATACTAAAAATAAAAAATACAAAATCCAATGTATCCATAATTTTTAGATTGCAAGTGCATTCTAATAAAAAGGTAGCAAGTATATTCTAATTCACATAGATACCAATGTGATTATGAATTGAATTCTATTACATTCCAATTGCAAGGTATGAAATAAGCCAAGACGATTTACTTGAATTTTATTTTTTTTTGGGGGCGGGGGGGACTAAAAAGGGTTTCAAATGATTATTTTTCTAATAAGATTTTCTTGAAATTTTCTTTTTTCATTTTTTCATTTATTGTTTGAAAAAGAGTCTTGAAATGTTTATTTGAAACTGAAAGATGACATGCACATGAACATACAACCGAAGATGAATTATACATGTGTCACATTGTCACACGTGATATATTGGCATATGTGAGACATTTGCACACGTGGGATACTTGAAGATGGATAGCAAGCCATGCTACACATGTGGTGCATGTGGAGCGGATAAAGTTGAATGGTAGCACATTGGCTCATATTAAGTGTTTAAAATGGTTTGTAGCATATGTGATACATTAGCACATGCAGGGCACTTACATGAACATTTGCAAGTGTGGAGCACTTAAAGGTAATGTTGGCACATGTTACACATTTATGCATGGCATGCATGTGAAGTACTTAAAGATAGGTTATTGCCATATAGCCAATGTTGTTAAATAGCATATGGGATCGTGCGCGATTGCATATGCCTGTGCACATATGCGATTGCACAATCGCATATGTGTTCGCACACACACACACACACACCACACACACACACACACACATATATATATATATATATATATATATATATATATATATATATATATAAACATTTTTCAAAAACTTTAAAAAAAAAAACAGGAAAATAGGTATAAATTGAGAAAAAAATGAATAAATTATTACATGTCATTGGCCCTTGAAATACATTTAATTTAAGTAAAATAAAACCAGTTACATAATGAATTAAATATTAAGTCATCATTCATCAACAATTCTACATTCTACAATATAGTTAACTTAACATTTAACAAATATGAAATATCAACATTCAACACTACATATACATCAACAATCAACATCAATACACTTAGTAAATAAATTGAAGAAGTTATTTATTTATTATTCATCTAATTATATACTATATACATTGATCTAGTTGTCATTGTGGCATATCACCACCAGGTCAACCACCATCATCACCACCATCATCATCATTATCATTCGAGTCATCTCCTTCTTCCACATATACTTATTCTTTTTTTGTTTCTTCATCATCTGTACATACTAATACTTCATCAACATCTAATGGGATGATATTCAGCTTGATCATCATTATCACCATCTCCTCAATCTCTTCAACGGGTTGACGGCTACTACTCGCCCCCGGATCCCCCCATCCTTTGCCTTCGAGTGGTATTACCTTCACCAAGTGTTTCCATATGTGGCATCTTCAACTTGTGCCCATGTTAAGTCCTCTCCAGCAAATACCGGGTCCTCTGTCTCTATAAGTCACTTATTATTTGCATCCAACTCATCTAAGCAGAAAGGGTCAAAGAAATCAGGTTTTTCTTTCCTAGTTTGGAATCGTTCTCGCAATTTTTTATTGTATTGAACGAAAACCAAGTCGTTGAGCTTTTTTTGCTCAAGGCGATTCCTTTTCTTGGTATGAATCTACAAAAAAAAAAAAAATGCATTTGACATTAGCTATTTAGATAATTAATTAAGCTTAGGCCTTACACTAAAAAAATTAAAGTTTACAATTACTAAACAGTCTAAACCTACTGCCTCGAACGTGCTCTAATTGCGATCGCAACCACTGACAGAACACGTGAGTTTAAGAATCCTCATAGACAGCTGCTTTAAAGCTGAATCCTTCCTATTCGGGTTGACTCCATAAACAGCCCATCAGTCAGCTGAGAAAAACAGTTTAAGTTGGTTAGAGACGCCTTGTAAAAAAAACTATTTGTAAGACACTAAGACTGACATTCATAGTAGTACTTACTGGGAAATTCCATTGTCCGATGCCTTATTATGATATCCCTTGAGAATATCCCCTCACTTTTTGTGTAGAAGTCCAGCAAAGTTGAAATATTGTTATATTCTCCTTTATCTGTAATCATTCTTTCCAAGACATCAATAAATTCAACCATATGCATAGTTAGTGCTTCTGTTGGATCAACATAAGTGAATAAATAGGCTGGGTTAAGGATGTAATCAGTCGAATACAATGGAGATGACATCTAACTGCCCCATCTTTTATCTATAACATTTAAAATTGGCTTGTAATCACGGTTTCTATAGTTAAAATGATCCATGATCTTATTTTTTGTCTTCTTCATCGCATCATATATATAGCTTATTGCAGACTTCTCATCCCCGTCCATCAATCGCAACACACTGAGTAAGGGCTTGGATGCTTTTAGCGCCTTTACCACTTGTGTCCAAAAATTTTGAGAAATGATTGTTTGTTGAACCTGTTTCCCTTCAGCCTTTTTTGACCAAGGCCCACTTGTAAAATCGGCCAACGTTACAAATCTTATAAGTTCTGATTTTTTTTTCATATAATCTTTGTAGTGTTAAAAAGACTATCGAAAAAAATGGCATGTTTGTACATAAACACTGTGATTCTTCTAGCACTTGCAATCAAATTTATAAACAATCTACCTATATCTTTTAACATAAGATCAACACAATGGGCCACACGGGGGGTCCAAGATAAACGTCGCTTCTTCTCCATAAGAAGAGGACTGACCATTACATACGAGACTGCATTGTTGTAATTATTTGTGTAATATATTCCTCACTTATTTCTTCAACCATACTATCTAGTAAGCTAAACAAATATTTTCATGTGTGTGAATGACCCGATGCATCCACGGACTTCAAGAACATTATCCCAATTAGACAATTTACCAAAAAGTTAATGAGAGACCGACAGGATCTATCGATCTATCCATCGACCATTAGTGAACACCCATATATTTTTCACGATTCCTTATATTCAGTTATGAATGATCGTGTATATTCAACTTCAGTTTTTAGGCATGTCTCCATCATTTCATGATATGAATAAGGTTTAACCCCAAGTCCAAATTGACCTATAGCCTCAACCATTATTTTGAAGCTTCTCGATTTAATAGAGTTGAAAGCAATGCCAGTTTGGTAAAACCACTTAGCAATATAGTGAATAGTGGTTTTCCTATCTTTTTGTTTATACATATTCTTTAAAGTTATTTGAGTCGGCCCTTTGCCTCTATCCCTTTGGTCGATCACATCCTTGATGTGTGGTCTACACCATTTATCCATGGGCCCATGTCCTCAGGCTCTTTTCGAGATCATTGGTTGTACTTGTGGTTTAGACCGACTTGTCGAAGTAGGGGGAGTAGGACTAGCTTTATCTATATTAACTACGTTTATATCTTCATATGCATCTTGTTCCAGATATTCCTCTTGACCTAGGACACTATCGCATATCTTTTTTTACTATTTTTTCATATACTCCATGATCTCTCTTCGAATTTTTGGAGTAATTTTGTCGCATGCTTTTGCATTTGACCTCGATAAATGCGCAAGGTGTTGTTTGTGCCTTGCAATGCTACCGGAACTCACATACCCACATAACTCATATACTATATGAGTCTTTTCCGTAACATGGTAGTACCCATACTTCCAACCCAGGTCATTCGACTTGGGTTTCAAAGAGGAAGATTGGGAAAAAGACATTATTTTGGTGGGGTGTGTATTGATTGCTAGTAGCCTAGTATTAAAAAGTAAGTAGAAAGTAAACGAAAAAGTAAAAAACTAAAGTAAGAGACTAAGGTAAAGGTCTAAAAGTAAAGAGAGTAAAGAGACTAAAGAGATGAGACTTGGGGGGGGGGGGGAGAGAGAGAGAGAGAGAGAGAGAGAGAGAGAGAGAGAGAGAGAGAGAGAGAAAATTCTTCTTGACGTAGAATACTATCGCATATCTTTCTTGATTGTTTTTCTATATACTCCATGATCTTTCTTCAGATTTCTGGAGTAATTTTGTCGCATGTTTTTGTATTTAATCTCGGTAAATGTGTAAGGTGTTGCTTGTGCCTTGCAATACCACCGAAACTCACATACCCACATAACTCGCATACTATGTGAGTCTTTTCCGTAACACTACGGTAGTACCCATACTTCCAACCTGGGTCATTCAACTTGAGTTTCAAAGAGGAAGATTGGGAAGAAGACATTATGTTGGTGGTGTGCGTATTGATTGCTAGTAGCCTAGTACTAAAAAGTAACTAAAAAGTAAACTAAAAAGTAAAAACTAAAGTAAGAGACTAAGGTGAAGGTCTAAGAGTAAAGAGACTAAAGAGATAGGACTTGAGAGAGAGAGAGAGAGAGAGAGAGAGTGAAACACATACACTTACACACTTACACTAGTAGTAGACTAGTAATAGTCTAGTAGAAATTAGAAAGTGAGAGGGAAAATGTAAGACTCCGAATTTCCAATAGCTGAGCATTAGATCGTTTTGGGAATCTGGGTGTTAATTTCATTCATGCATATATTCAATGACGTGGCCAACTCGTGCCCATTCAGATAGTCAAGTATCATTTCATGAAAAGGAGATTCTCTAAATTTACTATTTCGATGGAAAGGAAAAGAAGGTTCAAGAAATCATTAAATGCTCACTCAGATGGGAGCTTATTACAAAATCTAGTTGTAGTAGAAACGTAAATAAATCAAAATCATTAATCTAATTCTTGTCTATTCAGCATAGTCTTCCTCCGAAAGGTGATTCTCTGGGTCATCAATTTGTACGTCACCTGCATTATCTATACGGTTGGAAAGGGTCAACGACCTGCTCATAGTGATAGTTATTCCTTTACAATTTACAATATATTCATCATGAATCATAAAGGTAAAAGGGCATTGATACACCTCATACCCACATATATAAGGGTATCAATATGCACAGGGCCCTACATGGGATGCATGCTTGGCAAAATATGTGTGATCCATCACACCCAACAGTCATAGTCACATTGTGGAAAGGTAGTTATTATATCCGACTCCACCCGCACTCTCACTATACGGATATTGGCCGGTGTGTCCAACATTAACGTGGCCTTACGTGAAGATCTCAAGGCGGCACAACAAGCGGTTGGGGGATTTAAGTAACAGATGTGTTCATAGAGCAACTATTTGCGACATCCAATCCCGAAAGTTGATGTAACACTGCATTTGCGATTTACATACATTGATTGTGCACCACGCCAACTAACCCACAGAATTACGTGATGACCAAGAGGGCTGCTACCCATAACGCATTACGTCCACTAAGTTATAATGACTATTAGAGGTGGGATGACCGACACGATATTTGCTTGTAGGAGACATAAAATAAATGTGAGTATCTACGGAAACAATTCATAAGGGAATTTAAACGGAAATTTAAATAGTGTCATGCCTTGAAAGAAAAACATGTAAAGAATATGATCAAAGTATAATACCTTGAAAGGAAAACAGGTAAAGAATATGACCAAAGTGTAATACCTTGAAAGGAAAACAAGTAAAGAATATGATCAAATAAATTGCATATGATAAAGGAAAAACCTCACCTTAGCTTATTAATCTTCAGACGTGATCCTTATGGTCAGATCATATCTTAATCTATTTTACTTGTTTTTAAGTTAAACTTTAATTAGTTTTAATACATCTAAAGGTGTTAGATCTAGTTTATACTAAGGTAAGTAAGTCGTGCATCAATAGTTTTTTAATTTTCTATGCTTAGGTCCATCCCACTACTGAGTCGACTCGGTCGGGTGTGTTGGCGCCTATTGCATGGGAAATTTTATGAAGAAAAAGAAAGAAAGAAAAATAAGAAAACAAGAGAGCAAAGAGGAATTGGATCTGAACCGTGTTGTGGCGTGGATTTGGGATTGCACAGCCAAACGCTCCTTCACACCCTTTCTTGGAGGCAGGTTGAATTCGGACCGATCTCCCTCCTTCTCCGCACTTATCTCTCTCTGTTCTGCTTGTAACAGGATCGATGGCAGTCCTTTTATGACTGGTTGTGAAGATTTCAGAGAGTCGGTTTTGTCACGCCCCAAATCCGGAAATCGGATTCACTGGAATCCCTATCACCGAATCTGATGCTGACAGCCTCCGTAGTACCCCATTCTCGGCTCCTGGCGTCCATACGCCAGATTCCGATCCTGGGATCCTACAAGGAGGGTTTTTTTTTTTTTCCAATGTACATTTAACTCAAATAAGCATAACCAACAGATTACCAATTCACAAAGGCAACAGCAACATCACATATCCACTAATATAATCATTTGAGCACAATGCTGAAAGAGAAATACATAAACCGAAAATCAAGCTCCAGAGGACCGCTGCACGCTCCGAGCTCGACACTGCTGCAACCTAACATCACCTGCACGCATCTATCGTGCATAAGCTTATAGAAAGCTTAGAGGGTGGTGTAAGGTGTGCACAAGGTAAGTGCCAAGTAAGTAATATCAGAGTAATCAGAGTAAGCGGAAATACTAACAATAGCATGAATTATCCGAGTAAACAACATTATTAACAAGGTCATAAATCATACGATAACAGAGTAAGCAAAAATACAGACAAGTCCATGAGTCAATCAATATCAGAATACGCATTATATAACATCTATGCAAATGAGGAGTCATAAAGAGCCAAACATCAGATGTGAAGGATGCGATGCAGTACGCAATTCCTGATGAGTGCATGAATATTGTCAGTCGTATCTAGACCATATAAATGCATAAACATAGTAACCTAGAATGCCATATGCAGTAGATGTAATGCACTATGCGCGTGCGAATGGAATGACCATGCTGAAGTGTGAAGTCGGGATGATAGTACGTAGTATCGCAGCTATGGGGTCCATCACAAGGGCCTTCTATCCAAACCAGTCCCATACCAAATTTGGATAGTCAGAATCCGTGTGGTAAACTCCTGATCTCAGGTTAGTCGCGCGCCCCAACCGAAAATCCTTGCCATAACGAAGGAACAAACATTAGTTGCGCACTACCGCCCGAGTGGATAGTGAATGAATGAATGAATGAGCATGCAAACTCCTACTCAATAAGTCCACATATCAGTACAGTTCATCTCTGGAATTATCACCGGGTTTAGTACACTCCAAATGACAACTATCTCTCTCCAAGCAGCACAGTCCAAGTAGCGTAAGAAACCTCACTATCCGCCTGGCCAATAGTCAGTCAATACCTATCCGGCACGTCGATAGCGAACCCATTTCTGAGCTGGTCAAAACTCAGCCTAGTAATGCCCCCTGCTCTCGGGCGAGTAAGGCCACCACTCCTTTCCAACCGACCACG
>JAJHSJ010000010.1:62102473-62183287 GCA_021015155.1 Magnolia officinalis
TTTTAATGGTGGATATCCAATCACTATTGTTTTCATATGGTGTGGTCCACCTGAGATTTGTATCCCTCTAGTTTTTTATTATTAAGTCATAAAATGATCTATAAAAATATATGAACGAAATGGATGAAACACGTACATCATGGTGGGGGCCCACATAGCACAGACCACCAGCCACGGGGCTGGTGGCATGGGGAGTAGCCAATCCGTTTCCATACAAATGAGGGAAGCTTTGACACGCTAGCGGAGTATGACCGTACCACATGCCGGCGCATATCCACTGGCCACATGGAATATATGTAGGGGTGCCATTTAATTAACCGGTTAGAACCGTGGAACTGGACCGAACTGACTAAACGGTCCGGTTTTGGTCCGGTTCTAGAGTGCACCGGTTCCGGTTCCAAAAATCAAAGAACTGGTTACATCAGTTCAGTTCTCGGTTTGAGGGTATGTAGAACCGAACCGAACTTGAACCGATCCGTAAAACCAAACCATGGATCCGATCCGTAGAATCGAACCGTGGAACCGAACCTGGAACCGAACTTGGAACCGAATCAAGAACCCTTTGTTGTTTCCATATTTGACTCATGATTTATGGTTTATAATGCACAATTTAATTATTTTCATAAATGTATTTTTGTACACCTTATACAATATCTAAACCATTCATCAAATGGACCACAACATGGATGGACATGGGCTTGCAATTGGGCTGGATTATAAAAAGCCCAGAACCGTGGAACCGATCCGGAACTGAACTGGTTTTAACGGTTCGGTTCTAGGGTGCCAACGGTCCGGTTCCGGTTCCAATATCCTAGAACCGTTGGGAACAGTTCGGTTCCAGTTTCACACCCCAACCGGACCAAATCGACCCGTGTGCACCCCTAAATATATGTACGAAATTTTCAAAAAGTGGGGCCCATTAATATGGGTCGTAATATAATAATCATAGTGGTTCATTATAAGAGGATAACTACGACTGTCCAATTGGTGGACAAAAAATGGACGGTTGTTTGAAAATAGTCAATGGTCCAAGTTCAACGAAAGGATAATCTATTAATTAATAAGATTTCCAAATGGCCCAGTCGTTATAGGTGTGTTTCCCACGGTTTGGATGATGTGGATAGTAGCTTGTTTATTCCACGTGTACGGTTGCAAAGTGCATGATTACGAATTTTTCATACCCCTACAACACATCGTATGTGAATACGTATGCTCGGTACACTCCAGCGAGCGCATTCTTTTGGGAGCTTTTTCCGACCGTGAACCTAACTTTTAAGCCACCCACCTTTGTGGGTGCCTCCAAACTTACTTTTCCAAATTATGTCCCTGTTGTACGGGCGCATTTTTACTGGACCAAAATGCCCTGCTTAACTGCTTTATAACCTGCATTCCTTTCGGAAGCGGATTGGCTAGTACGTGAAGATGAGCACTGACGCTCATCTAGCTCCAAGTTGTACGAACGGTTTAAAAGAGATCAAAGTTACATGGGCCCGACAGTTATGTATTTATTATTTCCACGACGTTGATCCATATTTCGAGATCATTTTAGAGCATTATCTAGAAAAAAAAGAATCCTATCCGAAGATCAACCGGACCACACCACAAATAGCAGCGAAGATATTGATTTTCACCGTTAAAAATTTCGTAGGGCCCACCATAATGTTTATTTTCCATCCAATCTATTCATAAGGTCACAAAGGCTTGGATGAAGAGGAAGAACAAATTTCATATTGATCCAAAACTTCTATGACCCCTAAAAGGGTTTCAATGGTAGACGTTCAATCCCCCACGGCTTTTTACAGTGTGATCCACTTGATAGTTAGATATGTCTTATTTTTTGTCTCAAGCCTCAATACGAGCTCGCCAAATGGATGGATGGTTTGGATATAACACATACCTTGTGATAAGACCTACATAACTTGATGATGTTAATACACCAGCTATATAGCTTGTTTCGAACAAGAAACAAATGTATTTGATTTGAGATATTATCTTATTCAAACATAATGAAGAGATAGTTTCTTTAAAGACAATCATCATATCTTATTAATACTGAGTTCATTTGCATCCTCAAACATCCCTTGATTCTAAGATAGGTTATTTAGAATATACAAATTGACAAAGTTTAAATATCTAGATTAGATATCCAATCCGGCAGGCATTTCGTCTTGTGATTTGATCATCTCTTTGAGAGGAATATGACATGGATATCTTTTACTGATTTCTTGCTCTTGAAGCTTGAACAGAAGAAATCTGGAGAATGGCCATTTCAGCAGCATGTCGGCGCCTTAGCTTCACAAACTGTAGAGCAGTCTGGTTGCGCGGACCCGCGTAATAGATATAGGTTGCGCGGACCCTGCTAACCACCGGAACTTTCTCTCCTACCTCAGTCTTCCTCCTCGCTCTGCTTCCTCTCCAAAATCTTCGATCCGTCCAAATGAAGGAGGGGAGGGGTATTTATAGGCCCTCGCATGTGTGGTACGTCGATTTCGGCGCCATGGGACCCACATATCGATGCTTTAGATATTCTCTACAAAGAACTAGTTCTGGATTTCATTGTGCGAACCCGTGCAATGAATATTTTGGTTGAGCGGTCCCGTGCAACGGACATCGGTTGCACGGACCCGCGCAAACCACCCTCAAGTTACTTCATTCTTCTTCTGTTCCAGTTTTCTTCCTGTCTCTTAATCTTCTTCTGCTTCAATCCTTTCTTCATCATTTTTTATGCCACAACAGATGCCCCCTTGATCCTATCTTTGTTTTCCCCAAAATCAAAGAAAATGATTAAAATAATCATCCTGACAGGGTTTGCGTGGGTTCGCGCAACGAAAATCCGCTTACCGTCCTCGACCCCTTGTAATATAAATACCCCGAGCTTGCATTCATTTTGTACCTTCTTTAGCCTGTAACGAACTTCTGCCTCTCCATCGAACTCCTGCGGAACCAACTTTGATTACGCGGACCCGCGCAATCAATCTCTTGTTGGCGCAAGACTCCCAATTGTGGCGCTACCCTGCGCAAAGAACTTCATCTGCGCGATTCTGCACAACTGATTCCTCTGCGGACTTCTTCTGACTTGAAAATTTTCCGAATTTTGGGATTCTTTTGGCCTTAGCATCCCTTAGTTTTTAGACACTTCTTTTTCGTAAATCCAACTTTCTTTATCATGCATTGCTCTCAAGCCCCTTTTGCAAAAAGTAAGAACGATCCCTCCTCTTTAAGACCTTAACAACATCTTTACCACTCCTGGAGACATGTAGAAATTCATGAAGAAATTTTGGATCTTCATAACCCCTTCATCAACGATCAAACTACTATTCCCCTCAATTTGTAACGTCATTGGTCAATTCTGCGCAATGAACCTTTTGACCTTCAAAACATTCTTCTCTCTCCAGACAATTGGGTTAGGAAAGAACCCAGGATCTTGACAGGATATTTGGAAGAGACTGGACACTTCCAAAGAGCGGGTAAAATTCATAAGCTGAGATTTTTGCGTCCATATTATGTTCCTCATCAATCTTTCCCCACCCATTATTTTGAGACAGCTCAACAATTGTTCTTCTCTGAAAGATTGCCTTGGAACACGGAAAACTTCTTAACTACAGGACTCCTGTCTTTTCGCAACTTCTATAGTACCTGGGCCCATTTGTTGTCCAGAAGCATACTACCATTCTGGAGCAAATTTCTCTTTCAGATGCTATCATAGCCACATCTGAACATTTCCATGCGGATGCTGCTATTTTCAGGGGCTTTCTCAACCATTGGTCTCCAATCACCAATTCATTTCATCTTCCTTCAGGTGAAATGAGTATCACTCTTTGGGATCTATTTTGCATAGCAGGTCTTCCTATCATGGGTGACATCTTTGATGCATATGTGCCTTTTAATGGAGAATTTACTCTAGCATTGGCGGGAGGAGATACATCCAAAATTTTCGGAACCACCCTTGAACTCTTCAGTGCATTGGCCAACTTCCCTCATCCTGATCGCGTTACTTCTCTTGAATGGTTGGCTTATTTCTCTCGAAAGTTGTGGTATGTCATTCTCTTTTTTTTTTTTAATTTCTATTTCTATAATTTTAATGCTGAATGATTTTAATCGGATCATCATATCTTTATCTTAGCAGCTTCGCAGGTCATAACCATCCAGAGCTCAAGGCCATTCGCAAGAACATTAAGCATACTGTGACATATAGTTCCTCTTGTGAATTAGCCGCCTTTTTAGCTTATTGGTTAAGCTTGGTGGTATTCTCGGACTTCAAATGGACATCATCAGACCTTCCTTCTTTGTAGTTGCAGGCGCGATGGCAGAAGGCCACAAATATTCGTTAGCCCCTTCAGTTTTATGCTCCCTTTATCGCGCTTTTGGGGATGTCACTCTTCGTCCAAAGGATCCTGTCTCTAAATCTTTTCCTGTCTGCGCTCCATGGCATTTCTTCATAGGTTGGCTAGAGGTATACCTTCCTTGGACATTTGCTCATTCTGAAAGGGCATACTTGAATCCTAACCAGCTTCCTCTTCAATATTACCAATTGGGAGATATGATTAAGAAATCGAATGGATGAGTCTCTATAAGAATAGAAAGCAACGATCCCATCGACTTTCATCAATTCTCAATGTTTAGCTATTCGGAAGACGTAGAAGCTGTTGATGATGATTCTATCTCATCTGGTGAACATTCTTTCCTTATTTCTATCAGATCCAGTACCCTTCCTCTGAGAGTGAATAGTGTATTCTGGCGTGAACCATATTATCCCCATAAATTCGCTCGCCAATTCGGATTTGATCAAACTGTGCTAGAAACTTGCGATGTCGTTACCAGAATAATGAGAAGTTATGGCATTGGGTCGTATAATTGGGCCTTAATATGGAAGCAACTTTTGAACGTTCACACTGGATCACATTTCATAATTCCTGGCTCTAATTATCTAGTTAGCGCTTCTTACTGTTGGATGCGTTGGTGGGTCCATCAATATTACTTGGTGGATCAATGTTACCCAGTGAACCATGCTATATGGATTCCTCCTCCTCAGCTAAAAGATTACCAGAAGGACCAAGGTATCGGCTATTTTGAAGAAGTGAATAATGCCCTCCTCAGGCCAGCTTTGCATAAGAATCTCTCTGGAAGATGACACTCATGAAGTAAAGCCTGCTAATACTCTTAAAGGATGGATAACTTTTGGCACTCCTTTAAGGAGTACTCACAAATCTCCGACAGCGGCTAATGATTCTTTGCAGTTCTTCCCCCCTCCTCCTTTGCGAATATTGCAAGAGTCCTCACTGTCAAAAAGGCAGAAAGCCGAGGAGCATCGTCGCACACCTCAGAAAGATAAATATATTGTTATTGAAGATTCGTCCTCTTCGGAAAGATAAGCACATTTTAAAGCATTTGACTCAATACAGAAAGTTTTGAATATTAAACATTTTGATTCAAACTTAATGCAATCATGATTATGTTGCATGCTTGTTGAAATTACATTAAACAACCAACATATTTGAGAACATTTCATATAATCATGTATCTTCTTCTGAAAGTATCACAATATTTTGAGACAGTCTATGTAATGATTTATTGCAGGCATATTTATTTATACAGCAATTTTGACATTATATTTAATAAGGAACTAATATAAAACACTAGCATTTTTATGCTTGTTAGTGCAGGATTTTCTATATGATTTCTGTCTTAATTGGCGGTGCTAAGTTTCAATTTAGTCAGTTATACACAGTTTAAGCTCTTGAGTAGTGGAGCCCACACAGTTTTTTAGACTTTTGAGTAGTGGAGTCGGGTCTCACGTGATGGCCTTTGTAACTCTTAGGAGTTCACTGGACTTCTCACAGCCTAGTGAGTTCACAAACCGTGATCCATCAGAGGGGTCCAATGAACCTACAGGGGCCGTGAACTCAGTTGGAATTACGCACAAGGTTGGTCACGGTAACTCTCTAGAGTTCACAAAGCTTGTAAGGCGACCTTTGGGGTACAAAATCTAGAGCCGTTATTCCGTCAATGAATAGGTTTAAGCCATTCCTCATGAGTTAGTACTGAAATCAAGCCAAAGATTTGGGGGGTCTTACGCATGGTTGGCCTATCTATGGACATGACCAAAGAGCTCACACTGCGGCCCGCTTTTCTTTCGTCTGCAAGGTCGAGCCCATTCATGGGAGGGCATTTTCCTTCGTTCCCCGTGACACTGCTGGAAAGTTATACAAATGACATTGGTCTTACGCGTGACTGACTGTTGAGGACTTTTTTTTTGGCCTTTTAGGCTTTTAGTCACTGACTCCGTCAGCTGCCCACATGGGTATGCATATGATGCCTTTCACGAGCTTTTTAAGACCACTAGCTTCTCATTGCTGTCTGAATGGCGAAAATGATAGGCCTTATGCGTAGCTGGCCCTTTTAGGGTTTGACCCTCTTTAGGGCTTAGCTAGACTGCCTTAAAATGCCTTAAAATACAATAATAGGTGTGATCATCATTGCTGTGAGAATAATAGACATCTCTGATTGAGATCGATACGTCACCACTTATGATAATATCTTCAAGAGGATCCGTCTGTGTTGTTCGTAATATATCAGCTTGGTGTTGTTCATAATATATCAACTTGGTGTTGTTCGTAATATATCAGCTTGGTGACGATACCAATTTCAACGGAATTTTGCAGAGCTCGCCTGATGATGACGATGTTCACTTTCTTTTCACAACACTTGTTGGTACATAGCCTTGATATGCTTGTAAATTTCTTCTTTATTCATTCGTCTGACGATACATAGTCGTGGTCTTGTTTATTCTTGCCCCCTTTTGATATAGAATCATTATTCGGATAATATTCTGGATCAAAATCAGTAGCATGATCAGGGACGGTATCTTTTGATGAAGCGAGCATTGACCGGTATACTGATACCTTGTCCATCTTGATCTACGACTCTGTATGCACCATTGGAGTATACTTCTTTTATGATATACGGCCCATCCCATTTAGGCTCGAATTTGTCTCATGTTCGACGGGTGACCACATAGGTATTTTCAACATTAGCACCATATCCCCTTTCTTGAAAGAACGATATTTAACTCATTTATCAAAGGCGGCCGATATCCTTGCTTAATATGATTGTAACCGCTGTTGAGCTGCCAGGCGTTTCAGCCTTATTGTTGCATTTTCATCATCTGTTATAGACTGATGTACTGCCACTCTAAGTGACGCTACTTGTATTTCAATTGGAATCACTGCTTCCACACCATAGACTAGCGAATACGGTGTCGCTCTTGTTGTTGTCCGGCGAGTAGTTCTGTATACCCACAATGCGTCTTGTAACCTTTCATACCAATTGCGCTTATTCCCGGTCACTGTCTATTTCACTATGTTGACTATCGTTTTATTGAACGCCTCCGCTAATTCATTGGCCGGTGGATAGTAAGGTGTTTAAAACGAATGGCGAATGCTAAATTTCTAACACAGCTTTTCCATGCTTTTGTTTTTGAAGGGAGTACCGTTATCTGTAACAATTTTCTTCGGGATACCATGGTAATATATTATCGCGTGTCGGATGAAATTAACTACATCTTTTTCTTTGACATTGCATAAAGCAACTGCTTCTGTCCACTTGGAGAAATAATCTGTCGCTGCCAAGATATATTGCTTTCCTTTGGACGAAGGCGAATTTATAGGACCGATGACGTCAAGTCCCCAGGCAGAGAAGGGCCAAGAAGTGATTGATTGATGCAGGTCTTCTGGAGGAACGTGTATAACATCTTCGTGGATCTGACATTCATAACACCGCTTTGCATAATCTATCGTGTCTTTGAACATAGTAGGACAATAATACCCCATTCGGTGTATTCTATGAAATAAATTCCGACCAGCTTAATGTGCCCCACATTCTCTAGAGTGCGCTTCTTGCAACATCTAGCCTGCTTCTTGTTCATCTAAGCAACATAAAAGCATTCCATTGTAAGATTTTCTGTACAGTACTTCGCTGCATATGATAAATCTACTTGACCGTTGCTTGATCTGTTGTTTTTGTGCCGGATCTTCTGGTAGGATGTTATACTTGAGATAATCGATGAAAGGCTGACGCCAGTCATCTATTGTTATTTCCAAATACGATACGGGAAGTGTTTCGACCGTTTCGTCGATGACTTCTGAAGATGGCAAAAATCTTCTTTCTTCTATAGTTACTTGGAGAGGGCTTCGATTTGGGTAGGATAGAGCTGCTGTCAAACTAGTCAAAGCATCTGCTTTTGCATTTTCAGACCGCGGTACATGCTTGATTTCGACATGACAAATTGTTCTAGCAACTGTTGTGCTTTCCGGCAGTATGACAAAAGTTCTTGCTTTCATACCTCGAACTCAGTCGTCAATTGATTTATAATTAATTTAGAATCTCTGAGGATATGCAGCGTTCTTATCTCCATTTCTTAAGTCATTTCCATTCCAATGATGAGGGCTCTGTATTCAGCCTTATTGTTTGTGCACGTATTACTCAACGTGAAGGAGTAAGGTAACAAGTCACCTTGAGGAGTAATGAATATCACTCCTACCCCCGCTCCTGATGCTCGAGCAGCACCATCAAAATACATCTGCTATGGGCTTTGTGACTCAGCCAACATAACTTGCTCGTCTGGAAAATCATCACTGATGACTTCACAATCTGCCACAGGGCACGCTGCAAGGAAGTCCTCCACCGCTTGTCTTTTTACCGCTTTCGCCGGCTCATACATAATAGTATATTCCAAAAGTAACAACATCCATTTGACCAATCTCCCAGACAACATCGGCCTTATCATTAAATTTTTTATCGGATCTGCTCTCGAGATAAAAGTTATGTCATGGGACAAACAATAATGTCTTACTTTCTGAACTGCAAATATTAGTGCCAAACACTCTTTCTCGATCGGAGAGTAGTTGCATTCCGCACCCATCAGAGTTCGACTTAAATAGTAAAGAGCAGTTTCTTTCCCAGCTTCAATGTAACGCCCTGAAATTCGGGGGTCGAGTATGAACTCAACTCTCGAGTTCCAACACATCACTTATGCAACATACACAATGATGGTTAAATGTTGTCTGAGTTAGAGCAATAAACATGAATGAGATTATACCAAAACAGTAATTCATACTCCAGTTCAATTATACAAGGGCAAGTGGAAGACTGAAATTGTATATTTAAGGTGTGTAAAGAAATAAAATTTTATGAACACCAGAGTATGAGCACTAACTGAGTAACAATATACATGTACGGTTTCTAGGTCAAAAATCAAAATACAACTCCATAGATAAGCCCTGAAATCCCCGCGATGCAGTCGGCCTAAGCAAAGCCGTCAGAGTACTGCATAAAGGAGAACTCATCCTGGTCCTCGTCGAAATCGGGCTCCGGCTCCTGAACTGACGCACCATCTATACCTGCGACAGAGTCTGGTTGGTGTTGCAAACACCGTCCCGTAACGTGGGAGTGAGTAGCTAACTCAGTGGAACAATAAAGCATAAGTTAACATGTTATCAATTCAATCAAGCAGTAATGATAAAGCAGTACAAATCAAACAAGTTTAACTACTCTTGTTAAATGCAAGAATGGAATGACATGATGATGTATGCCCTTGCCAAACCACCCTCATGCGACATCATCTTACGTTCGCGAATGCTTAACTCCCTCAGTGCTCCACATCTACTAGGCACATGCGGTGCGATGATGAACATGATTACCGAGTTATTATTATTCCATTTCAAACAACAGTATTGGGAAACTAAGGTACCTCCCTTGTATCATTCCCAAACATGATCCATTCTAGGGTCGTCAATCCTAGTTAATCTCATACGATATTATGGTTTGAGAGACATAGCGAAGGCATCGCAAAGGGCTCGTCACCCGTCAGCGCGGATACAGATCTCACCGTATGCGGCTCAATTGCTGGCCGTCAGCTCGAGTACAGGTCTCACCGTACTCGGCTCAATCACTAGCCGTCAGCTCGAGTACAGGTCTCACCGTGCTCGGCTCAACTCATACTCTAGTTGCTGTGAAAGACTCGTCGCCAATCACAGACCCTTGGAGTATACTCGAAGATACTACAGAGGACTCGTCGCCCGTCAGCACGAGTACATGTCTCACCGTACTCGGCTCTCGCCGTAAGTATCGACAGCTCGAATACAGTGTCCCATACCACCGTATTCGGCTCACGAGTTCGGGTTGCTCAATGGTCACTATGGGGAGGCACTTGGCCCCAACATAGGCCGACAGCTCGACCACGGTGTCCCATACCACCATGTCCGGCTCATGAGTCTTAGCGGATCGAGGTACCATGGTTAACGGGATCGCCACTGGTAAGTTTGGTACCCTAGGTTCAAGCAGTAGCGACCAAACATGGTGAACACAAATTCACATATCGGTTTACTTGACGAGCCTGACTAGCTCGAGCGCACAACAAATTGGGCGATATGAAGCGCAAAAGCGCTCCGTGTGGCCAACCACTATCGCCAACCGAAGTACGACTCGGGTTCATCAGACACATCCCTTGTGGCGACATGAATCTCAGCCACAATCTCAAGTCTGGTACCGAATGCTTGGACTATAGACATAGTCCCAACCTCAAAAATCTTCATCCATAGCATGTGGAGTAAAGCATGATAAACAAAGTAATACAAGCATGTTAACAGGCATGTCATAAGGCATGTTATAAAGCATGAAGTAAAGCATGTTGTAAAGCATGTTGGAAAGCATGTTGTAGAGTACTATACAAATAGGGATACAATTACATACACATCACTAGTGAGTGGTTAGAGCAAACCACCACATGGAGGGTATCCTACATGTCTCTAAGGTAGTCGGGAATTCCATAGCAATACCTATCTAAGGCACTAACACTTAAGCATTTGCAGTCACAAGCATTTACACAAACACTTAGAGTGCACTATTCCAACATACATGACGTATGTTAGCAAAATACGTTTTAGGGCTATCCTTTCGCTAAGCGGGTACGTATGTTAGCAAAATACGTTTTAGGGCTATCCTTTCGCCAAGCGGGTATTTTATCCGTGTATACCATAATCATACAGCAAATAATCATGACAATTGCATTTCCAAAATTTACACATGCGGTATTTCTAGAATACACAATTTCAACATACGTAGTATTTACAAGCGAACATGTGTTACGGCGATTCCTTTCGCCAAACTAGTATTTTATCCATATATTATATAATCACACATTAAATAAACATGTCAAACATTTTTCCAAAAAAAATACGTATACGGTATTTCTACGTATACCTAGAGTATGTGAAATTCCATATTCTACAACGTTAATCGAAACAGGAAACGGAAAGCACTTTGTACATGTGCAATTGCATGCAGATCATGAATCTATCATTATCTGACATTGAAAGCGTTGAAAACCGTAACCTATACACCTAAAGTCCTCACCTTGCCCTTTGGAATCTCAACGAATCAGCAAGGTTGGATGAGCTTCCGTATTCGGGAGTTTTCTAGCCTAAAGAGCGGAATCGGTTAGCCTTTTCACAACCTATAGCCTATGCACTTCAAATCAGACCTAGGGTTAGGGTTTCTCACCTTAAAACGGAGTGGATACCGCCGGGAAAGCGCCTGGAAAGAGGCGGTGTAGGCCGTGCGATGATTGAAAGCAGCAGGAAGAAGTACTCCCACAAATCCCAAGCTTTTCTCTCCCTTTTCTCTCTCTCTCTCTAGGGTTTTATCCCAAATTCGTATGGCTGTGAGAGGGGCTGTTCTAAGCCTCTTTTATAGCCTAAAACCTCTCCAAAATAGACTCAGGTTCAAGGGTTACTGCTAATATAGGTATTTCTACACTTTTCCAGCTCCAAAGAGGGGTTCTGGTGGCCCTCCTTGAGCTAAACGTCAGACTTAAGCTCTCCACACATGGATCTACGTGGGATTACGTTTTCGACTCGATCGGATTCCCAGATTGCACGTGGCGGACCACTTTCAGTTCAATGGTCAGTGGGCCACGATCCGAAATTTCAAGTACATGTAAATGTTCCTGAAATTTTTCTTGATCCGAAGGTGTAATTTGGTCTGATTCTGACGGTCTGGTTGCTTAATACTGATGCGCAAGCGAATGGTGCCAGATCACTATTCCAGATATTTATTTTGTAAAGGGAATAGTGTTTTTCACACTCCCTCGCTCCGGATCCAAACGAATGGCCGTGGGACATTGACTGGACCTAATTTCTGAGGTGGTTGTCAAGCCCAGTGAGGCGGTCCTAGTTCCTTAACTTCGTGTTAATCAGACTTCCGATGTGCGATCTAGACCTAATACGAAATTTCATTTCATTCCCGAGAGCAGTCGGGTAATGAGTTTGGTTCTAAACTTTAGGGTAACCTAGAGTCACTGATTTTGCAAGTTTTGGGTCTTGCAGATCGTATTTAAAGTGATCCCAACGGATTTCATGGCTAATCGAGTTTTGCACTTAGTTAACTTTGTTAAATTTCTAAAGGATTTAATCCTAATTGATTTCTGGTCGAGATGGTACTCGAGTCAAAGTACGGAAATTTACGGGTCGTTACATTCAATTACCTGGGCCAACAAAGCGCCTAAAGAATTCTTAGCTGCCGATATATACAGAATAAGCGGCTTTCCTTTTATCGGAGTTGTTAGTACCGGCGGCTGTTTCAGCAACTCTTTTATTGAATCAAACGCGTTCTGACAGGCTTGGTCCCATACAAACTCTGTATCTTTCTTCATCAAATGGGAGAATGGCTGACATCTCCCTGCCAGATTTGAAATGAAACGGTGAATGTACACTAGCTTTTCTTGTAAACTTTTTAATTCCTTTAATGTTGTCGGTGTGGCATATTTTGAATGGCTTTGACTTTTCCTGGATCGATCTCAATGCCCCTATGCCGGACAACAAAATTGAGAAATTTACGCGAAGATACCCCAAATGCATATTTAGCTGGATTTATCTTTAACTGTTTCTTTCTGAGTCAACGGAATATCGATTCAAATGTTCACAATCGATGCTCCTGATAATCTCCTAACCTGACCACCAAGTCATCGATATAGCACTCAACATGCTTGTGCATCATGTTTTGGAAGATATTCTACATTGCCCTCTGATATGTTGCCCAGGTATTTTTGAGACCGAATGGCATAACTTTGTAACAATAAATTCCTAGCGAAGTTCTAAACGCTGTTGCTTCTTCATCTTCGAGTGTCATTCTAATTTGGTTATACCCTGTGTAGTCATCCATGAAGGACATGATAACATACTGAGTCGTACTATCAATCAGTAATTTAGTTATCGGGAGAGAAAAATCATCTTTTGGATAGGCCTCGTTCAGATCCCTAAAGTCAACGCACACCCTGACTTGTCCACTTTTCTTTTTCACTGGGATAATGTTCAGTATCCACTTGGGATATTTGACCTCCCTGATAAACCCGACATTTATCAACTTATTCACTTCTTCTTCTATTAGGGGGACCAAGTCCGGATGAAATCGCCTTTGCGCTTGTTTAACCAGCATTTTCTCTTTAAAGATATTTAATTGGTGCATTGCTACAGAATGCTCCAAACCAGGCATCTCTGCATACGTCCAGGCGAAGACGTCTTTATTTTCTTTGAGAAGCTGAACGTATTTCTCAGACTCTTGCTCAGAAAGACCGGCGCTGATGAACGTGTTCCTTGGTCCTTCTTCAGTACCCAGGTTTATCTCTCGCAAACTATCTATTGTCGGTTGTCCCCCGTCTTCCATCTGCTTTGAAGCCATTTCAGGATGCACAACTGTTCGAGATTCTCTTCTGGTAATTGCTTGGTTGTAATCATATTCACCGCCGCCATTGTACCTCTCTCCTTTTCTTTGCCAATTACTATGTCGCCCCTGTCTATCATTCATTGTATTATACATTTCAATGTATAACAATTCTCCGTTGGATGTCCCAATAGGCGATGATAGCGGCAAAAATCTGTCTCTTTGGTTCTTGTCACATCTTCAGGGCGTTTAGGTTCTGGTAACTCTATCATGCCGGCTTTTAGCAGTTAGTTCATCATAAGGGTGACATCTTCCCTATCGAACGCGAACCCCTCATTAGAATTGAGCATCCTAGGCCTCTTTCCACTATATCTGTTTCTTGATTGGTTCCATTTTTCTTTTCGTTCCGGCCTCTTTTCACTGGAGTCTCTTATATCTTTGCTTCTCTTATCACAATCGACGGTATTTACGGACATCCTACTGGGTGCTCTCCTGGCTGTCTCATGGTAAAACGCTAGCATCTTACGAGTCATCAATTCCAAAGTATGAGCCTTAGTGGCCAGGTCACGGAAATTTCTGATGTCGGCGCTAGTGAGTCCAAACATGATTCCCGTTTCCATAGAGTTCGGACACATCTCTACTTGTTCCCTTTCTTCTGGCAACTGCCTACACGAGGCTCCCAATGTCTTCCACCTATCTATAAACTTTTCTACCGGTTCTCCTTCTCTTTGTCGCACGGAAGCCAATTCTGTAATACTAACATCACGCTCTGAAGAGAAGAAGTTTGACATAAAGGCGTCCTGCATTTGTTCCCAAGTACGTATCGACCCTGGGCTAAGTTGGAATACCATTGAAATGTTTTGTGTGTCAGTGACGACCCGAACAATTGCAGGCAATACTGCGGTATAGTAGAAAAATTCCTCATGCGAATGATGAAGTGCATTAAGTGTTCTTCGGGTGATCCTTCCCCATTAAACTTATGAAAATCCGGATGCTTGAAGTTGGCTGGAAAGGGAATATATTCTACCTCTCTCGGATACGACGTTCGATATCTAAAACGGCCAGTATTTTCCCGTTCTCTTTCTACCCTGACAGCTTCTTCAACGACTTGCCTCACTTCGTCTTTGGTCACGGTTCTCGCGGGTGGAACAGACCCTCGCGATCTTGTCCCCTGTGGTTGAGAATTTTGAGGCTAGTTTTCTTGTCCATTCATTGTGTCCATCATCGGAGGAGCCGCTATCTGGGCTACATTATGCGCGAGAGTTGCCAAGGCCTCTCTGAGGTTTCTGCACTCATCCATTAGTGCTCTTTGTGCTTCTGCCATCTCATTGGTACGATCCTTTGTAGTTGGCATATTGTCTTAATTTGTCCCGGCCATATGTACTGTAGCTACTCCACTCTTTGACGAAGTCATGGTTGGAGTGGGGCGGGAATATATCGATGTAATAGGACTTACGAAGAGAGGGGAGTATGAAGTTTCATTCGACTTCTGCACGCTTCCAGTGCTATTGATCGACTGGGGCGATACAGGCATCGGTGAACTTGTCTGGGGCGATACGGATACGGGTGAACTTGCCATTAACGCTTTAGTTTTCTGTTGTCTCGTCCATTTGACTCTTGGTACGATCAAGGCTGAGAAGTCACGCGACGCTAACTACGGAACTACTTGCTCAAGATATATCGCAGGAGGAGCGAGTTCAGGATTCTTCATTGCTGCATTACGTGTTATCGGCCCCCTAACTCTTGGCAAGGGTAGATCCATCTCGGGGCTTCTCGTATTTCGTGCTCTCGTTCTGCGAGACATTACGACAGTCCAACCTTCATCGCCTTCTAGCGGTTACGGCGAAGCAGAAACAACCCCGGCTGTTGCTCGAGTCATGTTGTTTTTGCTTGCAGGAGGTCGAGTCATGTATACGGGGGCTTGGTTCGATGCGTACTCTATTGTGAATCCAGTCAGAGTGAAACGAAAGTTCACTTTTCTTGCAGGAGTTGCCATTGGTTGTAACTTGTGGTTAAATTCAGAAACCTTCAAACATGAAACATAACTATAGTTAGCATTTGAAAAATCAAATAATCTATCTTAGAGATGAAGGGGAGGATGTTCCCATTGAGAATCGCCATTTTAGCGTCAGAAAAATGCCAAAATATGATGAAAGCACTGTAACTATCTTGATGTTAATATTAAATAAGATATTATCCCCGGTGGAGTCGCCATTTTGTTTTGAACAAGAAACAAATGCATTTGATTTGGGATATTATCTTATTCAAACATAATGAAGAGAGAGTTTCTTTACAGACAATCATCATATCTTATTAATACTGAGTTCATTTGCATCCTCAAACATCCCTTGATTATAAGATAGGTTATTTAGAATATACAAATTGACAAAGTTCAAATATCCAGATTAGATATCAAATTCGGTAGCATTTCGTCTTGTGATTTGATCATCTCTCTGAGAGGAATATGACATGGATCACTTTTACTGATTTTTGCTCTTGAAGCTTGAACAGAAGAAATCTAGAGAATGGCCATTTTAGCAGCATGTCGGCGCCTTAGCTTCAAAGACTGCAGAGCAGTTTGGTTGCGCGGACCCGCGCAAACCACCAAAATTTTCTCTCCTACCTTCACTCTTCCTCCTCGCTCCGCTTCCTCTCCAAAATCTTTGATCCATCCAAATGAAGGAGGGGAGGGGGTATTTATAGGCCCTCGCACGTGTGGTACTTCGATTTCGGCGCCATGGGACCCACATATCGATGCTTCAGATCTTCTCTACAAAGAACCAGTTCTGGATTTCATTGTGCGAACCCGCGCAACGGATATTTTCGTTGCGCGGTCCCACACAACGGACATCGATTGAGTGGACCCACACAAATCACCCTCAAGTTACTTCATTATTCTTCTGTTCCAGTTTTCTTCCTATCTCTTAATCTTCTTCTGCTTCAATCATTTCTTCATCATTTTTTTTGCCACAACATAACTGGTGTGTGGTACACCAGCCACTCCGCTTCCATTCCTTTCACGGCGGTACTATTGCCGGTCCAGCGGTAGTACCGCCGCCCTCTGGACACTCCAAGTGGTGGTAGTGCCGCAACCCCCTTATACTTTTGCATTCCAAAATGTTGAGTGGGTCCCATCTAAAGTTGGGTTTTGTCGCCGCCCCTTAGGTTTTTGGAAATTGACAACACTTAGGGCCTGTTTGGATGCACGTAACTTTCTTAAGTTGTAAGAAGGTTACATGTAACTTACTTACAGGTGAAAGAAAGTTACAGGTAATCCTGTTTGGATGTAAGTTGTAACTTATTTACAGGTAGCTTACTTTTTGTGTTTGGATAATTTGTAACTTTATTACAGGTAATAAGTTGCATATTCACGCTAAGTAGAGCTTGAAATAGGGAATCGTTGAAAAATCAGATTAACACGTAAAAAAGATTGGATAAAATTATTCTATTTTATTAAGCACATGTAAATGAATAGTTTGGTTGATTCTTTGGCTAAACAAATCATCAGGTGGGCCATAAAAGTGGGCTCACGTTTTCGAAATGCATGTAATGTTGGAAAAAAAAAACTTGAGGTAAGATATCCAACCAAAAATTTTCCACAGGAGTGACTCTTGTTAGCAAGGATCGGTTAAAGAGAAATCACAAGCATAGGAGGCTGCTTCTACCAAATTCTGCATTAGCAATTAAAATCTCAAAGTGAGGCATTATTAAAATGGACCAATATCAAGGGACTGATTAAAACCAAATATCTTAACACTTCGATGTACCCTCAATTTCTCACCATTTGACAACAGGCAAGAATCCAGATGGAAATGGAACTTGGGACTGTTTGAAACTGGATATGTTAACAATGCAGTGGGCACTCAATTTCAAAACACCTGAGGACGCGCAGGAATCTCAATGCAAATAGAAATTGAAAGTGTTTAAAAAACCATATGTTAAAACAGATTTGGGGCCTACCTGGGGACAAGTTGCACTGACCAACAAGCCCCGCTTATACAAAACGAACAATGGAATGACATTGATATAAATTCTATACATTATATCACCACTATTTCATGTGGTGTGGTCCACATGAGAGTTGAATGTTCCCTAAAATAATAATTAGAAATAGATGAAAGTCATGGATATAACACATAAATCATAGTGGGGCCTTCATAGCACCATCAGTAGTGGTCACTTTTAGCTGACTAATGTCCATGGGCTGCTAACGTGTTATATGGGCCCACTATGATGTATTTGTTTTATCCACACCATCTATCCATTATTCTAAATCATTTTAAGTCATCAGCCCAAAAATAAGGTATATCAAAATCTCAGGTGGACCAAATCACTAGAAACAATGTTGATTGAACGCCCACATTAAATACTTTTCGTGGGCCACTAATGTTTTGGATCAAACTGATATTTATTTTGTTCCCTTCATCCAGGTCTTTCTGACCTAATCAACAGGTTGGATGTGAAACAAACATTACAATGGCCCAAGGAGTTTTTTAATGGTGGATTTTCAATCATTACTATTTTGTGTGGTGTGGTTCACCTGAGATTTAGATATGCCTCATTTTTGGAATCAAGCCCTAAAACGATCCAAAATAATGAATGGACGGCATGGATAAAACAAATACAAGATGGTGGACCCCACAGACCATTGGACATTACCAACGCCTCTAGCCAAACTGCCTCCGTCAACCCCGACGGAAAAAAAAAAAAGAAAAGAAAAGAAAAGAAAAGAAAGGAAAGAAAGGAAAGGGAAAAAAAGGAAAGAAAGAAAGAGATTTTCTAACCATGCTCAAGCTGGATCGGAGAGGGAGAAGGAGATTGAGAGAGGGAGAAGGAGGCTGAGAGAGGGAGATGGAGACATTGGAGAGGGAAGCTACGATTATTTTCAGAAATTTTGAATGTAGGGAGGCCTCTTCAATGCAAGCTGCGATTCTTTCAAAAAAATTTCATTTCAAAATTTCCAACTGTTACCTATATAAAAGATACAGGTAACTTGAAAAATGACTCAAGTGCCTATATCATTTTTGCCTCTTTCTCCTATAAGATAGTCATAGGTTGAAAGAAAGTTACCTGTGACTTTCCTCCCCCAAACACCAACTGTAACAAAGTCACCTGTAACTTTGTTACATTTTAGAAAAGTTACAGGCATCCAAACAGGCCCTTAGAATTTGTCCAAACAAACCCCATACTACAGTTTAATTACTTAACTTTCGTTATGCTACAATAACCGATGCTTGAACTTCACCAACAATTTGCTACAATAAGTAACGGAAACTATTTCTGTAGCTGCTTGAAGAGGGTGTTCTGAATCCAGAGACAACAGTTGTTGCTATCTTCCCATCGCCTATGCATTACGCAGGCCCAATAGAATTGCAGTGGCATGCTAAGTCTATCATAAATGCAGGAGCCAACTTCTACATTATGGGAAGAGACCCAGCTAGTATGAGCCACCCTGTTGAGAAAAGGGACATATATGATGCCGATCATGGGAAGAAGGTACTAAGTGTGGCCCCTGGACTTGGGAGGCTCAACATCCTTCCCTTCAAGGTATGGAAGCTTATCCGACAGCGACTCCTTACTAATCTTGTTATCGGAGTTTGTATGTACTTTCCAAATCCTAGTATACATGTTCTGAGTTTGTTTATACTTTTCAAATCCTAGCATACTTCTAAAGTTGACTGCGAAGTAGTGAAGGTGACCGAGAAGTGAGAGAAATTGGTCGCGAAGTGAGTGAAATTCACCGCGAAGTTAGTGAACTTGATCGCGAAGTGAGTGAAATTGATCGCGAAGTGAATGAACTTGGCCGCGAAGTGAGTGAATTCACTGCGAATTGAATGAACTTGACCACGAAGTGATTGAAATTCACCGCGAAGTGATTGAATTTCACCGCGAAGCGAGTAAAATTGACCACGAAGTGAACTTAAATGCGAGTGAGTGAAATTGGCCGCGAAGTGAGTGAAATTGGTTGCGAAGTGACTAAAATTGATCGCGAAATGACTGAAATTGACCACAAAGTGAGTGAAATTGAACGCGAAGTGAGTGAACTTGACTGCGAAGTGAGTAAAGTGAGTGAAATAGGCCGCGAAGTGAGTGAAATTGACCGCGAACTAAGTGAAGTTGACCGCGAAGTAAGTGAAGTTGACCGCGAAGTAATTGAAATTGACCGCGAAGTGAGTGAAGTGAGTGAAATTAGCCGTGAAGTGAGTGAAATTGATCAGTAGTGCCGCCGTCCTCTTAGCCAAAACCCAAAAAAAAGTTGTGTGGGCCGCCACCACCTTAGCCTTTTGTACTCCAATTATTGGGTGGGTCCCACCTAAAGTCTACTTAAACATCAAATGGGCGTTGAGGGACCAGATTGTGACCGATCAGAGACGGCAGAGGCCCATTTAGACGTCGAAGGACCGGATTGTGTCTAAGTTAGTTTTTCTCTGATCCATTATTCTCCCTCTTTCCAATTCTGACTCTCTTTTGTCTGTTCCATGGTCGAGGTGGACTAGAAAAAGGCATGATAGGAAGTGGAGATGATCCGGACCGTCGTAGCTTTAAACGGACGTATCTCACAAACCGAAATGAGTGAAATTCATCGCGAAGTGAGTGAAGTTCATGGTGAACTGAATGAAATTCACCGCGAAGTGAGTGAACTTGACCGCGAAGTGAATGAAATTAACCGCGAAGTGAGTGAACTTGACCGTAAAGTAAATGAAATTCACTGCAAAGTAAATGAACTTGACCGTGAAGTGTAATGCCTTGAATTTTTAGGGTTAAGCAAAGCTTGACTCCTGAGATTCCAGACATCACTTATGTTCTGCGGAAGTCAATTTCCCGATTACTTCTACCTTTAGGCGTTTGAGCATGCATAGAATTATACTAAACAACGTATCATACTCCATATTTAGAGTGATTAAAGCAAATGTGTAAATCAAAACATATTTAGTGTAATTTCATCCAGAGTGTGGGTCCACGGCTGGGTTTAACATATAGTTCCAAAAAAATGACAAAAAGTGTAGAAATACGATGTCATTTAAGCCCATATGCCAAGCTCTCCCTGTCTAGATTTGTGCGGCCTACATCGGCCCGTCCGAGAGCTGAAAGTAAGAGAATTCCTCCTCCTCATCTAAGAACGTCTACTTTAGCGTGTCGGCCTCGACGGTCCCTTCATCTACATTAGCGTCTGGTTGGTGTTTTAAAATACCATCCCAGAGTGGGAGTGAGTAATCAACTCAATAGTTCCATAAAGCATGGGTTACACATGTTATCAATTCTATCTGCACAGAAATGATAAAGCATTGTAAAACAAACACTTCCTAATTATTCTTATTAATGCAAATAATGGGGTTTATGAAATGATGCATGCCCTCGCCATCCAACACTCCCTCAACACACGACTCCGAGCACCTGGTTTGCAAATGACAACACTTCCTCATAGGGCTGAAAGTCGGGCGGGTTGGGTCGGGTTGGTGCTTAACCCTAGCCCAACCCAAGGTTACTATACCTCAACCCTAACCCAACCCAACCCAACTTCGGGTTGGAAATTCTCAACCTAAGCCCAACCCAAGCGGGCTCGGTCGGGTTGGTCGGGTTGATACATATGCTAATATTTTTGTTATTACATTAGTCTACTATATTTTAATACATGCCTTTTTTTTTGTATGATTTTATTAATTATATATGTAGTTATTTATCACAAAGAACTTTATTTTTTCTAAACAAACAAGCTCAAATATAAGACAACTACTCCTTTAACAATCAAGCATATCAAATATCAACAACATAACAATTTTCAAATAATATCACAAGTAAGAAAGAAAACACAGTAGAAACTATAAAGACATGAACATACCTCCAAAAAATAGAAGACCCAAGTTGTATATATATGATTGCTTTTGGAATCCAACTGTGGATGGCTCACAAGATACTGAAACAAAATAAATAAATACTATATTAATTCATCAATAAAGATAAAAATATATTTATAAAAACACCACTAAAGTAAAAGTTTAGTTTAGCTACTTGATTCGTCATCTTCTAACTCTTCCAATTTTTCTTCAATATCGACTGGAGTTGATGAAATCCGTAACCAATCTTGTGTACATATCAAAGATTCCATAATATCAGGTGTCAACGAACTCCGAAATCGATCAAGAATTCGACCCCCAGTACTAAAAGCCGACTCTGAAGCAACGGTGGATACCGGAATTGCAAGTATGTTACGAGCCATGTGTGACAGTATGCGATACTTTGAAGAACTTACCTTCCACCAATCTAAAATGTTGAAATTAGACAAATCTACTTCAACATCTTCTTCAAGATATCGATCAATCTCGGATTTAGTGGCAATAACTTGTTCTTCTTGCAGAAATCTGAGATATTCTTGCCTAACATCCACAATATGCCCAACAACTCCATCAGAAGGAGTATCAATGTTCTTTTGTGTTAATGCATTATCTTCAGCTGAATCTAGAGTTGTTGCAAAAGAATTGTATTGCTCGAAGAGACGATTCATAGTATCTTTGACTTTCTCAATCATCTCCTTAACTTTTTCCATTGGATACAACTTGGAATAACAGAACTTCAAATACTTTTAACTTATAACAAGGATCCAAAACCACAGCAATCACTAACAATATATTAACACGATCAAAGTTCCCCCAATACTTTGCAAACTTCATTTTCATCTTTAATCCCATGTCACGATAGCTCAAATCTTCGCTTATAGACCAAGAAGATAAGAGTCCTTCAATCGCATAAATCTCATGAAAGTATGTATTTGCAGTAACATACTTCGAACCAGATAGACGTTTGGTGACATCATAAAAAGTTTTTAGAAACTTGCACAATACATTTGCTTTAACCCAATCTACATTTGTAGGCATCCACTCACCAATGTCTTTTTGATATTGCTGGTCATTTTCTTCCATTCTCTCAAAAGCCTTTTGGAACACTAAAGCGGATTCCAACATGAAAAAATTAGAGTTCCATCTAGTGGCAACATCCAAGCAAACAACCCTTTTACTGGTTATTCTCTCTTCCGCCACACAACGTTTGAAATCTTGAAGTCGAGAAGGCAAACTTCTAACATACCGTACACAATGACGGATACGGACGATTACTTCTTTAACTTCATCGATACCATCTCTCACAATCAAGTTTAAAACATGTGCACAACAACGCACATGAAGGAACTCACCATCTAACAGCAACCCATTCCGTTTAGCTAATTTTCTTTTCAATGAACGAACCGCCACATCATTTGAACTTGCATTGTCTACTGTGATGGTTTGTATATTCTGTAACCCCCATGTTATTAGACAAAGCTCAACTGCATTAGCAATGTATTCACCACTGTGAGGTGTTGGAACCACGCAAAAGTTAATAATTTTTTTCTGCAACTTCCAATCTTTATCTATATAATGTGCAGTGAGGCACATATATCCAAGATTTTGGATGGATGTCCACATATCAATGGTTATACAAACTCTTTGAACCGACTTCTCAAATTCGCCCTTCAACTTAACCCTCTCGCACTTGTATAACTCAAGACAATCTTTCCTTAAGGTGATGCGTGACAAAATCTGAAACTTTGGCTGCATTACTTGACAAAAGTTTCTAAAACCCTCATGCTCGACAAAATTAAACGACAACTCATCAACTATTATCATACGTGCAAGGGCTTTTCTACAAGCTTCTTGATTAAAACTCCAATTTACAATCTCACTGCTCCCACCATCTTTCTCTACTAAGACTGACAATGTCCATTGTTTTGGATCTTTATTATTTGGATATTTCTTACATTTATCCAAATGTCTCCAAAGCGCAGTAGTGCCTTGCTTACTATCAGCTTGATATTCTTGATTACAGTAATTGCAAAATGCTCTCTTCTCTTTTGTTTCTGGCTTCTCAACTTTTTTAAAGTGTTCCCAAATTCCTAAGACATTATTGTGTGTCGCCGTTGTCTTCCTTTTCTTTTTTGATGTCACTTGTTCACTAACTGTAGAATTACCCGTGACATCAACAGGAGCATTACTATCACCCATTCCAGACATCTACTTATATATCCTGATATTGAAAGAATTAAAAAATAAATAAATAAATAAATTTGTACATAAGAGACATGTTGAAAATAAGTCATTAATATTACTAATCATGTGCATTTTATATTTCATGATATGAATACCCAAAAAACTAAATCTTTACATGTGTTGCGTGCATATGTTGATCATGACTGTGAAAAATATCAAAATAATTTCAAATGCAGAGAAAAAAAGGAAAAAAAAAAAAAACAATCAAACCAACCTTTGTATGATACAGAGAAAAAGAGAGAATAATAGATTGATGGTGATACATAGTTACATACCTTGTGAGATGCTCTCTCTCTCAATCTCTCCAGCGCAAACGAGCTCCCTGATTCCCTCTCTCACTCCGTCACTCGTATGCCTGAATTTCTCTCTCCAAAATAGTTTGCATATTACACACCATGACTTTTAGCATGTGAAACTTCTTGGGGCCCGTAGTGATTTAGGTTTTACATCCACACTGCCCATCAATTTTTACATATGATTATTGAGCATGAGCCCCAAAATGAGACACATCCAAGGCTCAAGTGGACCACACCACAAAAAGCAACGGGGATTAAATGACTACCATTAAAACTTTTTAGGGCCATAGAAGACTTTTATCAACCTGATATTTGTATTTTAACTTATTCCAGGTGTGTGTGATATCATGAACAGATCAGATGAAAAATTAGCATCAAGCTTGGCCCTAGGAAAGTTTTAATGGTATTTTGTTCAATCCGTATTGCTTTTTGTGGTGTGGTCCACTTGAGCTTTGAATATGCCTCATTTTTGGGGCCATGCTCTAGAATGATCCATAAAAATTGATGGATGGTATGGATGTAAAATGCAATCATTGTGGGGCTAAAGAACTACCACATGTTAAAAGTCATGCGGTGGATCAAGCAACAGGATAGACTTTATACAGTGGCAACGGATGGGCTACTCAATGGCTAGTGGTAGGTGTTATGCGGACCCCAACATGATGTATATGTCTCATCCATGCTGTCCATCCATTTTTTCAGATAAATTTATGCTATAGGCCCAAAACTGAGGTAGATGAAAATCTCATATGGGGCCACACAGTGTTGATTGAAATCCTTGAAATCCCACTATTAAAAACTTCTTAAAATTTTCTTGGGGTTACAAAAGTTTTGTATCAAGCTGATATTTGTTTTTTGCCTTCATCTTGGTCTCTATGACCTAATCTACAGGTTTGATGTTAGATAAACATTACCGTGGTCCCTAGGCGGTTTTTAATGGTAGATCTTCAATCACTATTGTTTTCCCATGGTGTGGTCCACTTGAGATTTTGATCTGCCTCAATTTTGGGTTGGTGCCATAAATTCATCTGGAAAAATGGATGGACGGCATGGATGAGACATATACATCATGTTGAGGTTCATAGAGCATCCACCACTTGCCATTGGGAATAGCCCATCCGTTTCCGCTGCCGTTGAGCATGCAAACAACGTGGGTTTCGAAAAGCCTTCCGCAATCAGTTTCACTGCAAGGATTCCAGGTGGGGCCCACTGCCATGTTTATTAGAAATCAAACCCGTCCATCCATTTTTCAAGTTTATTTTAGGACATGTGACCAAAACTAAGATAGATACAAAACTTAAATAGGCCACACGAAAGGAAACAGTGGAGATTTAGTGTAACACCCCGGTTCCCGGAACCCAAGTACATTACTCGTTTTCCAAAAACCCGAGCGTTAACCTCTGAAAACACCCAAATTCCATGTACATTTTTTTTTTCTTTTATCAGAGTTAATAATATAGCGGGATGGAAATAAATCAGATATTAGAGTGAGTCCAAATATAAATAACCAATGTTTCAAGTGGTTACCCAAAAACTTATACAAACCAATGTATTAACCTTTATAAACATAACAGTATAAATTAATTATAAATAAAATCAGGAATGAAGAGTCGCAAGATCATCTGGCTCCTCCCATTCCTCCTGAACACCAGCATACGCATCATCCGTGTCTCCTGCACACTGAGTACGGTTCGATAGCGTCAATGGCTATCCAGTGAGGTATAACCCCCAAGATTTATCGTTTCATCAAGATAATTAAGCATAGTTATCAGAGACGTAGTATAACAAATATTACACAATGATTATCATAGAAATCAAATAAGGTTCATCAGATACTCATTCATTAGATAAATCACACAAGATAATCTTGTTTAAATGCATGGATGCATGCATATGCTCACAGACCTGGGGATGCACATTCAGCTGGTAAACAGTCACCCAAGGAAAACTAGCCACCTAGAAAATACCCAAAGGTACGCCCGAGGAGAACTAGCCACCCGAAAAAGACTATGATATATAGATCGCCCAAGGAGGACTAGCCACCCGGAAAAGTACACAAAGGTACGCCCAAGGAGAACTACCCACCCGGAAAAGACCATAATAATACATAGATTGCCCAATGAGGATTAGTCACCCGGAAAAATACGCAAAGGTACGCCCAAGGAGAACTAACCACCCGAAAAAGACCGTAATAATACATAAATCGCCCAAGGAGGATTAGTCACCCGAAAAAATACGCAAAGGTATGCCCAAGGAGAACTAACCACCCGGAAAAGACCATAATATGTGCCATGAAAATGCATGATTAGCCCAACCATTATTATTCCAAATTCAAACAATCAATTTTAGAAAAACTCAAAGGTCACTATGGGGGTTGATCACCCAGCATAGGCCGACAGCTCAGGCATAGTGTCTCATTCCACCATCCCTGGCTCATGAGACTAATAAATATGATGTTTTGAGGATAACCCCTCCAACTAGTGGCCAATTGTAGTCTAACAAGTGGAACTTATCATAGCAAGGTTGTACAAAATAATCCATTAACACCGCAAAAGGGCAAGTATTCCATAAAAGCCGCGAGGGCCAAATATTCCACCTAATGGTGTGATTAAAAAGGGATTATTCCCCAAAAGCCATGTAGGCACAAATGATACACAATGTGGTAAGTCCACGACAAGAAAATTCCATTTAATTTATTTGATAGAAAGGCCACTAGTTCAAGGACTTCCACAAACATCATGAAATAACCGTAAGTGGCATAATAAGTCAAGCACATTGTCAAAAGTAATTACACATGTAAAGAGGAATATTTGAGACCTATCGCATGTTCGTAATTGAATATAAATCTAACCATCAGTCATTATAAAGAATTACTAAATTAGAACTAACATTTATCAACACTTTCACTAAGTATTATTTTAGGCAAGAGATTAAGCAAGCAAGCTATGCTGACTATCAAGATGTAGAAAAGCTTAAAGGGTGATCCTCACCTTTCAATAGAGGTTCCCTTGAATCGAATAAACTCTAAATGTGGGAATATATGACGAACTGAAGTCCTCAAGATGCAACCAACTTGATTGATAGGCACCTGACATTAATTTGGGCGAATAATATGAATTTGCATAAAGCCTAATTAGGAAAATATATCCCCGCAACACTAATAAAATTTGCATTTAATGGCCCTTTATTAGTCGTGAACTTTACTCTAATTAATAGCCTAATTTGAGATTTAGATTTTAACTTACCTCGAATCTGAGTTGACTCGTTTTCAACACAACCTCAACTCAATCAACAAGCTTAAACATCAAGCCCACTTCTCTTGGGCCCAAGCTTAAACTTCACAGATGAATCCCTTGCCCAGCACCTAGATCTGGACCCAGCCTAACCCAACCTGATCGAACTTGGCAGTCACTGAGTCGACTCGGCTAAACTCGAATCTGACTCGATAGTACATTGCTTTCTTCTTCTTCTTACACTCCTTGTTTCTTCTCTTTCTTCTTCCCTTCTCTGTTAAAATGTCCAGTCACACGTTTGAACCCAAGCAGGTCCCGAAACATGCTCAACTCAGTGAGTTAAAGCAGTCCAACGACTCAGCTCGACCGTGACTCAAACCAAACCAAGGCAGCCCACTCGGCTCGATTCCCTTTCTCTCCCTCGTTTCTCTTTCTTCTCCATCCTTCCTCCTTTCCTTCATCTTCCTTTCTTCTACTCTCACCTTGCTAGAACTCTAGCCAGGTACAGAACCAAGCTTGACTCGAATCAGCCGAACTCAGTTTCGGCAGAGTCGACTCGACTCGAACCGAGCTGGTGTAACAAACCAGCGCACTCCCACATACTCTCTAATTCCTCCTCTTCCACCTGCTTCTTCCTTTCTTCATTTCGTTTGCTGCAAGGGCCAGCAACGCCACCCCACAACCCGACCGAGTCGAGCTGGTGTGACGCACAGACATGCTCTCTCTCTCTCTCTCCATTCTCTTTCTCCTTTTATCTTCTTTCTCTTGCTCCCTCTCTCTTTCTTTCTTCTGTTTTTCTCCTTCATTCTCTTCCTCTGCTTTTCCTCAGAGATGAGTCTGAACCTCACCTTCACCTGACCCGACTCGAGCTCGGTCGAGCCAGGCAGCAACTCATACCCGACCCAGTTGGTGCGGCAACGCGCACACACCGACTCTCCCTCTATGTCTTCTTTCTCCTCTCCCAATCAACCGTTGCCAACAGGAGTTTTAACCCGACCGATCTCGCCCCAACTTGTTGTGACTCGTCGCGGCTCGAACGGAGAAGAAAGAGGCAGCTCCAATGGCGGGTTTCATTTTGAAGCCTCTTCCTTCAATCTGACGGTGCCAAATGATTTGGACAGTCGTAGAGGAGCTTGTGGAATGGCGAGTTTGAAGCTCCATGGAGGTTTGCCCGGTGGGTTTCAGAGAAAGAGAAAAATGGCTGGTTCTCTCTCCTCCTCTTTTCTTTTAAATAAAAGACCTAGTTTGCAGGGCTAGGATTGCCCTAAGATGAACGGCTGGGATTAGAAATGGAGGGAGAATGCGGATCGCCCTCGTAGCAGCAACAGATTTCCATTTTTGGAAATGGGTGTGTTTGTGGCCTGATTTGAGGCTGACATCGTGTGCACGTGTGTGCAATCCAACGGTGGATCGACCATGGTTTTGATCAGCTTCGGGTTCCCTACATTATGGACAGTTTGGATCATGGAAATGGATCATGGAAAGTGGTCCACTGATCAAAACAGTCGACGGCTGTCCGTCGCTGGTGCAAGGTCACGAAAGAGAGAAAAATCTCTCTTTTTAGCAAAAACACGGGTCAATACCCGTTAGACCGTGTTGACCGTCCAGTGCACCGCAGGTGCACTGCCCCTGATGCACACGCACACTAACGTGGGGGTCCACCATGATGTATGCTCCAATCCACTCCGACCATTTGATGTTACATGTCCAATAAGGACCTCTAACTCAAGATCAGGTAGATCTAAAGTTTGGGTGGGCCATATCAATCAAAACTTGTGGTCTTGAAGTGTCAATCATGTCGATCCGATGATCAAATTATTTGTCAATGGTAGAAAGGTTCTAGAGCTCACTTAGATGGAAGTCTCGGTTGGATTAACGATAAGATGGTCTAATATGCATTTATAATTTTAAATATTTTTGTTACAATATTCGTAATAACATTATTATTTTTTTAAAAAAATGTATTATTATTATATTTTTAATCATTGAATATTTACATTCAAATAGGATGGTTCTGTCTGTAGGAGTCCTATTATGGGCTTTTTCAACCTTATTTATTTATTACACTTACTTTATTTTATTTTATTTCGGATTGACGATTGGATGCGACAATACAAATAACCTATGTTATCAACCTTCATTAAATAAGTCCCAACCTACCACTTAATTTCTATTTGATCATTTAGATTTATTTATTTTTTATTTAAGGATAACAATCTAGTGGCCTTAAATTTTGCTATTTGAGTGGCTCACAAGACTTTGTAACTACTGAGATGAAGATCTACGGTGGATCTCCCAAATTAACGATCAGATGGCGAAATCTTTGGATGAAGATTACTCTTAATGGTCAATTTAGGCTATAATGAAGGTAAATGTTCAAATAGGCTAGGTTTGTATTTATATTAGGTTACAAGGTAACACCCGAGTACTAGAACGTACGAGGTGTTACATTTATTGACCACCGTTGAAATATTTATATGGCTATAAAAGTTCCATAGATCTAAGTTTTTAGTATTTTTACTTCATTACGGTAAAAATGATCTTATAAACGGTTTGGATGGCATATAAACATCAAGGCAGAGCCTAGAAAGGTTTCAACGGTAGGAATTCCTTTTCCCATTGTTTCCTATTTTATAGTCAGTTGAGTTTTGGATCCTCTTTTGTTTTGGTCTAGTGTCCTAAAATGAGCTAGAAAAATGGGTGGACTGGTTGGATTTTTCATAAATATCACGGTGGACCCCACATCGCATCCGTGCATAGGATCTTTATAAAAAAGACTTTCGCACTGTATCCGCATCCCACGCAACATGGGAGAGAAAAATCAGGCGCACGAGAGAGAAAAATCCAGCGCCGCATGGGAGAGAGAAATCCCTCATCGGGAAATGACGTGCGGTGAAGGTCATCCGTTAGATTTATTATATCTTTATATTATAAGTATCGGGTTCGGGTTGGGTCGGGCAACCCGAGACTTCAACCCGAGCCCGACCGAAATTTTGTCGGGTTGGTGTTTCTACGGCCCAAGCCCGAGACCGAACCCGAAATATTCTGCCCGAGGCCAACCCAACGTCGGGTCGGTCATGGGTCGGTCGGGTTGAACCCACCCGACTTTCAGCCCTACTTCCTCAACACATGACTTCAATGCCTATTTCGCCACATTCTATACTAATGCGATGCGGTGAATGATTATGTTAGCCGAGTGATTAATTATGCATATTCATCCATCAGTTTGGGGAAGCTAAGACACCTCCCTTTTTGTCATCGATCTCAACTGAATCACTAGACGCGGGACAACCACAACCGTCCTACGCTTGTAATCCTTAGTCCGTCTGGGTTTGTCACTCCCAACTGAATACATATGAAAAGTAAGTTGTAAAAGTAATGCTCGCTGTCACTATGGGGAGGCTCGTCACCCCAGTGTAGGCCGATAGCATGGACACAATGTCCCATACCACCATGCCCGACTCACGAGTCTTGAGGATCGCGATGCTAATGGTTAATAGTAGACCTTTACAAATGGTAAGCGAGTGTCCTAGATTCAAACAGTTGTGATAATACATGGTAAACATATATAGGGTTAGCCGGTTCTTTGGACAATTTCGGCTGATACGGGCGAACACCGGCGTAACTGGCATGGAATGTGTAAGCACCCTGCGTGGCCTAGCTACTGTCGGTCATCCATGTTCGACCCGGATTAATCGAATGTGTCCGGGGTGACCAACATAATTTGGTCGGCCCATATCCAGGAATTTACCAACTAACCAGACTACTCTTGTAGTCCTAATTCTTAATCTAATCAAGTCAATGAGCATTAAAGATGATTGGATTCATATTCAATCATCAAAATAATAATATACTTAAGGCATTTCATCGAACACGTAGGTGTCGCTATACTACAAATTGCAATCCATTGAACATAAATTGAAATATATGTAAGTTATCATGCACGTACTACATTAGTAATCATAAATCATTAACTGGAGTAGTAACATTGATAAATCACAACCTAGGTACTTATGGTCCGCACCTATTGCTAGTCTGTCCGACTCGAGGTCGTTCATAGGATTACGTTTCCAAGGAAGGATCGTTGGCCACCTACACGAGTTCATTAGGGCTAGGGAAAACTTATTTGAAGCCTTACATCTATAAGGAATGTTTGAAATCTTACCCTTAATCGTCGCCAGATTAGTCCCGACAGCGAAAGTGGTAGCAGTTGGGCTTGTGGCCCAAAGGTAAGAGGGGCAACCTCTTCGAACAACCACGCCTTAGATCTTACTCTTCCATTTCTCTCTTCTCCCTTTTCCTTCTCCCAATCTAGGGTTGCTAAATTCGGATGGGGAGAAATTGGTGAAATTCGGGAGCTATTTATAACTCTAGATGGTGCATAAATGGCCCTAAGGCCACTCTATTTGTCATATATGCCATAAGGGAGGTTATTTCTAACTAACAGGGCCCCAAGAGGGCCTGTAGGTTCATCCACACCATGGGGTAGGTCCCCCCACGAAGGGATATATGCTAGGATGCAACCTTTACACGATTAGACATGCAAATCGGCCGTGGGGGCCTGTGTTATATTAACGGTTAGCAACGATCAATCAGGGCTGCGGTTATACGAAAGTGTGTGGGGAATCATCATTACTCCACGTGCTAAGTTTGGCCGTAAACTGACGGTCTGAAATTCTCAACTCCGTAAAATAGTGTATAATTTAAATCACTTAAGTTTCAGGTTTTTCCTTAGGATATTTGCACTTCTCATGCACCCGCCCTTCGGCTCAAGTTGAGCGATCCTAAACACTACCCGGGTTTGGCTCCTGCGATGGACGTCGAGCCCGGTAAGACGAACATTATTCTATAATTTCGGAACTAGTGACCCACTAACGAGTGGTCCAGAGCTCGTTTGAAAAATCAAGGCATTTCTGGAATGAATTAGGTAGTAAGATTTCTTCTATGCAATGATTATGGTTTGGATTAACTATGTTCATAGTGTGGTCTATTCACAAACAGTGAAAATGACGATTCAGTCACAATCACTCTAAACCGTTGGTTCGTATGCTAATCGTATAATTGGGTCACTTTGGTTTGTTAATTACTGTAACGTCTTGGATTTTCACTGTTTTGGATTTGTCAAAAATCCTTTAATTTTTTTTCAATATAACTAAGCACGTCATCACTTACGGACCATTGACGCTAGAGGTGAGCTTACACATGGCTAGTACCGATAAAGAACCATATAAATAAGATTGATCAACCGTAGAAAACCAATGAACCCAACCGATCACTTAAACATCAAGTTTATCCCTATGATATGTTCACATAGGGCCCAAATCTAACTAACCTACCATTAATTAAAAATAGCCCCTGGACCGCAGTACAAGCACCATACTCAACTTAGAGATGAAACAGATACATTTAGGGGGACCCAGGGGGTCCTACGGAGTGAAAACACAAAACCCGGGGGGTTGCCACCGCCGAAGGCTCAAGAGGAGCTCGGCTGCACCGCCATGACGGTGGCACGCCGCCGCCAGCCCGACCATGTGGGTCCCTCCCACGTGCGGGGGTCCTCTCTACACGACCTTACACCCCTTTAAACTCCCCCTTTACCCATTTCCAACTTGTTTTCACTCCCAAAAACCCTCCTAAACCATCCACTCTCATATCTACCCGAAGCCGAGTCAAATAAGGTCTGGATCTTGACTAATAGACCAAATCAACCCCGTTACTCTTTTAGCTTAAAACCGACGGTTTAGAGTAATCATGACCAGATCTCCACTTTCACTAATTATAAATAGGTCACACTATGAACATTGTTAATCCAAATCCTAATCATTGTTCACGAGAAATCTCGATACCAAATTCATTCCAGAAATGCCCCGATTTTCTGAACAAGCTTTAGACCGCTCGTTAGTAGGCCACTAGTTTTGAAACTATATAATAATGTCTGTCTCACTGGACTTGACGCCCATCGTGCGTGGCGAACCAAGAAAGTGCCTAGAACAGCTCAATTTGGGCCGGAAGCTAAGTGCTTGTAATGCGCGAATCCCCTAGGCCGAAATTTGAAACTTAAGTGAAATATACCTTTCGCCCTTTCGTGAAGTTGTGGCTTTCCAACCGTTAGATCACAACGAAACTCGAGGCATGAGTTAATAATATTTTCCTGCTCATATCCGTATAGCCGCGACCCGGATCGACCATCAGTGACCGTTAAACAAACTTCTAATCATATCTGTTGATTGACGCATCCAAATGGCAGGCCGATCATATCCATACGTAGATCGTCATTAGGGTTAACTATCTTACGGTGTATATCGACATTACGCCCCATAGTGGGCTTTAGAAGTTAGAAAGACCCTCCCATAGGGCTATTATAGTAAAAACCTAGCCCTTTGGGCCATTTACACCAAATATGGCACTATATAAGGGCTTCATTTGGGCACCCCCTCCTCCCATACGAATTTCAATAAGAGAAAAAGGGAGAAAGAGAGGAGAAAGATGAGAAAAGAGGAGAAAGAGAGAGGAAGAGCTTGGAAGCATGAGGGTTTATGCACCTTCACCCTCTTAACTCCTCTATAGCAACATTGTCCTTCACTAGTGTCGATTCGGTGACGATTGAAGGTAAGTATTGAGTTACGTTTGTAGTTTTAGGTCTTGTGTTTAATTCCTTCCAACTCTTACAAGCTTGCATGCATACTTAGGTTCTCGACGATCTTTCCCCAACGCCCAAACCTTACGAACACCGTGAATTGGGCGAAACGTCATAAGGTGCGGACCATTATTTCTAGGTTTCTATTTATCGACCCTTGAGGGTCTCAGCTAATAATTAAATGCTTGTAGATAAATTTGTACATGCTAATATGTTGACATTTTGATTTTTTCTAAAATATAGGTTATTGGTTGCATATGGATACTTACATGTTTGATAAAATGTCTAGGTGATTGAATGTGTTGTTTCATGGATGCTTATATGCTTGAATGAATGCCCAATTGAATGTGTTATTTTGTTGATGCCCACATGTTTGATAAAATGCCTAAGTAGATGTATTGTTCCATTGATGCTCACATGTTCGATGAAATGCTTCAGTGATTGTGTAGTAGAACCTATGCTATAATAGTGTGATGTAATGTTTAGTCCATAGTGATACTTAAGATTTTTATGATGCTGGGTCAGTTGGCTAACCGCTCGAACTAAAGGAGTGGCCCAAGTTAAGGCGGCCACCCTAGGCTTGTTTGATCGATCTGGGTTGGACACGAACGATTGACAGTAGTTGGACTACATGGGATGCTTGCACCTAATGCCGGTTGTGTCGTGGTTCTCTCAGGTCAATAAAATTAGTCCACTAGCCGACTGATCATGTAAGTTCACGATGTATGACGCAACTAAATAGAATCTAGGATACCCCATTCCCAATGGATGTGTCCATTCATAACTGTTAGTGTGATACTATCCACTAAGCTTATGAGCCGGGCATGGTGGTATGGGACACCGTGTCCGAGCTGTCGTCCTACGCTGGGGTGACGAGCCTCCCCGTAGCGACCAGTGAGCAAACTAAGATTCATGAGCCGGGCATGGTGGTATGGGACACCGTGTTCGAGCTGTCGGCCTATGCTGGGGTGACGAGCCTCCCTATAGTAACCAGTGAGTACTAATGGAGGTGATATATCAATGTTCGACCCCCATTAAATTACCCGGCTGATGGTTGCGTGCTAGAGTACCGTTCGAACGACCCTGGCGTGAATGAGATTGGGTGACGAGCACTTTCCTTTATGTATTTTTTATTTTATGTGATAAGCATGCACCTCAGAACTGAGTGATCATACTCGATTTGGGTGACGATTCATACCGGGTTGATCCTCATACATTTAGGTATCATATCGTATCTTTAAAATTATTGATTTATGATATAAACGAGTGGTACCTAAATTTGGATCAAGGGACACTGGTAAGGAGCCACTACGTGCGGCAACGAGCCACGTGATCCGGATAAGGACTCGTGATATAACGTCGGTATCTTAGCTTTGCCAATATGCTAATGAATTGAACTTAATAATTACTCGGGTAACATGATCATTCACCGTATTGCATTAGCTTAGAATGTGGCGAATAGGCATAGTTGTCGCGTGATGAGGAAGTGTTGTCGTTTGCGAAGTAGGTGGTCGGAGTCGCGTGTGAGAGAGTATTGTTTGAAAAGGGTATGCATCATATCATATCTTTATATGCACATTTAACAAGAGTATTTAGGAAATGTTTGATTTCTTATTTTATCATTACCTGCGCTGATTGTGTCAATAGCATGTGTAACTTAAAACTAATGGAACCACTGAGTTAGCTACTCACTCCCACCTGGGACGGTGTTTTAAAACACCAACCAGGCATATCATTGATGCAGGTACTAGTGAAACCTCAAACAGGTAGGCTTATATCGGGTTGTGTCAACGCCTTCACGTTTTGGAGAATTGGGAGTAAACTGAAAGCTTTACACTTTAATAATCTTGGGTATGTATATTGTGGCTTATATAATCCCATTTTGGGCAATCATCACAATTGAAATTTATCTTTAACTCTTAGCCCCATATTTCTGAATCTATTGTCGTCTTTACCTCGCTTTGGATCCACTAATTCGAATTGCGCTACTTTGGTTATCTGTGTGTGAAATGAATTTGAATCTGAATAAGGACACACGTGCATTTTCATTTGGTTAACACCTGGGAACTCGGGATCGGAGTATATGTACTTGGGTGCCGATTTTTGGGGCGTTACAATTACGATCCGACTCCTAGTTGTCTCGGCTTTGGGTAGATCTTTAATTTAGTTGTTGTCGTCTTGATCAGTCAGTGATAGGTCGGCTAGATTTGGATTCTATGTGAACAAATCATGAGGTTATACTCGATGCTTAAGTGATCAGGCGGATTCGTAGGCTTTCTACGGTTGATTAATCAAATTCGTGCGGTTCTTTATTGGTACCGCCCACGTATAGGCTCACTATGAGTAATGAGCATTAAGGGTCTGTTAGTGATAACGCGAGCTAATTATATCGAAAAAATTTCAAGGGTTTTTGGAAATCCAAAACGGTGAAAATCCAGGACGTTACACAAAGTAAATGAAATTCACCGCGAAGTGAGTGAACTTCACCACGAAGTGAATGAAATTCACCGCGAAGTGACTGAAATTCACCGTGAAGTGAGTGAAATTCACCGCGAAGTGAATGAAAGTCATAGCGAAGTGAGTGAACTTGACCATGAAATGAATAAAACTCACTGCGAAGTGAATGAACTTGATCGCGAAGTGAATGAAATTCACTGCGAAGTGGGTGAACTTCACCGCGAAGTGAATGAAATTCACCGTGAAGTGAGTGAACTTGACCGCGAAGTTAGTGAAATTGACCGATACTAATACATAAACGAATCACCATTTACAATAAAATCACTATTCACAAATAAATTAATTAACAATTCACAGCAGGTCTTTATTCACAAGCAAGTCTTCATTCACTTCGCGATCAAGTTCACTCACTTCGCGGTGAAGTGACCATCAATTAGACAGGAACAGTAGCTTTCGAAATCGCATTTATGATAAAGGATGGGCATCTTGGTCTGATAAAAGTGCACCCATATAGCACAGACATAGTTTGGAAAAGTAAGTTTGGAGGCGTCAGTGAAAGTGGGTGGCTTAAAAGTGAGACATACAGTTGAAAAAACTCTCTTTTTTTTTTTTCTTTTTTTTTTTGCGGATTGCGTAGACGCTGCTATGTGGGCCCCACAATGATGGATGTGTTTTATCAACATCGTCCATCCATTTTTTATTTTGTTTTTTGTTTTTTGCTCATTTTAGGTCATGATCCTAAAATTTAGGTGGAACTAAATCTCAGGTGGACCACACCATAGGAAAAAGTGGTGATTAAACGCACCATTAAAAACACCTCGGACCACGAAAGTTTTGGATCGAGCTGATTTTTGTGTTTTCCGTCATCCAGGTCTGTTTGACCTAATCAACACGTTGGATGGGAAATAAAAATTAAAGTGGCTCCTAAGAAGTTTTTATTGGTATGTGTTCAATCACTGTTGTTTTCCTGCGGTGTGGTCCACTTGAAATTTGGATATGACTCATTTGTGGGATCATGCTCTAAAATTAGTTGTAAAAATGAATGGACGGAGCAGATAAAACACATATACCATGGTGGGGCGATCTCCATCTCATGGATGGAAGCGGATTGGCTAGTGTACCACACACCAGCTATATAGCTGCTGTAGGTACCGGTCGTGCGAAGATGAGCACTGACGCTCCTCGAGTTTTGAGTTATACGAACGGTTCAAAGGAGATCAAAGTTACATAGGCCCCATAGTGATGTATTTACTATATGTACATTGTTCATCTATTTTTAGAGATCATTTTAGAGCATTATCCAAAAAAATGAATCATATCCAAAGATCATCTGAACCACACTACAATTTGCAGCGGGATAATGATTTTCACCGTTAGAAAATTTGTAGGGCCCACCATAACATTTATTTTCCATCCAATCTGTTCGTAAGATAAAAAAGACCTGAATTAAGAGGAAAAAAAAATATAATTCATACTGATCCAAAACTTCCAGTTTCACTGCTTTTTGCACTGTGGTCCAATTAATAGTTATATCTGTCTTATTTTTGGCCCAAAGCCTTAAGACTAGCTCGCCAAATGGATGAACAGTTTGGATATAACACATACCTCATGATTAGGCCCACGGAACATGCTGATGTCAATACAGCAGCTATATATAGCTGATGTGAGGTACACCAGCCAATCCGCTCCCTCATGGATATGCTCTAAAAATGAATTCTGGTAGGAACGGCTTGAAAAAGGACCACATTTTCCATAAAAAACGTGGGCCACCTATCCAACAACAGGTCTATACATACCTGAATGCGTGCGCAGGAAAAGAAGTACACCCGCCTTGCACTTTAGCATCTGAGCTGTCGTGAAATGAGAGCGGCGGATTGCGTACTGAATAACTCAGTATGCTGTCGTGCTGAGTAAACTCTGTGGGGTCCACCGTGATTTATGTATCATATCCACGCCGTCCATCCGTTTTTTCAGCTCACCTTAGCTCATAAATCCAAAATTAAACAATATCCAAATATCAAGTGGACCACACAACAGGGCAAGTCAGGATACTGACGTCCACCATTTAAACCTTCTTGGGTCCACAGTAATATTATTTATCATCCAACCTGCTCATAAAGTTACATAGACATGGATGAATGGATAAAAATAAATATAACGTTGATCCAAAACTTATGCGGTCCCAAGAAGTATTCAATGGTAGGTATTCAATTCCCACTTTTTCATGTAGTTAGGTCCACTTGAGCTTTATATATGATTCAATTTTAAATCAATGCCTTAAAATGGTGGAAAAAGAGAATGAACGGCGTGGATAAGACACATAAATCAAAGCCGGCCCCACATCAGACACGTGCAACCATCGTTAATTCGTTATACGACAGAGTCGCTTTCCACGGGCGAATATTTCCTCCATCGCCTGTGACACGAATCCCGTGCAACGAAAAGCTCTGTGGGGTCCACCGTGATGTCTGTGTCATGTCCACCCGTTCATCCTCTGGCCCACATCTTATTAGTACCTGAGCTTAAAAAAAAAAAGAGCAGATCCAAGACTCAGGTGTGACATTCCACAGTAAACTGAGGAGATTGATCGTCCACCGTTGAGACCTTCTTGGGCTCACAGAAATTTTGCTCACATGGTCCACTTGAGTTTTGGATGTGCCCCATTTCTTCACTCATGCCTTAAAACTGATGGATGGATTGGATGTTGCTAAGACATCGTGGGTAGGGCTGTACACAAGCCAAGCTAGCTCAAAAAGCTTGCTCGGCTTAGCTCGATTTAGCTTGACTTGGCTCGACTCGAACTATAAATCAAGGCGAGTTAAGCTTTATATGAACCAGTTCGTTTTGAAAACAAGCTAAGTTTAAATATAGTGGAATTTGACTCAACTCGACTTGAACTTTGCTTGGCTCGAAGCTCGAGCTCGGCTCGACTCAAATATATTATTATTATTATTATTATTATTACATTAATGTATATTATATTATATTTAAAAATTAAAAAAAAAAAACATAAATCCTATCGTACCCGTCCGTTTCTCTTATACCATTTCCCTTCCTTACCTAATCTGTCGCGCTCGAGCTCCTCTCTCTCTCTCTCTCTCTCTCTCTCTCTCTCTCTCTCTCTCTCTCTCTCTCCACTCGGTCACTCGCCCGAGCTTGACTCAACGTCTACTCGGCTTGTCTCAGCCGTACGACCTACACTCACCTGAGCTCTCTCTCTCTCTCTCTCCACTTGGTCACTCGCCCGAGCTTGACTCAACGTCTACTCGGCTTGTCTCAGCTGTACAACCTACACTCACCTGAGCTTTCTCTCTCTCTCTCTGAGTATCAACAACGAAGTATCATATATAATTTTATCTAATATTATATGTGTGTATTATTAATTAAATATTTGATTTGGGGGTTGGATCAGCTTGTTGGGTTAAGTCATGTGTAAGTTGGGTCAGGTTGGCAGCAAGGACTCGACTTGAGATAAGCTCACCTCGACTCAATTCATTAGCTCATCTCAAGCTTGACTTGAAAGTTTTGACAAATAAACCAAGCTTCAATAGTAAGCTCGGGGCCGAGCTCGAGCTCGAGCTCGAGCTAGAGCTGGAGCTCGAACTCGAACTCGAGAAGATCATGACAAGCCAAGCCAAGCTTAGCCCCCCTCGACATGACTCGGCTCGTTGCACAGCCCTAATCGTGGGTCCATAGAGATTTTGTGACACCGGTCGATCACAATCTTAGCCATGCCTTATCTTAAGCCCACTGACTGTCAACCGTTGATCATTTTTGACTTCTACAGTCTATATTAAGACCATCAATCCGACGCTCCGACGATGAAACCGACAAGATGTGAAAGCGGATTGGCTGGTGTACCACACGCAAGCGATATAGCTGGTGTGACGCTCCTCCAGTTCGAGTTGTACGAACGGTTCAAAGTAAATCAAAGTTAAATGGGCCCAAAATGATGTATTTATTAAATCCAAACCGTTCATAAAGTTTTCGAGATCATTTTAGATCATGAGCCAAAAAATAAATCATATATAAATTTCAAATACACCACACCATAAATAGCAACTGATAATGATTTTCCACCGTTAAAAAATTTGTAGGGCCCACTGTAATGTTTAGTTTCCATCCAATCTGTTCATAAGGTCACAAATACCTGGATGGAGAGGAAAAACAAATATCATATTGATCCAAAACTTCTGTGACCCGATAAGGGTTTCAATGGTAGACGTTCAATCCTCCACTGCTTTTTGCAGTGTGGTCCACTTGATATTTAGATCTGTCTTAGCTTTTTTGGCTCAGGCTTTACGACAAGCTCGTCAAATGAATGGACGGTTTGGATATAAGACATACCTCATGATGGGACCCACAGAACTTGCTGACGTCTATACACCAGCTATATCGCTGGGGGTGTGGTACACCAGCCCGCTTCCACAAGATATACGGTTCAGATCTAATGTTTGCCCTGCCACGTGTAAGTTGGATATGATCTCCATTATTTGACGATGGAGACGGTTCTGTCGTATTATCTACCCCCACCGAATGCATCATTCGCAAACTCTTATGTTAGTTTTGCACCGTTTTAAAAGTGGTGGTGATTCTTACTCGTCGCATGTGGCACTGATATACAAATATCCAGACCATCCAAATTGTGGGTCCCACGGTAGATGGACCATATTTCTAAAATTACACTGATCAAGAAATTCTAGTCATTTGGTTAATGGCTATTAATAGCAAATTAGAGAAAAAAAATCAGATTTTTGTATTTTCTTTCGGAGAAAATTTTGTGTTTTATGGTTCAGATTGATCAGAGATTTAGACGGTCTGGATTGTGAGAAAACTATGCCAAGTGTAGGGTTGAAGAGTCACCACTATTTTTCAAGTGGTGAAAAACCAACATGGGAACTTTCTCATAAATCATCCAATGTGGGCCATTAAGATGGCACCAGAATCGTACACGTGTCATCACCTGAACGAAACAGGTGGTGGGTGCCTTTATACAGGTGGTGGGTCCCATTTTTTTTTTAATTTTTTTTTTTTTTTAAATTTTAAAAAAAAAAGGAGAGATGAGTGATGATACGGCAGAGCTCGGTAGAACAGAAGTATGATAAATCTATCTCTTCACAGAACACGTTGAAGTCTTACAGATAAATCAGAACCGTCCATCTAATGTTCCCCAACATGGATCTCTTTGCTTTCAAAATTCAGACCTATTAAACAATCGCATCCATCGCTTTCCTCAACTTTCCTTCACTTCACTTGGTTTCCTACCGTTCTTTAATCTGTAGTGGGAACAAGCAAATCAACGGCTTTGATTGAGAATTCATCTTCCACGTGTAGTGGGAAGCTGCCTGGAACCCCGCCTGTGGGGCCACCTGATGTATATGTTTTATATCCACGCCGTCCATCCGTTTTTTCAGCTCATTTGAAGGGTTGAACCCCAAAATGAAGCAGATCCAAATCTCAATTGGACCACACCACAGGAAGCGGTGGTGATTGAATGCCCACCACTAAAAGCTTCTTGGGGCCCACCGTAATGTTTATTTTCAATCCAACGTATTGATAAGGTCACACAGACATGGATAACGGGACCACCCAAATATCATCTTGATCCAACCATCCAGAAATTTCTAACGGTGTACGTTCAATCACGACTGTTTCCTGTGGTGTGGCCCACCTGAGATTTGGGTCTGCTTAATATTTGGAATCATCCTCTAAAGAAAGCTGAGAAAACGGATGGACGGCGTGGATATAATACACATACATCAAGGGTGGGCCCCACAATCAGGAATCCACAAAGTTGCGTCCCATGTACTGCGGCCAGATGGCTCTACCATACTCCCGTTCTCGAGCGAGAGAGAGAGAGAGGGAGAGGATCTCGAGCGAACTGAAATCTAGCAGAGGAGATTAAAGAAACGGATTTTAGCTTTATCCATTTAGAGAGAGAGAGAGAGAGAGAGAGAGAGATGTATAGGCAGGTGTAAAGGTTTAAAGAGAGAAGAAAAAAACTTATGTGATGTAGTGGAATATTAATTTTTAATGGTTGGATTATATTAGAATAATACTATTTCAATGATACCAATCTCGTTTTTTCTTCAGATTCGGTTCTTTTATTTCTCGTTTCTGCCATCCATCTCTTCTCTTTCCTTTTCTTATTGTAAGTCTCTGTTTTTGGTTTCCTTTCCTATTCTTCTTCGTGCTGTCTGTTTTCCATTGTTTTGGTGCCAGAGGTTTTGATTATGAATAATTTGAGTTGGGTTCTTTTCAGTTTCTTTAGAACGTGAATCTGTTTTGGGATGTGGGTCTTTGATCTTTTGCTGTGAAACCCTTGCTGCTGCTCAGTTTTGATTGATTTGATTTTTTTTTTTTCCCCCTGTTTTCTGTTTATTTTGGAAGCGAATCTGTTTTGGGATGTGGTTTTTTTTTTTTTTAATTTTTGGAAAATTTGGTCTAAAGCTTATGTTTCTGCTCAGTTTGTGTTGATTTGAGTAGTTTTTTTTTTTTTTGGTTGGAATGTGAATCTATTTTGGGATGTGGATCTTTGATCTTTTGGTTTAAAACCCTTGTTTGTGGTCATTTTGTGATTGATTAGAGATTGGTTTTTTCTTTTTTAAAAATATCAGAGATTTGTATTTTTCATTTGTAGGATTGTTGATAGTTTGGATTGTGGTGGTGTTTAAAGATGGGTGTTTGTTTTTGTGGTGGGAGTGATTTTATTTATTTATTATTATTTTTAAATTTTACCATTCTCCTTTTCTTTGTAATGGAATGTGAATCTGAGTCTTTGATAAGATTTGGATTTTGGTTAGGATCGTTTTTTGTTTGAATTAGTGTCATTGACTGGTTGGTATTTATTTTTGTTTCCAGATTGTCAGATAGTAAGTGATTGACTCTGATTTTCTTCTGTTCTTTTTTTTTTTCCCCCTGTTTCTTTCTTCTTTAATGGAATGTGAATCTATCTTTTGATGTGGACCTTTATTTATTCTTGGGTGTAAAACCAGGCCTGCTGCTGAATTTGTGACTGGTTTGAGTGGGATTTGATTTGATTTTTTTTTTTTTTTTTCAGTTCTCTTCTGTGAATGTAAGATTTTGATTATGCTTTAGTAGAATCATTACTCTATCGAATCGTACTGCTGTAAAAGATGGTTGCTTTTTCTTTTTTATGCCAGAATCTTAGATTGCGAGTGATTGATTTTTATTTTTATTTTTCTCCTCGTTTTCTTTAATGTTTTTTTTTTTTTTTCCTGGAATATGAGTCTGTTTTGCGATATGGGTCTTTAATCTGTGTTTCTGCCCAATTTGTGATGGATTAAACATGGGTTTTGATTTTTTTATAGTTCTCTTTTTCTACCTGAAAGATTTGGGTTGTTTCCATGGAATTGATGCTCGCATTGCATTGTCACTAAAAGATGGGTGCTTGTTTTGTTGCAGGAATCTTATCTTCTCTGTAAATGAGTTGGGTTACAATCCTTCTTTTTAAATGAATGTGAAATTAAGAAGGTTTAAGATCTGGTTGTTTTGTGTTTTGGGGTAATAGACATGTTGATACCCATTTTACTATTTTCATCTGGCATGGCTTCTGATTGGGATTTTGAACTGAAAGATTGGGTTGATTGAGGGGGTTTCTTTCTTTCTTTCTTTCTTCTTCTTTTTGTGTGTGTGCGCGCGCGCCCGCGCATGTGCATGCCTGCTGTTTTCTTTCTTTCTTTTAAGAATGTAATCTGAACAGATTTCTGCCCAATTGCAGTCTCTTTCGAGATTGGTTTTAATTTTTGATCTCTAACATATTGGATTCCCTTTCCATTCGTTGGATTGTGAGGGAACGAGTCCAATGGAATGTGGATGTTAGAGGATTCAGATCTGAGTTTTCATCAATATTATTGTTATTATTATTATTTTTTTTGTAATATGCATATTTCTAATCAAATTTATATTGATTTGATACGGGTTTTGATTTCTAAGGGTGTTCTTTAACTTGAACGACTTGGATTCTTTTGTTTTTTGTGGGATTTTTATTTGTTGTAGTCGCAGCCTTAAATATGGCTGTTTCTGCTCTTCTTTCTCAAATTTTCCTATTAATCTCTTTTCAAGAATCTTAAATTGCGTGAGATTCAGATGGTGGGTTTCTCTAGTTTGGTTCTTTTGCTTCATCCTTCTCTCTAAATTTAGTGCTATCATTTTATATTTTGTTGCCAAAATCTTAAGACTTTCAGAGTGAGTTCAGTTTCTTGTTTTGCTATTTTCCTTTTCTCATGCAATATAAATTCTCTCAGTTTTTTCTTCTTTTTTCCATTTCTTCCTTTCTTTCGTACCTTTTTGGCGCAGCCCACATATTTCTCAATCCTTAATTGATTTGAGTTGAAATACACTGAGTTTTAACTTCTTTTACATTTATTTTGTTTCAACTCACGGGATGGCTCTTTGTTTAGAATATGGATTTTATTTTATTTTCTTGCCAGGATTTTCTTTTGATTTCATTATAGAAATCTTAGATTGTCCAAGATTGGGGTGAGTATTTTCTTTCTTTTGGTATAAAATCTCCAGATTGTTTTATGATATGGGTTTCAAATTTTCGGTATTATAGTCATGTCCATGAGCAATTTGCAGCTGTTTTTTTCTAGTATAGCTTTTTTTGGCTTGCTTTTGTGGTTCATCGATCCCAATCATAATATTCAGATTGTTTTCTTTTTATGGATAAGAAATCCCCATATGGTTTGAGATCTGAGTTTTTAAATCTTTAGAAAGAGATCCATGTTTTCTACATTCAATTTTCAAAATTTTACTTTCTGTGCTATGGGGTTCCATTTTAAATCATTTCCCCTTAACTAAATGAACAATTTCAAAGTTGACTTATTGGGTTTTTCCCATTAACAATTTCTTAGTTGATTTATTGGGTCATTTTTGTTTTAGTTATTTAATCGAACTTTTCTTGCGTTGGTCTTTCATATAGGAATTGTGGCTTGTAGAAACATGGCTGATTCTGATGGTCCCAAGAACAGAGGGGAATTGAGAATTCATGACAGCTTGGATGAGCTTGCCACTGATTTAGCTGATTTCATCTCAGAATTATCAGAGATGTCAGTGAAGGAGAGGGGATTTTTTGCCATTGCCTTATCTGGTGGATCTCTCATTAGCTTGATGGGGTATGTGTTTTTTCTTTCCCATGTTTTGACTATCTCTAAATGTGGATTTTGGATTGAGGATCTTGATTGAATCAGGAAACTCTGTGAAGTTCCTTATAATAAGACTGTTGACTGGGCAAAATGGTATATATTTTGGGCTGCTGAACGTGTTGTGGCAAAGAAACACATAGATAGCAATTATAAGCTAGCTAAGGATGGCCTTCTTTCAAAGGTATGTAACCTCAAATCATACATTTTCCATCGATTTTTTTGTTTATAGGGTAAACTACCATGCATATTTTTCCCATTTCTTAAGCGGTGACACATTCACCTTACAGGTGGCACCAATGCCCCCTATGTTTTCTGTTCCAAATCGCACAATCCGGATTATGTGAAATTTGCAATCTGGATTGCTATTTTTCCAGTCCTTAAATTATAGTTCCATACTCTTTAAGTGTTGATTAAGTTGTAATTTAAATTTATTGATTATAGAGATTTATACTTGGATTCATGCAAACAGCATGCATGTAATATAATACTATGCGTGCGAGTTCTATAATAATTGCATCCATCATCTCATATATAAATTGCAGTACTAAAAAATGTAGATAAAACTATATTGCAAATACTTAAGTGCATGTCCTAGAGTGACCCACATGATCATAGCCCTAGAGTAACACGTATTGGAGGAAGAGGCATACAACAAGCCCATTCCCATACCACATACCAGAGTGACTCACAATCCATGTAACCTTGATCCTGTTATTCCTATTTGAGAGAAACTCATCTCTTGCTACATTTGGCAGGAAATGAACTTGATGTCGCTATTGGGCTATATAAATTGATATTTAGTATTGATCATACACACAAATGCATAGGCATGCCCACATGCACTCCTAGTACATGCATACACATGCACGCACATACCCAACAATGTGCACACAATCGCACACATAGAACAGTCAATTACGAGACGCATGCATGTGCATGCACCACGCATGCACACCTATACTAGTTGGCATGTTGATTGGCTATTGTTTAGGCTCTTTGACATAGTTTTTATGAAGGTGTGTTTGTACTCACCTAGCCTGGCATTGCGCCTTTGTAGCTACTCACTCCCGTGTGAGAAGGCATGTTCACTTAATGTGGAAGCCTCACAACTAGGCACTTTCCACCAAGGTGCATTGAGGTTGCTTGCACTGGGGGTTGCTTGCACTAAGGTTTACGGAGGTTGCTTGCGTTGAGGTTGCGTGTTGAGGTCTGTGAGGTCTCATGCACCGAGGTCTCATTGGCATTATTTATGTTGAGGTTGCTTGCGATGAGATCGTATTGAGGATGCTTGTGTTGAGATGGATGCTAAGGTTGCTCTCCACCCAACCTGTCCTGTTTAGACGGTGTCTACCATGCTACATTCCAAGCTCATGTTGTTCATGTGCCTAGTCCCAGGCCTTGTTGGTTGCAGTCACTAAACTCTTGTTCTTGTGACTCCCGCAAGGTACCTTCTAGGCATTTATACCTTCTTCATGGCCCAGATGATTACAATGAAGGTTCTTACTAAGAAACATGTAGCTCTACGACCCTTTCAAGTACATGAGCTTTCATTGGATGCCTTAATCATCATCTTAACCATCATTTTGGCTCTTTGGTCCATTGCCATATCTTTTTTTTTTTGAGTGAGCTCTTGTGACTTGTGCTTGCCTTGGAATCATTGCTCCCAGACTCGTATTGCGGATGCTACAGTTCTAGTGCTATGACCTACCGCATCTCTACCGTTTTGGCGTGACACCATAATCGTATACTAGCACCTGTAGCAAGGTTGGTACAACTTGGAGGTTCATTGCATGGGTGCATGCATGGACCTGGTGCATGAGACCTATCTCATGAAGCTTGGGGCCACCTAGATGAGCACCTCTTAGGGACATGTATGCTTCCTCATTTGCTGGACCCTTGGCATTCACACCTCATTAGGTCACTTCACCTTGTTGTGACATGTCACTCATGGCTCAACATATTGCCTTCTCATAGGTTCCAAAATTCCACATGTTGAACAGGTATTGGCCATGAGCTACCTATCCTTCCTTACCCATTATATATATATATATATATATATATATATATATATAGTGTTCTTCGTGATGAAGGATAAGAAGCAAAGTATCTAATGTGCTTGTTTTATTGAGCCTGTACTCCATCTGACATGGTGAACTAATGTGCCTCTAACTTCTAGTGAAGAAGAAGGATAGCTACATATGTGAATGTGTTGAGTTTTCTTTGCAACTTAAACAAGGCTTGTCTGAAGGATGACTTTCCTCTGTTGAACATGGACGTGTTAATTGATAACACACTAGGGTTTAAGATCTTGTTCATGGAATGAGGTATAGTGTTTACAATAAGATCTTTATAGATCTAGTCGGCGCTACGTATTAGTGTGCGATGACAACTGTACGTCATGATAGATTTGAAGGCATCATGGAAGACATGTGGATGATGCAATGGTGAAGTCTAAGAACTGGGTCATGTTGAGGTTTCGCACTAAGCATTTGAAATATGGAATTGGTATGGGTTGAAGATGAATCCACTCAAGTGTGCCGTTGGTGTCCTTGTGAGTAAATTCTTGGTTTTATGGTGCACAATCAGGGTATTATGGTAGATCCTTCTAAAGCTATGGTGATCATTGAGATGCCTAGCCCAAAGACACTAAAGCTGCTTGAGCTTCTTTGCTAGCTCTCTATGTGGGTGTTGAGGGTTGATGACTAATAAAGGATGAGCTTGCCTTAGAGGAGGTGGAATTGAAGATATCGTTTAAATGTGTAATTGTTATGCTTGAGGGCACCATTACTTAGCTTAGTTGTTTTTGTGCTATCGCATTCATGTGTGGAGGTATCTTTGGTCTTGGTTGTATGGCCAAGGGGTTAAGGATAGGATGTTGGAGTTGTGTTGCATTAAGGGACTAGTGCATTGCTAGAACCTTGGTGAATGTGTTCGAGACCGAGGTACTAATGTTCGGCACTTGGGGTGAGGAGTTGAAAAAGAGACACGGTACTAGGAAAGGTAAATTTGCTAAGGGCATGTTTGTTTCACCAATTTTTACAATAATGTAAGGGCCTGTTTGTTTCGCCAATTCCCCAGTAATGTAAAGGAAATGTGTCATTATTACGATTTTACTATTGCCAAATCAAATAAGGGGATCATTGATTAAACGCATATGTATTTACGAGACAAGTAAAAGAATTTGTAATCATTTCACTTTTTCATGGTATCACCATGAAAATCTCTAATCTAAACAACGACATCAATTTGTTTTGGTGATGATTTGACATTGAAGTAATGTAAAAATGTCATCATTATGATTTTACGGCGTATGGGCCAAACAAGGGAATTGACGATCAAATGCAGTTGTTAGGAGATGGGTAAAGTAGTATATAATCACCGCCCATTTCCTTTACATTACTGTGGTAATTGGTGAAACAAATATGCCCTAAAGGAAATGTTCGATGATTACAAATTAGTTGTCTCCTAATAACATTTGTATTCGACTGATGATTCTTGTGTTTGGTATGTTGGCGGTAAAATCATAATTATGACATTTTTACATTATTTCAATGTCAAATTGTCATTAAAATACACCGATTTCGTTGTTTGGATTTAGGATTTTCATGATAATTACATGAAAAAGTGCAATGATTACGAATTCCTTTACTTGTCTCTTGAATACATTTGCATTTGACCAACGATTCTCACGTTTGGTTTGACAATGGTAAAATCATAGTGATGGCACATTTCCTTTACATTATTGGGGAAATCGGTGAAACAAACATGCCCTAGGTGAAGAAGGGTGTGGAATCGAGTAGATCACTTGGGCGAAGAGGCGTGAAGGCACATCAATAAACTTGGGCATTAAGTTCACTACCTGGTGTCAGTTGCATGGTGTACTTGTCTTGTTTGTTAGTTTGATGTTGTGATCCCAAGGCACTCTCTACCTTTAGGTCACAAGAGACGTGAAGGTACATCAAGAAACTTGGGCATTAAGTTCACTACCTAGTGTCAGTTGCATGGTGTACTTGTCTTGTTTGTTAGTTCGAGGCATTAGTGCATGCTGGAGGGATTTGTGACCTAGAGGTGGAGAGTGCCTTGGGATCACAACATCGTATATTTCTCGGTGAAGGACTCAAGTGGTGTCTCATGACCATTTTGAATCTGAGAGGCTTTGAAATGGGGTTCATTCACAGAGTGAAGGACAACGCTAGGCCAAGATTTGGGGGTGAATATTCCAAGGGATGCTTGTAGGAGTGGAGATGTGGTTTAAAGTTTAGATTGGTAGCTTTTTTGAAGTTCATTCCAAGGTTGGGATCCGAAGGAGGATATTTAGAGGATTTTCTTGAAATTCACGTTGGGTTGGTCCATTTTGTCATCTGTTTGAAAATAATCAGAAGCATTCGAAGGATTTGTATTTGCTTTTGGTGGACTAAAGTGTTGGAATCGGGTGTTGGGATAGTTGGTACTATGTTCATTCAAGTAACTAGCATTTTGCAATAGTTTGCATGGTTAGAGCCATGTGCATGGTAGAAAATTGTGAACTTTAGCTTAGGGGGATGGCATGTGGGATATTATTGAGTTACTGGGGTCAAACATCAAGGTTTGGTCGCTCTAGTGCAGGGCATGAAAGTGTTTCTTGGTTGAGCATGTGAGTTTAATGTGTTGGTATAAGAGAACATGGAAGTGCTTGTGTAATACTAGGAGGACTATGGCAAATGGTGAAAGTGTAGTTGAAGGACCATTGTGTGAGGAGGTGGAAGCGGATGGTGAAGATGAAGCGTAATAATGGTAGGTCAATTGCATTTTGGAGTTGGGTCATATGGAGGATTGCTTGGTATCAACGAGGATGTCAAAACTATCAATTGGGGGAGTTTTTCAAGGCCATATGGGTCGCGATAACGAAACATGTTTGGCCGGGTTGGCATGTTTATTGGCCATCATTTATGCCCATTGACATGGTTAAGGGCAAAGCGATCTTTTTACATTTAGTTGAAAGTACAACCAATATGATTTTTTTGGCACATTTGGACACTCCTTGTGGCTGAGGTATGGTGAAGGGTTTTGTCTTGTAATCGGGGCTTATCACTTTGGTGCAAGAAGAACCCAATTGCATTGGGGTAGAGCCCCATGTGGGGCCGATGGGTATAGAGGAGCCCTGTTGGACTTGCTTGCTACGAAGTGGTATGGTTTGGGATGGTGACATGCTTTCTGTTGAGGCATTAACCAAAGGTTGGTTTTGTATTGTTAGGGACCTTATGGGTTACAATGGATGAGAGAGCTGGCATTCTTGTTGTCTTTCGGTTCGGTTTGTCATGCGGGTCCTCATAAGAGGAGAGTACATTGCGTTAAGATTATTATGCTGGTGTAGTACTTTAGTAAGATATATGGCGTGATGAAGATAGCGTTTGGGTAGGGACTCAGTTGAGTTACTCGTCCACACGAATGGGGCAAGTGTTGCATTTGGATTCTCTAGGAGAGCGAGGGTCTCATGTAGATATTGCCAATGGCTAATGTTCCATGCAAGGTTAGGAGTTAGCATTGTAGGCTGGCTTTGGGAGGCACAGAAGCCCAATGTGTAGGTTGGGGCCCCTAGCTTTATGCTTGAATGGTATTGCTACTAGGTTAGTTGAGGAACTCGTGGTGAGACAACGACGGCGGTGAACTGTGAGACGACACGGCGGTGAGACAACAGCGGTGAGACGACATGGTGGTGAGATAACGGCAGCAGTGAGACAACGACAATGGTGTGAAGGGCGAAACGAGCTACGTGGATGCGGAGGTAGTGATGAAAACGAAATGAAGAAGAAAAGCAAGGCAAACGATGAGAAGGTAGAGAGGAATAAAGGGAAAGAACCAGAATCATCGGTGAGACAACGACAGCGGTGAACTGTGAGATGACACGACGGTGAGACAAAAGCAGCGGTGTGAAGGGCGAAACGAGCTACGTGGATGCGGAGGTGGTGATGAAAACGAAATGAGGAAGAAAAGCAAGGCAAACGATGAGAAGGTATAGAGGAATAAAGGGAAAGAACTAGAATCATCGGCAGCCCTCTCTGAGGAGGTCGGACAAGGAGAAGAATCGGACTTGAACCCTTCGCATATGCAGAAGGATGAATGGGTTCAGATTTCGCGCAATAGGAAAAAAGTCATCTCTTCTATACCTAGAGTGACATCCAAGCACTGTTACCCTACCCTCTTCGTCAGAGGGCACCCTGATGGATGGCTACCCATCAACATCTCCAGAATATTCGGTCGAGCAGGCGTAGTAATGGATGTCATTATGCCAAGAGATAGACTCACAGGGCATTACAAGGGCTTTGCATTAGTGAAGATGAGCTCAGAAGAAGAGCTAGCCAGAGTGGTAGAAATGTTACATGGAGAGAAATTTGCAGGGGTACCCTTGTTAGTTCAGAGACCGAGATTTGGCCTGGATATCTCCCACGCCAAAAGTAAAAGCTATCAGACTAGTCAGAAGGCTCATATTGCTCAACTGGCCAACCCCCAACTGAAGGCTCAGCAAAAGTATGGAGGTCTCTCTTTTAGAGACGCCCTTTTGAATCCCAACCGCATAGAGAAATCGAAATCAGTCGACGTTGACCCCCGCTCTCCTAAGAAGGCCTCAACCAAGTCGACAGATTCAATCTGCGTCGAATCTGCTGGTAACTCAAGCAATAATGTAATTATCATCGACCCAGAGAGACTGAATCGTCAAAGAGCGAAGCTGCGTGACACGGTGGTGATGATAGTTAAGGAAGGGGCTTCAATCGCGCAGGTCCAGGATTGGATCGACGAGTGTTGCGGAATCAAACCAGGAAAATACAATATAAAACCAATCGGTTTCAATGAGTTATGGGTCAAGGTTAGTTCAGGATTTAATCAGGAACTATTGATTATAGCTGGATCCATCCATGTCGAAGGTCCTGTATCAAAGGTTCTTAGCTGGTACGAGTTCTCCATGTTTGGGATGAAGGAAGTGTGGATTCTAGTATGGGAATCCCTATGGAGCTATGGTACAAGGAGTTCTTCATCGCCATCGCAAACTCCTGGGATCTCTCATCGAGCTGGATTTGAAGACAAAAGTAGGGGAGGAAATGGTGGTCATCAGAGTCTGCGTAAGAAGAAAGAAAGGGGATCCTCTTCCTCCCCCACATCCAGATCCAAGCTGACAACAGATCCATCCTCCTTCTGGTGCAAAGAGAGGCGAAAGATGGTTGCATCCCCAGGTGGGGTGACATCTGGAGAACCAGAGACCCTCCTCCTATGGGATCCAAGGAGCATGAAGGAGCACAACTTCTGTGCTCTGGTGAAACTCCACAATTTCATGCGCAGGTCACAGTTGTTCCCTCTCTGGAACAGTCGTCTCAGTGTACACGCGTCGATCGTGCAGAATCACAGTTGCGTTGTCTCGATTTCTCCACCCCTCGAGACGCACAAAGATATCAGAGAGGACCTTTGAGAGTGACACGTACTCTGATCGCGACTCCCATCCATATGGACGGCTATAAGGAGAGCGTAGGGTGTCTTACGAGAAGACACATGGCCCCATCTCACTTACCCAAACAACACAACGGGTCTAAAGACCTCCTCGGCATGGACCCAGATCTGAATCTGAATACCCCTCCCGATCAAAATCTCAATGCTCCCGAACCTCAAACTCATACACTCGTACCCCCCCCCCCCCCCCCCCCCCCCCCCCCCCCCCCCCCCCAAAGTTACCTCCCCACAACCTAAAAAAACCCCCAAATTCTCGAAGATGGTTCGTCAGATCCGTCTATCCTTCAACGTTAAGCTACAGAGGAACACTCTCCTAGCTACATGGTGATGAGAAGCGACCTCGACCTAAATCTAGCAGAGGGAAACTCAGATTATGAAGAATCGGAGGACACATCCCCTTCGATGAAGCAGACTTCCCTCCCTGACTCCCCTCTTTCTTCCCACGACACTTCCCCTCGAGACTGGACCCAACTAGGCCCCATTACGTTGTTTCAAGAAGGCACTGATGAAGAAATCATAGAGGCAGAACCGCTGCAGATGCGAGTCAACCCCCCCCCCCCCCCCCCCCCCCCCCCCCTCAAGACCAAGAGGAAGTCCCGGACAAGAATCGAGTTGAAGAAGCCTCTAGATCCATCCTCATTCAAACCATCCAGGGGAAAAATGGATCAGAGACGCTGTCGGCCATGTAGGGAGATCAGTAGGGCTGTCTTTCGGAGATTGTCTGGAAGATTATATAGCCCTCTTCCAATGTATTGAGAATAGAGGTAGACCCTTTCCAATGCACGGATCTTCATCCAAGAGGTTATCCAGATCTATCAGCAGCCGGGAACTCACTCGGTTGGGGTCTTCTCCCATCTCCATGTATGACAGCTTCGACAAATTAGGCAGGCAAGTGACTCGGGGAAGCTTGGTTCCTCAATGAAGATCATCTCCTGGAACATCAGAGGGGCAGGGTCCAAGCAGAAAAGAAGGCTAATCAAAGACTCCGTCAGTAGAAAGAAAGCAAACTCCATGAATCTAAGATCCCCTACTTTACCGATAGACTGATGTCCTCTTTATGGAAGGCCCCAGACGCCAAATGGGTTGCTCTCGAGGCACAGGGGAGTGCAGGAGGCGTCTTGGTGGCCTGGAGATCCTCTCTATGGACTCTGCTCAATTCCTGGGTAGGACGATTCTCTGTATCTGTTGTCTTGTAGGATACATTGAACGGTAGTAAATTTGTCTTTATCGCTGTGTATGGACCTAACCTTGAAGCAGGTAGAGCTCAATTTTGGGAGGAATTGTCCTCTTCAAGACGGATCTTTTCAGGCCCCTGTTGCATATCGGGAGATTTTAACACTTGCAGAACAGCTGAGGAGCACTCCAGACCCAGAAAGGCTCTCCCAGCGATGAAAGCTTTTTCAAACTGGATCGAAAAGCAAGAGCTCGTGGACCTGCCCATCTCTGGGGCCAACTTTACGTGGACTAATGGGAGAGCCTCTCCTATTATGTCAAGGCTGGACAAATTCTTAATCTCTCCGGATTTGTTGGAAATCTTTCCGTTGATTCATCAAGCCGCTCTGCCGAGAACAACTTCAGACCACGGTCCGATCTTTCTATCATCAGAGGACGACAATTGGGGCCCAAAACCCTTTCGGTTCAACTCTTCTTAGTTTAACATCGACGTCTTTTCAAAGATGATTTCTGTTTGGTGGTATGAATTACAGGTGGAAGGGAATGCATGACTCAGACTTCTATCAAAACTCATGCTCCTCAAAGGGAAACTAAACCTATGGAAGAAGACAGAGCTCTGCATTAGAGAGGCTGAATTGGAAGGCATGCTCTCAGACCTGCAAAATATCGACTCCTCCTCAGAGCAAGAGCCAGTGACGTACGCTACGCAGATTAGAAGAATCGAACTCATCCAATCCATCTCAGTTAGAGTCCTGGAGAAAGAAATCTCCTGGAAGCAAAAGTCCAGAGACAAATGGATTAGGGAGGGAGACAAGAATACGACCCTACTTCCACAACATTGCGATCCCCCACTTTACCGACAGACTGATGTCCTCTTTATGGAAGGCCTCAGACGCCAAATGGGTTGCTCTCGAGGCACAGGGGAGTGCAGGAGGCGTCTTGGTGGCCTGGAGATCCTCTCTATGGACTCTGCTCAATTCCTGGGTAGGACGATTCTCTGTATCTGTTGTCTTGCAGGATACATCGAACGGTAGTAAATTTGTCTTTATCGCTGTGTATGGACCTAACCTTGAAGCAGGTAGAGCTCAATTTTGGGAGGAATTGTCCTCTTCAAGACGGATCTTTTCAGGCCCCTGTTGCATATCGGGAGATTTTAACACTTGCAGAACAGCTGAGGAGCACTCCAGACCCAGAAAGGCTCTCCCAGCGATGAAAGCTTTTTCAGACTGGATCGAAAAACAAGAGCTCGTGGACCTGCCAATCTCTGGGGCCAACTTTACGTGGACTAATGGGAGAGCCTCTCCTATTATGTCAAGGCTGGACAAATTCTTAATCTCTCTGGATTGGTTGGAAATCTTTCCGTTGATTCATCAAGCCGCTCTGCCGAGAACAACTTCAGACCACTGTCCGATCTTTCTATCATCAGAGGACGACAATTGGGGCCCAAAACCCTTTCGGTTTGACTCTTCTTGGTTTAACATCGACGGCTTTTCAAAGATGATTTCTGTTTGGTGGAATGAATTGCAGGTGGAAGGGAATGCATGATTCAGACTTCTATCAAAACTCATGCTCCTCGAAGGGAAACTAAACCTATGGAAGAAGACAGAGCTCTGCATTGGAGAGGTTGAATTGGAAAGCATGCTCTCAGACCTGCAAAATATCGACTCCTCCTCAGAGCAAGAGCCAGTGACGTACGCTACGCAGATCAGAAGAATCGAACTCATCCAATCCATCTCAGTTAGAGTCCTGGAGAAAGAAATCTCCTGGAAGCAAAAGTCCAGAGACAAATGGATTAGGGAGGGAGACAAGAATACGACCCTACTTCCACAACATTGCGATCCCCCACTTTACCGACAGACTGATGTCCTCTTTATGGAAGGCCCCAGACGCCAAATGGGTTGCTCTCGAGGCACAGGGGAGTGCAGGAGGCGTCTTGGTGGCCTGGAGATCCTCTCTATGGACTCTGCTCAATTCCTGGGTAGGACGATTCTCTGTATCTGTTGTCTTGCAGGATACATCGAACGGTAGTAAATTTGTCTTTATCACTGTGTATGGACCTAACTTTGAAGCAGGTAGAGCTCAATTTTGGGAGGAATTGTCCTCTTCAAGACGGATCTTTTCAGGCCCCTGTTGCATAGCGGGAGATTTTAACACTCGCAAAACAGCTGAGGAGCACTCCAGACCCAGAAAGGCTCTCCCAGCGATGAAAACTTTTTCAGACTGGATCGAAAAGCAAGAGCTCATGGACCTGCCAATCTCTGGGGCCAACTTTATGTGGACTAATGGGAGAGCCTCTCCTATTATGTCAAGGCTGGACAAATTCTTAATCTCTCCGGATTGGTTGGAAATCTTTTCGTTGATTCATCAAGCCGCTCTGCCGAGAACAACTTCAGACCACTGTCCGATCTTTCTATCATCAGAGGACGACAATTGGGGCCCAAAACCCTTTCGGTTTGACTCTTCTTGGTTTAACATCGACGGCTTTTCAAAGATGATTTCTGTTTGGTGGTATGAATTGCAGGTGGAAGGGAATGCATGATTCAGACTTCTATCAAAACTCATGCTCCTCAAAGGGAAACTAAACCTATGGAAGAAGACAGAGCTCTGCATTAGAGAGGCTGAATTGGAAGGCATGCTCTCAGACCTGCAAAATATCGACTCCTCCTCAGAGCAAGAGCCAATGACGTACGCTACGCAGATCAGAAGAATCGAACTCATCCAATCCATCTCAGTTAGAGTCCTGGAGAAAGAAATCTCCTGGAAGCAAAAGTCCAGAGACAAATGGATTAGGGAGGGAGACAAGAATACGACCCTACTTCCACAACATTGCGAGTATGCAGGCCAGCTACAACACGATCACCAGCATTGCCATAGATGGAGAGCAGATTGAAGATAAAAATGTCATTGCAGAGAAGGTCGTTCAGTTCTTCAGCTCTCTCCTATTAGCTGGAGCTTGGAAGAGCACTTGGACCTCCTTCACATGGATAGCATCTCAGAGGCAGACTCCATATTACTTGAATCCCCTTTTCAGGTGGAAGAAGTGAGGAAAGCAGTAGTGGAGTTGAGTGGCGACAAGTCTCCACACCCAGATGGTTAACCCCTATCGTTCTCCTCAGGTTTTGGGACGTGATCCATCCTGATATTATGGAATTTTTCACAACTTCTTCGAAAGGGGCAAATTGTCAGCGGGCATGGGAGCTTCCTTCACAACCCTTATTCCCAAAGTGGCGGGCGCGGCCACCTTCAAAGATTTCAGACCCATCAGTCTGATCAGAGCCCCATACAAAACTCTTACCAAAGTTCTAGCATCCCGTATTAAGTCAGTGATGGGGAAAATCATCTCAGCCAACCAAAACACTTTCATCCCAGGGAGACAGATAATCGATGGTGCACTCATTGCTAACGAGTGCCTCGACTCCTGCCATTGATCGGGTTTGAAGAGCATCCTATGCAAGTTGGACATCGAGAAGGCTTACGATCACGTTGATTGGGATTTCCTCCAATATATGCTCAGAAGGATGGGGTTTGGCTCCAGGTGGAGAGGGTGGATTAATGAATGCTTAGGTTCGGCCCACTTCTCAGTCCTTTTCAACAGGGTGCCAAAAGGTTTCTTTAAAAATTCTAGAGGTCTGCGGCAAGGCGACCCTCTATCCCCTTTTCTCTTTCTCATGGCGGGTGAAGCCCTGTCAAGAATGCTTCACAAAGGCCAAGCCGAAGGCATCCTCACTGGTATAAGCATCCACGGTTTATCTTGTCCGATTTCCCACATTCAGTTCGCCGACGATACCCTCATCTTTTCAGAAGCTTTGCAGGTTAAGATCGATAATCTTCGCACCACGATTAGATGTTTTGAGGCGGTGTTGGGGTTGAGGGTGAATCTCGAAAAATCCAAGATTTTCGAGGTGAATTTGGAAGTGGGCGAGATTGATGCATTAGCGGGAACCATGCACTATGACCCTGCCTCTCTCCCGTCTTCTTTTGTTGGCCTCCCCCTTTGTGTTGGAAAGCCCCCCTAGTCTCTATAGGATAAGATTATTGCCAGGTTTGAGCTTTACCTCTCAAGGTGGAAATGCCGCTTCTTCTCCATGGGAGGCAGGCTGACGCTAATCAAAGCGACCCTCTCTAATATGCCCCTCTACTTCATGTCTCTATTTAGATGTCCGACTTCTGTCCGGGACTCGATAGATAAACTCAGTCGCAACTTCCTATGGTGCGGTAAAGAAGGCTCGAAGAAATTCCATCTATTGGATTGGAAGGAAGTTTGCAAACCTCTCAGGGAGGGCGGAGCGGGGGTGAAAGATCTCAAGAAGATGAATCAAGCTCTTCTAGGGAAATGGATTTGGAGGCTGGGGACAGGTCGATAATCTCTGGAACATTATCATCAAAAGTAAATATGGAATCGCAGGAGGGGGCTGGTGGACTAAAGAATCGTCTCTTTATAGGGTGTCTCATATCTGGAGGGGCATCCTAAGCTCGAAGAAAGCTGTCCTTAAAGGGATCAGATTTGAAGTAGGCCATGGTGCTAATATCAAATTCTGGGAGGACCTGTGGGAGGGTGACGCTCCTCTGAACGAGCGATTTTCGAACATTTTCAGACTGGGGCGCAACAAATCGGCCTCTGTTGCTGATTGATTCTCTCGTTCCTCGGGAAAATATGTCTGGAACGTGGTCTGCAGAAGGAATCTCCAAGATTGGGAAGTGTCTGAATTCACCAATCTGTTAGCAAGTATCAACCGAACCACGCCCAATCCAGGTAACAAAGACTCACTGGTGTGGAGATGGGAAAAGAGGAGATCTTTCTCTGTAAAATCCCTCTACCGTCATTCCCTTAACCCTCCCCCAGCTATAAATCAGACATCCAATTTCATCTGGAAGTATCAGGTGCCCCCCAAGATTGTTTGCTTTGGCTGGCTGGTTGATAGGAAGAGAATCCTTACCGTGGACAATTTGGAAAAAAAGGGGTATGCAGATTGTTAATGATTGCCTTTGCTGCATGAAGGAGGAAGAAACGATAGATCATCTGCTTATCCACTGCCAGTTCATATCTAAAATCTGGGCAGAATTCTTCAAGCGGTTTAGAATCTCTTGGTGTTTTGCGGGCTCGACGGACAGTCTGCTTTCAGCATGGCATGGGGTCAGTTTGGAGAAAAGAAGGAAATGTATATGTAGAATGTCCATCCTTGCAATTTGGTGGTCAGTTTGGGTTGAAAGAAATGCTAGATGCTTTGATAATTCTTCTAGATCCGCGGAGGCGATTGGTCAGTTTGGGTTGAAAGAAATGCTAGATGCTTTGATAATTCTTCTAGATCCGCCGAGGCGATTTCAGCTAAGGCTAAGGACCTTGTAATAGAATGGGCGATTAGCATCCCCTCTCTTAAGGGTTTTGATTTTTCTTTTTTTTGGTGCTTAGTGCTGCTTGCCACCTCAGCAGGAGCTCTCTGCTTCCTTTATCTTTGGTTTTCCCCTCTTTTCAATATTAATCCAATTATCTTTCAAAAAAAAAAAAAAGTTGAGGAACTCGTGGTCATGTGGGCTATTAAGGTGGCATTGCATAGGGAGGGAGATGTGTGGTCAATGGGGCAAAGAGGTGCATGCAGGTCAAAGGATTGGCCAAGATGGTTTGCGTCCAACTATGAGTTAATGCACAAGATGGGTCCTCATGGGAGGAACTCATTGTTGCATGTTAGTGTTATAGAGTACCTATGAGGGATGGTGTTTTTTTTTTTTTTTTTTCCTTCTTCTTGAAAGGTAATGTGTTTTTTTTTTTTTTTTTCTTTTTTGAAAGATAAAGGTAACAAAATTTTCTTAAAGAGAAATTCTAAATAAAAAAATCTAAGCGAAAACAACAACTACAACCTGAAGAAAAAACAAACCGCATCTACAACCCAAACAAGACAAAATACAATCATCCAAGGCCTTTAAATAAGAGGCCTTTCCCACTACATACAACTTTACCCTTTTGAACACCTCCAACACTATCCCACATTTATTCTGAAAGCACCTGCTTTTCCTTTCCCCCAAAGGGCTCATAAGACTGCTAAGACATGATGCTACACCACCCTTCCTCATTTCCCAACTCCACATCCATACGAGGCATCGTGACTCGCTAGTCAAAGTTTTGTTGGTCAATTTGTGGGGCACATAGGTGTCTTATGTGGGATAGGATCTATTTATAGGAGTTTGGGGTTTTAGGGAGTACTATATGATGGCCCTCACCTTTACAAACTTTGATCTACCCTACATCATCCAAAGTCTTTGGTCTTGCCTTATCCGTGTACCCAAATTGACCTAAATCCTTCACCTATCTATGGCGTCCATCCTTGGCCAAATTCTCATGCAAGCACAAGAGGTGGACAGCTAGAAGATCTAACTGTCGGTTATTCATCAAGCTTAATTAAAAGTTTAGAACGCTTTAATTGGTGAAAAAGATCTAATGGTTAAAAACGATTGAGAAACCTTTTGAAAGCATTTGAGGGCTCTAGCAACTATAAAACACTTGATGGACAATCTGATCAACATGATCTATACACAACCAAATCCTAGGAAGACTACACTTTAATTGGTGAAAAAGATCTAATGGTTAAAAACGGTCGAGAAACCTTTTGAAAACATTTGAGAGTTCTAGCAACTATAAAACACTTGATGGACAATCTGATCAACAAGATCTATACACAACCAAATCCTAGGAAGACTAGCGGGCTCCATGTTGGTCCATGTAAGGCTTCGACCGCATCCTAATGCGTGCACCCAACAACCTCTATGTCGGCCTCTAATGTAATCTCAAAAAATGTGTTTAGACACACTACACTAGGACCATGAATTCCTTCCATAACCTTAGGTCTAAGGATTAGTCAAAGCTAGCCTAGGTATTAAAAAACGATCATGTAACAGCCGTAATGGCAGTTATAAATGGTAATGGTGGTAATTGTTATGTGTTATGGAAAAATTGGCCCGTAACAACCCCTTAATGGTCTTGTAATGGATGTAACAATTCGGTACAGGCCAAAATAGTCTTAAAAGAAAAAAGAAAAAAGAAAAATCTGTAACGGCTGTTACGGCCTGTGTTGTAATGGTAATGGCAGTGGCTATTATGGCCACTGTTACCGTTATGGAATACCTTAAAGCTAGCACATGATCAAGTCAATCCATTTCAAGTATGATGGGCCTTTAGGACAGTCGATGTGATCCTTCAATGCAAATGTCCAATCGAGCCTTCCACAAGAACCCGTAAAGCAGTGAACATTCATGGTACCATGTGGTGAAGGGAATACGCAACAATATAACCGATGGTGGAGATTAATCCATCTCAACTCGTCATTGGTTTCTCATCACATAGGATAACCAATTGATCCGGTGTTACCCTAATGTGATGAAGTGATGATGGGATTTAGGGCACTTAAGAACCATGGTGCCACAACTCTCCCTTAGCCATGACGGCCGTTGTGTCCACTTCAATTCTTTCCCTATGGACCCACAAGAGGGATTCCATGAAGGAGCCCCCATAACCCGCTAAACATATTATTCATAAGTTCCACACACACTTAATAATGAAAAACAAAGCATATTCCATTATAAGGGAAAAGTACCATGGTACCTATTTATAAGAATGAAGAAGGCATATATGTTCACTCCCCAAGTATAGGGTTGTGATGTAGTAATAAACTCGGTAAGACCGAGGTCGAATCCACAGGGACTGGTCGTCACAATTCAAATTCACGATTCTCCTTAACTAATTCAACAAATAAAGGATCAAATTGCTAACACAAATCTATGGAAAATAACTATTGAGAATAAGGAAGAAAATTCAATCAGAGAGAAAGCACTAGGACTTTCGAATCCACCCCTAATTATCCTAACCTTTGTTTGTCTGTTAATTCACCTTAAATTAGATTGATCCAACTTATTTAGAGAAAGCACAATCTGTGTCCTTAATCGGGCATACAGATTGTCTAATTCCTTTAAGCAATGCCATGAATAACATATCCCATGTCCAAATCGGGTATATGGAATATGCAGTTCAGTAAAGCACCCTGTTTCTTCTTCTACAGGAACCTGTTCATGATCAGATACAAGCACCTAGAATAAGCATCCAGACCACATCCATCCATAGACTCAAAAGTTCATAGATGGAGAAGTATAGAATTTAAAACAATCAAGCATACTAGGGGAAGAAACAAACCAATCTAATTAAAGTAAAATTAACATAGAACGAAAGGTGTTCAAATTAGGGGTTTCATCTCAGCCCTAGCTGAGAGATTAGTTACCCATAAAATCCATTAAACAGATGGATAAATAAAGATAAAAAATCATAAAAGGAATTTCAAACCAATTTTTCTCTCTCTTCTTTCTTCTCTTTCTTCTCTTTCTTCTCTCCCTTGCTATAGATCTGGAGCTCCTCCCTGGTTCTCAATGCCTTTCCCACGTCCAAAACTCCCCTTTTATAGCTGCTGGATGGCTGGAATCGGTGGCAGAGTCGTAGAAGGACTCATAGTACAAATTTTCGTAGCCGTGATCGGTGGGCCCCACAGAGGTATTTTCTGGAAAATCCACCCCGTCCATTGGATTCAGGACGAAATTTCAGTCAAGAATGGGTGGTTTTAAAGGTCCATTAGCACGGCCCACAGAAGAAATCACAAAAAACTCGGTTTTTTAACGTCCCGGGCAATCCACTTTTGGCCTCTGTACCGCACACGTGTGTATGCATGGGAGTGGAATCTCAGCATGGTTTTGTAGTTCTCATGGCCCTCTACAAGATGGACGGATCAGATCTTCTGTACAGGTGACGTACGGGGCCCACTAAATTCCGCAAAAACTGGCAGCCGTCGGACGTACGCGGACGCCAAACCGACGCTGTGATGATGGTGGGGTCCACTGTGCTGTTTTCTTGAGAAATCCACTCCGTCCATTGGATTTGGCTCGGAAAACCGTCCGGGAAGGGACAGTTTTGTGGTGTCCATTGATGCGGTCCACCTGATTTCTGCTCCGCCGTCAAAGATGCTTTTGAACGGTTAGATTTCCCCCAGGATGACCGTTTGCAATTCGGCCACCTAGGCAGTGATGAGAGCCTTCATTTGGACCTGATGGACGGTCCGGATTGGACGTTTGGACAAGGAGTGGGGTCCACAACTGAAACCCATTTCCGGAAGTGCGGACGCTGTTTGCGGAAATCCGGTTTTTGTGAAGAAGCCGCGGGTCAGCGCTGGTTTGACCCGGGCTCTGGTCCGGTGCACGGCTGGCGCACATGAGTGCATGGTGCACATGCACCACACATGGGCCCCCTACGATGTTTATGAGAAATCTGCACCGTCCATCCTCTTTCTCATATAATGTCAACCGCCGAAATCAAGTTTGAGACAGTTCCGATTATCAGGTGAGCCTGAAATCAACGGTTTACGAGCTGATTTGTCAATTGGGACACTTCCATAGTGATCCGAGGGCTGAAATTTGAAATGTACGGTTAATTTATGGCCCTCATCCCATGTATGGAGTTTTGAACTGATCGGATAGCGGAAACTATGTGATCTTGCATTCTGGACCCTTTTCGGGCTTTTTCAATGTGCTTTCCTCAGATCCCAGGCGTGTAAAATCTTCATTATTGGTTTTCTGGGGTCCATCCCGTGCTCTGGTGACTTCAGAACGTCAAATCTATGCCTTTAACATTATTTTCCATTAACGCTCCTGATTTCATCCTGTAATAAAATATAATTAAAATCCGATGTTAGGCCGTATCATGTACATTAAATAGGGCAATAATCGGGGTCTGAGATGCAATATTTGACCCTGATCAATATAGAGTTGCACTAACTATTGTGGGATCAAACTTAAGAGCCACACTATAAAACTTTGGGAGAGAGTGATTAAGCAAAGACTAAGAGGAGGAAGGATCTCCACATGGTCTTTGCTGACTTAGAGAAAACATATTATGGGGTCCCTAGAGAGTAAATCTGGTGGCCATTGGGAAAGAAAGGAGTTTCAAGAGGATATAATGATTAAGGATATGTATGAGAGAGCGGTAGTAAGTGTGGGGACCACTAGTGGAGAGACAAGTGAGTTCCTAGTTACCATAGGATTGCACCATGGGTCGGCATTGAGCCCATACCTTTTTTGCATTAGTTATGGTCAAGCCAATGAGGCATTTGCAGGAAGAAATCCTATGGTATGTGTTGTTTGTAGATGGTATAGTCTTGATCGACAAGATGAGATAGGGCGTAAGCACAAAGGTTGATTTATGGAGGGATGCTTTAGAATCTAAAGGATGTTAAATTAGTTGGATGAATAGAGAATATATGGGGTGCAATTTTAGAAACAATGGGAGTGAATAAGGGCCTGTTTGATTTTTCAATTCTGAGGAGAATGTAAAGGAATTAAGCATTTATTATTTACAACAAGTAAATGGCAAGAATGTCAGAACTCATCATTCCACTTTCCTATTGTTTGATTTTTTTGAAAGGATGGTGAAATAGGTGATAATTGCTATTTCCAACTGTTTGAATTTCCAAGTGCAGCACATCACATAGGAACTTCAACAGGCTATTGTGTATTCACTACCGATTATTAATGGTGGATAATGATTAACCACTAAATCATGTGGGTGTGGTCCACCTAGGATTTGGATCTTATTGAAGTTTTTTCCACGGGCCCAAATATTAGCAATCAGAACAGATGGTCATTGTGGATTTATAGCAACAATATTACAATGTGCCCCACGATCAGTGATACACTGAGCAGTCTCCTAGTTCGCAGTGTTGATTGTGGGGTCCAGCGTGATGTGTGTGTACTACAGCAATATTACAATGTGCCCCACGATCAGTGATCCACTGAGCAGTCTCTTAGTTTGCAGTATTGATTGTCGGGTCCAGCGCAATCAGAACAGATGGTCATTGTGGATTTATAGCAACAATATTACAATGTGCCCCACGATCAGTGATACACTGAGCAGTCTCCTAGTTCGCAGTGTTGATTGTGGGGTCCAGCGTGATGTGTGTGTACTACAGCAATATTACAATGTGCCCCACGATCAGTGATCCACTGAGCAGTCTCTTAGTTTGCAGTATTGATTGTCGGGTCCAGCGCAATCAGAACAGATGGTCATTGTGGATTTATAGCAACAATATTACAACGTGTCCCACGATCAGTGATACACTAAGCAGTCTCCTAGTTCGCAGTGTTGATTGTGGGGTCCAGCGTGATGTGTGTGTACTACAGCAATATTACAATGTGCCCCACGATCAGTGATCCACTGAGCAGTCTCTTAGTTTGCAGTATTGATTGTGGGGTCCAGCATAATGTGTGTACTACATTCACGCCATAAATAAAAAATTTTTTTCAAAATTCATTTTAGGGCAGGATCCCTGACTGGAGGTCATGCCTTGATGTGTGTGTATTATATCCACACCATCCATCCGTTTTGCCAGACCATTTTAGGATATTAGTAAAAATTTGCAGTAAATTTAAATCTGAAGTGGGCTACAACAGGGGTTAAGTGATCATTGGCCATTATAAACAACTGTGGGCCGTGTAATCTTGCTGATCACGGTGATCCAGTGCCGATACTCCTGCAACCACGTACTAGTTGTACACATCACATCCATCAGAAGGTGTATTTACGCAGAATGGAGTATGAAATCTTGCGGAACCTGGGAGCTTCCTAAAGAAGCAACTCGAAATCCCTCTGAATTTTCAGACGGAAGCGACGTGGTAAACCGCCACTTTTTCAAACAGTGGGAAATCATCATCATTACCTATTTCGGGTTATTTCCCTTGGATTTGAAAATTCAAACATGCCCTAAGAGGATTTAGTTAAGATTGTTGATTAAGAAGTTTCCCAAATGACTACTTTTGATACATTGGGTCAATAGTTCATGAGAGTGGAGAGATCGAGAAGGATGTTGCCCATAGAATTCAAGCTAGGTGGAAGAAATGGAGATGTGCCTCTATTTTATGCAATCATTGTCTACCACTCAAACTGAAAGGGAAATTTTATAGGATGGCTATAAGACCAGCAACGCATTATGGGATAGAATGTTGGGGATGAGTGTAGCTGAAATGAAGATGTTGAGATGGATGAGTGGTCTGGATAGAATGTTGGGGATGAGTGTAGCTGAAATGAAGATGTTGAGATGGATGAGTGGCAAGACCAGGAAGGATAAAACTAGAAATGAATGCATTCTAGGGAACTTAGGAGCAACACCATAGGTAATGAGATGAGAAGTAGAGTTAGATGGTTTGGTCATGTGCAACGGAGACCAAGAATCACGCTGGTTAGGACTTAAGGAGTAGTGAGTCAGTACAAGTTGAAGGCTTTAAAAGGGCAAGAGGAAGGCCCAAAAGGACTTGGATGGAGGTAGTAGAAAAGACTCGATGACCTAGGGTCTAATTGAAGGAATGACCCTTGATGGAGTGAAATGGAGGAACAAGATTCATGTGGCCGACCCCGATTTTAGGACAAGGCTTTGATGAGGATGAAAGCATATTCCGTTCATCTTGAGCAATCATTTATAAACAAGGTCCATTGAAAGAAGTATCATTGGCTTTTTAAGGCACACACATCTAACAACTATAAGTGATAGAATGAGGAAGAGTAGATTGTGATGGTTGTGTGTCATATGCAATGAAGACTAGAGGGCTTCATTAAGGAGGGTTAAAAAAGAGGATGCTAGGTAGAGTTAAAAAAGGACTTCAAATCAAGCTAATTAGAAGGGATATGGAGGTTTACTGACCTTCCAGTGATTGGGCCTCTCACAGGAATTATTGGCAAAACAATTTCCATAATGCCAATCCAAATAACCAGGACAAGGTATGGTGATGACGACAACAATGATCTTCCAATATTAGGAATTGCATGGACTTCTGTGAAGGCTTGAAGACCTTGGCTAAGGTGGTGGTGGCTGACTCACAATTAATTAGTGTTAAATTGACGCAGAGGTAGAGAAGGAAAAGGGGTCACTAGCTTAGGTGGACCCCACTGTGGTGTTTATGTGCAATCCACCCCGACCACCATGTGCGTCACTCCTTTTTAGGCACAAGATCCAAAAATCAGCCTCATTTGTGATTGAGGTGGATTACACAATTAGAAACAACGTATAGGTCAAAGGTCACCTTGCAAACTATTTTCGTGCAGCCCACATGAATCACTAATGGGCCTGATTTTTTTTGCCCTCAAGACTGTGTTTTAGTGTGGCATCCAATGGTTAGAGTGGATTCAATATAATAATTCCGATGAACCCTATAAAAATCAAGGGTGGATGTCTTTCTCTCAACTGTTTTTATTATTGTGGCTCACTTGAATCATAAGTCAGCCTGTTTTTTTGGTATGGGCCTAAACTGGGATTACACATCTAATGGTCGGTATGAATCTCACATACAAATCATGGTGGACCCCGTAAAAAATCAAGGTTTGGGCGTTTGTATTCTGCAGGCTATCTCCAAGGAAAAGCTATTTATTCCCCCAAAGTAGTTTTTAGTCCAACTTGTTGACCATAAGCTATGGTGCACCCATATGATGACTTCTGAAGTATTAAGAGTAGTCCAACTTGTTGGACCATAAGCTATAGTGCACCCATATGATGACTTCTGAAGTATTAAGCGCATGTGGCATCTAACCCTTCCAGCAAGTTGGCCCCACTACGAGGATTGCCGAGTGCAATGTTCAGTCCTATCTACACATAACGAGGCCACACACATATAAACCAATGTCCAAACAATGGTAAATAGCTAAACACAAGTATGATCCACTCTATGAGTGGTTGTTACTAAGTTTTTCAAAAGGTGATATGATCATGATGGGGTCAACCTATTACATGGGTTGGATGTTGCATGTACAAGAAAGGTTGGAAGTTATCTCTAGTTAGACCTTAGACCTTCTCATTTTTTCTCCCTTCATTTTTGAAAGGGTCCATGTTGATGTGCATGTGAGATACACACCGACCATTAGTATGAATCCCATTTTTGGCCCAGGTCCAAAAAAAAAATAAAAAATCATGCTAACCTGTGATGTAAGTGGGCCACAACAATGGAAATGACTGGGAGAGAGATGTCCACCCATGATTTTTATAGGGCCCATCGTGATTATTATATTGAATCCCACTCCAACTACTAGATGCTACACTAAAACTTAGTGTTGGGAGTCTAAAAATAGGCTCATTAGTGATTCAGGTGGGATGTGCCAAGGGGAACGGTTTGGAGGGTGAGGTTTGACCTGTACCCTATTTCTAATTGTGTGGTTCACCTCAATCATGGACGAGGATGATTTTTGGGTCCCAGGCTTAACATGGAGTGATACACATGGTGGTCGGGGTAGATTACACAAACACTACGGTGTAGTCCACTCAAGTTAGAGATCCCTTTTCCTTCTTCCGCTCCATTTATTAACAGTAATTAATCGTGAATTTCCATCCTAGTTGGACATGAGGTATAGTCCAACCGGTTGAACTTAAGAGTGCCTCTGTGTGTGTGGGCATCGGCGTGCCTGTGTGCTTGTCTAAGGCTCTCTCCCTTTGGGATAGGATTTTAAGAAAGCATTTTAGGGATGAATCGGTTGTGGTACACCATCTCTATAGACTTTTGCATGCCCTACTACATCAAAGTATGTGACCTTGCCCATCCATGTAGCGAAATTGACTAAATCCCTCCACTAACTGTGGTCATCCACCCTTGGTCTTATATCCATGCAAATCAATGGATGGACCACAAGATCTCAACCATTGGATATCTATCTAGCACAATGAAAGCCTTTTAACTATTAAAACAAAAGGTCAACTGTTGAAAATGTTTATTAAATATTCAAATCCATTTAAATGTGGGGCCCAGTTAAAAAACAACCTGATGGATGGTTCGATCCCTAAGATCTTAAGCCACAATAGTGTTTTAGGCAACCAATGGATCTCTTGTTGGATCATATGGACGTCAATTGAATCCTGATGCATGTAATCAACCACGTCCACATGTGGAGCTACCAAAGTCACCTTGTGAGGATGGACATAGCACATTACACTAAGGGTGTGTTTGGATTAGTGATCCTGACAGTAATGTGTTTGTAAGCTGCAGTAAAAAAGTAATGATTATCATTACTACAGTAGTCCAAAGGAAAGCAAAATGGTGATAGTATGCAATACTAGCATGGTATCTCCGTTAATGTGTAATATCCACATCGTCCATCCATTTAGCAAAATCATTTTAGGGCGTGTCCCGAAAAAATGAGCTTGATCCAACATCTCCATGGCCCCGAGAAGTTTTCAATGGCAGTCATTTAATCCCCATGCTAGCTATTGTGTGGTCCATGTCTTCTTTGGACCTGCCTTATTTTTTGTCCCATTTCATTAAATGTGTTATGTGTTATATCCACATTGTCCATCCATTTTGCAAAATCATTTTTAGGGTGTGTCCCCAAAAATGAGCTTGATCCAACATCTCCATGACCTCGAGAAGTTTTCAATGGCAGGCATTTAATCCACATGCTAGCTATTGTGTGGTCCATGTCTTCTTTGGACCTGCCTCATTTTTTGTCCCATTTCATTAAATGTGTTATGTGTTATATCCACATTGTCCATCCATTTTGCAAAATCATTTAAGTGTCCCCAAAAATGAGCTTGATCCAACATCTCCATGACCTGGAGAAGTTTTCAATGGCAGGCATTTAATCCACATGCTAGCTATTGTGTGGTCCATATCTTCTTTGGACCTGCCTCATTTTTTGTCCCATTTCATTAAATGTGTCATGTGTTATATGTTGTATCCACATTGTCCATCCATTTTGCAAAATCATTTTAGTGTGTCCCCAAAAATGAGCTTGATCCAACACCTCCATGACCTCGAGAAGTTTTCAATGGCAGACATTTTATCCCCATGCTAGCTATTGTGTGGTCCATGTTTTCTTTGGACTGCCTCATTTTTTGTCCCATTTCATTAAATGATCATGCGAGAGGGATGGATGGTGTGGATACAGCACATACATTATGATGGGGGCCACGAAAGCATGCTACATCAACACACTTCAGCCAACACGCATCATGGGTGATTCCTTCCAAAAGATTACCGTGATTTGACAACAAGCAATATCCAATGAAAGGGAAAGGTAATGACATGAGTTTTACACTACATTACTCCAGTAATCCATTATCCAAATGGGCCCCAAGAATTTAAAATCCTTGTATGTCCTTAGGTCTTAGTCAAAGCCAATGCATAGGCAAGTTGATGACCAAGCATGATATGTCTCCCAATCTAGAGACTTGAAGCGACCATCCAAAAGAGGTCTAATTACAAGATCCCATATCCATGAGCACTCTCACTCCTTAGTCCTATGTGTGGTAGGACAAAGGCACCAACTGGTTGTTAAGCCTAATGGTAGAGAGTTTCCATCCCGACTCATGACTATTCTCCCCACACACGGATGGCCACATAAAAATAACCATTTGTTTGTCCTAAAACCGGCGAAGTGGTTACAAAACGACAGAGTATTGAGATCCATGGATCACAACACTCCATTGGCCTGTCGTCATTGTACCTAAACTGAAGTTCCCAAGGATAACAGACGAAACCCTCTCTTAACCCATGAATACATAAATGGTTAAGGTAAATCTACATATTAATTATGGCATTAATAACATGTCCACCTAGGACCCATGGTCATCATAGTCAACAGTCAGGATCAACAATGGCCTTTTCAAGTACATCACACTAACACTAAGATCATCCAGTTATGGTCCGCCCACTATATTGCCCAATGGAAAAACAATCTGCACCTTATACATGTGGTGTGCTATCTGCCTTCATGAAATTATCAAACATAATCCTTTCCTGTACCTTCAACTAGGATGATATGATAAAGTACAGAGTAGAAACTCAAAGAACACCTTAACTGCTTCAGCCTTCTATTTCAGTACTGTTGACTTGATCTATGTGAATGCTAAACATTTCTGGGTCTCTATGGTTCCCAGCCACTGATTACGTGGGCCACGGTTAAAGAAGAATTGGCCCGTCTGCTGTGGGACCCACCTCGTGGATGGCTTGGATCTTGCAGCCATTCATGCCATGCATAGGAGGAATTAGCAATCTTTCCCTCTAATGTATTCATAATACGTTTTTCTTGGAGTATTATAGATAATGAATATATAGAATTTCAGGTCCCGGTGGTCCCCGGCCATGTGTATTCGATCAAAGAATCTCTGTCAGCAGAGGAGGCCGCAAGCGAGTACGAGTTCGTCCTTCGCCAGCTAGTGAAGACCCGGATGGTCAGCGTCTCTGAGACCAGCGACTGCCCCAAGTTCGACCTTATCCTGCTTGGCATGGGCCCTGATGGGCACGTCGCGTCGCTCTTCCCACACCATGCGGCCCTTGATGAGAAGGACGAGTGGGTCACGTTCATCACCGACTCCCCGAAGCCCCCGCCCGAGCGGATCACATTCACCCTGCCCGTCATCAACTCGGCGGCCCATGTGGCCATAGTGGCAACGGGCAGTAGCAAGGCAGAGGCCATCCATTCGGCAGTCAGCGATGTGGGGTCCGACCGCACATTGCCGGCCCAGATGGTGCGGCCCACTAATGGGAAGTTGGTGTGGTTTTTGGATAGGTCAGCTGCATCAAAGGTGGATGCATCTCAGACTCTTTGAGTGGGCCCACTCAAGCCTTTTGTGCATGTCTTGTGTATGTTGTAGTTGGAAGGGAATTTGATAACAGAAAATCATTCCCTTTTTTTTCCCTTATAAGGGTGGGAGAATTTTGATTTTGTGTTTTCAAGGGGAAAATTGAATAAGGGTGCGCCCCACCTGCAAGAAGGGCTTAAAAGGTCCCCATGGTGGTTTTTGTGGGCCCCTTTTAGAGCTGTAGATGCGAAGAAAAGAAAGTGTTTGTGTTATTGGGAAATCAAGGTTGGGGAGAAATGGGTTTTCATTGTTCATATGAAAAATGGGATTTTGGTGTGGCTTTGTTGAGAAACGATCCACAGCACCACAAGGTTTAGTGCTTCTAGTTGCATCGGTACGCTTGGATAGTCCATCTAGATCGATCTAGCTGTCCATTAGATCCACAACATATTTCATGGACAACAATGCAAATTTTACAATGATCAGATGGTTCTAACTATCCCATCTATATGACCTATTAGATGGATGGTTGGGATCATCTATATGAGAAGAGGTCCAGTTGACAGTTTAGGACATCTATTTGTTGGATCCAATCCATGGGTCTAAAAGTATCTGATTGTGTCAGACAATCCTAACCATCCCATCCGTAGCCTGGACAGTGGGTGGTTGTAAAAAGAACAAAAAATTCGAGTCAATTTGTATGATTCTGATCATATGATTAGTGTGATTTTCCCAGGGCCGGCCTTGAAATGATTGATTTAGCAAATGGACGGTCCGGATTGATTGGATTCCCCCGGTGGAATGGGCTAAGAAAGCTTGCATGTCATTTGGATTGTACATTATTTTCATACATGTGCCGAACGTACTGTTGACACGCCTAGTTTTGAAGTCCGTATGTGAAAAGAAAGGAAATAAAAAAATAAAAATTGCACAATTTATTAAACGTTTACAACTCATTATATTTCAGAAGATGAGTGAAAAAAGCCCAACACAATAATTTATTATTTATTTATTTTATTTATAAAAAAAAAATACATTTTACTAAAAAGAAAAGAAAAGAGAGATTGATCTTAAAAATGGAAGGGTTTGAGAGAGGGCAAAGAACACCATTTGGTTATTGCTCATGTATAGAAATTCTAATTATTTTAATTGAAGCTTTCTATTTAAACCTTAATTATGAAAAATGCTCATTGCTCACCTTTTTAGGTGAGAACTTGTGTGTACCTTCGCACACATGTCATGGGCACAAAATCCAAACCGTCCACGTGATGCAGCAACTAATGAAACCCCAAGGCCCAACTTTTAGCCTGATTCAAAACCTGGTGGGCCATAGCAAAGGGAAACCAGGCACATGCCATGGGCACAAAATCCAAATGGTCATGTATGATGCAGCACCCATGAAACCCCCAAGGCCCAACTTTTAGCCCGGTCCAAAACTCTGGTGGGCGATAGCAAGGGAAACAGATTCCTCCCTGATTTGCCTCCCTTTGCTATGGCCCACTAGAGTTTTGGATCAGGCTAAAATTTGAGCATTCCTCTCTTAATTATATTGATATCTGCACACATATGTACACATATAGACTTTCTTTCAACCATATTAGACCTAAACTTTCTATCATCCAAATTTTGGCATTTCCTCTCTCTCTCTCTCTCTCTTATAGTCTTTTCAACTATCAAAAACTGAATTAAATACAAACATTTCCCATTTCCCACGCCCTCATTTTGGCGTTCAAGTGGGGTGGCTCGTGAGATGCAGCGGCACACCGGAGGTAGGTGGCCCGCATAACCCATGGATTTGAGGCTCGTGTGAGATGGGTGACTCGTGTAGGGCAGAACCCATGGATTTGAGGCCCACGAGGAGGATTCGACCAAGGACCTAACTCATTGATTTGGGGCCTAGATTATGAGATAAATGGATTAATTCGCCATGCCATATCCATTCAAGCTTTTAGAGCAAGTGATTAATTGTCCTGCATCAAATTGATATCAAAGCGGGAGGTCTTGTGTTCGAGACTCCTCACTCGGGGTGATTATGCGGGACATTTTCACACTGGGTTTGAGTGGAGGGGCCCACGAGGAGGGTTCGGCCGAGGTCCCAACCCATGGATTTTACATTAATCAAGGCATTTTTTTTTGGGGGGGGGGGGGGGGGGGGGGGGGGGGGGGGGGGGGGGGGGGGGGGGGGTGGAAAATCAGAGATTTTATATCATGTTTGGAAGTATATGTTTAAATTGGCTTGGAGAACCTAAGTCCAATTTGGTAGAAGCCTGAAATGCCCCGTTTGCGCATGATATTTGTAAAAATGAGGCCAGGGTAGTACATTGACAACCCTGCAGGAACAAATGAACCCCATTGAATGTCATAAGGGCCCGTTTGGACGCACCCTCTGAAGGAGCTTTTGGCACTGAAATGCCATTTTGATTGAACCACGATTGATTCTGTTATGCGTTTGGATGCACTTTGCAAACCCCATCTCCTCTACCGCTCAATAAAATAGGCACTAAAACACGGATTCAGTCTGATTGGTTTTAGCAAAGCCAAATGAAAAAAGAGAGCTTGAAACCCCTTTTTTCTTGAAAATCCCATATTGAGGAAGTGTGTCCAAACGGGCCCTAAACATGACGGCTGATTAACAATGAGCCTTTCTTCTGAGTTAATGTGCTTGAGGGCCCGTTTGGACGCAACTTCCACCAAAAAGGCTTTTTTCCCTGCAAAAGTAACATTTTTGTTGACTCACTGAAAACTAATCCAATTGGTTTTCTTTGAGTCAGTTTTTTAGCACCCGTTTTGTCCAGTAGGTTTCCAAACAACTGCAAAACCCTTGTTTCAATCTTCCTCTACAAACAGAGATTATGAAGGTGTCCAGAAGGGCCCTAATAGTATTACACAAAGCATACTACTCGCAGGTCACCGATCCAATGACGAACATTGTCCTACCGTGGAGTTTTTTCCGGATATGGTCCATCTACTACGGTAGGCACCACCAATGTGGTCCCACTTGTACAGACTAAGTATTGGATGATACTGTCCTACCTTATGGCTGAGAATCATATAACAAGAGACACATAGTTTGCAGTGTTTTTAAAAACACACCATGATTAGTTCTTGTTACAGTTCCGTCTAGATGGTCAGATTCAGACCGCCTGGCCTATTTTTACCTGGTTATCTTCTTCAATTAAAAAAATAAAAAAGAAAAAGAAAAAGAAAAACAGAGAAATTACCAGCTAATCTGCTTTTAGCGTAGTGGTTTGAATGCTTGGTCTTCAAGTAGCTATCAGTTCAAGCACTGATGGATGCCGCATTTTCCCCTTAACTGACCAGTTTTAAGGTAGCCTGGCCCATTTTGGTGACCTGTTCCAGTCCAAACCATAGTTCTAAAACTCAGTGACTCGACTCAACTCAGCATGACTGAATCGGGTCCCTCAAGTTTAAGTGGCGGGATTTTAGTAAAAATAAAATATGATGGGAGTGAGATTCTGTTCCCGCAACCCCAACTAGGGAGGTAGTGACCTTAACCAGTGGAGCATCAATAATGTTGTTGCTTCAAGTGAATGGTTTATGTTTACTTATACAAGATCTAACTGTATCCAAAAATCAATTTGGTATCATGCCCGGGGGATCTACTACTGAAGTTATTTTCCTACTTAGACAATTGATGGAGAAATATAGGGAGAGGAAGGATCTCTGTTTGGTCTTCATCAATTTAAAGAAAGCATACGATAGGATCCGTAGAGATTTTTTTAATTTTTTATTTGAAAGATGGATCCGTAAAGAATTAATCTAGTGGGTGTCGAGAAAAAAATTAATCTCAAGAGGATATATTGACATAATTAAGGATAGGCATGAGGGAGCAACAACAGATGTGAGGATCACTAGGGAGCCCGTACCTTTTCTCATTGGTTATGAACGAGTTTACGGGCATTTACGGGAAGAGATCCCGTTGTATGTGTTGTTTACAAATGACATAGTTTTGATTGACAAGACAAGGGAGGGTGTAAACAGAAAGCTAGATTTACCGAGGGATGTTTTAGAATCTAAAGGATTTAAAATTAGCCAGACTAAAACAGTATATGAAGTGCAATTTTATAAACAATAGGAGTGAAAATGAGGAATTATTTAAGATTGCTGACAAGTTCCCCAAAATGACCCCTTTCAATACGTTGCGTCAATAATTCATGAGTGGGGAGCTTGAGAAGGATGTTGCCCATAGAATTCAAGCTGGGTGGAAGAAATGGAGATGTATCTAGTTTTATGTGATCATTGTCTACCACTCAAAGTAAAATGGAAATTTTATAGGATAGCTATAAGACCAGTAATGCAGGAGCATTTTCACACCAGGCTCGAGTGGGGTGGCCTGTGGGATGCAGGGGCACACTCGTGGTAGGCGGCCCGTAAGAAGCAAGTGACTCTTGTGAGGCAGGCCCCACTCGTGTGAGGCGGAACCTATGTGATGTGGGGCCCACGAGGGGGGTTCGGCTGAGGACCTAAACCATGGGATATGGGCTATGAGATAAAAGGGATTGATTCACCACACACTATCAGTTGGAGCTTTTAGAGAGAATGGTTAGTTGTCTTGCGTCAAAGTGGTATTAGAGTGGAATGGTGGAACAAGATTCGTGTAGCCAACCCCAATTGATTGGGATAAATCTTAGATGATGATGATCACAAAGGATCTCACTATTTAAATATCTATCGCTACCCCTAATATTTTCCATTTATAATAATTTAATATCAAGTCGAGTCTTTGAGTCAACCCAACCCTGCGGAACATCGAGTCGAGTTGAGTTTTCGGGTTTCTGAACCATGGTCCAAACTGGTCAGACCTTCCGGTCCGGTCTTGGATTCTAAAACAATGTAACACAAAACATTTCTGTAAAGGATTGAGGAAAAAAGCTAATTTTCTTTTCCTTGAAGAGGGAGAAATTCTAGCCTGAGAAATGCATACAAAAAAGCGGTAAACTACAGGAATGGAGCAAAACATCGTGATCAACTTACAGGTGACAATGTGCGAAATTCCTTCTCTGTAATTGATCTTACACCGTTTGCCTCTGTAGCCATGCCTTCCGTTTCTCCTTTGGGAGGAAAACCAAGAGTGCGGCCCACTAGCCATTGGTCTGTAACTCCGCAGCTGATGGCATACTTGATCATGTGTTTTAGGTACCCTTCATCAGTGGCCAGATGCGGCTGGACTGTTAACATCCTCATGATAGCTAAAACAGATCAAAGCAGAAGTCAATATCAGAAAATTTATTTATTTATTTTGTATGCATGCACAGCTGTCATAAGATTGTCTCAAAAGGAGAACTGATAACATACCACGTAGTATGTGTCACTTCAGTGGAACATCCGAGCCATTAAAGGGGTGGATGATTCCATGTACCATCACTTATAGAGAGAACTGGAACAATCCACTCATCATGTGGGCCACAGACATACCTTCTTTCAGACCATCAGCAGTACATTGCTTTCAACAGTTTAGCCCACCTGATGAATGGACCATCCTGGTCTTCGTCCCAGGCAATCTTTATGACGCGACCCACCTTACGCACAGTTTGGATGCTATGCACAAGTGACATGCCAGTGGAAATGAAATGTTGGATGTTAAAATAAAATGTTATACAAACAGTGCACATAAAATGTGATTAGTTCTCCTAAAAAAATGGAAAAAAAAGAAGCTGGAAAAGCCAATACATCAGCCCATTACAAACATTCAGACAGCTAAGAAAATTCTCTGTTCTAGACGGGTTGTTATTTATAGTGGAGTAACAACTTTTCTTTTAATGAAATCAACCACCATATAAACCTTTGACGTAGGGATGGATGTTATGAGGTCGATCACCGTCTGTTAGAAAATAATATGTTGGATACACCGAAAATAAAAAATAAAATAAAATATGAATTTCATTTCACTACGCTGAATCACGTAAAACGATAAGCTGTCCTTAAAGCGTGATTCGCCCCCTTATCAACTGCTGATGGGTTATAGGCGAATTGCTTCCAGGATAAGACAAGCCTGTCTGGATCCGGCGTGCAACAATCACGATGGGTCCACTTTGGAACAGTTTAACGCAGTAGATCTATTCTGGCGGAATCAGACAGTGGAAATGTTCAGAGTATTCTAAAAAAGAGATCTAGAGTATCTGCTGGGAGAGATGGTGTTGAGATGATTGATTTTGGACCGGAATGGTCCAGTTTGTATAGGCACCAGGTAGTGGACCGTTGCTAGGTGGCTATCAATGGTTCAGAACGTTTCTAACCGTTGACCATTAATTCTAGCCGTTTCTGGTCGTCAGATCACAAGATCTGACCATTGGATCATCATGGCCCGTCCGTTTTTAGAAACTGCTGAATGTTTTGAATTTATGATCCAACCGTTCTCAGTCGCCTATAAAGGCCTGACTCATTTCAGACCTATCATACTTAGGCTCTTTACCAGACCCATTGCACCGCGATCGCACCAAAGTGCAAAGTGCGCCAACTAGCACCACTACAACCACACTGCCCACACCCGAAACGCGCGCGCGTGCGTGCGTGTTACAGTGCTATGCACTAGAACACGCAACCCGAGCATCTCCATCTCCAAAACATCCAAGTAGAAATACTACCCACACATGCACATATAAACCCCAAAAACTTTTCTACCATTTCCGATGTGGGACTAAAAGCACACACCGCACTTTTTAATTTTAAATTCCCGAAAACCGTTTTGGCGGCAAAATCCCGAAATTTTGAATATTTTCAAAAAACCACAAATTTCAATAATCCCCCACTGGTTTTGTTTAAAACAAATAGAAAAATCTCTACCAGAGATAGAATAATAGTTATTATGCATAAAGAAAGATATCTTGCGATTTGAATTTTTCCTTAGTGTAAGTATTTTAAAGTTATTTCGAAATTTCTAGTTGCCGCAGCATTAAACCACTTATTCCTATGTGACATAACCGAAAATACTACACACATAATAGCTTACGCATTATGTGTTCCTCCATATTACTTGCTTAGCACTTTTAATGGCCATGTGTTTATCTTGTTTTAACTATCCGAGATAACTCTAACTCTCATGAGAAGCGACACCACTTCTACATTCGCATAGGTGAAATCCTTCCAATGTTTCCGTTACTTAAAACACTTGTCCTATTTGACTGGATTTCATTAAGAGTTTTAATACTCGACCCTCTTTTATAACAGCCAGCACTTTCATCCTGGATGAGGCTATTTAGATTTAGTGCTGAAACTTTTCACTTATCAGTGATTTGTTATTACCCATCGAACCCAATCTTTAGAGATTTTTAATTTTGAGTTGAGTTTCTTTCACTGGTAAAACTTTGATTAAAGAGTTTCAACCCATCTCTCTAGATGTTGTCCTTACTACCTCTCTCGTCAGAGGTTTAGTAAAAGGATCAGCTAAGTTATTACTTGACTTCACAAATGAGATCGCAATGATTCCATCTTGAATCAATTGACTTACATAATCATGTCTCAAACTTATGTGTTTGGACTTCCTATTATAAGTACCGTTGTAGGCTCTTACTAGAGTGGCTTCACTATCACAATGAAGTGAAACAACATGTATAGACTTTGTATAGAATGGAATTTCTAATAGAAGATCCCTTAACCACTCAACCTCTTTGTCTGTAGCAGCCAAAGCTATGAACTCAGATTCTATTATTGAGTACGTTATGCAAGTTTGTTTCTCGGATCCCCAAGATACAGCTGCACTTCCTAAGGTAAATATCCACCCTATAGTGGACTTGTTGTCCCCCGCACTCGATATCCAACTTGCATTGGTATATCCTTTCAACACTGCTGGAAATTCTGAGTAAAATAGCCCTAGTTCTTTGGTTTCTTTTAGATAACCAGAACTCGACTTATAGCTTTCCAGTGTTCAACACTTGAATTAATCGTAAACCTACTTAGTTTACTCACAGTGTATGCTATATCCTGTCTTATGCATTGCATCGCATACATAAGGCTGCCCTATAACACTAGCATACTCTAGTTGTGCAACCGCTCTTCCGTTGTTTTCTTTTAACTTGATACTTGGATCAAATGGAGTTTTTGCCTCTTTCATTTTCAAGTGATTAAACTTGTTTAGTATTTTCTCAATATAATGAGACTGGCACAATGCAAAACCCCCACTATGTTTTTTTAACTTTGATACCTAATATAGTATCCACTTGTCCAAGATCCTTCATTTTGAAAACTGAAGAGAGAAACTTCTTTGTTACAGTTACACATTCAATTTTGTTATTGATTATTAACATATCATCTACATATAAGCATATGATTACAACATAATCATTACACACTTTTGAGTATATGCATTTATCAACAATTTATGTGCAAAACCAAAGACAGAACTTTAAATCAAATTTATCATGCCACTGTTTTGGTGCTTGCTTTAATCCATACAAAGACTTAACAAGTCTAAACACTTTTCTTTCATTGTCTGGTAGAACAAACCCTCCTGGTTGCTCCATATATACCTCCTCATCGAGATCACCATTCAGGAATGATGTCTTCACGTCCATTTGATGGATATGAAGATGATGTATGTATGCTAGAGTGAATAAGATCCTAATCGATGTTATTCTAGTCACTTGTGAATATGTGTCAAAATAATCGATTCCTTCTTTCTGTCGGAAACCATTAGCAACTAGTCTTGCCTTAAAGGTTTGAATTGTACCATCAGTGTGATATTTTTTCTTAAATACTCACAATCTATTGGTTTAGAACCTGGAGGTAGATCTACCAGTTCCCATGTTTGGTTAGATATAATTGAACCTATTTTATCATTAATGGCCTCTTTCCAAACAGCAGAGTCTTTTGAAGTCATAGCTTCACTAAAGGTTTTAAGTTCATCTTTTATAGTTAAAACTATAGATATTTTCCTAATGACCTTCTCTCTATCACCCTCAACTAGATGAAAAGATAGTCGCTGGGAGTATTTGATCAAGATTAAGTCTCTTCTCTACTCTTGATCTTTCACTCCTATGAG
>JAJHSJ010000010.1:62183387-62226684 GCA_021015155.1 Magnolia officinalis
TGACTTCCGCATGTATGTAAATGACCTGGCATTTTGCGTGCAAGCATGCGTGCCCATATGTCATAGTGGAACGCAGCCCGTGCGGGCAAGCTTGGACTTTACACTTCAGCTTCTCTTTTCCTGAAATTTTTCATTGTGTTACAAAAGGGGGGTACTGACTCATATAGAACAATGTATAGTTTTGGAGTCACCACTAGCCAATAAAGGCTCAAAAACTACAACTAGAAATCATAGAATCACTTACAAAACTAAATATACAAAAATCTCTCAATTCGAGTGACTCATGCGGTTGGTCTATAACTGAAGATTTTAGGTCAGGGCATCTGTGATGGAAAAGGAAGGGGTTCGGCACAGTTTCCTACCCGCACAAAGTAGGATCTCTACTTCATGAGATTTTGAGTTTTTTAGGGATTCGAGGGAGTTTTTGAAGCTACTACATCCTGGGTTTAACCAAACAGACACTGGAAAAAAAGGAAATAAATGAAGATGTAGTGCTTATGTGTTATGTGTAGGACGCTGGCGTGAACTGATGGAGATGTGAGAATAGAAAGAGAGAAAACAAACTAAGAGAGATAGCCAGGTGTCCCTAATTCTATCTCTACTCCATTGATTGTTAAACCTGTTGAAAATTGGTAGCATGTCAACGAGAAAAAGACTGTTAGAGGAAAAGAAGTACATCAAACTTGCAGAACCCTCTGGAGCCTCTTGAAATCTCTCATCAACCCTGCTTTCGGCAAGGTAAGAGCTCTCCTCTCGATTCTCGTCTGTTGTTACTTGTTGGTCCTTGTTCATAAATGTTTTAAATGAGGGAGGTCGGTGTAACATTCCAAGATTTTACGGCCAGAGTTCATCATACTCGTGCCCGAGAAAATCAGGTGTTAATAATGTATAAACTTAGATATATTTGAAAATTGCACTTTTTTTTTTTTTTTTCATTTAGATCACATCCAGTTACATTCATGAAGGTAACACTCACAAGAATGAAATCAAATGTATTGATTATATTTCATCAATGTAAAAAAAATAATCAATGTCTTCTCATTAGAAGCTTATTACATCAAATGAGTTCGCAGCGGAAGTATAAAACTAAATTATAATTTATCTTCTTATCCTTTCAACATGATCTTCATTAGGGGAATGTTCACTAGGTCTTCAATCTGTACGTCACCTGCATAATCTGTATGGTTGGGAGAGGGTCAATGCCCTACTCATAGTGATGGTCATCCTTAAGATTAACAGTAATTCAAGAGAATCATAAAAGCAAGATAAATGTTCTGATACGTCAAATATTTCACACTACAAGAGGTATCAATGCACAAACAATCTATATGAGATGCATGCCTAGCAAAATATATGTGGTGTATCACACCTAGCGATTGCCACAATGTGGAATATGGTTATAGTTATCCGACTCGACCCGCATCCCATAATACAGATATTCGCCGGCGTGTCCCACGTTTAACATGATTTTACGCGGTTGTCCCAAGATGAACACCACACATGACCAAGTGAATCTCGCAACCCGGATTGGAGCGACTAAAGCGACAACTAACCCCTAAAAATCGGAAAGGGAGCGACTAAGCAACATCCAGTTCCCCAAGAAAAATTGGATTGGAGCGACTAAGTGACATCCAACCCCCAAAACCGGAAAAGGAGCGACTAAGCGACATCCAGTTCTCTAAACTGATGTTCACATATATAGAACGATTTACACACACCAGCTATTACACTCTCACCCGAGAAACATGGAATTATGTGTCGTCCCGGGGCCGCTACCGAAAATGCATTACGTCCACGATATTTAATCGATCGCTAAAGGAGGGATTCCTACATAGTATTTACATCAAGAGAGAGTTCTTTTATCCATAGTCAGTTAAGAATATCAAGACACTTGCCCAACCCTTTAGGTATAAAGAGACGAGCTCGAATAAGAGGCGAGTGACGAAGGAACAAAAAGGGCAAGATAAAATACACCAATTCAATTAAGACAAAAGTATGTAATAGGCGTGATAAAATATCAAGAAGGCAGGAAAGGCGAAATAAATATATCACCTTAAATTCATATAAGCTTAAAGGATGAAATCATGCAAAATAAATATATCATCTTAAATTCATGTAAGCTTAAAGGATGAAACCCTCACCTCTAAGGTCGTTTCTCCCTCAAGAGTGAGCCTGTACCATAGGATTTGAATCCTAACATAATTTTTAAACAATTGAGGTGGTTAGATCACTTCATTAATTATCTCACATGGTTAAGGTCGAAGACAAGGATTCGGCTTATGACCTATGGTTAGGATCTGACTTACCAAGGTAACCTATTAGATGTTAATTTAATAGATGTGGAGATTGCCTTGGTTAGTAATCAAACTTAGCCGACCCGCCTAAATTTTCAGCAGGATTTTCTAGCCGAGTCAACTCGGTTCAACTTGATCCTAAACAATCCATGTATGGTTGTTGAAAATCGATAAATTATGATCGAGAACTCAACCTAAGAGCTTACCTTTAATCATTGGAGGACCCCAGCCCAGATCTGCATTCGACCAACCATCTAATCAGCGAGTTGCCGCTTGACTCCCCGCACGCTCAGTCTCCTTCTCTCTTCCTTTCCTTTCTCTTCTTTCTTTTCTTATTTCTTCCTAGGGTGCGTTCTACAGGCAGGGGTGGCGTCCCTTCGTACTGGCGAGGCCTTCCAGAGTGTTCTTAGCAAGTTGCGTAAGTTCTTGCGTAGCTAGGTTTGTGTTAGCATGGAAATCGGACATCGTCCTTACGCAGTCCCTGTTTTTTACACATTCTTTCGGTGGCGTATTCACTGTCCACGGCCGTCTTTCTTCCTTTTCTTTGCACCGTGGATCTGAAAGGTGTTGGGATGTTCCTGGATGGCCCATAGATGGACGGCTGTGATCAGCTTTCTTGAGTGAAAGCAACGATCAAGCGGTAGCTGGTATAGTTGTTTATCGTGAGTGACGCTGCCTTCGTTTCCCTTTTTCTCTTTCGGACTCCTTGGGGAAAATCGGAACCCTATTCCGTATGGTGTAGACGGCTTAGATTGAAGCTAGGCAGACGTCCCAGGTTTTCCTGTGCGGAAAACACGTTCGGTTTTCCTGTTGCTGCGGAAAGAAAGCGGAACGAAGCCGGCTCCTGTTCTTGCTGAAAACAGTGGGGTCCACTCACAATTTTAATCCGGAAATCCATTTCATCCATCCGATTCTTGGCATCATGTTAAGAGATGGGGTTGAAGATGAGAGGAATCCATTGATCAGGTGGCCCGGAAAGGTGGGGTAATGTCCATCGTGAAAACGTTTCTGAAACCCTGTCACTGGGTACCGTGTTTGATTGTGATATCATGTAAGGTCTACTCGTGATGTCCTTTGTGAGATCTACTCCGTTCGTTAGTTTGGCACGGTTATGTTAGGTTAAGGGCCAAAATATGGGGTAATTCTAAGTCATAGGTGGGCCACACGTTTGTAACCATGTATCACCGTGAAAGGAACTTACGTAAAGAGATGCTTAAGAGTTATACATGAGAATGCTTCTTAATTCCAATCTTACCCTTTTCTTTGGTTCAAACTTTCACACAACGTGAAATTTGACGGGTGATCGTTATTTTAGACCCCCATCTATCAAGGATTACCGAGATACTTTTTTGGTGGCTAACACACCTCATAATTCAAAATAACACTTATACACTTCTGGTTGACAAATTTACCGAATAGTTTGGACCTAAACCTTAAGATCTTCCTATTGATCGATTTACCGTGATGTTCGTGTAGCCTGTTTGACGGATCCAAACATGACGGACAGTCCGATGATTTGTTAAAAATAAGGGAACTTGATGATTAACATTCTTATCATGTATGTAGGTAAATGTACGGTCAGTTTCGTAAATGGATGGTCATAACATAGGTATTTGGAGTGATTATAGGGGTAAAGCATGTGTATCGTCATATTATAGTATCTTGTTCACTTGTGTAAGTTTCTCGTATCGTAGTTCTGATGGTAGGTTAAGCATATTCATAGGTGATTAACAAGATGAACGGATCAGAATCTTGATCTGATAAGTACACGGACAGATGTAGAGGTCAAGCAGCTAGTTTACTGTGATCTAAGGGCTGAAATTTGATGTATACGGTTAATTTATGATAATTAGGCATTGTATAAAATTTTACATGAAACGGATCATGAGAACTATGTGAGCTAGAATTCAGGCGTCTAGATTAATGGCATTTTCGTAATTATTATCGTTTTAAGAGTTTTGTGAATTATAATGGTTCTACATGGTTATATGCCCATATATAAACAATTCTTACAAAAGAACTTACATCTAAATCATTATAAATAAAGAGTTATTCACCAATTTAGCCAATGGAAGTTATATATATCAGACCACATGATTAATGGTCGGATGACTTGATTTATGAATGAAGATCATTCTTAATCGGTTCGATTCACGTTGGAGGAGGAATGTAGGGTTAGGTTAGGTAGACTAGTATTGTACACGTATACATAATAGGCTAAATTCATGGTAACACTCGAGGACTTTCAATACTCGGGTATTGAAAAGTTCGGGGGTGTTACAGTTGGCTTGATATTTATAGATATGACCGGTGGGAATTCGATTGCTAACGTGGCATATCTATATGTTTTCGAGATAATTGGGGTGATACGAGCCTGTGTTGATGATAAGTGGTCATTAGAGGACCGACGGAAATTAAATAGCGATCATGCATATTTCACAAATTTCAAGGTATTTTTGCCACCTTAGCTAGGGCGCGGATTGGATACTGACAAGGCCAGTAGCCAAATCACTATTGAAGTGATGTCACCAAGCTCTGTGAACCCTTCCATGATGCATTTGTTGTATCCATACCGTCCAACCATTTTTAGATATCGTTTTATGACATTACAAAGAGAATGAAATATTCAACTGGACCCCACCATGGAAAATGGTGGGGACAGTGACATCCACCATTCAAAACTTCTTAGGGGCCATAGTAGTTTCCGATAAAACTGATATTTTTGTTTTCACTTCATCTATCTCTATGTTAAATACATCACTGTGGGCCTTATAAATGTTTCAACGGTGGGTGTGATGACTCCCACGGTTTTTTGTGGTGGGTCCACATGAAATTTAGATTATTCTCATTCTCTTTGTAACGCCATAAAACGATCTCTAAAAATGGTTGGACGGTATGGATAAGTAACTGAATTATTTCAATTTAATAAGTAGAAATCAAGATAAGCTAGGTGTGCCTTTAAGTAGCTTATCTCAAGTAACTTAAGATTCAAACACCCCCTTAATGTCTTGTATGAGAATCATGTCCCATGTGTATACTTTTTTAGCTTGTTGTAAGTCGTAATGTTGGAGTAATGGTCTAATGTATGTGTATAGCTTTGGAAGAAATTTTACACATTTTATTCATAGATTATTTTTATAGATCACCGGTTATATGGAGCTAAAAGGGGGGAACCGAATATTGTGAGAGTTTTCTTGCATGAGGAAAGAGAGTAGAGAGAGCACAGAAAGAAAGAAAAAGTTTCTTTTGGCTCAGATTTATCAAGCTAAAGATTTCTCTAAAAAGGTTTCTCTTCCATTCATTTAAACTATAGTGTCATGTGTGTGTCTGTCGATGGTAAATCAGGTGTTTTCCAACCGCAATGACAATGGTATGAAATGAAATTGTACGGTTGTTTATGATGACAGTGGTGGTTGAAGGAGAGGTGATTCTATGCATATTCATCAGATTGGTGAGTGTGTATTTTCTCTATATCAAATTCTAATTTTTCTTCAAGGATAGTAAATTCATTTGCTTGCCGCTTTGCCCATAGGTGTAGCTTTGTTGTGGTGAACCACATAAATCTTATCCCTTGTGTTTTGTAGTTTTGAGTTGGTGCATTTTTTCTCTAATTTATTTTCTTTATTCTGTTACACAATAGGTTTGATGGAATTGGGAATTATCAATTATACACACAAAATGTTTGTAGATCTGCTTGAATGGATGACTGGATGTGGGAGGCAGTGTTCGACTACAATAAATTCACACTGTGACAAGGTAAAAGAAGTCCAAACAACTTCAATTTATTTATGGGATAATAGTAAACACCTCCCCAACCATTCAAATAAGAAGGATGCACCTTGGAAGATAATCCCACAACCATATTGATTTATAGACTACAACCTTAGATTAGTGGATTGGAAAATCTTATCTGATAGTGGCACCATGGGATAATTTACCTGCTCCAATTAAAACAAAGAGGGGGTTGTAGATAAATAACTTTTACTTTACATAAGACAAATTGAATATAGAGTTGGTTGTAACCTTTTTTTTTTTTTTTTTTGAAATAAAAAATATAAAATACAAAAATATAATTATATTTTGTGTGTATGATATATGTGTCACTTTGCCGCACGAGTCACATTTGCCAATGCATTGCAAGTGAATATGTACATCTTCAAGCACCTCCACATATCTAGCATATGTAGCATTCAACCCCCAAGTATCTCATATATGCCAATACCCATATGTACATGCATCACTTTCCATTATGAATTTTCAAGTGGTCCAAATGTGCCGCCATGTATCTTCAAGTGACCCACATGTGCCAAACATACCCAATGTTTCCATGTACCAGTGTTTTAAATGTATACAAGACCTCATATATGCTTATCGAGATAGTGTTTGACAACAGCAATCAGTATAACAGAATGGTCGATCCATAAATGCCTACTCAAATAGACCTTAGATGGAAACAAGTATCCATATTAGCCTATCAAAACATAACTTTGGTGGTAAACATGTTGGAAGTCTTCAAGAGTTTCTAAATCCATTAGGCAAGTACATAATCCAAATCCTTTGATTTTGTTCAGAAATCTAATTGTTTAAGATTTCAATTGTAATTCCTTCAATCTTAGCAATGTAAATCTTTTTGTGTTTTATTTACATGGTTTACCAAAGTGGGCCATCAAGTAGTCTAAGCATTAGGTTCAAAGGTCACATAACCAAAAAGGCACATGTACATTTGCATGTGCATGAACTATCACACTAGGCCTGATTATAAATTACCCTCCCTTCAAAACCTTACTAACATAAAATTGTTAATATACTGTATTTGTACATTTATTGTAATCATGTCGATATATGGGTATTTCTATAATTTGTATTCTATGATTCTATAAATATATATAGATCTACCTATATTGAGGCATCTGATTTCTCATTTTTGCATGGCATTGGGCATTCTGCTTTGTCCATCTTCTCTTATTTTCTTCCATGATTTCTCCCTTGTATAACTCTGCGCATATATACATGGATATACCCATATTGGGGCATTCAATTCTCATTTCTACAAAATTTACACAGGACACTAGTGGCGGCCGTGGGCATTGAAGCCGTCCCATAGGGTTGTCAATGGATCAAGTTGCTAACCTGTCTAGATTTGGGCTTAGCCCACTTCATGCTAGGCTTGGGCTGGTATATCAAGCCTAGGGGTTAAGACTAGACCTAAAATTAAAGCCAATCTATTATTTGAGCCAAGCTCAGGTTGGTATAAAAGCCCATCATGTTTTGACAATTGAAACTCTTAGTTTATTTCTTACCATTATAGACAAGCACTAAAGGGCCAAGCTTGAGTTTGCTGGGACCGGGCTTGGACTGAAGGCATATGTGCTGCCCCTGTTACCATGTCAAATAACAACTTGCTCTAAAAGCTCTGGTTGTTAGATGATGGTGTATCAATGTATATCAAGGGACTTTAACACAAACAAATAAAAGTCTTAGTTCAGGGTATGTGTGACTTTTGCGTGTATGTAAATGACCTGGCATTTGCGTGCAAGCATGCGTGCCCATATGTCATAGTGGAATGCGGCCCCTTGCGGGCAAGCTTGGACTTTACGCTTCAGCCTCTCTTCTCCTGAAATTTTTCGTTGGGTTACTGACTCATATAGAACAATGTATAGTTTTGGAGTCACCACTGGCCAATAAAAGCTCAAAAACTACGGGTATGCGTGCCCATATGTCATAGTGGAACGCGGACCCTTGCGGGCAAGCTTGGACTTTACGCTTCAGCCTCTCTTCTCCTTAATTTTTCGCTGGGTTACCGACTCATATAGAACAATGTATAATTTTGGAGTCACCACTGGCCAATAAAAGCTCAAAAACTACGGGCAGCTAGAAATCATAAAATCGCTTACAAAACTAAAGATACAAAGATCTCTCAATTCGAGTGACTCATGCGGTTGGTCTACAGCTGAAGATTTTAGGTCAAGGCCTCTGTGAAGGAAAAGAAAAGGGTTAGGCACAATTTTCTACCTGCGCAAAGTACGATCTCTACTTCACGAGATTTTGAGTTTTTTAGGGATTCGAGGGAGTTTTTGAAGCTACTACATCCTGGGTCTAACCAAACAGACACTAGAAAAATCGAAAGAAATGAAAATGTAGTGCTTATGTGTTATTTGTAGGATGCTGGCTGGACTGATGGAGATGTGAGAATAGAAAGAGAGAAAACAAACTAAGAGAGATAGCCAAGTGTCCCTAATTCTATCTCTACTCCATTGATAGTCGAACCCGTTGGAAATTGGTAGCATGTCAGTGAGAAAAAGACTGTATTTCCACAAGGCATAACATCCTTTTACTAGAAGGACGCAAGTTGTTTGTAACTTGTGACATGGAGCTCATGTAACCCAAAACTCTATGGGATCCATCTGATGTCCATGTGACATCCACTCCATCTATCAATTTCGTCATATCATTTTAGGATGTGATCCAAATTTTGTTGCATCTAGCCATCCGTTTATGTTGCAAATTTTGGCCCACCACCTGCCTCAAGAGTGAATAAGCCTAACATTTAGGATAGGATACAAGAGTCCGGATTGCATGCTGCTTAACTCAATAGGCTAAATAAACTCTTTGGGGCCCACACGTGATGTATGTGTCTTATCCACATCGTCCATCCATTTTACCAGTTCATTTTAGGGCATTAGCCCCAAATTTCAAGTATATCCAAAGTTCAAATAGACTACACCATAGGAAACAGTGGGGATAATGACTTCCATTGTTGAAACCTTCCTAGAACTCATGGTGGTGTTTTTGGAGCTCGAAAAAATTTTGAGTCGAGTTTGACCTTGCCCGAGCTTAACTCGGCTCGGATCGAACTTGAACTCGAATCGACTCGGATCGAATTGGCTCGATGACTCGATTATTTTGATATTGATGCTGCTTGTCAAGTATTTGATGAAATGACTCAATGAAGTATTGTTTCGGGTGCATACATTCTCTGGAGGATTGGTGAGTGGCGAGGAAGGAATGGATATGAAACAAATCATTACAAACAAAAAAATCTTTACATTATAAAACTAATGCTACCTGCTGAGTGTTTGATGAAATACCTGTAAACTGCTGTTACTATTTTCCATTATGTGAGAACTTGAAGATGCACTCTATGTGTTTGAGAAAATGTCATACATGCTCAAACTCTGCTCGAATTGACATAAACTGTTGACCAAACTAAGCTGAGTTATCCAGTCAGGCTTGAGGACTGAGCCGAGTTGAGTTCGAGTTGCGATTAGCTACTGGCCGAGTAGAACTAAATAGTGCTAGGCTCAACTCGGTTCAACTCATGTACAACTCTATGTTTGAGTCTCCTCACTAGCGTGCATGGATGGCATGAACAACCATCTAAAAAACATCCACATTCACATGAGGTAGGCATTTTTCATTATTTAATGGACCTCATTTTAGAGGCATTCCATCTTCATAGTTAGATCGACTTGATTTATAGGGCATCTTGTCTTCACGGTGGGATAACCTTGCCAAATGGTGAAGATGTCGGGCAAGCACTTGGCTTCACTTGGCCCCACAAGCAATGTAACGCCCTGAAAATCGGGGGTCGAGCATAACTCAACTCCCGAGTTCCAAAACATCACTTATGCAACATAAATGAATATGATTGAATGTTGACTGTGTTAGTGCAATAAACACGAATGAGATTAATCCAAAACAGTACTTCATACTCCAGTTCAATTGTATAAAGGCAAGCGGAAGACTGAAATTGTATTTATCAGGTATGTAAAGAAACAAAACCATCTCGATCTCCAGAGTAGGAACACTAACTGAGTAACCATATACATGTATTGTTTCAGAATCAAAAGGTCAAAATACAACTAGAAAAGTATCCCTGCAATCCCCGCGATCCAGTCAACCTAGGCGAAGCCGTCTGAGTACTGCATAAACTAGAACTCGTCCTAGTCCTCGTCAAAATCTGGCTCAGCTTCCTGAACCGACGCGTCCTCTAAACCTGCGACAGAGTCTGGTTGGTGTGTATACAACACCGTCCCGTAGCGTGAGAGTGAGTAGCTAACTCAGTGGAACACTAAAGCATAGGTTAACATGTTATCAATTCAGTCAAGCAGTAATGATAAAGCAGTGCAATCAACAAATCCTAAGTACTCTTACTAATGCAAGTATGAAATGACATGATGTATGCCCTTGCCAAACCACCCTTAGCGACACCATCTCACGCTCGCGCATGCATTCATCCCTCAGTGCCCCACATCTACTTGGCACATGCAATGCTATGATGAGCATGATTCCGAGTTATTATTAGTCCATTTCAAATAGCAGGATTGAGAAACTAAGGTACCTCCCTTGTATCATTCCCAAACATGATCCATTCTAGGGTCGTCAATCCTAGATAATCTCATACGATAGTGTGGTTCTAGGTCCCTGCAAAGGCTGTTAAGGCTGTTACACGAAATCGTTGCACCACTCCCCCATCACCCTTTTAACGATTCATCACTATACTGATACAGGCCTAGTTCATACTCTGTCTACTACGGCAAAACTCATCGCCTCACCGTAGATCTAGAGTATGCTCGCGGTCACTACAAAGGGCTGCTAGGGTTGTTGCTCGCATTCGTTGCTCCGCTCCCCCATCACCTTATCAATGTAGGCCGACAGCTCGAATATAGTGTCCCATACCACCATAATCGTTTCACGAGTTTGGTTGCGCAATGGTCACCACGGGGAGGTACGCTGCCCCAGCGTAAGCCGACAGCTCGACCACGGTGTCCCATACCACTATGCTCGGCTCATGCGTCTTAGCGGATCGAGGTACCATGGTTAACGGGATTTCATTGGTAAGTTCGGTACCCTAGGTTCAAACAGAGGCGACCAAACATGGTGAACATACATAAGACAGATTGGGTTACTTGACGAGCTCGGCTAGCTCGAGCGCACGATCAATCAAACGACATGAAGCGCAAGCGCTTCGTATGGCCTAACCACTGCCGCCAACCGATGCACGACTCGGGTTCGCCTAACACATCCTACGTGGTGAAACAATCTCAACCACGAATTCCCTTCCATTACCGACTGCCTGGACTAACTCATAGCCCCAATCCCAAGCAATTGAATCATGTAATCATATAAGACATCACACTATAATGGATTCCATAATATAAGAGTTTCAAGCACCTAAGCATGTTATGAAACAGAAATATAAAGTCAAGCATATTACCATACAAACATGATTTCATAACACACTCAATGCATAATTAAACCGAATTTACGAGGAAGCATACATGTAGGAAATTATTCACACCATTAAAGTGATTGAGATTTGTATCTCGATCCACATACAAGTGTGCTAGATGCTCACTAGCACATTCAACCATCTTTACAAACACATAGATTACATACATCATATTACATGATGTATGACACATCGTACATGTGTTAGACCAAATCCTTCCACTAGAGGGCTGCCTCGCCTACCGTGTACATGTACCCATGATGGATGATCATGGCATGCGTGGACACAAGTTCCATGTACATTGGAACATTTTCACAAACACTTAGACTACACACTTTACCACATATTCATGGATTTTGCCGTGGAGTGATTTAGGGCAAGTCTTCTCGCTAAGGAGTTGTTACACATATACTAAGCATATATTTACGACAATTAAACATGTTAAGCATAATTTCAAATTCCAAACATTTCAAACATTTCAACATATGCATAGATTAGGGCAAATCCTATATAGTTCATGTAATCCCGTATAACGAAACAGACGATACTTTCTACATGTGTAATGGCATCCTTGTCATGAATAAATCATTCGCTGACATTGAAAGCCTTGAAAACCATAACCTATACACCTAAAGTCCTCACCTTTAAGCCGTTGGAGCGTAAGGAACCCGCTAGATTTGTCTAGCTTCCGTGTACCGCAACTAGGCAACCTAGGGAAGGAAATAGGTTAGCTATTTCATCACTTGGAACTTTCCCAACCTTAGATCAGTTTAGGGTTAGGGTTTTCTTACCTATAAGTGACGTCGGGAACGCCGGAAAAGCGCCTAGAATAGGGCGGTGTGACTTGTAGAATGGCAGGGAAAAAGGGCAGGGAAGATCTCCCACTTCTCTCTCACTTTCTCTCTCTTTTCTCTCTCTCCTTGCTAGGGTTTTCTCCCAAATTCGTATGGGCTGAATAGGGGACGGTTTAAGGTCCTTATATAGGTTAGAACATAACCGAAATAGACCTTAAGTCAAGGTATACTTAGGTTATATCCAAAACGGGCCAATTCCGTCTAAAAATGGTACTTCTGGCGGCCCCTTTTCCGCGTGCGATCGGACTTAAGCTCACCATCACCGGATCCATGATCCCCTGAGTTTTCATTCCAGTCGGAATCCCATATCGTAAATGGCAGACCACTTTCAGTTCAACGGTCAGTGGGCCACGATCCGAAATTTCAAGTACATGTAAATGTTCCTGAAATTTTTTCTGATCCGAGGGTGTAATTTGGTCTGATTCTGACGGTCTGGTTGCTTAATACTGATGCGCAAGCGAATGGTGCCAGATCACTATTCCAGATATTTATTTTGTAAAGGGAATAGTGTTTTTCACACTCCCTCGCTCCGGATCCAAACGAATGGCCGTGGGACATCGGCTGGACCTGATTTTCGAGATGATTGTCAAGCCCAGTGAGGCGGTCCTAGATCCTTAAGTTCGTGTTAATCGGACTTCCGATGTACGGTCTAGACCTAATACGAAACTTCATTTCATTCCCAGGAGCAGCCGGGTAATGAGTTTGGTTCTAAACTTTAGGGTAACCTAGAGTCACTGATTTTGCAAGTTTTGGGTCTTGCAAATCGTATTTAAAGCGATCCCAACGGATTTCATGGCTAATCGAGTTTTGCACTTAATTAACTTTGTTAAATTTCTAAAGGATTTAATCCTAATTGATTTCTGGTCGAGATGGTACTCGAGCCAAAGTACGGAAATTTACGGGTCGTTACAAGCAAATTATTTGTTTTAATTAGAATGGATTATAATAGCAGTAATTAAATAATACATGTGCCTTTGTTGGGACAAATCAATCTGTATGAAACTTTTTAAGTAAAACAAGTAAAAGTTTAAGGAGGTTTCCTCCCATACATCCCAAATGAAATTGAAAGTCAAGTCTCACTTTGCATGGTTAAATGACAATAAAATAAAAAAAAACTCTTAAATTTAAAGTATTTCAACCCTTTTAAAGTTTTGCTAATGTGACCTTTGATTAATCAATGGGTGGAAAAATATTCAATTTGAGAGGCTTTTAGGGCATCTCTTATAAAAAAGAGAGCCCTGTCAAATGAAGAATCTCTGTCATTGGAAGAGCAAACCTGTATGTTAAATACCTAGCATCTGCACTAGCACACGTGCCTGTATGTCACACATGTGTCAGATCTGATCTTTTCACAAGGTGGGGCACACAACTTACATCCTCTTGCCGAATAAATCAGCGGCTGCAGTCATCCTGTGGGCCACAGTATACAAAACAAATGGACGGCTAAACAATATCGTTCTGGCCATCCGTTTTATGAGGTAAACAATATGTGGCGTTGGCAGTCTTTACACGTGTGTGAGCTTGGTAAAAGTGTAAAACCCAGACGCGAGTTGCGTGTAACCCCTGTTACACGAGGCCGTGTAACGGAAAGCTCTGTGAGGGCTACCATGACACCTGTGTGAAATCCACTCCGCACATCATTTTCGTCAGATTATTTTAGAATGTCAGTAAAAATACGACGCAGATCCAAAATTCAAGTGGGCCACACCACAGGAAACAACGCCCACCATTGGAACTTTATTGGGGCCCACAGAAGCATGGGATCAGAATGACATTTTCTTTCCTACATATTGGTGGGGATTACTATATGAACGGGTTGGATGACATGTAAAGATTACGGCGGGCCCCAATAAGGTTTCAATGGTGAGCGTTCAATCCCTACTTTTTTCCTATGGTGTGGCACAATCAAGATCTTTAACTGGCTATATTTTTGCTTTCGAGATTAAAATGATCTTTATAAAATGATGGACGGAGTAGATTTTACACAGACATCTCAGTGGGTCCCACAGAGCTTTGGTTACACGTTCTTCTTGTAACTGTGGTTACACGCTAACTCGCACCCGCAAAACCCCTCCCATATGCACTGGAGATAAACCCACCCACCTCACTGCCCACAACAACCTCAAAACCCCAGCTTCAGAAAAATCCGGCCGTTGCATCAGATTTCCGTCCATCGAGAGTCTACTTTCCGGTATCTCATCTGGGTTTTCCGGCGAGGGTATTTTCGTATCACCCAACTCCCATCTTTTTTATTTTATTTTATTTCTTATGTATGCAGTAGATAGCAATAGAAATGTATTTCTTTCCACCCAAAAGAGTTTTTTTTTTTTTTTTTTTTTTTTTTTAAGCACTAAAATCAGTTCCATGAAATTGGTTTTCTGCATATTGATGTATACAAGAGTAGATGCCATAAAAATGCATTTTTAGTATATATTTTTACTCAGAATGATTTTTGTATTAACATGGGAATTGAGAAATGGGTTTCTCTGGATCAATCCTGCGATTAATACCCTTAAAAAAATCCTGCGATGAATAGATGCTTGTGCTATATCATTACATGTTTGCAATTTGATTATTTTTATATCTCTCAACTCCATTTTTTCTTATTTTATTTTGTGGTCGTATGGTTTTTTTTTTTTTTTTTTTTTTTTTTTTTTTTTTTTTTTTTTGTTTCTTTTGTGCAGTAGATAGCAATAAAGAGTGTATTTTTATAAGTAAAGTCTGTTGGATGAAATGGGTTTTCTGCATTTTGATGTATACAAGAGTAGGTGTCAATAAAAATAAGTTTCTTGGTATCTATTCTAAGTAAGCATGATTTTATTTATTTATTTTTTTTAGAAATGGGTTTTCTCTGGATTAATCCTGTGGTGAATAGATGCTTTTGCTGTATCTTTACATGTTTTCAATTCAATTATGTCCTGCTTCGGTTTGTGGTATGTGATTCATCGGCTGTCTGTTGTTACAATGTTCATATTTGGCAAATTTTGGGAAATTATATGTACAATCTTTTTTAAAAATAATAAGAAAGATTTTTTTTTTTTTTTTTCCCTCAAGTTTCTTTCTTCTTCTTTTTTTTTTTGTACTTTTTTGAACCATCGCATAATTCATGTACAATTAGAAATAATCGGTACATTATTTGCAAATAATTCTCATATTATTTTTGAGTTATTTAATTATTTGCAAATTGAATTTTGGCTAAAAAATCTGTTGTATTGAATTATATGTATGTTGTTCCACCTTGGAATCTGAATGTTTTCAATGTGAGTCTCTGCCATGGTAGTTTGATAGTTTGGGTACAAGATGAAGGTTGATTTCTGTTTGGCAACTGTTTTATTTCTCCGGTCTATCATTCAAAAGCCGATCCCAAATTGTGGGAGAAAGGCTAAGATGATGATTTGCAAATTATTTGAACTTTTCAGAAGCGTCACATATTACTCATTATTTTTTTTAAACGATGTTTTTTTTTTTAAAATAAATAAATTATGGGACTGCCTCATGAAGTCAAGAGGTTTGCTAATGTCACATGCATGTAGAGCCATGCCCATCCATATGCAGGGCATGGTTTCCAATATGTCACAACAAGTGCGAGATCTGTGCTTTACATTAGGTGGGCCACATTGGTTAGATCGGTTTCTTTGCTCCTTTGGTGGGCTGCAATGTGCAAAACGGAGAGAGCTAAAACACTTGTTTTATTCCCGTTCATTTATTTTTGTACATTGTGATCCACTTGTCATACCCTGATTTTGGGAGAAGATCGAAACACCGACGCACAGGATGGAAAATGATGGATCTTGTTCACATGTTCTATACTAGCAAATGTGCTTGTATGTGGATTGACAAGGCTCCTCACACGTGTTGGCGTACTCAATGTATATACGGTTCACAACTAAGATACTAGCATTCAGCGCTAGATAATTCCCCTACAGTTTTGCAAATAATATCTTCATATGCACATAGAAAGTTCAGGTTGCTATTTATTGCTGATATAATACTTGACAGAAGCTAAGCGGGACCATAGTTAGCAAAACTCCACGTTAAACTGTGTTTCAGAAAAAAAAAACCTCGGTATAATTTACTAAATGTATAAAACTTCGTGTATTTTGGAAGATAGGCAAAAAAAAAAAAAAAACTTTTGGGCAACCAAAACAGAGGTTGATCAAACTCTGATTTTGAGTATGATTGGGCGCTGATGTAGCTAATTTCTCAGCCACCTTCTACCGTCGATTCATTAGGGTCGTCACCTTCTACCCATATAGTGGAAGTATCCACCGTTTTCTTTGCTTTGCTTTGTCTATTAAGTAAGTAAGCCTTACAGCTATGGGACTTCCTAAAGAAAACTGCAATCGCAGTTTATCAACCACTCACAAGACCACCGAGATCATGGTCGTCACCATTGATACAATTAGGTAAATGGTGGAAGATTTTAGTAGTGATAGGTCGATTTATATGAGAAATAATTGAAAAGGAAGGATTAAAGAGAGGCAAAGAATAATATCAACTTGTGCATAATTGAAGTTTTTCATTTTAACCTTATTTAGATAACACACACACATTCATATATAGCCTCTTTTTTTTCTTTTCTTTTTTTTATTTCATTCTGTTTTATTAAATCAGAACCGTATTAAATATGAACTTCTCAAAATAAATAAATAGATAAATAAACATGAACTTTTTGTTCTTTGAACTTTTGGTGTTTCTTTTTTTCTTTGACCGAATTTTTTACTGTCTTTTTTATTGATTGAGATTGAATTAAACCTGGACAGTTCCTGTACCTGTTTTTTGCCGTATGGTGTTTTGCTTACTATGAGTGGGAGAGATTGATCTGGGGACACCGGCCTTTAAAGAAAATGCATTTGGAAGCTACAGTTTTCATATCCAGCGCATTGATGGATGTTTGGATTTTTGCAGGCTAGCTTCCTCATTGTGGTGACCTGCCTGTTTGTTTTTTCTATGATCATGGATGACATGCGTCGCTTGTCCTGGGCACTTCACCTGCGTGGTCTCTGTTGAATTGTAATTGGGAGAGTTCTCATCAAGAGAGAAGCCGTGTTTCAAGTTTCAACTGGATTTCTCTAAGGGTTGGGAAGAACTGTTTTTGTCATGAAAATATTCAAGCATATAATTGCCGGTACTAAACATGGTTTTAAAGGAGTTGATAAGCTGAACATTTCTAGAGGTAATTTCAATTCTCTTATGGCTTAGCTTGTAGAACTGTAAGTAGCGAAATGCTATTATGACACGTGGCCTCTCCCACTGTCGACATCCATGTATAGTGACTGAAGTGTTGATCTGGTGGGTCTACACACTGATGCACTCTAGGCATAAGATCATGATCGAGTGACTCTAACCATCCAGTTGTTGTGAGTTTTTGCCCATTGGTTGTGGTCTGTTGCTCTTTTATTATTATTATTATTATTATTATTTTATAGTTAGCCATCTCATTTTTAGGCTAATCATTGGATGACTACAAAGCCTGATTGCTTGCTTTTTTATGATTTGGCCTGTCCATGTGGTGGCCGACCGAACCGAGGGTCCTGATCTGATACTAAAGTGCCTCATGCACAGTACAGTTGTTTTGATATGCACTTCATGTACCGTTTGTTCTGCAACTATCTGTAGTTGCAAATTATAGTTCAAAAACTTCAAAACTCAACTCGACTTGTTGTCTGGCCTGTTCGGGTCAACTCGAAGACTTGATTGAGTCTTTAATCAACTCAACTTGATCCTTTTAATAATTGAATGTTTATTATTTAATGCATTGAGAACAGTTGGAAATGGATAAAATAATTTACCCAAACAACAAACAACTATACGTTGTAGTGCAGTGGTAACATGTTATTGCTTTTACAGTTAAGGTCACCTCTTTGATTCTTGCTCCAAACATCTTTTGTTTTAAAACAAAACTCAGCTGACTGGGTGAGTGACTCGGTTGAGTCATTTAGAGTCGTCTTGAGTCAGCCAATCTTCCGAGCTGACTTGGCAATTCTTGTTGAGATTTAACCAAGTCACGCCACTTTGTGAGTTTCCATGAGACTTGGTCGAGAGCCCATCGAGTCGGGTATAATCGGCTGAGTTTTGAGTAGACTTACTGAGTTTTAGAACTATGCTTCAAACAAGCAGAATATCCTGTTCAAATATTTCCTTTGTCACTGTATACTTGAACTTATGGACTTTCCACTACTTGAATCTACGCAGCGACGGGTTTTTCTTCTCTTCACACACCGGCCGATCCCTCAGTGGAGGTTCATTCACCCGAACACGAAGTAGTGATTGCTTTGGGCAGCAATGTGGGTAACAGACTTCACAATTTCAATGAAGCTCTTTCCTTAATGAAGAAATGGGGCATCCGCATCATGAGACATGGTTGCTTGTACGAGACTGAGCCCGCTTACGTGACTGATCAGCCCTTATTTCTCAATTCTGCTGTTAGAGCTATTACAAAACTTGGGCCCCATGAATTGCTGAGAGTACTCAAGCAAATCGAGAAGGATTTGGGTCGAACGGATGGTATAAGATATGGTCCACGACCGATAGATTTAGATATTTTGTTCTATGGGAAGTTCAAGATCAACTCGGAGACTCTTAGTGTCCCACATGAACGCATATGGGAAAGATCGTTCGTGATGGCTCCTCTCGTAGATCTTCTGGGGTCCACCATAGATAATGATACTGCTGCGAGCTGGCATTCTTTTACTGAACAAAATGGCGGGATCTTTGGATTATGGGAGAAGCTTGGGGGTGAGTCCCTAGTCAGGAGAGAAGGGCTAAGACGGGTTTTACCAGTCAGCGGTCGCTTGGTGGACTGGTCGCAGAAACCCATGTCATGGGTGTCCTCAATCTGACACCTGATAGTTTCAGCGACGGGGGAAAGTTTCAGTCGGTAGAAACTGCAGTTTCTCAGGTCAAGCTGTTGATCTCAGAAGGAGTGGACATTATCGATATTGGTGCACAATCAACTAGGCCCGCAGCATCTAGGATTTCTCCTGAAGAAGAATTGAATAGACTAGTTCCCATTTTAGAGGCTGTTCTTCAGATTCCTGGCATTGAAGGAAAGCTCCTGTCTGTCGATACTTTCTACTCGGAAGTTGCAAAAGAGGCAGTGAGTAAAGGGGCCCACATTGTCAATGACATTTCTGGTGGGCATTTAGATCCTGACATGCTTAAGACAGTTGCGGGACTCGGGGTCCCTTATGTTGCAATGCACATGCGCGGGGACCCATCGACGATGCAAAATGCTGAGAATTTGATCTACGAAGATGTGTGCAAGCGAGTAGCTTCTGAGTTATATGAGCGGGTGCGGGATGCTGAACTGTCGGGTGTCCCTGCTTGGAGGATTATCATCGATCCCGGGATTGGATTTTCGAAGAAAACCGAACACAACTTGGAAATTCTCATGGGATTGCCAGCAATCCGAAGAGAGCTTGCTTCAAAGAGCTTTGCTGCTTCTCATGCACCCATGTTGATCGGGCCATCGAGGAAGGGGTTTTTGGGTGAGATCTGTGATCGACCAGATGCTTTGGAGAGAGATCCTGCCACTGTCGCAGCCGTTGCGGCTGGGATTTTGGCGGGCGCTAACATCATCAGGGTGCATAATGTCAAGGATAATTTGGATGCTGCAAGGGTCTGTGATGCATTGTTGAAGCAGAGAAAAGCTCATTGATGATTTGTTAAGCAATTGTCTTATGCCACATGACATGGTCCATGGCCTGGGAATATGCAGAAGTGTTCTCAGGTTCAGCGTTCCAGATCATTTGATCTGTTGGGACCCACCGTGGAATGGATGGACCATATCTAAAAGATCTCCTCGATTGGAAGATCCCAGCCACCAATAGTGTGCCCTTTTTCAGTTGAATGTGGTCCTTACTCCTTTGTTGTATCTTCACCATCCATGTGCAGGTGACAAATTGAAAACGTTTGGATTGTTCTATCCAAAGGGCTGCGGGGCATGGTCCATCCACATTGAGGCCCACCAACCAATGGCCTGGATCACTAAACCGTGATCCCACTTGTACAAACTGGAAACCCTAGTATTTATGGATCGTATAATTCCTCAAATATATATATATATATATATATATATATATATATATATATATATATATATATATATATTTTTTTTTTTTCCTTTCATATTTTAATTTAAGTCTTCTTCAGGGTTCCAAGAATCCGTTGAAATTAAAAGGAAACTCTCTCCCTTTTTTTTTTTTTTGATAACGACAGGGTGTCCCCACCCCCTTTTAAGGCAGGATTAATCCCTGCAGATGTATGGGTAAATCACGAGGAGTGGAATCGAACTCGTGTTTGTGGGAGCAAAACCCACGACGCTAGCCATTCGTCCAAACTCCTTTTTGAACTCCATATGTTTTAAAACTTCAACGTATAGAACTTTGTGAGCTTCAAAAAAAGAAGAAGAAGAACAAGAACAAGAAGAAGAAGAAATGACTCATTTTTTTGGGCAAATTGAATCAACCACGTTTTCTTAACTTTTGTAGGTGATTTAAAAAACAGAAGTTGGTGGTCGCATCCATTGATAGAATGGAGTAGTTGGTGGGGAATTTTAGTGGAGATGGATCAATTTATATAGGGATTACTTTTTATTTACTTATTTATTTATTTAGAAATAACTGAAACTTCATTGCTGAGAGAAAAGATACACGGAAGAGGAGAGAAGGACTAAACAAAAAGGGGACCGCTGCTGAGATAGCAGCCGGGCCCTAGGCACCCAAAAAGCTTAAATCAAAGGATCATAAGTCCTTTACAATTGACGCCCATTCAATCACCAGATTTTTGATCCTCGATTTCACCATGGACAGAGAAGAAGAAATGTTTTCGAAACACCTCTTGTTCCGTTCCTTCCACACTGCCCACCAGATGGCAATTATCAGCACGCGCCAGATTTGAGATTTGGACTTCCCCAACCGGATACCATTCCAAGAAGATAGGAGACTAGCAGCCGATAGAGGGACACACCACTTAGTAGAAAATATTTGAGAGAACTCTTCCCGAATAGAAGACATGAACGGGCAATGGACAAGCAAGTGATCCACAGATTCCGCATCAGACATACAACAAAGGCAGATATTAACAATCTGCATGCCCCGCTTCATGAGATTGTCCACCATGAGGATTCTGTTGCGACCAGCCAACCATGCAAAACAAATGAATTTCAGGGGAACTGGATATTTCCAGATGAAGGGGGAAGCATCAACCACCTGTGTGGGCGAATAGCTGAGAGCTGAGTAAAAGGATTTAGTAGAGAAGCAACCTGATTTTTCTAGCTGCCAAATCAGACTATCTTCCTGATTAATATTAGGCAAAGCCCTCAGAAGAAGATCCATAAGATTCTGAAACTCCAGCATCTCAGAATCATTGAGGTGTCTGAAGCATCTGATGTCCCAAACTAAATGCCCAGCCAAGAAGACGTAACAATCAGCAATACGAATATCCCCATCTGATGACAGGCGATACATAAGAGGAAACTGGAGCTTTAGCGGAGACTCCCCCAGCCAGGAATCTTCCTAAAAGCGGATTGTGGCTCCATTCCCCAAGTCGAAGCCACTATGCTGGACAACAAGATTTTGAACTCTGAGAATGCCTTTCCAGATATGGGAGGACCTGTATAAAGCTGAAATTTTGGGCCACAAGTTTCCAGGAGCAGCACCATACTTGCCTTTAACGATTTGCACCCACAAAGCCTCCCTCTCAGATGTATAACGCCAGATCCATTTACCGAGCAGCGCTGTATTCATCAACTTTAGGTTTTTGACATTGGCCCCACCCCCCTTGAAGACCTTACAAACTTCGCTCCAATCGAGCAGATGAAATTTCCTCTTGATTCTCTTTTCCAAACCACATGAAATCTCTCCTGATCTTATCCATCCTTTTCAAAACCTGAGCCGGACACCTGAGCAAAGACATAAAGAAGAGAGGAAGACTGGACAAGGCAGCTTTGATGAGAGTTGGGCGACCTCCCAACGACAGGTACCGGCATTTCCAAGAGGCCAAAAAACGGTGAAATTTATTAATGATCTTGTCCCACATGACCTTTGGCGGGCGCCCTACACAGAGGAAGACCGAGGAAATGAGTAGGGAAGGAGGCGAGTTTACAGCCCAAGGAATCAGCGAAAGCCTGGAGCGTGAGGGCAGGAGTGTTAATCCCCAGCAACCTGGATTTATGCATGTTAATTTGAAGGCCCGAGACCGCTTCAAAACAGTGCAGGGAGATGAGGAGATTATCAATGTTAGACTCAGAAGCTTCCAAAAAAATTAGAGTGTCATCAGCAAACTGTATGTGAGTTATAGGATTTGGTAGGCCGGGCATCGGAATACCACGTAAAAGACCTTGATCTTGACCTTTAGTCAGCATATAAGAGAGCGCATCAGCCACAAGCAGGAAAAGAAGAGGGGATAGGGGATCCCCCTGTCTAAGTCCACGCGAACTCTTAAAAAAGCCTTTGGGAGAACCGTTGAGAAGAATTGAAAAGCGCACCGATCCAATGCACGCCGCTATCCATCTTCTCCACTTGATCCCAAATCCCCTGCGGAATAGCATATAGAGCAGAAATTTCCAGTCAACGTGGTCATACGCTTTTGCTATATCCAACTTATAGAAGATCCCTCGCGAATTTGACTTCTGACAAGCATGTAGGACTTCATTTATATAGGGATTACTTGAAAGGAAAGGCCTGAGAGGTAAAGAATCATATCAGCCGACTAAATAATTACCTATATACATTGTTACTCATGCATATAAAATTACCTTTATATCATCTCTTAAACACTAAAAAAAAAAAATTGTATCGACTTGAACAGCTTTGATCATGACTTGAGAAAAACTCAATTTGGTCATATGACTAAAAAGAATATGATAAAGATCAGAGAAAAACTTGACTGGATGGAAGTCAAGAAAAAGCTTTGATGAAACAAACACTCACCAAAATGTGAACATTTCCCATGCCTTCTTTTTAGTATGGTATTTTGCTTACTATGGTTGTGACTTTTTTAAGGTAAGGATTTACACCTCTTCTTTGTTTTAATCCTCTGATCTATTTCAAAATAGAAAGGAATTTTACGATCCTCAGGTATGGCACCAACGGTTGCACGATAGGCCTCTTTGTAGATTGACCTTGCCAAATGACATCCTGGACTGACAATACAACCTTCTCTTTTCTCTCCCCCATGTGTTCATGTAGTGTATGCATGATTGGTGGCCCACCCACTTCCTCTCTCTTTCCTCCTCTCATGCACCTCACCAAGGGGCCCCACCATGGGAGCATTGCTTTACTTCGAATGAAAGAAAGAAGAAGATGTCACATTCCCAATCTATGGCCCTGATCCATCAACTACGTGTCTCCGAGGATGATCAACATATCAACAGGTTGTCACCCCAATTCAATGGCCTTAGTCCCTTCAATCTTGTTTTAATGAATTATTAAGGGGGTGATTTTATTTTTATTTATTTATTTATTATTATTTTTAACACATGCACCCTCACTCACCTGCGCACGCACACACAGATTTTATTTTTATTTATTTATTTATTATTATTTTTAACACATGCACCCTCACTCACCTGCGCACGCACACACATGAAATCGCACGTGTGGCTTTTTTTTATACCATGATGGGTACTCAAACCCATGACCTAGTGTTGAAACTCTTGTCAGCCTACCACTGAGGGATGAGTAAGGGGTGAATTTTATTAATAGGGAGTTAGTTAATACTCTCATCTGTTGTGTGATGCTTGATATGCAGTGGCATAGATGTAGTACACATGGCATGTATTAATTCAAACCAACTAAATCATGGAAACCACTGTGGTCAAGTTAAAAAGTTCAAAAACTCAGATTGGTCGCATGAAAACACTTGTTTGTTGGACACAAATGTCCACCAATATGATAGTCAGACAATCAAACAAGCTTAATTTTTGGGTTATGACACATCTAAACTGGTACACATAATATTGATGGTTTCATTTGAATTATGTGTATTACAATGCATAATTTCTAAGCGCCTGTGTATCATCCATCACAGTTTTCAGAGTATGGAAGTTTTTTTTTTTTTTTTTTTTTCCTAATGTTTTGAGCTTACACATTACCATTGTGTCCCAGAAAAGTATAGGTTGATATCACTTTCATCTTACTGGTTGTTTGGCTACTTGGAAAGTAGCCCCCATGGAAACAAAATCTGTTAATAAGGGTGGTTTCTCACGTTTGTGGGCTCTAGAAGATGGCTGGAAGCGAATTCTTGTGGGAATCCATTTCATGTAAAGAGCCATTTTATGACTCCTTGGTAAAAGCTGGGGAGAAAATTCTTGGGGAATTTATTCTCCTCTGACTCATATTTTGGAAATGTTATAAAGCTAAGCGATGCTTGAAATTCATCACCCCTTCTCTCTCTCTGCGTACCCACCTGCTGCCCAAAAACAATTTCCAAAATCTTTATGTTTTAAGATTTTTGGTAACCAATCGACCATTAAGGCCGTGTTTAGATGCATGTATTCTAAGGGAAAAAAAAAGAGGAAAGGATAATGATGCAAGGGAATGACTATTTTCATGAGTATTATTGAAGCATGGATTCTGTTTCTAGTAGTCTTATTTGAATTGTAATTGAAAATCTCATATTTACAAGACAACGATCATCTGATTTTTTATATATAGTAAAAGAATACAAACCTTAGAAAAGTGTAATGAGAGCTCTGTGAAAACCTCCCTTTCCTCTACCATTCAAACATTTTCAAACTATCACATCGAGAGGAAAATTGGTTTCTATGGAATTGGTTATATCCAAACATGCCAAGGTCTATACTCTTATGATAAGTTTACCACAGTTTTAAGAATGGTGGTGACTCTTTACTCAACTGTAGATGGAGCATAGCTGAAAATTTGCGCCAGGAAGATATTATTAACCATCTGATTTTCCCTCGGAATTTGGTCCACTCGCAATTTTACTTTTAACCATCCATTTGGCATTATCAAATTACATGGTTAGGATTTGCTTCATCAATGTGATTTAGTAGATGTTCCATCAATAGCACCCACAAAATTTTGGTTTGTCTGGATAGCGTGGGGCTACCTGTCACGAATATGGTGGTAAACTATCATATGAGTATACCCTAATCAAGGGCTCTATCTCGGTACACACGTGCCACACATGTATGAATCTGGACTGCACATCTGCTACTCCCCACCATTTCTGAGCTGCGTCCCTTCCGCTGATTGGAAAGGGCCGTTAGAGATCGTCCAACCAACCAGTGGCTCACATTCAACGGGAAAGAAGAAAATCCTACAACCGGCAGTTAAGATCCTGGGACCCTTGTGATTATTGGGGCACAGCCGATCCAAGGTAGGACCCAACAGATGAGCGGTCTAGATTTCATGATTTTGAGCCAGGTGTACACAGATAAAAGTGCTTGATTACCCTGATTGAGAACGCCAATTCATTTGTATCTTCTTTTTTTTTTTTTTTTTATTGACCGTTGGGTTCCCAACGGCTACTAGCAACTTCAAATTGCCTTCACGCCTCCAAATATCCCCATCTGGCCTAACCCATAACGGCTAGTTGTGATTTGAAAATTTGAATTGCCAGCATTGGGTTCCCAACGGCTATTAGCAACTTCAAATTGTCTTCACGCCTCCAAAAGTTCCCATCTGGCTTAACCCATGACGGCTAGTTGTGATTTGAAATTTTAAATTGCCCTTCCATTTCTCTCCCCTTTACAAGAATCACATATTGGAGATTGAGGCTTTCTCATCTCAGATCATAACCATCTCCCAACAATCATCCAAAATCCAATAAGAAAACCCGAATCACGATTTGGGTTTTCTTCAAATGGGGAAGGAGAAGCTGATGGAGCAGATCTTCCACCTCAAGCTCACTTCCAAATCGCTCGTCCGCCAGGCAAAGAAGTGTGAGCAGGAGGAGAAGTCCGAGAAGGCCAAGGTGAAGAAGGCAATCGAGAAGGGGAACATGGACGGAGCACGGATCTACGCGCAGAATGCCATCCGCAAGCGGAATGAGCAGCTCAACTACCTACGGTTTGCGTCCCGCCTCGACGCAGTCGTGGCCCGCCTTGGGAGCCAGGGCAGCTTCCAGGCCGTCGGGAAGTCGATGGGAGGGATCGTGAAGGCGCTCGAGGGGTCCCTATCGGTTGGGAACATGGAGAAGGTGTCGCAGACGATGGATCGGTTCGAGAAGGTGTTCGTGAACATGGAAGTGCAGTCTAGCTTTACCGAGAATGCGATGGCGGGGACGACGTCGCTGTCCACACCTGAAGGGGAGGTGGGGTCCCTGATGCAGCAGGTGGCCGACGATTATGGGCTGGAGGTTTCTGTGAAGCTTCCACAGGCTGGGAATCAGACTCTTGGATTGAAGGAGAAAGGGGTGGTCGTTTCTGAGGAAGAGCTGAGCAGGAGATTGGCAGATTTGAAATCTAAGGGTTGATATCTAATAGGTGGGACCCACCTGAAGTTGGAGTTTGTAGGTGCTTCTGCCCCCACATGGGCCCTTCTTAGTGATCAGAACCGTTCATCCTATGGGTGTAGTAAGTAAATCCTGTTCTGCAAAAATTTTACCGATTGGATGATCTTAACCGTCCAGTCATTGGTTGTTGGTCTTCCCAGTTTTATCTGTCCTTTTGAAGGCATCACTGGTAACTTTCTTCGCTTTATGGGCCATCTGTGGAGGGAGACCACATTATGAACGGTTCTGATCTTGAGGGGCGGGCCTCATATGCATGTAGAAGGACTGAGGACTAAAATTTCGGGTGGTGGTATTTACTATGGAACTTGTTCCTATATATTATTAGGATAAGTTTTTAGTATATACTTGACGGAGCACCACCTTTTATAATGCGACCCAGACGAACCCATAATGACCAAAATACCCCCACTTTTTTAGGTGCTTTACCCTAAAGACCAAGGGTATTTTGGTTCCAAAAAGCTATTTCCGTACCTTAAAAACTTCTTTTTGCAACAAAATTTTCAGGGGTCGAAAATAAAGAAGGCACAGTACGGACGAGTGTACATGGTTAATTCTTTATATATCTTGGGATCTTGAGGCGTATAGACCCAACGTACTACCCATCAATTTCATTCGCCCAAAAGAAACCTTAATTGCAAAAAGAAGTTTCCGAACCCTTAAAAGTCACTTTTTGCGAAATAAGTTTTCGGGCGGAGAAAATCAAAAAGGCATTGTACGGACTTGTCTACAGTTCTAATTATTTCTTTTGATTTTCTCCGCCCGAAAACTTATTTTGCGAAAAGCGACTTTTTAAGGTTCGGACGCTGCTGGTATTTTAACCAAAATACTCCTGTATGTTAGAGTAAGCACCTGAAAAAGCAGGGGTATTTTGGTCTTTTTGGGTTCATCCGTACGACCTTAGGTCTCTACTTTCGCAATTAAGGTTTCTTTTGGGCGAATGAAATTGGTGGGTAGTAGCTGCGGTCTATACACCTCAAGATCCCAAATAAAAAAGGCATCGTATGGAGTCATCTATAGTTTTAGAAAGAATTAGTACTGTACACTCGTCTGTACTGTGCCTTCTTTATTTTCAACCCCTGAAAAGTTCTGTTGCAAAAAGAGTTCGGTTGCAACAAGAGGTTTTTAGGGTACGGAAATAGCTTTTTGGACCAAAATACCATTGGTCTCTATGATAAAGCATCTAAAAAAGTGGAGGTATTTTGGTCATTATGGGTTCGTCAGTACAACCAGAGGACTATTTTTATTAGATAGGTTTTGTTTGGGTCGCGTTATAAAAGGGGGTGCTCCATCGGGTGTATACTAAAAACTTACCCATAGTTCTAATTATTTCCTATATCTTTGTATGTATTACACAATACTGGGAGAGGGATATGGTACAATAAGTTGGGGTTTTCAGCTTTAGCAAGTGGGCCCATGATTCAATGATCCATGACGTTGGTATGATGGAGCTCACCTTAGATGGCCAATGCACCAAAATTCGGCCCCAGATTGGAAGATCCAAGCTACAAAATATTAGTTGAATGAGAACCGTTTCCTATTATTCGTTGGCCACCTATTGAAATATTTCTTATCTGTGGTTCTGATTGATTGGTGCAAAGAGATGGGGCCATTCTTCAGGTGGGTCACATGTGGACAAGAAAAATGGACGGTTGTAAAGAAACTGACTAACCATTTGGATGTATAGTTTGTACAGAGATACATGCATCCATGAGAAGTTCTCCATAGTTCAAGAACAACTCAAAGCTCAGCTGAGTCAACTCTATTTGACAAGATTTCATGTTTGAGTCACTAGAAAACTGGTTCATGGGTGTGAGTCTCGATTCAATGCTCAGCCGAGTCAACTCGACAAGATTTAAATTTCGAACCACTAATTACTCCAAATCGGCAGAGCTCTCTGTACTCCTCGTAGACTCCTCACTAATTACATCAAATCCATATATAATATGTCAAAAAACTCATCCCAATTTAAGGTTCTAATGGTTTTGATCATTTCTGCTTTCAATTGAGCCTTTTCTGGTCTATCTTTGCCATGAAAGTGTCTACCATCCGCTTTACATCAACTAGAAAACTGGTTGATACGGGTCTCAACTCAAATCTTAGCCGAGTCAACTCAACTAGTCAAGATTTCAAGTCTTTGCTGGTGCAACATAGTTTCAAGTTGACAAATGACAAGACTCGTTGAGTCAGCTTGTCGCAATGACGGCTTAAGTAGGTCCTCTTGCATCAAATCCATATATAATATGTTAAAAAACTCATCCAAATTTAAGGTTCTAATAGTTTGGATTGTTTTTACTTTCAATTGAGCCTTTTCTGGTCCATCTTTGCCATGAAAGGATCTACCATCTGCTTCACATCAATTAAAAAACTGGTTGATACTGGTCTCAACTCAAAGCTCAGCCGTGTGAAGTCAACTGGTCAAGATTTCAAGTCTTTGCGGGTGCAACCTAGTGTCAATTTGACAAATGACAAGACTTGTTGAATTAGCTTGTTGCAATGATGGCTTAAGTAGGTCCTCCTGCCTCAAATTCATATATAATATGTCAAAAAACTCATCTCCTACATTAAATCCATAATATATCAAAAAACTCATCTCCTACATTAAATCCATATATAATATGTCAAAAAACTCATTCAAATTTAAGGTTCTAATGGTCTGGATCGTTTTTGCTTTCAATTGGGCCCTTTCTGGTTTATCTTTGCCATGAAAGTGTCTACCATCAGCTTTACATCAATTAGAAAACTGGTTGATACTGGTCTCAACTCAAAGCTCAGCTGAGTCAACTCAACTAGTCAAGATTTCAAGTCTTTGCGGGTGCAACTAGTTTCAAGTTGACAAATGACAAGACTTGTCAAGTCAACTTGTCGCAATGACGGGTGACTCAACATCACTTCGCTCAATCATCTATCATTTCAAGAATTAAAAGAGAAACCATCTATATAATTTATTTTTTTTTATTTTTATTTATTTTTTTTTTTTTTGGGAAATTCTCATAGAGTTGCATTGGGACACTTAGATTAGATGGTTTGATCCGTTGATCTAGACCGTTCATTAGGTCCAACACTCATTTCTTGAGCTTTAATGAAACATCGCACTAATCTGAATAATCTTAACCATTTAATCAATGACCTTCAATATGGTGGTCAATATCACTTACTCAAAAATAGGTCTAATCAAGAATTTAATCTGACCAATCTTATCCATTTAATCAATAACCATCATGATGGATTGGAAATCATAATATTAAAAAATCACTTTTCTTAAGAAATCATGACCATCGAATCCATGACATGAGAAAAGGATGACTATAGAAAATAAGGCCAAATGTGGGCCATGCAATTTTATTTTATTTTTCATTTTTTCTCTTAGATAATTAAATCAATGATCATGATGGGCCCAGCTGTGGCCGGCTTTAATCGGTCCCACTCCCATATCCAAGCAACCAAAACAGCTGATATCATGTGGGTGGTCCACCTATTCACAGCTGCAGTGCTTTGTATTTTAGCAGCCGGCCTGATTGCTTGTTAGCAAAATATTAGGTTGAAATAACAGCTATTTAGTGGACCACATAAATAAATAAGTAAAGAATTATTTGCATTGATGGCTTGGAAATGGGAGCAAATAATGGTCAACCGTCCAATTTGAAGGAAGTTCACATACTAATGGTGGCCCACTACAATGCCAATCTAACCATTTTAGACATGCCAGTATACGGTGGAGATGTAGAATGCTGATCTTGGCATCCTATGGTTGTATGTGATCGATCATCATAAAAATAGATAAATAAATAAAAAGCATTGAGGCCCATCCTCTACGGACGTGGATTTCCTAAGAAAGCCTTTCGCATGAAGTTCCTGAGCCGTGAACTTAGGTGGGCCGGCCCACCGTGATGTTTGTGAGAAATCCAGCCCGTCCATCCATTTTGTGAGATCATTTTAGGACATGAAGTCAAAAATGAACTGGATCCAATACCAAAGTGGGCCAAAAATGTGAGAATTGAACATCTACAGTTGAAATATTTGTGCGGCCACAAAAGTTTTGAATCAGGCTAATATTTGTGTTTTCAGTTCATCCCCGTCGGAATGACGTTGTGAACAGTATGGATGGCATGTAAACATCACTTTCTACCTAGGGAGCTTTCAACTGTCAAAATTTCCCAAACCACCTTTTCCTTTAATGGGTCCCACTTGAGTCTTGTATCTTGCTCAAGTCCTTAAATGAACTCACAAAACGGATGGACAATGCATATAGCACACACACAATGTTAGCAGATTTTATTTAATTACTATTTTTTTAAAATAAAATAAAATAAGCCTTTCCCTATAACTTTGATTGTGGGGCCCTATAGTTTTGTTGACAAAATCAACTCAATCCATAAGAGTTGTTGTCCCATTGAGAAAGTAGGATGCCCTAAACAAAAGGTTGAGATCTAACTATCACGTGGGCCACCAAGTTCACTTGAAAGTTTTTGGTGAAATTTATTATTTTCTATTGAGTGGTCCACATAATAATTGTATAAACTTGATTTTTAAGTCATCTCGTTATCGAATTGCGACTCACTTGATTTATGGTTAGGAGAGCCCACACACAATACAGCATACCCCACATGGCAATCAAATTATATAGGAGAACAAGATCAAACATGTTTGTAGAGTATACATGCATGTAAATAACTATTACAAGCAGGTGAATAAGGGTCAACCAAAGCATTTTTAGAAATTCTTTAGCAGATCCACCTCGTGAGCATTTTCTGTAAAACAACATATTTTATATAGACGAATCCATCAACTGAGACATTTTATTTTTTATAACAATTATTTTTATTGATATTATTAAAAAATGAATTTTATTTTTAAGATTTTGTATATTTTATATGTAAAAAATTTGAATTAAATAATAATTACCTTGTATTTTGTGCCAAAAAGTTACAAAATAGGTTTATATTAGTTGAAAACGATATTGGGACCTATTTGGATGAGTTTTTTGGAACTTGCTTGGATGGCTTTTTGTATATCCATGCCACCCATCTGTATTTTCAGTTCATTTTAGGACTTCAGCCAAAATATTATGTAGATATAAATCTCAGGTGGACCACATCACTGGAAAAAGTGATGAAAGACCATTTAAAACTTTTTGCAGGCCACAAGTTTTGGATCAAGCTGATGGTTGTATTTTTCCCTTCATCTAAATCAGCTTGAGCTCATGAACAGGTTGAATGGAAAATAAACATTATGGATCTTCTTATGTGGGCCTTTTTAATGGTGGGTATTAAATAACCACTGCTTCCTGTGGTGTGGTCCACCTGAGATTTGGATCTGCTTAAATTTTTAGACCATACACTAAAATGGGGTGGAAAAACAGATGGTCGGATTGGATATACAACACATCATCAAGGTGGGCTCCACGGTAAGGGTAACACCTTATCCACTCCCAACTAGAAAACCCAAAACTGCACTAACAAGTCACAAGTTGAATAGTGAGCGAGTTTGACTATTCATGTTTGCATCAGTGTCGGCAGCATCGTCTTTCTCGCCAATGGATCTCTTGTGCACAACATCCAAGCCATTAAAAAGGTAGGCCTCACTATAAAGGTCATCCAAGGTGAAAAACAAGATCATCCGTTCATCAGGCTATCTGGATAGACAACCAATGGTCTGACTCAATGTATTTGAATGGCCCATCTAATTAATTAGTGGGCTGTTTTGATTGTCATTTCAAGTGATTTTCATGGTACTGGCCCACTTTTTTCATGGTTCAGATGTTCCCCAGGAATGACAGTAGCGGATATTAACAACATCTTATATTCTTAATTATGTGAAAGCTAACATACAGTAAGTTGCATATGAACATTTCCAGCTGCATACCATAGTCAAAGTTTGACTTTGAATCCTTCCTACTGGATCTCAATTCAATTTCCAGCTCCTTCTTGAAAGCCAGACTCTCAGTGAGTTTTAAACCATTTAATACATGATGTTGACTCATCCTCTCCTCTGGACATGCTCATGAGCAACCATCCAGACCATCCAAACTGTGGGTCTCATTGTGGATGAAGCAATCCCAACCATCTAATTAATGGCTATGAATAGATGGTTAAAAGTGTAGTAAGTGATCTAAATTCAAAAAAAAAAAAGAAAAAAAAAAGAAAAGATGATTAATACTATCATCTAATTGCAATTTTACTTGGACAACTATTTCATGTGGGTCTTTTTAAAAAAAAAAAAAAAAAAAAAAAAAAAAAAACCTCAAAGAGACTGTCTTCAGTCCAATGGGTTGGACTGTACGCCAAGTGAATAACTTCCAACCTTTCATGTGTGCGCGACATCTAACCCTTTAAGTAGGTTGGACCCACTATGATTATCACCTTAGCAAAAAAAAATTAAATATATCAACTTAGCTAGGTGACCACACTTGTACTTTATCATTTATCAATAAACACTATTTTCTATGGTGGGGCCTACCTGATGAATACATATAGCTGATTTTTGCACTAGCTGATCCTCATGGTGGGTCTAACCTATTGGAAGGGTTGGATGTCACACGCAGTTAAGATATTGGAAGTCATCCATCAGTGGACAGTAACATCAGACCTCTTTTTTAAACTGTGGAAAACTAACAGAGAGTCTAGCCTGGTCTTTAAAAGAAGAAGAGGAAATGAAAATACACAAACCATCAAACCCAATGGATTTCTTTCATTCAAAGCTCACCAATTTCAACGTTCTCTTTCTCTTGTTGCTTCTCTCCTTCATTTCTACCCAAACTGGTACTCCTCGCTCTCCTTCACATACAACCAAAGCATGGTAATCCTATCATGCTACACATCAGCTTGCACAAAAATAAGCTGACCCAATAAGCAGGCATGGTCCACTTGATTAGTGGTCCACTATATGATGATCTTCCTTATTGGGCTAGCTTGGATGTTCTCAAAATGTGATACATTTGCCAGAAAAATGGTGTAGCATGTGTAAGCTTATAATACTATGGTTGTATCTGATCATTTATAATATATGCATTTCACTCCAATTTATTAGATTGTATATTCTGTTAAATTAGATTTGATACTTTGTAATTAGATCTTCTGATTTTTAAATAATTAGATTTTGTGATTTATACATCTAATTCTAAAACTAAGCTTGTAGCTTCTCTATAAAAGATTTTCTTCCTCTTCAATGAAAATACAAGTTTGGCTTGTGATTAGTCGATCAGAACCGTTGGTAATTCTTTGGTTGCACTGTAGATGGTCAAGGAATGGAAATCCTCTGATATGAGAAATCCATGGGTAGAATTTCGTGCATGGGCCATCCAGAGTGGGACTTGAATATCAATGGTTTGGATTATTGGACCATGGACCTCTTGTATAAAGCTGAAAATCCATGCAAATTGTAGAATTTGTAGTGTCCCAAATGAAGAATCTGTTTGGCTTAATTTGCGTTGTGTTTTCTTATCGCAGAAGCTTACCATTCAAAAGATAGGAGTGGAAACATTACAGTGAAATGGGATGTAATGCAATGGACCCCAGACGGCTATGTGGTAAGGTCATCGCAAAATTCTCTCAACGATATAAGGGGTTGTTTGGGAGCGTGCATTTGATATCTTTTGGATTTCATACAAATTGGAATTGATGTGAATTGAAATCATAGTCTTGATACGTTTTCAAAACGAAAGGCTTTTGGTGTATTTGTTCTAAATTGGATTCCAATTCACACCAAATACACTTTGCTAAATATAATAACTATACTAATTCACACTAATTATCACCTTTCTATGATCAGAACGACTCATATAGTGGGTCCCACATTTATGGGTTGTTGGATGTATATACAAATGGTTGTTTTGGAGTGTTCATTTGATTTGTATTGGATTCCATAGGGATTGGAATTGATGTGAATTGAAATCACAGTCTTGATATGTTTTCAAAACAAAAGACTTTTGGTGTATTTATTCTAAATTGGATTCCAATTCACACCAAATACACTTTCCCAAATGCAATAACTATACTAATTCACACTAATTATCACTTTTCCATGATCAGAACCACTCATATAGTGGGTCCCACATTTATGGGTTGTTAGATGTATATACAAATGGTTGTTTTGGAGTGTGCATATATTTGATATGTATTGGATTCCATACGGATTGGAATTGATGTGAATTGAAATCACATTCTTGATATGTTTTCAAAACAAAAGACTTTTGGTGTATTTATTCTAAATTGGATTCCAATTCACACCAAATACACTTTCCCAAACGCAATAACTATACTAATTCATACTAATTATCACCTTTCCATGATCAGAACTACTCATATAGTGGGTCCCACATTTATGGGTTGTTAGATGTATATACAAATGGTCGTTTGGGAGTGTGCATTTGATATGTATTGGATTCCATACAAATTGGAATTGATGTGAATTGAAATCGCAGTATTGATATGTTTTCAAAACAAAAGACTTTTGGTATATTTGTTCTAAATTGGATTCCAATTCACAGCAAATACACTTTCCCAAATGCAATAACTATACTAATACACACCAATTATCGTATTTCCATGATCAAAACCACTCCTGATTTCTCAATATCTATCCATTCCACCTAATTTCTCATTTTGGGGCATGGTCCATCCACTGTGGGGCCCATACGATTGATGGTTCTACATTGATATCCTACTTGGGGTTGGAGAGTACTTGCATATCCCTGAGTAGAGATCATATAATACCAAATTAGATATCGTATTTGGCTACGCTAATTGATTGAATTGTGATAATCAGTTCGATAGAGCGGAAATGGCCTGAAATATTCAAATTGGATTTGAAAGGAATAAAATTGCAATTCAATTCAATAGCTGATCCAAATGCGGATTCATTTTTAAATTTTGTACGACGACAGAGAGAAGAGAAGACGGTGTTGTATGTACTGCCTGTGTTAATTCACATCCACTAATCAAGATAGGAAATGTGAAAATATGAAACTGTTTTTGTAAATCACAAAAACAACTATTCAGGAAATCATAGATGGTATAAAATACAAGCATCATCATGTTTGGTCCACTCAATTTTCAATGGTGTAATTGGTTTTTTGGAATTTGATTTGCGATCGATCCAACTCCCGTTTTCCGCAAATTCTGCTAAAATCTCAATTCAGATAGCTTCAGGTCTAATTTGAAGCATGGGATAAGAAGTGGGCCGTTCATCAGGCGGTCCACTCTGGTCATCACATGGGCTGCATTTGTGTGAAAAAAAAAACATTGATTTGGGGTGCAACCAAATACATTAAAAATTATCAACTTGCGTCGGTTTCAGGCCGTCGTATCCATTTACAACTTCCAGCATCACCGTCAAATCCAAACGCCGGGATGGACGCTCGGATGGACATGGCCCAGGAGGGAGGTAATCTGGTCCATGATCGGAGCTCAGACTACTGAGCAGGGTGATTGCTCCAAATACAAAGGGAACATCCCACATTCCTGCAAAATCGATCCAAAGGTAGTGGATTTACTATCGACAGCGCCTTATAACATGCAAGTTGCGAATTGCTGCAAAGGAGGTGTACTTGATTCATGGGACCATGATCCAGCGAATGCACTGAGTGCATTCCAGATTGCAGTTGGCGCCGAGGGGACCACAAACACGACGGTACGATTTCCACAGAGCTTCACGATCACGGCGCCGGGACCCGGATACAAATGTGGACCAGCAAAGAGTGCGAAACCGAGCCGATTTAAATCAGCTGATGGAAGAAGATTCACTCAAGCTTTGAGTAAGTTCATTGATAGTTGAAAGTTCTTGATTATTTTCTTTTGTGATTTGATTATGGATCAACAACTTAGGTGAGTCAGATGCAACTCGTCCGAGTCAACTCAGTTGAGTCTAATCTGGTTCGGCACCATGAGTCAGTAGTGAGAATAGAGAGGGACTCAACACTAGAGCTGTACATGAGTCGAGCGTGGCCCAACATGGCTTGGCTTGGCCAGCCGGCTACCCCAGCTCAAACTCGGCTTGGCTTGGTCCTCTAGCCTGATTGGCTCGCTCAGCTCGGTTTGGTCACAGATTGAGTTAGCTCGAGCCAAGTTCGAAGCTCGATCTTTTGAGCTGAGTTTAAGTTCAAGCCTACAAGTTGAGTTCAAGTTTAAATTTTAGGGTTTTTAATGTACATAATGTATAATGTATAATATATAATATATAATATATATTATATATGGGAAATGGTACTATGAGGTCGGCCTCATGGGAACTTCCCATGAGGTCGAGTTATATGGGCCCCGCCGTGATGCGTGTTGAACATCTACCCCATCAGTCACATGCACCACTCCATGGTGGACCATGCTTTTAAAAATCAAGTCAATCCATGACTTGGTTGGGCCACACCACATATAACAGTTGAGAGGGGCTACCCTCCCATTAAAATATTCATAATTAATTATTGGGCTCACCAAGATGTGGTTCACAAATCCAGCCCATCCATTGTGTGTGTCCCACTTGGATGAGGTGTTAGACCAAGTTTCAGCAGCATCCAAAACTCAAGTGGGCCCCCACCAAGTGCTTTTATATTTTTTAGCATATCTTCACATGGTTTTAGATGGTATGACCCACCTGAATTCCATATACGGCTGATTTTTGAGATATCCTATAACCTAAAGGAGACTCATCAAATGTATGGTGTTGATGTTCGACACACGTCACGGTGGGGTCCACACTGCTTGACCTCATAGGAAGTACTCATGAGGTCGACCTCATAATACCATTTCCCATTATATAATTTATTTAAATATAAATATTTATAAAATATTTATATTAAGTGAACCCAATCTGAGTTGAATTGATTCAAACCAAGTCAAGTTGGAGTCAAGTTCCAAGTTGAGTCGATTCGAGATTGGTCTACCTCGTTCGTAATTCGAAATTTTTTCGAGCTTAAGAATTTAGCTCGACTCCAGCTCGAATCCATTTTCAAACCGAGTCGAATCAATCTTTTTCGAGCCTAGCCGAGCCGAGCGAGTTAACCAAGCTAACTCGGTTCGTGTACAGCTCTACTCAAGAACATGAGTTAGTCACCTCTATTATGAGATCTGGACCTTTCATCTATTGGGCCCTACTGATAAAAACAAAATATTCAGTGATGTTAGCTGCTGATTGGAGGATTCTTGAGGACTAAAAAGTTGGAATTTAAATAGGCAGAGATCCTCTAAATGACGGGTATATGGTCCAATCCAGAGAGGAACAATCCTACCCATTAGTCTAACATGATCATAGGTGGGCCCATTTGGGTCTCACGCATGAACTATTACTTGAACGTACTCTTTCATATCTCCTACAAAAACAATAATTTTTTTACTTTGGTTTTTCAGTCATGGTTTATTAATTCTATCTTTTTCTTTTTCAGTGACATGGAATGTTATCTGTACCTTCCGTGGCCCACCTTCGAACTAGGGAGACAGAGAAACCAACGGCTCATATCTGTGTGCACTCCTGAAGTGGGTGTTGGGCCTTTAATGTAAGAGATTGCTAAGCTTGAATAAAAGATTGTGGCTATTGTTACTTCCTCCCTTTTGAGAAATACTCAAGTGCTCTCTATACTTCTCCAATCCATTGATCTAGACTGTTCATTAGGTCCTACACACATTTCATGGACTACCATGAAAATATTGCACTGAATGGACAAATATTAACCATTTGATCAATGGCCTTTAATGTGAACGGTCAATGATCATTTACACAAAAATAAGTCCAATTAGCAATTTGATCCATCTATTTTTTAGGGATCATAATGGATTGTTTGTGATCCTAAAGAATCACTTTTGTTAGGAAATTATAACCATGCCATCCATGGCTTGGAAAAAGGATGGCTATAAAAAAAAAAAGGCTAAATAAAGAATGAATTTGAACATCTGATCAGTGCAATTTTGGATGGGATTGCTTGATGTATGTTCTAGACTAAATGAACAGTTCAGATCAGTTGATCGGACTGTCCAAGGGAATCAATGCAAGTAGGAGTACTATAACTTATACAGTGCTCTGAGAGCATTGGAGCACGACTCTCTCATATGTTTACAATCTGCTCAAACTCGGCAACGAGTGGAAAAAACTCCACTCAGCTCAGAAAAAGATTACCCAACTAGCTAAAACTTGGTAATATTTACATTTTATGTATACAGGACGGTCCAATGAAAATGCATCTAGGATAAGCCTCACGTGTAGATCAACGTATGGGGTCAACTGTGATGTTTTAGGGACATCCAATCCGTTCACCATGTGTGACCCCTCCAATTCTCCTTGGATTCCAAAACTTGGATAGACTATACACCATAGATCATGCCTAAAACCTCTAAAATCAAATCTTGTGGCCCACCTTAGTTTTGAAATGATTGTGAATTATATATTATGGAATTAACGGAAGAAAAGAGTGTTAAAGAAGCTTACCGGCCCATTACATATTTTTCCCTTTTAGAATCTGCACACTGTAGGTTTCTATAAGAATCTGCACACTGTAGGTTTCTATATCCAGCTTAATAACCGTGTATAGGACCACGGTTCAAGTGTCCTGCCCCAAATCTATTTATAATAATCACAACTGTAGTGGGGCCCATAGAATTGCTCGATATGAATAATCAAACGGTCATATTTATAATGGTGATCACGTGTGACCCACCTAATGAGAGTCTGGCATTCTCTCACTTGGGCTACACTGATGTCTAAAAGAAAATAAAATATTTTATTTTACTTGTGAAAAATATTTTATAAAATGCATTTGATTTTGAAAGTTTCTAATGGATGCCCCCTACTAAATTTCAAAATAATACCGTTGGATAATTATGAGCAATTCTTGTCAGATCCGGTCCATCAAGACCACTAATACTGTATCACAATAGTCAACACAATATTTATACTTTTCAAAGTACTACGAATCATAGTCATGAATACCAATAGCGTTAATGACATATATCAAGGATATGGGTGTAGTACAAACTACTACCAAATAATAATATTTAGCATGACTTCATATCTAGAAATGTGTGCCCATGCACACACTTACAAGTGTGGGGACAATATTTCATGGTAGCATCTCATCATATAAGTGTGGGGACAATATTTCATTGTAGAGACTCATCATATGTACAATAGTCACACCACATATAGCGGCCCAAAGAGAAGTCATCACAACTTACCTTTTATGCATGACAATGTTTTAGATATATGAAAACATGTCCAATGGTCACACCATACATAGTGTCACATAGATAAATCATCTCAACTCCTCTCTTATCTATGACAATGTTTTAGATTTATGAAAAAATTGTAAACTTTAGACATTAAATTGTATTTCACATTAAACTTGTTTATTCTATGTATATGCAATTTATATGGCAAAGTTTAGTTAATTTAAAAACCATGCTATTTCACACCTTTAATGGGCCACAAAAAAAATTGATGAATATAAAATATTAATTTAATTCATTACTCAAATAAGAGTTCTTTAAAATATATGTTGGGTTCCAAAATTGACAACAAATTTTGAATACTTGCTTTCGAGTATCGACAAACGCGTGAAAATGACCAGTGAGGAACCTGGTGTTGGAAATTGGAGTTTGGAAAACTATTTAAATTATATAAAATTAAAATAAGAAAGTTAAAAAACTTATCAATTTGTATAAGTCGAGGCGTGACGTGAGTCACTCGGCTTGCTTGAAATCGAATTTCTCCCCTTGGACAGCGTCCCAAGTGCAACAGGTTTCCAGAGCAATCGACCTCCAGGATACAACGACTATGACCCGGGTCCCAGCGGTGCACTCACTGTACACGGGCTCGAACCACTTGTAGTCTTAACCCGAACTAGAAAATACTTGAACACATTTTAAGAAGAAACTTGATTTTCTAATTCATTTTAAAACTTAAAATCAGAAGTCTATTTATAGACTTTGTGAAGACACCCTTAAGGGTGTAGAGACACCCTTTTACAAAGGGTTGTGACTATTGAATTTAAATCCAATTGGTGCGACCCTTAGGCTCCAAAAGATACAACTTTTCAAAACAAAATTGAAAGGATGCAACCTTTCAAACTTAAATGAAAAGATACATCCAAAGGGCACCTATGACCAATGGATATTTTGAAACACTAAATTATTTTAAAATAATTTAAAATACAACAATCCCCCACATGTTTCAAAATTTTTAACATTTCAGGTTAAGATAGAAGAGTTGTGCAATGGTGCCGGTGTCACCATAGACTTGAACCGACATTAGAGTAAACATGACAGGTCTACAGGAATCAGGTGACACCATAGTCTTGAACCTGATTCCTTTTGATGTATATCGCAAGTATATGCCACTCACACAACTTTTCCGTTACAAGTGATTCTACGGTTCGGTGCATTTCGGCCATGCACTATTACCTGGATTTCATGAGTGCTCTAGACAATTCGCCCAGATTCTCATAGGAAGCGGCCTCCACCTCCACACCCTATAGGTGAATTCTATCAAGTGTATGCAGCAACTGTATACACCACCAAATATATGGCTATTGATTCATTAAGAGTTCTAAAAACTCATCCTTCTTCATTGCTGCTCGCACTGTACACCATAAAAGGGGCTCATTTACATCAGTGCAATCGTCTACCTCGTGTCTTGTTGTTTACCCATTGAACCTATCTAATAGGATCTCTACTCGTATAGGTTGGGTTGCCAACACTGGTAGCTCATATATTAGGCTCAGCCCCATTCCCTTCGATGTATCATTGACTAATCTTTTAGATAGTCACTTAGTCAGAGGATTATAACCCGTAAGCCTTTTACCTCCACTCGTCTTAGTTCCCATTGTGGCTAATCATCCTTTCAGATCAGCTAGGGATCATCGTATTGGCAAGCTATTGCCTCACCAACTAGCTACTTATAAATGAGCCTCTGCCTATGCTGATTTCTCCTTTTGCTCATTAATCAAGTCTTTGCAGTCAGTTGCAGCCTCTTTGATTATTCATATCTTAAGCCAAAGCATACTGAACTCATTTGTAACTTCACAGAGTCAACAATTATGACTCCATCAAGTAACAGATACTGAGCATCACTTTTATTATGATAGTTGTCGTATCACTGGCTCTGAATACAACCAACTTTTTTATCCTTGAACGTACTTTTATAATTCAAGCAACTTCACTAGCCCACCATTTAATTAACTGGTGGTAAAGTCAATCGACCTTATTGTATCTGCAATACAAATAGGCTAGAGTAATCTGTCATGCATAGACATATGACAATTAAAATAGAGTATAACTTTCATGTAATCATATCGCAACATAATCATATATTACATGTTCCCTAACACATAAAAGGTTAGCCAATTTATCAATTAGAGATTAGAATTCAAATGAACTTATAGTCTCATATGAATACCAATCCCAAATGTCCAAAACCAACTTCCAATGAGAATAAAATATAGCCTGAAATCCCATTGACCCAGCAATTATCTTTTGAATTCAAAACACTAACAATTTTTCTTTCTGAACATTTATTCGATAACTACCAATTAGATCATCAAAACATATAATCAGTTTGATTCCAGATATCTTGTTTCAAAAACCTACATGATGTCAATGTAACATATGTGCATATTGATCCACAACATTCATCATATACCTTTCTTGGTACAAACCTTTATGTCAACCCATTTATCAAGTATTCATTGACTAAACTTGTACTCCATGGGTTAAGTGGTTTATCTAAATGCATTCAAGTGCACCCCCACAATTTCAGATTTTGCCTAGATAGATATATCTATGGCTTACTTGATAAACCTATAAACCGAATTTTTAGTTTGAGGATTTCTTAGGAACTATCATATGAATTGACTAGATCTAACACATGTATTCTAGATTGGCATATGATTGGATGAAAATAATATTTTCTTAAAAAGTATTGGATCTTACCAGTTATAACTAGTCTCATGGTTTAATTGACTTAATTATCAATTTGATCATGTCCATTGAAGTCATTCCAATCAAGACATGTGAGAACCATCATTCTATAAAATAACCAATGATAAGCCACATCTAAAATGAATTGTAACTATAATCCATTATCATCTAGCGGTGAATTCAGACTATGCATTTAGTGGGCCTTTCCAACTAATTCCCTTAGTTGAAAACCATAAGAGTATTTTTATTTTTATTTTTACTATTCACCTTTTGACCTTTTGCCTTCATATGATGTTACTTCTATCAATGACTAACATTGATGCATCATCTACATGTGTCATGTGTCCGACATAAATACCCTCCATTTAGGCCATTAAAGGCAAAACCCACTAAATAATATTTTCAAGCTTACATGTACCATAAAAAAATGACATGATTAAGATTGATATTTTGGATCATAGGTTTATGCATGCAGTAGGCACCATAGATGACATAATGATAATCTAAAGTTATAATTCCAAGTAAGCATGAAATCATGTGACA
>JAJHSJ010000010.1:62226784-62345745 GCA_021015155.1 Magnolia officinalis
GAGCGACTCAGTACACAATCCACGTCCTCGCAGATGTACAGGTTACTTTTTTTTCATTCAATCGGTACTTGTGGGCCCCATCTCTCTCTGCAGGAATAATAGGATACATGACGTGAGGCATTGCAACTGTCTGTGCTGGTTTTCATCTTTCAAAGTGGGCCCCATACTTAGAAAATCCAGACCGTTCGTCTGTTTCATCCTACTGTGGATGGACTGTGACCCGAATATTTCCCAGATTTGAAGTTGATAGCCTCCACCCTTTGTAAATGTGCACTGTTGCTGTGTTTCTCTTATTGCTCGTTTATTTGTGGGTCCCGACTTGATAGGTCAGGATTATTATATGGAGAAGATTTTTGGGCGATATGGTCCACCGACGGTTGTAATCAGATTAACGGTATGGATTACCATACCTGGATCCTGCTTGTCAGGGTAAAAAAAGTGAATCCTATATACTGATTTTGCTCCCAATATGCACGTCTGGGTCCCATGGTTCAATCTTCCAAAATCCAAACCGTTGATGTGGTGGCCTAACAATGGGGTGGAGGATTCCTGAGTCTGCTGTAGATAGAGCTGTACATTTGACTCGACTCGACTTGGAAGGACTTGACTCGTTTTGGCTCGAAATTAAATTTAGACCGAGTCTGGCTCGTTTTTAGAGTAGGGGAAATTTTCTAGCTAAGTCTGAGCTTGGTTCAACTCGGCTGGAATCCTGACTTGAATTGACTCGGATTGAATTGGCTAGTAACCCGTTTATTTCGATCTTGATGTTGTTCATCGAGTGTTTGAATAAATGCTGCCACAAAGTCTTCTTTTATAAGCAATTTTCGTATTAGAGTATTCTCAAAATGGATATTTGATGAAAGATCTAAGGAATAAATTTTCAAATAAAAAAACTTTATATTATAAAACTGTCGTCGTATCTTGATTTTGATGTTACTTGATGAGTGTTAAAGAAAATAAATGCAAAATAATTTTACTTATTTGTATTCAAACCACGAGAGATTGAAAATGTAACATGTTGATGACAAAATCTGGATTACCCTCCACTCCGTGAGATGCGCCTCGGGTGGACCCTGGTCTATACAAAGGATGAGCAAAGGAGACCGTGGCTAAGCCGGGGGACCCTCCGATGCCTAAGTCAGGTCAAGGGAATCAGGGTCTAAGTTGAAAGGTAGAGGGAGAGTGCAAGATGTTGCGTACCTATAGCAATAGGGTCTCGATGTATTTATACCTGATTATCGGATGGTCTGGGTCCGTCAATCTCGGCACGATTCGCTCAATCAGGAGGATTTTCGGATCGTGGAGATATCATGAGTAATCCAGGGATGTGTAGCGTATCAATGGACGAGGTTGGCGGGCACGTCCGTTTAAGGCAGTTTCTTAGTTTAGCGTGAGAATTCGATACTCGAGTAACTGAGGTCTCGACTTGGGACATCCTTCTTCAGATGAGATGAAGATGATGACGAGGACGAGCCTGCCGGCTCCGGACATCATTCTTTAGAGGAAGAGGAGGATGAGGACGAGCCCTCGGCTCGGACATCCTTCTTCGAATGAAGATGAGGACGAGGACGAGGATGGGGCCTTGGTTTAGGTCGTCGCTCATCAGTTAAAGCTTACCATACTCGACCCAGGGTTCGATTCGGACGTCGCTAACTTTGGTAATGTTCGTCATTTCGGATATTCTTGCATCTGATCGGACTAAGAAGATGTTGATCCTCAGAACTACAAGGGGCTCAGATCTTCCCATAACAGAAGCCCCCTACTCTTCGAGGTCGGCTACGGACTTGGAGAGTAAGCACACGGAAGATCAACCAACTCATCTACTGAACCTTCCACTCATGCTGATATTATCATGATTTTGGAATTTTGAAGCGTCGCGCCCTCAGGGTTTCCCGCCCACGGGCTAACATTCATCGGACGCGTGGCGACAGTTGGGATTTCGAATCATCGTTCAGCCTATGGTCAACCGCCAGTATGTCCTAGGAGACATTTGAGTGACGCTTCCTTTGCTCGAGCGCCGCTTTTACTACTTGCAGTTCGTCGTTCAATGTCAGACGCACGTGGACCGGACAGAGGTTAAACCAGTGACCTGCAGCCACGTGTGCTTGTGAATTCGGCTCGCGACGGTTCAACGGCGACCATTATGCCTGCTATTAATGCAGAGAATCTCTTCGAGCTATATAATTTCCAACGTTTTTGGAAACGCTTCTTACTTCAGCATTTTTAGTTCGTGTTCCCTGAAGAGGTGATTTCCGGCGAAGGCGATTCCGACTGATTTGAAGCTTCCGGCGAGGCGATTCCAACCGATCAGGAGCTTTTACGATGAAAGCGATTTCCGGTGAGTCTCTTTCAGCGTTCCTTTTTCTTCCCCTCAAAATGTCGTCCGATCTAGAAATCATTCGGGATTATGATGATGACTCCGATTCAGGGAGTTCTGATAATGGGAGAGGGGCCTCTGAAGGCCCCTTTGAAGTTGTACCCCTATTCCCTCTACCCCGAAAACAAAAGGAGGCGGGGGCTCGGACTTGTCGGGCTGACAAAAAGAAAACCGCTTGAGCCCCCCGGACCACAACCACCGAGTTCGCCGAGATGCCAGTAAGTGGGCAGGCCTCGGAGGCAGTCCCAGGAGGCTCCGTACTATCGGAGTCTCAAATGGAGTGGATCCGCTCGGAGTTTCAGATCCCAGACTCTGTTTAGATAAGGGCCCCAGAACTCCTTGACACCGCTGGCACGCCTGCTGAGGGAGAAGTCACCATTTTTCTGTGCGCTGCAATGTGGACTCCGACTCCATTTGCATCATTTCGTCCGAGCTATAACAGCCTACCTCGGACTAGCTCCCGACCAACTCACCCGCAACGCTTGGAGGGTGTTAATTTCTTCCTATATCATCTGGCGTCAAGTCAGGAATGTGGGACTGATCCCAGAGGAGTTGATAAGCTTGTACCTGGTCAAGCACGACAGCGAAGAACCATGGTACTACTTCGCAACCCGAGGCAGTAAAGGGTTGGGGTTAGTGATGAACCTTCCGTCTTCTAACAAAGACTGGAAGAATAAGAGGCTTGGGGCAACGGGCGAATGGGAGGCGCTAGCGGCGGAGCTTGGGACTCTGACGACTCGGGTCCTCACTCGATTTTCAACACTATGTCGGACTTTAAGTATTTTCTCCCCTTTACTTTTTCCTCTCTATATTTTTTTTACTCTAGTCGAACTGAAGCTTGAAGCTCTCTTTATCCTTATAGATTTCCCAAGGGGCCTGCCTCTCCTCGACTCGGACCAGAAGAACCGCATCGCAAAGGCGGGAGAGCTTCGCTCCTGGTCAGACCTGATCACCTCAGCCAACCTTCACTGGTCGGGGCTTTGCAACTCCCGACATCTTTCAGTGAGTTTCTCCTTTGTTTCCTTTTTAGAGAGGTCAAACTTATTCAATCGGTTGCTGATTTGTTATTCTTTGCACAGGCATGGCCGAGGCATCTGGTTCTCGGAGGAGGAAAGTTATCCCAACGGCGGAAGAGATGCTGAGGGCCGAGTCCCGAACGAAGACAACCGTTCGGAGGAGGCAGGATGCTCCTTGCAGGGAGGGTCCTTCAGGTCTAGTTTCTGCTATTGCAGCTCCAGATATAGCCCCAATTTTTGTCACCGCGGCCCCGGCTGTGGCGCCTGCCGTGGCCCGAGTCCCAGCAATCATTGTTCCGACTCCTTCCCTCCCGCCTATCGTCGCTCCCCCTACTGTGGAGGCTCCTCTTGTAGCCCCAGAGCCTTGCATCGCCGTGCACTCTTCTTCCGAACGGGAGGAGGCAATCCGAATGGCCGACGATATGCTTTCTCCTCCTGAAGTCGGGAATGATCTTAGGGCTGAGGCCCAAGTCTCGCTAGGCAACCAAACCGAGGCTGAGGAAGCAGTGGGCTCGACCCAGGTGGGGACGAGCGGTGGGAGGTTCGAGCCAAGTTACCACATGTCTTGCTTGGTGCCTTGGGCCGCCAAACATGCCCGGAGGAGGGAATAGCCAGCCTTCTCACCAAATCGGACAGCTCCTTCTTAAATGACATGATTTCCATTTTTTACACAGTATTTTCTATTGCCTTTCTGCTTTTTAGTTTTTATTTCCTTCACAGTCATATGTTTATCCCTCTGTTTTCATTCAGTCCGTCCCGAAGCTACTTTTGGCTCGGGAGAGGGCGCGAGAGTTGGAAAAGAGAGAGGCCAAGGTGGAGGTCCTCAAAACTGAAGCAGGGATCTTGCGGGATGAAGCTACTTTTCTATGCTTACAGCTTGAGGATGAGAAGACTAAAGAGCTTCGGCTCCAGGAGGTCGTGAATGATCTTGAGGCCAGAGAGCTTCAGCTGCAGGGAGTCGTGAATGATATCGAGGCCTGATGCAGTGTGGCGACGGCTGAGCTGACACCAGCCAAGGCCCAGGCGGATTAGTTAGCCAAGGAGAACGCCCGATTGGGTGAAGTCCTTGAGCGGACTAAGGCTGAGGCGGCAGAAGAACAGAGCCCAACCGTCTCCCAAGCAATGGAAACTCAACGGGCTGAAGATGAGGCCTCCATGGCTGTAGCAGTGACTGCTGCAGTGGACGCCTTCAAGGCTTTAAAGGAAAGGAACGTCGAAGCCACTAAGTTTTACAAATGTGGCTTCGATGCTTGTATAGAAGCCGTCCATGATTTGTATCCGGACTTAAACCTCGACCCTTTATTGTTCGAAGATGCCGGAGAGATGCCCGTCGAAGACGTCCGTCCGGATCAAGCCCCCGACTCTCAAGCTCCTCCGACCGCCTAGTTTCTTTTGCAACTTTTTTAAACCCTCTTTTTTGTGAATAACTTGATGGATATTATTTTTTGACCCTAAGAGGAGGGTATGTGGATGATGATTTTTGGCCCTCTAGAGAGGGCGCTCGGATGATGACTGCTTTTATACATGTTAATCTGTAGTTAATTCTCGGATGTTAATTGTTGATTGTTGATTGCCGAACTGATTTCTTGACATGTCGATTTACTGTAGGACATGGCCGAGCCGACCCTTTGACGGGTCGACCCCTTCCAATGCCATCTCATAGGATTTTGAAGCCGTTAGGCCTGATCATTGTTGAGTCCGAACCCATAGGGGGTCGGTTCCTCCCATGATTGGCGAGAAACCTCCGCTTCATCCGTTAGTCGGGCGATGAGCCGACTCCTACGTTCGGGAGTCGGGTCATCTTTTGGCTTTTCTCCTGACTGAGAGGGGATGCCCTGTCGAGTTTTCGTGGGATAACGCTCTAACCCATTCTTCAAGGGATCAATTCGTTTAGTCTGCCTCTGCATATGAGAGGTAACTTTTTCTTAGTAGATAGTTCATTCATGTAGATAAGAAGAAGTGAATTTTATTGAGAGCCTTAAAGACTTGTCGCTCAGAGGCATACATTTGTTGAGAGCCTTAAAAAGCTTGTCACTCGGAAGCGTACATTTATTGAGAGCCTTAAAGGCCGTTTCATTACGGATAGTAAACTTTCAAGTGCTCGGCATTCTAGGGGTGGGGGAGCTGACGGCCTTCGAGGTCTTCTAAGTGGTAGGATCCTGGTTTCGTTGATCGGACAACATGGTAAGGCCCTTCCCAATTAGGCCCGAGTGTCTCCACCCCAGGCTCAGCGGTGTTCTAGAATACCCGATGAAGGACTAAGTCCCCTAGGTGGAACCGCCTGGTCTTGACTTTTGAATTGTAGAATCGCGCAACTTGTTGGTGCTGAGCTGCGACTCGGAGTCTTGAGATATTTCGGACTTCTTCAAGCAAATCCAGGTTAGCTGCAACCTACTAGGAGTTCTAGTTTTCTTGGTAATTCCTAACCCGAGCAGTAGGGAGGTCAATTTCAACTGGTACCATTGCCTCCGAGCCATAAGAGAACGAAAATGGAGTTTCTCCAGTTGAGGACCGAGCTGTAGTCCTGTAGGCCCAGAGGACGAATGGGAGCTCCTCGGCCCAACTGCCTTTTGTTTTCTCTAACTTCGTTTTAAGATGGTGCTTGATAACTTTATTGACCGCCTCCACCTGCCCATTGGACTGGGGGTGCCTAGGAAAAGAATACGATTTATGATGGAGTGTCCTTAACACATGCTTCGGAATTTGTCATTGTCAAACTGCTGACCATCTGACACGATGGTGCGTGGAATCCCGAACCGGCAGATGATGTTTTTCTAGACAAAGTCAATCACTTTTTGTTCCGTGATTTTAGCAACGGGCTCGGCCTCGGCCCACTTGGTGAAGTAGTCGACTGTAACGATAGTAAACTTAACTTGTCCCTTTCCTGTAGGCTGGGGATCGATGATGTCAATCCCCCACTGAGCAAATGGCCACGGACCGCTCATGGGAGTCATTTCCTTTGCTGGTTGCCTCGGCACGGCTGCAAAGCGTTCGCATTTATCGCATTTCTAAAAGTAGTCTTTAGAGTCCTCCTTGATGGTCGGCCAGAAATATCCTTGCCGAAGTATCTTCAGGGCCAGGGCTCGGTTGCCGGAATGGTTTCCGCAAATTCCTTCATGACTCCCGTATCACATAATTTGCCTCGTCGGGTCGGAGGCACCTAAGGTAGGGCTGAGAATGTCCTTTCTTATACAAAGTACCGTCCAGGATGACATATCGCGTCGCCCTGACCCTCAGGCGCCTGGCTTCCAGCCTATTCGAGGGGACCTCGCCGGTCGTGAGGTAGTCATAGATCGGATCCATCCAGCTTGGTGTAGCATCTACTGGATTGACTGCTTTCTCCTCTGACCAGTTAATATCGGATGTTCTATGAACTCTTGGGAATGACTCGCAGGATCTTACCTTTCGTGGCCGAGGATAGCTTTGCTAGGGCATCAGCCCATAAATTTTTTGCTCTGGGGATTTGATGGATGGTGCAACTCCAAAACCTTTCAATCAATTTTCTTGTCTTGTCTAGATAAGCAATCATTCTTGTTTCCTGGGCTTCATACTCGGCGGAGGCGTGGTTCACCACTAACTGAGAATCGAATCGGACCTGAATCAACTAGACCCCTAGACTTGCTGCCAGTCTGAGTCCAGTGAGCAGGGCTTCGTATTCCGCCTCGTTGTTAGAGGCCTTGAAGCCGAGCCTGATCGTATACTGGATGGATGTAGAATCGGGTGCGATTAGGACAATCCCTGCTCCAACATGTTTGGCGTTAGACGACCCGTCCACATAAAGAACCCACCCTGGTTCGGATGTCACCTTTTGATCATTCGGGGGAACAGGTGAAGGAGTCGTCTCGACTTTGATACTGATCTCTTCTCCGCTCGGAATTGTGAATTCTGCAATGAAGTCAGTTACGGCTTGACCTTTAATTGTTGTCCTCGGACGAAACTGGATGTCGAACTCCCTAAGTTCGATGGCCCACTTGGTTAGCCGACCTGAAACTTCGGGCCTCTAGAGAGCTTGTTTGAGAGGAGAATCGGTCAACACTACGACGGAATGAGCTTGAAAGTAAGGGTGTAACCTTCGGGCTGAGACGATGAGGCTGAGCGCTAGCTTCTCCAAAGGCGAATATCTCGTCTCGGCGGGCACCATGGCTTTGCTCACGTAATAGACGGGGTGTTCTTTGCCTCCCACCTCTCTAATTAGGGCCGAGCTGATGGCCAAGGTTGATACTATAAGATACAAGAACAGGGGCTCGCCTTCTTCAGGTTTGGACAATAGGGGTGATGAGCCCAAGTACTGTTTCAGTTGCTAGAAGGCTTGTTCGCATTCTGACGTCCATTCTGCCTTCTTATGACCCTTCAACTGTTGAAAGAAGGGGAGACATTTATCTATGGCTCTGGATATGAAACGTCCGAGTGCGGCTACTCGTCCAGTGAGACATTGTATTTCCTTAATAGTCCAAGGTGAATTCATGTCGAGGAGTGTCTTGATCTTGTCGGGGTTTGCTTCGATACCCCTATGGCTGACCTGAAACCCGATGAATTTCCCTGAGCCAACTCCAAAGGCGCACTTCATGGGGTTCAACTTTTCTGGTATTCTCGGAGGATGGTGAATGTTTCTCCAAGATCCGTCAGGTGATCGAACGCCTTGACGCTCTTCACGAGCATGTCGTTGACATACACTTTCATCGTATGTCCGATCTGTCTGGCGAACATTTGGTTCATCAATCTCTGATACGTGGCCCCAACATTTTTCAGGCCAAACGGCATGACCCGATAACAGTAGAGCCCCTTGTTCGTGACAAAGGTAGTCTTCTGCCTGTCTGAAGGATGCATCACAATCTGATTGTACCTGGAGTAAGCATCCAGGAAAGAAAGTAATTCATGCCCCACTGTGCTATTCACCAGCGGTCGATCCGAGGCAACGGGAAGCTATCTTTAGGACACGCCTTGTTTAGATCCGAGTAGTCTACGTGGACCCGCCATTTTCCGTTGGCCTTCTTGACAAGGACCACGTTAGCGATCCAATTAGGATATTGTACCTCTTCTATGAAATCAACATCAAGTAGGATGGAGACTTCGTCGGCTATGGCCTTATACCGCTCGGCATCGAATGACCTCCTCTTTTGCTTCACCGGTTTGTGATCCGGGTCCACGTTCAGCCTGTGGACCATGACGTCTGGAGAGATCCCTGACATATCTTCATGTGACCATGCAAAAACGTCCTTGTGCTGTCGTAGAAAGGTTAGCATTTCGAACCGCCGCTCAGGGTTCAGCGAAGTTCCGAGCTGGACCGTTCTGCTCGGATTTGCCTCGTCGAGCAGTACTTTCTCCAGATCTTCTACGGACAATTCTTCCGCGGGTCCTCTGGGGTCTAACATGTTGATAGTGAGTGCTTGTTTAACCGACCCCTTCTTGACTGCTATAGCATAACATCTCCGAGCTTCACGTTAATTGCCTCGGAGGTACCCTATCCCGCCCTCGGCAGAGAATTTCATCATCAGATGATAGGTGGAGACAACCGCCCTCATTGCATTGAGGGAAGGTCTGCCCAAGATAACATTATGTACCGATGGTACATTGACAACAAGAAAGTCCACCATGAGGGTGACTTGATGTTGTCCTTCTCCCACAGTTATCGGGAGGGAGATGGCTCCCTCGGAGATCACTCTTCCCCGACAAAGCCGTGCAAGGGGTCTTCACAGGTCTGAGGTGAGACCTCGGAATCCCCATTCTTTCAAAGGCTTCAAAATATATTACGTCTGCCGAGCTCCTGGTATCAACCAAGATGCGGTATACCTTGCGGTTCGCTATGGTCATAATAATCACCAGGGCATCGTAATGTGGATGCTGGATTCCGCGCGCATCTTCTTCCATGAAGGTCAGAGTACATGGGCTGACCCAAAGTTCCTTTCTGGGCCGCTTGGTTAAGTGGATGTAATGTTCCAGATCAAACTTCCGAGAGTGGGCTTTCTGCGTCCTATTCGAGTCTCCTCCCCCAGATGGTACGGATTTCGACGGGCTCTTCCGTGGTATTATTCGACTGCTCTCGCTCTCTCTTCTTTCCGAGCAGCTTTTCCTTCTTTAGTGTTCGGTGCAGGTGTCCCTTCTGAATAAGGGTCTTAATCTCATCTTTGAGATCTGCACAGTCAGCCGTGTTATGGTCGTGATCTCGGTGAAAGCGGCAGTACTTACGTTTGTCTCGATGATCCGGATTGGCCCTCATACAGACGGGCCAATTCAGTAGCTTTTCTCATCGGATGTCCAGTAGGATCTGCTCGGTGAATGTGTTAAGGGGGGTTTAGGAGCGAAATTTTCCCTCTGGCCTTCTTCTTGGGCGACGATCGCGAGGGGTGTGGTCGTCGGGCCCTTTGTTGGACGGCTGAGATTCCTCATTCCTAGGCCTCTTCCCTTTACCATTTGGCTCTGCTACTTAAACATTTTTGCGGGCATTGGAGAATTCTTCGGCGTTATTGTATTTCTAAGCTCTGACAATAAGTTCTGCTAACGTCTTTGGTGGGTTTTTTCCAATGGAGAAAGTAATTTTCATTCTTTTAGACCGCTGAACACGGCTGCGAGCGCCATCTTGTCGTTATAATCTTCTATGAATAGTGCTTCCTCGTTGAAGCGAGCGATGTAATCTTTCAAAGACTCCTTCGGCTCTTGCTTGATAGCGAACAGGTGAGTATTGGGCTTCCGACTTCTCTTACCACTTATGAATTGGGTAAGGAATAGTCGACTTAACTTTGCGAAGGAACTGATGGAATTTGGTTTGAGCTACCAGTACCAACTCCGAGCGGAGCCCGTGAACATAATCGAAAACCCTCGACACATCATGGCATCCATCGCTGTCTGGATCTGCATCCATGAGCGATAGGCTTCCACGTACTCGGATGGGTCTCCGGATCTAGAGTATTGGATGACGGGAGGTATCCGGAACCTCTGAAGCATTACCTCGTTCATGATTTTCGAGATGAATGGAGGCTCGGTCTCTTCCATTATTGCTTGAATAGCGGTGGGAACTAACGTCGGCTGTTGTCTCTTTTCCAAAGCTAGGAATTTGTCGTTGAGCTCTGTGAACCGCTTCTCCCAAGGGTCTTTGTTCTCCACTACAATTTCTTGGGTGTTTTCTATTTCTGGAGTCCTTCCCCTCCTTCGTTCTAGCCGATGACGGAGATCTGTTGGTGCCAGGGCTGAATTGACCGAAGCATTGGTCGGAACTCGAGTGGCTGTGTTCCGAGCCAAGACTCGGATTTGGGTCAGAGGAGGATTCTGACCCGAAATCGGCGTCTGGGGGTGTCGAGGAGCCTCGGGCCTCACACTCCTCAGCACGGAGTGAGCTTCCACGACAAGAATGATTGGTTTCGGAACTGAATTTTCCTGAGGCGGACGTGGTTGTAGCTCCTGTTGCTGCTTCATCCGGTTTACTTCATTGCGCAGGGCCTGTATCTCGTTCTGCATGGCTCGATCCTTACTCGCCAGATTGCGAGAACGCTGGGAAGGCCCCGGAGCTGATTCGACATAAAGTAGTGAAGAGGAGCGAGTCTGCTCATTTGGATCTGGTTCCGCAGCCACTACTTTCTTCTTTCCTCTAGCCATTATGCTCAAGAATAAGAACCTGACCTTTTGTATCAGATTCCCACAGACGACGCCAAAAATGTTGATGACAAAATCTGGATCACCCTCCACTCCGTGCGATGCGCCTCGGGTGGACCCTGGTCCTACACAAAGGAGGAGCAAAGGAGACCCTGGCTAAGCCGAGGGACCCTCCGATGCTTAAGTTAGGTTAAGGGAATCGGGGTCTAAGTTGAAAGGTAGAGGGAGAGTGCAAGATGTTGCGTACCTGTAGCAATGGGGTCTCGATATATTTATACCTAACTGTCGGATGGTCTGGGTCCGTTAAACTCGGCATGATTCACTCAATCAGGAGGATTTTCGGATCGTGGAGATATCGTGCGTAATCCAGGGATCGTGTAGCGTATCAATGGGCGAGATTGACGGGCACGTCCGTTTAAGGCAGTTTCTTAGTTTAGCGTCTGAGATATTCTGCCCTGGTCTCGGCTCGGGACATCCTTCTTCAGATGAAGATAAAGATGAGGACGAGGACGAGCCGCCGGCTCGGACATCCTTCTTCAGAGGAAGAGGAAGATGAGGACGAGCCCTCGGCTCGGACATCCTTCTTCGAATGAAGATGAGGACAAGGACGAGGATGGGGCCTTGGTTTAGGTCGTCGCTCATCGGTTGAAGCTTACCACACTCGACCCAGGGTTAGGCTCAGATGTCGCTAACTTTGGCAGTGTTCGTCATTTCGAATATTTTTGCGTCTGATCGAACTAAGAAGATGTTGATCTTCAGAACTACAAGGGCTCAGATCTTCCCATGACATAACATATATGGTTGAGTAAATGTTACACAAGCTTAAACTCAACACAAATTGCATGCCCCGGATGTTGACTGAACCAAACCAAGGTGATAATTAGGCTTGGGAGCTGAGCCGAGCTAAAATCAAGCTAGGTTTGGCCGCTCACCGAGCCGAGCGGAGCTAAGCCCGACTCAATTTGACTCGTGTACAGCTCAACTCATAGATCACCTTTCTATTTTTAGCCTTTTTATTTATTTATTTAATGTTAACCGTTCCATCCCTGTCCAAAGGTCAGGATCTTCCAATCTGAAATTTTTATTTCATTTTTTCCGGACACCCCTCCAATCCAAATGAGTTCCATCTTATCCACGGTGTGGATGAATGATATGTACGGAATCGGACAATCTGCACCGAATCTCCTCTAGTGTCGGCATTCCAATCTCGGAGTCGGCCGCATGGTGACGAATCATGAGCTTGCGTTCAAAAACTCTACACGTGGCATACTCAACCGTCAGAATCGTCGGGCCCACTTCAGATAGATTATATCTCTCAAGTCAAATCAAATTGAAGGATCCAAGAATCTGATTAAAATCCATTTCGATGGTTGAATTGTTTTCATCTTAACCGTCCATAAATGTCCCCTAATCATCCAGTTAGGACATCACTCTAGACTGAATTTTATTTCCTTATTTATAGCTCATCTAAGTTGGGACCCACAATTTGAACAGTTTAATTAAGTTATATATGTGCCACGTGTAATATTTTTGTAAGTGTGCATATGAAGTATCCTACTCTACCCGAGTATTAAAGCCTCTCTCTAACTTGAATGGCGTGGAACCATGAAGTCCACTGCCTCTCTCATGCACAAACTGCCATAGGTAGCCATACTCAGTACGGATAGATCATGATTTCACATGGGTGTCCACGTCCGAGTGATTGGTCCACTGTTCACATGGTTGTCCACGTCCGGTCCACTGGCCCACTGCTCTAACATATAGGTACGGCTTGGGAGAGAGTTCATGATCCATCCTTACTTTTTCCAGTAGTGGTTTTTATCTGCGCATTATACATATTTCATCACCAAGTTAACATTTTATATATTTTATCACTAAGTTAAAATCTTAATATATGTATGAAGTGGACGTCACAAAGTGATTATTGTAAGTTTCATGGAGCTTTTCCTTGAGGGTTTGTTAGCATGGGCTGTGTTAGTTCTACTAAGCTTTTGCTTTATGAGCTTTCTGGTAGCACTGGCTACATAAAAAGGATAGAAAATGTTAGCTCAAAGTGGATGTCACGAAGTTTTTATGTAAGATCTGTAAAGCTTCTGTTGTATGGGCTTCTAAGTGGAGGAGATATTATGGCAAGCCACTGACATTAAGAGTGATATTGAGCTGGGATAAGGATGAGTTGAGGTAAGCCCTATTAGGGTCCTTACTCTTGCTCGGGTGGTAGACTCTCAGGAGTTTCAACTCCCGGTGAAGGGTTCGAGTACCTATAGGTGGTGAAATTCCACCAGCGTGAGTGTGTGGGGGTGTGTGTGCATGTGTAAAATAATTTATTAATTTATTAATTTTTTTTTAAAAAAAAAAGAAAAAAAAAAGTAGGCCCTATTAGGACCCATGGAAGCAAATTTCAAATTCAAATAACACAAGCGAAACATAAATGCAAACAAAGCAATTACAAAGAACACATAATTTTACCTAAAAAATCCTTGTAGGAAAAAAACCACAGCATATAGTGACAAATGATTCACTATGAAAATGAAAGTACAAGATAGAGAATCAACTTTAGACTCTAGTTTTTCTCTAGAACAAGCTACTCGATCTTTTTAATTACCCTAATCTTGCATTACACTTCTATATATAGTATTACACACGGAATTGGAAACAAATCACACAATTATGTAGAGTCGCGCTTGCCGTCAATTAAAGCTTCGATTGATCGAAACCCCATGTTCGATCAATCAAGTATACTCAAAAATGTCCAACAAGCAAACTAGAAAATTCAAAGAATTTCAATCAATCAACCTGGATAGTCGATCGATTGATGACCCCTATCTCAACAAATATATCAATGGCACCCGATTTCAACAAGCCCTAACCTGATTTTAGAGCCTTAAGCCTTGGTCTTAGCCTTAGCCAAGCCCTGATGGGCTAAAAAAGCCCCGATCTTGGCCTCCCCAGAGGGCTGAGTGGGCAAGGGTAGTTGGACTAGGGCTAGGTTAGGCGAGGGTAGGTCCATGACCAGACAAGGCTTTTCTTGAAAGTTAAAATATAATTACATGCATGCTATTTTACAATTGGTGTAAAATTGGTGTGTCCATGAATCATTATCCTCATGGACACTCGTACCAAATAAGTTCATTCATCAATCAAGTGTACGTCCCACCCAATTATCCACCGTATTTATGGACTTAGCTAGAGTGTATCAATATATAATTCACCATCTAAATAGTCATACCAAGTACGAATAAATCATAAATATTTCACATGGGTGTCCACGTCCGGGCCATTGGCCCACTTCCATGATAGGTGAGTATGTCATGACATCCATTTCTATTTTTTTCTTACACGAGCTTAACTTGGGTTTTAGATTTAATTTATTTTTGCACTGAAAACATGATCCAGACATGATGTACCAAGTGAATGTCACGAAAGTCCTCGCAATAAGCCTAGCTTCCCGTGAGTATAGCCTGCATGCAGAGTGGAGGAGATCATTGGAGAAATCCACTGGCATTCAGGGTGGCAATGAGTCAGAATAGGGTTGAGTGTAGGTAGGCCCTGACTGAGCCCTAAAACCCTAGGCCATGGCCTTAGCTTGGCCCAAACCATAATGGGCTAAAGAAGCCCTAGCTCTAGCTTCCTTAGAGGGTCAGGCTAGACTAAGGTCAGGTCAGGAAAGGCAGGGCTTATCCTAAAAGTCAAAGATAATTACATGTATGCTACTATAAAATTAGTGTGCAATTGGTGAGTGTGTAGTGTAAACCGTCATGCTCTTCCATGAAATTGAAGTTTTATCATGGCACGCCCATGTCAAATAAGATCATTCATCAAGCTAGCTGAAATAATATAGAAGCTAGATTTCAATCTTTAATTCAGTCATTAGGTCAAGTTTAATAGCCCAAGCCCTAGCTCTTCAGGGGTCATGTTAGTTGGGCCATATTCTTCTATATATGTAAATTAGAGATTATTTCAATGGCTTGTTTAAATAATCTCTTCTACTTTTTTTTTTTTTACTTGTTGTACGTACACTCTCACAAGCACGCACTACATTAGCACTTGAACTCATGATCTCATTGTTGAAACTTACTCATTTCTACCACCGAGCCATGACTTCGGTCTATCTTTTACTATTTGTCAATCACACAATATGTGAAGTAATATGCATGGTTCTACAATAAGTTTAAGGTTAGAATAATAGTTAATTTGAATAGAACTTACCCTATTTATGGTGGACAGTAACTACGATTGGCTAATCAATGAATGCATTTCATTAGTCTGACAATGGACAAGGTAAATAACTTTACTTTGATTAACTAACCACCTCGAGATGGTCAATTTACTGACATTTACAGGCCTAAGAGCTTGATTAACCCATCAGACCTATAAGTCGATGGTTAATAATAATAATAATTCTCTATCTCTCACACACACATTCGCATGGTTGGAAATTACATGATCATAGTCCAGACAAATGGAGCCGCAAATCTGGGTAATCCGATCGAATCTATATCTAATGGGTCTTATCATGGGTGGACATTTCAATCAGTGGCCAGCAGCCAATGGAGCACTTACAAAAACACAACAATGGTTATTGTCAAACGCAAAAGATTCAATTGTAGAAAAAGATCTGGTGATTGAAATCATCAATCTGATGGGTCTCCTCATGGATGGACACTTCAGTCAGTGGCCTGCCCATGGGTTGCTTACAATACAAGCAGCAATTGTTACCATCAAACACAAATGGCCTAATGGTAGATGTATAGGTCCATCGAATCAGGGACCTTTTAAACGAACGGTCCATCAATGTTGGGGCCCATCGAATGAATGGTAGCGATTAGCACTTGTGGGTCCCACCTGTAAAATCTAAGGGATCAAATGTAGTCCATACATACATACCCTCTTGAGGTTACATAAATCCACACAAATGCACGCATTTAACAAGAATAAAGTTCACTAAACTTTTGACAACATGAAAAAGTAAAAGGGAAAAATAAAGAGGGGGAGATATTTTTATAATAAACAAATGCAGTTGCATCTTCGCTGTCAATTCCTCCTTGAAGGATCTGCTTCTTGGGTCCATTGCGTTGCTTCAAGTCACCATCCTTTCCACCTTTTTCCCACATTTCAAGACAAGCCATCCACTTCAAAGGAAGTCAAAAAATATAAAAAATTAAAATAAATTAAAAAAAAAAAAAAAAACATTAATGAGATAAAACTAGGAAACAGTCACCCCTCATTTAAAACCCCATATTAAAAAATCCAGTATAGGCTCCTATGCTAGTTCTGCACTGTTTAGAGAATGGTATGATGACTCATCCTCCTTACATGGGGCACTGGTTGATAGCCATCCAGGCCATCCAAATTGTGGGTCCCACTGTCAGTGGATCATGACACAGCTATCTAATCAGTGGCTATCAAATGGATAGTTAAACGTTAAAATTTGAGTGGTTCATGTTTGAAGGAACATTAAGATGGTTAATATTATTTTTTAGCACAACTTTTGGTTTATTCTCCATCCATAGTGGGTCAGAAACTTGGACGGTCTAGATTGTCATAGATCGACATGCTTTTAAAATGGTATAAAACTAGCAAAGTACCTGAGTCCTTAGTCATGCCATAGTGTGGGTCAGCAATTTGGACGGTCTAGATTGTCATAGATCTATGACATGCTTTTAAAATTGTATAAAACTAGCAAAGAACTTAGTCCTTAATCATGCTTAAGCGGTAGACTTACAAGAGTTTTAATGTGAGGTCATAGGTTAAGTATCCATTAAGATGAAAAACTACTATAATATGAACGTGAGCTCTCATGTTCAAGCATCCGTTGTGGTGAAAAACCAGTGTAATATAAGCTCGTGAGCAAAACCACCGTGGTATATGAGCTCGCGAGCTCAAGTGGACCCACCACAGAAAATCATGGGATCAGTCACACCCACCGTTGAAACATTTATAGGGCCTACCATGATGTATTTTTTGGATCCAACATATTCATAAGTTAAAATAAAGATATATGAAGTGAAAACAAAAATATATGCTTGATTGGAAACTTCTGTGGCCCCTCAGAAGTTTGGAACGGTGGATGTCACTGTCCCCACTGTTTTCTATGGTGGGGTCCACTTGAACTTTAGATTTATCTCATTCATTTCCTCATGCCATAAAACGATCTCTCCAAGTGGATGGGCGGTATGGATACAACACATGCATCATGGTGGGGTCCACAGAGCTTGTGATATCATTTCAGTAGCGATTTGGCTACTGATCGACCTTGCCAGTATCTAATCCACGCCCCTTTGACACACGTACGCCGCGGGCCATGGATTTTATTATGTAATAAGTGTTCTATCCTTGACATAAGAGCCCCTCCTTGAATAAGACTCCCTCTCAATCAAAGAAGTGGCAATGGGGATAGACTCTTATTTTAGTTTACTATAATTTAAATAGAGAGGCAATGATTTACAGCTAGACCATCCAAATTGTGGGTACCATTTGTTGATGGACCATATCATATAAAATCATATTAATCAAACAATCCTAACAATCAAATTAATGGCTATCAAATAGAGCTAAAAGTCAGACAGTGAGTGGACCAAATTCATAGGCGAAAATTCAATGGTTAATATTATAGTCGCAGTGCTTCTTCTTCTTCTTCTTCTTCTCTCTCTCTCTCTCTCTCTCTCTCTCTCTCTCTCTCTCTCTTAATTTTAATAATAATTTAAATAATCCATCCACAGTTGGGTTGTCCATTTGGATGATCTAAACTGCCATAGTGTGCCATGTGGAATATTAAAGAGCTAAATCCTTTTTAAAATTTGAAAAACTATGAACCATGACTATCTGGACCGTCCATTATGTTTGCACTACTTTTCATTGGTTATTATTAAAAAAAAAAAAATCACTGATATCATCAGTTCCGCACGAAAATGAATGGCTTGCATATAAGGTCCAATTATCAATCTGAATTGTTCATTTTACAGAGTCCACTCCAGATAAGATATGTTTTCCAAGAACAATTATGATAAGATGGCCATAATCATCTTATCCCTAGCCTAGCTATGTTAACTAAATGTTACAAAAAGATAAGTAGGGTGAACCCAATGGATGGTCCAAATTAACAATTAGATGATCCTAGCTAGTATCATGTGTGGGGGACAGACTAATATGGTTACTGTCGTGGGGGCACATAGGTTATTTTGATATTATAGTGGTAAAGATATCTTTCTTGTACCATAGATTGGAGGCATAAACCCTAATTTAGAGGGGTTTTTGAGATTTCACTCTACTTTTTACGGACAATGAAAAGCGTTGTGTTTGTTACCTCCCCATCAACGTGATCACACACAGTCACCAACCACAGACATCATTTTCTTATGTTCTTATTCGCCCTCCTTTAAGACTTTAGCTTGCCATAGATTGGACGCATAAACCCTAATTTAGAGGGGTTTTTGAAATTGTACTCGACTTTCTGCCAATAATAAAAAGCATTGCGTCAGTTACCTCCCATCAACGTAGTCGCATATGGTAACGAACCGCGCATATCATTTTCTTATGTTCTTATTTGCCATCTTTTAAGAATTTAGCTTGCCATAGATTGGATGCATAAACCCTAATTTAGAGGTGTTTTTCAAATTTCACTCAACTTTCTACCGATAATGAAAAGCGTTGTGTTTGTTACCTCCCATCAACGTAATCGCAACCACATATCACTTTCTTATGATCTTATTTGCTATCTCTTAAGACTTTAGCTTCTCATAGATTAGACGCATAAACCCTAATTTAGAGGGGTTTTTGAAATTTCACTTGACTTTTCGTGGATAATGAAAAGCATTTTTGTTTATTACCTCACATCAACGTGGTCACACACAGTAACAAACCATATATATCATTTTTTTTGTGTTGTTATTTGCTGTCTTTCAAGACTTTAGCTTGCTTTCATTATCTCTTGACCATTTCCAAAAAATCCAAATTTTACAACAGAAGTTTCTCATTAGAAATGGCCAAATTAAATGATAAAGATTATTCTTTTCGCATGGAAAACAAACGCATTTTGGTGCAATCATAGTTTTTAATATTGTCCGAAATGAAGCTAGTCAAGCCTTGCATACTACCATGTTGGCATCACTATACACACGCAAGTGGGCTTGTCAAATCTCAAAGATTTAACCCCAACGGATACATTACTCATTGTTAAGATAGAGAAATGATCTAGTAGGCTTAGTGTAAGAAAACTTTCCCAAGCATATAGCTTTATTTGAATTCCAACAATCAAATAATTCTAACATATATAGGATTGGATCTATTTTCTAATTATGATCTTGTTCGTCAATTTTTTGCATTCTGCTAATTGGATGGTTTGGATCATTAGTGAACATTATAATAATAAATGGGCCACAAGAGACCTAATAAATATTGCAAAAACAAAAAGAGGCCTATTGATAGAGTTGGGTAGTGAGGCAATACTAGTTATTAGGTTAGAGAGACACTTGTGTTGTATTTTAAATAATTTTAAAAATAAATTAGTGTTTCAAAATTTCCGTCGGGAAGGGCCATGGCCATAGGTGCGCGCGTGCCCTATGGATGTGTCTTTTCACGTAAGTTTGAAGGGTTGTACCCTTTCATATTTTGTTTTGAGAAGTTATGTCTTTTTAAGCCTAAGGGTCACACCAATTAGGTTTAAACTCAATACTCGCAACCCTTTTTGAAAGGGTGTCTCTACGACCTTAAGGGTGTCTTCTCAAAGTCTATAAATAGACTTCTCCTCTTCGGTTTTAATATGGATTAACTAATGAGATTTTATTTTTTTAAAATGTGTTTAAGTATTTTTGGTTCGGATTAAGACGTGGTTCAATCCTGCGTACAGTGAGTGCACCACTGGATCAGATCATCGTCATTATATCATGGAGGTCGATTGCTCTGGAAACCTGTTGCACTTGAGATGTTATCCAATGGGAGAAAATTCGATTTCAAGCCAAGTGACTCACGTCACGTCTCGACTTCTACAAATTGATAAAAATTTCTTTTTCTCAATTTAAATTTATTTTATCTAAATAGTTTTCCAAACTCCATATCTCAACACTTGCTTGATTTTTAATGCTGGCCTATGAAAAATACTAAACCTAATGAGCAATCCTAATTGAAGATGTGGATGCCAACAAGTTCAAATGCAACTATGTGCATCGGAAGGCTCCCATACACTTAGCCCATTAGATCGTTAACAAAGTCTTCACTCCCAAATCCACACATGTGCCACTATATAGATTCGATCCCCTTATATGTATCATGCGTGCCACAATTCAACTTCAAGTGTTAAATATGCTAGGTATGCCACATGTGCTAGCATCATCTTCAACCATCCCACATGTGTTGCATGTGCTAATTTGACACTTGCTACCTAGTGATTATCTAAAAAATTTCCATTTTTTTTTTTTAAAAAATTTACAAAATAATAAGTTTAAAAATAAATTCTAAAATTTGAGGAAAATTATATTAAGAATTAAATAAAGAAAATAATGTTTATTTTTCCATAGTTTTCTGGAAATAATATTTTTTAAGAAACTTTATTTTCTTTCCCATGCTTTTGAGGAATCCATATAGACCTAAGCTATATACGGTGGGTTAAAAAATAAGAAGAAAATCTATCCTCCTCATTTGAAATTGAGCTTATACCATTGGTTTTTCTTCTTATTTTAAATTTTTTGACCTAATGAACCCTAAATGGACCACATGATGAAGATTGCTTAATTAGGTGGGGCCCACTCAAATGTAATGTTTAACAACCTTATCATTTCATGTCAAATCCTTCCCTATCACAAGCAAGACTCTTCAACTCTCCTTAATGCAAATCCATGGATTGTTTTGTACACTTGCTACCAGGATCTTTCATTTTAATTCAAGATTCTCACAATCCATAGTTATTTCTGGTGAAGAACAGTCCAATGGCCCACATGGTATTTTCTTTAAAAAATAATGGGAATTTTGTAAATTTCATTCATGTCCTTAGAGTGATATTTTATGGAAATCCAGGGGTAATTTTGTACATCCAGATCTATGTAGCTATGCTTCGTAGTCATGTAATCAGGGCTCTTTACTGTCCACAGCTTCTCACTGTCAAACTACATCACAACAAGGACATCCCAGATTGCCCATCTTCAAGCTCCCAACATAAATGCACTGCATATGCCTACGTGAGTTATGTGTGAGAAATCTGGACCGTGCATACTTGATTTCCCCAAGAACCCATCTCGTTCACTCATCAGGTGGGCCACAGTTGAGAAATATATAGCTAAGAAATGAAAACCGTTGGTCTAAATCGAATGCTCAGATATTACTAACCTAATCATTGGACAGTTTATTTTTGGAAGAATACAAATTCATTCAAAGGAAAATCTGATGAACGTCTCAGATCTCATCACACGTGTCATGTTGGCACATGGAACGCGCATTTATGTTTGGCGCTTGAGGATGGGGCGTATGGATTTAGCATTCTTCTTTCAACAGTATTTTGTAGGAAGGAAAAGGGTAATCTCGTACATCCACTTCTACGTGTAAATGGACAACAACGGTCCAAGTTCCAAGCCTGCACGTAAAAGCTCAAGAAAAAATTCTGGTACTCTGACAGTGAATGACTATTCATACACATGCACTTAAAAACTATACAAGAAGCTGACGTGTAACTAATTAGACTATCCAAATTAATGGACCCATTTTAGATGCATGGTTTATAAATCAGTAGTTACCTTGAAATATAATCACAACTGAATAGATTGATGGACATCTAATGGATGTACAAAATTCAATAAATAAATTTCCATTAATCAGATATTAGTATTATCCAAAGAATTTAATTTCCGGATACTGATCTATCTAAAGTGGGTCCCATGGATCCAACTGTTCAATTTAAAGTTTAATATATGAAATATATACGATTTTTGAGTGCCACATGCATGTGAGTACTGGCCTTTGGTACTACCTCCGTTGGGTGGTGTCCATGTGCCTCTTGATTAGATGTCATTTTCCTCCTCATACATTTCAATGGCCACATCATTAAAAAAAAGTACATAATATATCAATATTTCCATGGACTCCAGCTTCAACAGATAAACAGTCTCCTAAGTTCCCCAACCCCACATATGTGGGGCCCATGGTTTAATGATCCAAACCGTTAATCCAATGATATCTAGTGCAGATTAAGGAACCCAAAAAAATAAAAATAAAAATAAAAATAAAAAATAAAAATGGACGGCTGGGATGATCAAATTCAGAGTACTTCGGAAGTATTGACCATTGACAGCATTGCCGGTTAGCTCAACGGCATAGATTTCTTAACTAAGTGGGTCCCACAAGTGGAAATCAAGCATTCAATAACATTTCTTTCATTGGCCATTTGAGTATCTACTATAAAATATGAATGCTAGTATTGATTTTTCCAACCCTAACTATAGTCTATAGATACGAGGGACGCGGATTGTCTACCGTCGCTGACAGCAGCGAGGTGGGAACTGGACGGTGCTCTGTGGGCCACAAGATGATGTATATGTTTTATCAATGCCGTCCGTCTATTTTAACAGAGCATTTTATGAAATAATCCCAAAAAGGAGGCAGTTCCAAATCTCAAGTGGACCACACCACAAACAAAAGGTGGTGATTGATCGCTGACATTAAAAACTTCCTAAGGCCCGCTGTAATGTTGATTTACAATCCAACCTGTTGATTAGCTAAAACATACCTGGATGAAGGGAAAACACAAATATCAGCTCCATCCAAAACTTTTTATGGCCTCCATATTTTTTTAACGGTGGCCGTTTAATTACCACTGTTTCCTGTGGTGTGGTACTAATAAGAGTTTGGTCTTCCACATTTTTTGGATCATGCCCTACAATGATCTGGAAAATTAGATGGACGGCGTGGATAAGATATATACATCATCGTGGGGCCAAAGAAAACCGTCCGGTAGCCAATCTGCGTCCGCATATGAGAAGGTGAAAAGGTGAGTTATTTAATACTCTGTCAGAGTGTGAGGCTTGATGCACGGGCACTCAGAAAATTGTATAGCTCATGCACATTAGCTCAACTAAAACCTACAAAGTTGTAAAAATCATGTCCATGGGTACATTCCAATAATCATATTAGCTGGGAATTCTATATTAGGAAATTGCGGAAGCACACAGTGAATATACATTTTTCCGTAGAAAAACTCTCACAGAAAAGAACTATGGCACAAAATAACAGTAAATCCGCTATGAAATTGGATTTATAATAGATGGATGAATTTACTAATCTAAGAAACCTCAAAATCCGTTTAGAAAAACCCTTGCTGAGAAAATTAGGACTGTGGACCCCACCTTTTAGCCGGCTGGTTTTATGAAAGAAGACAAACCTTCTTTTGCAACTTAGACCTCCACGTGCGGGGGACGAAAATACCCCTCGCTTTCGAAGACGAGCGGTGACGCTCCTCCAGCCAAGAGTTGTACGAACAGCTCAAAAGAGATCAAAGTTACATGGCCCCACAATTATGTATTTATTATATCCACAACGTTCATCCATATTTAGAGATCATTTCTGAGCATTATCCAAAAAAAAAAAAAAATCATATCCAGATCAAATGGACCACACCACAGAGCAGCGGGAAAACTGATTTTCACCGTTAAAAATTTTGTAGGGCCCACCACTTGATAGTTAGATCTGTCTTATTTTACGTCTCAAGCTTAATATGAGCTCGCCAAATCGATGGACGGTTTGGATATAACACATACCTCATAATGGAACCCACAAAACAGCAAAAAAAAAAAAAAAAAAAATTTAAAAAAAAGAAAAAAAATCTATAGCTACGGATTATAACCGTAGCCATATCCGTAGCCTAGAAAATCGGCGAGGCAAACTAAAAAACGGCGCGGCAAACTAGAAAAACAACGGGGCAAACTTGAAAATCGGCGGGGCAAACTAGAAAACGGCGGGGCAAACTAGAAAATCGGCGGGGCAAGCATGAAAAACGGCGGGGCAAACTAGAAAATCGGCGGGGCAAGCATGAAAAACGGCTGGGCAAGCATGAAAAACGGCGGGGCAAACTAGAAAATCGGCGGGGCAAGCATGAAAAACGGTGGGGCAAACTAGAAAATGGCGGGGTAAACTAGAAAACGGCGGGAAAAAAAAATTCCATGTAACGTCGATATATCGACAATATGTCGATATATCAATATATCGGCGGGGCAAGCATGAAAATCGGCGGGGCAAAAAAAATTCCATGTAACATCGATATATCGACAATATGTCGATATATCGATATATCGACAATATGTCGATATATCGATATATCAGCGGGGCAAGCATGAAAATCGGCGGGGCAAAAAAAATTCCATGTAACGTCGATATATCGACAATATGTCGATATATCGATATATCGGCGGGGCAAGTATGAAAATCGGTGGGGGGCAAAAAAAATTCACATATCGTCGATATATCGACAATATGTCGATGTATCGATGCTTGATTTTGTCGATATATCGACATATGGTTGATAATATCGAATTAAGTCCTCATTTGTCCAGCGACTTAACCAAAAAATTCCATGTAACGTCGATATATCGACAATATGTCGATATATCGATGCTTTATTTTGTCGATATGTCTACATATTGTCAATATATCGATGCAGTCTGTGTTGTTTTTTTTTTCTTTCTTTTTTTATATATGTTGCGTTGCTTTTGTGGGTCCATCATGATGTCTGTGTCATATCCAAACCGTCCATCTATTTGGCGAGCTCATATTAAGGCTTGAGACAAAAAATAAGATAGATCTAACTATCAAGTGGACCACACTGTAAAATACAGTGGGGAATTGAACGTCTACCATTGAAACCCTTTTAGGGATTACAGAAGTTTTGGATCATTATGAAATTTGTTTTTCCTCTTCATCCAGGTCTTTGTGACCCTATGAATGAACTTAGACGGGGAGGATTTGTCACAAACATCACAGTGGGCCCCCAAAAAGTTTTTAATGGTTGATGCTTATTCAACATTGTTTCCTGTAATGTGGTACACTTGAGATTTGTATATACCTCATTTTTTGTCTCATGCCATAAAATGATGTGGAAAAATATATGGACGGCATGGATGAAAAGCATACATCATGGTGGGGCTCACAGACCACGGAACATCCACCATTGCGTGGTGGCAGGGGAGTACCCAATCCCTTTCCGTGAAAGGAGGGGTATTTTCGTCCAGAAATTTTGTCACCGCACGTGGAGGTCTAAGTTGCAAAAGAAGGTTTGTCTTCTTTCATAAAACTAGCTAGCTAAAAGGTGGGGTCCACAGTCTTAATTTTCTCACCCTTGCTTTACTCTAGAACACCTTAGGAATGTATTATGCTACCCTAATCCCGATTACACCCACTTATATAGTGCTACAACCGAATCAGGGAACAAAATAATCATTTCTGTAAAATTGCACAATTATGTCGATAGGACATTCAACAAGATAGATAGCTATCAAGACTTATCGAGAGGATCGAAGCTACCTTCAACGAGATCAAAGAATGCTTACAAAATCGTCCAATGAGCATAAGGAACAAATTAGGATTTTCTCGATATAATTGAGTGGTTTGTCGGTGACTTCGTAAACCCCTGTTCTGATCAAACTGAAGACATCTCGCAACAGTCTCTACTATGACTTCAATCATCATGAGCCATAACTCCACGCTGCCATCACCGTTTCTAATTGACTTCATCATAACTTCACCATCAGTATCAGTTTTCATGCACACTCCATTTTCATCAACCTTTTATCAAACCGAGAGAAGTTGAATAGAATCGAACCTTTTATGCGAGAACCACATTCGTAAGCATGTTGGTTGGGTTTACGCTTGTATGGATCTTTTTTAGAGTAACATCGCATTCCTCAAGCGCTTGTTGGATAAAATGATAATGTACATCAATATGTTTATTACGATAATGGTAAACCGAGCTCTTTGTCAAATTAATCGTGTTTTTGCTGTCATAATTAACGAGCACGACCTCTTGTTAAAGCCCAAGAAAATTTATTATTCTTCTCAATCAAATACCTTCATTGAAAGCCTCCGTAACTACCATATACTCAACTTCTATTGTGAAAAGAGTAACCACAGATTCAAACATCGACATCCAGTTGATCTCTCTACCGCTTATATAAACTGGTAATCGGAAGTCAACTTTTTATTATCCACATTCCTTGCGTAGTCTGAATCCACTTATCGTACTAACTTTTCCTTTGATTTCTGAAATATCAAGATGTAGTCCGTTGTACCTCGTAGATACTAAATTAGCCATTTCACTACCTCCCAATATTGTTTGCCGAGGTTTAACATGTATCTTCTTACAACACCGAGTGCATATGAAATATTTAGTCTTGTAGAGATCATGACATACATCAAACTGTCAATTGCGCTCAAATAGGACACTCGAGATATAATCTGTTTTTCTTCATCTGTAATAGGACATTGCTATGAAAAGAGCCTAAAATGAGCAACATTAGGTATTTAGAGTTAGCCTTGTCCATTTCAAACTTCACCAATACCTTCTCAAGGTATTTAACCCAGACAATTGTAACTTGCTCATTTCTCTATATCTATCTATGTGTATATCAATGCCAAAAATCCTCTGTACAATCCTCAGATGTTTCGTTTCAAATGTCTCTGATAGCCGAGTCTTCAATATATTAATCTCAAACATGTTATGATTGATGATAAATATTTCATCAACATATAATACTAGTAAGATGAACTTTTAATCACTTAGTGTTTTAAATTAGAAACAATGGCCATATTCACTCCTAGTAAATTGCTGACTCACTTTAAAAGTGTCAAACTTTTTAAACCACTACCTAAACGAGTGTTTTAGGCCATACAACGACATCCTTAACATACGGACCTTATTTTCTGACCATTTTTCTTCGAACCCTTCTGATTACTTCATATAAATTTGCTCTTGTTGAGATATGGAGCCACATCTGGGGCTGCTTTCGACCGGTCGTCGCCCATGCTCGACTGGTCGTGGGGCCTGTTCGACCGGTCGTGGATCGGTTCGACTCAAAGTCCAACGAGCATCGAATTTTGGTTCCGAGGTGCTTGACCGGTCATGGCCCATGCACGACCGGTCGTAGGGTTCGCTCGACCGGTCGAGCAGTCTACTCGACTAGTCGTAGGTTAAGAAGATTCGTTTCCGAATCTGATGCGGACTGCGAATTTTGGTGTCGCCTTTCGCAAGGGTGCGGAAGGGAAGTTGCCTAAACTATATATATGTGTTCCTAGGGCTTTTCTAGGTGTATTTTTGGAATATTGGAAAAATAATTCTAAGGTGTATGACAAGGGTTCTCTATGTTCTTCCAAGGGAGAGGTTAGTATATTGCCTTATAATCTTTGTTCTTCATAATGGAAGTTTGCATCCGTGGTTTTTTACCCTAGTTTGGGGTTTTTCCACGTATATCTTGTCTTGTGATTTGTTTTGAATGCTTTGATATATTTCTAGTTTATTTTTCTTCATGTTTATCGTTTGTGGGTGAGGCCTAAGATCGGATCTAGGCTCACTGCGTTGTTGGCGTGCTGCGCAACAACTGGTATCAGAGCTATTAGCTTAGTTCTATTGGGAGCGATGGCAGAAGAAGGGAAAACTAGAATTGAGAAGTTTGATGGTTCAAACTTTGCCTTGTGAAAGATGCAGATAGAGGATTATCTGTATCAGAAGGACCTCTATATTCCTCTAGGAGGAAAATAGAAGAAACCAGAAAAGATGACAGATGATGAATGGTTTTTACTGGATAGGAAGGCGTTAGGAACGATCCGATTCTCTTTGTCTAAGAGCGTCGCCTTCAATATATCTAAGGTGAAAACTACAAAAGAATTAATGGAAGCCCTAACCATCATGTATGAAAAGCCCTCAGCATCCAACAAGGTTCATCTTATGAAACAGCTATTCAACATGAAGATGTCAAATGGTGGGAGTGTGGCTGAACATATAAACGAGTTCAATATAGTTATGAGCTAGTTGGAATCCGTTGGCATTGCTTTTGAGGATGAGGTCAGGGCGTTATTGATCTTATCCAGTTTGTCAGATAGTTGGGATGGTTTGGTGATTGCTGTGAGCAATTCTTCAAGGTCGACAAAGCTGAAATTTGATGATGTGGCCGATCTAATTCTTAGTGAAGAATCTAGAAGAAAGGCATCAGGAATTTCAGGGGATTTAGGGAATGCTCTAAAAGTTGAAGGAAGAGGAAGATCGCTGAACAAAGGAGGCAATAAACATGAGCGTTCTAAGTCGAGGAAGAAATCCAAGGGACCGAAAGACAAAGACGGGTGTTGGCATTGCGGTAAGAAGGGGCACATGAAACGTGATTGCAGGGCACTCAAGAAACAAGAAGGAAGCTCTCAAGGCGGGAAGGATTCAGTGAATCTATCTGAGGAGAGTGACACAGAGGCATTGATCTTGTCTCTTGATGCGATGAATGAGTCTTAGGTTATAGACTCGGGTGCTTCGTTTCATGCCACCTCATGTAAGGAAGTTCTGTGTGATTATGTGTCAGGTGACTTTAGGATAGTCTATCTAGGTGATAATGAGTCATGCAGTATTGTTGGAAAGGGGGACGTTCATGTAAATCAGAAAGACGGAACGATCTTGAAATTGAAGGATATCAGACATGTACCGAGTTTAAAACGTAACTTGATCTCTGTGGGGCAGTTAACCGATACCGGTTATGTGACGACATTCACTAGTGATTCTTGGAAGATCACAAAAGGTGTCTTAGTGATATCTCGAGGCAAAAAGGAAGGTACTTTGTACGTGACTTTAGGATCGTATAGTTCACTCGCAGTCGCATCAACTGGAGTGAATGGGCAGTTATGACATCAAAGGCTGGGATATATGAGTGAGAAGGGGATGAAAGTGTTATTGTCAAAAGGGAAGCTACCAGGGTTGAAGTCTATTGACTTGAAATTCTGCGAGGACTGTGTGTATGGTAAGCAGAAGAGGGTAAGCTTCAAGAAGACGGGACGCGCTCCAAAGATGCATATGTTGGAGCTTGTACACACTGATGTGTGGGGACCGGCACAGGTATTATCTTTTGGTGGCTCACGTTATTTTGTTACTTTTATTGATGATGCTAGTAGAAAACTGTGGGTCTATTTCTTAAAGCATAAATCTGATGTATTTGATGTATTTAAGAAGTGGAAAGTTATGGTAGAAAATGAGACAGGTAAAACAGTAAAATGTCTCAGATCTGATAATGAGGGAGAGTACTGTGATGAGAGGTTTGAGGAGTATTGTGCAACAAATGGAATCAAACATCAGAAAATAATTCCAGGGACACCGCAATAGAATGATGTGATTGAACGCATTAACAGGACCATCCTTGAGCGCGCCAGGAGCATGAGGTTACATGCAGGGTTGCCCAAGACCTTTTGGGCAGATGCTGTGAATACTGCCGCCTATCTCATCAATAGAAGTCCCTCAGCACCATTGGATAGTGGGCTACCAGAAGAAATGTGGACTGGGAAAGAAGTGAACCTTGCACATCTCAGAGTGTTTGGTTGCACTTCATATGTTCACATTGATGCATAGCACAAAAACAAGCTAGATGCGAAGTCCAGGAGGTGTACGTTTACAGGCTACGGGCAGCATGATTTTGGCTACAGGTTTTGGGATGCAGAAAACAGAAAAATCATCAGAAGCAAGGACGTAATCTTCAATGAAAAAGTGATGCATAAGGACAGTGTGCAAGAAAATAAGGCCGAGGAAAAGGAATTCATAGAGTTGGAAGAGTTATCAGACACGGGTGTTACAACGCCACAGGATGATCATGATCATGCACAGGAGCATTATGAGGTAGAGTCACAGACATCGATTGTGAAGAGGTCTACTCGGGAGAGGAGACCCACGGTTCGATACTCACCCTCCTTACATTATCTACTGCTGACAGATAATGGTGAGCCAGAGTGTTTTGAAGAGGCATTACAGTCAGATACACGGGTTAAGTGGGAGCAGGCCATGGATGATGAGGTAGACTCTCTTGAGTCTAATCGTACATGGGAGCTAGTCACTCTACCCAAGGGTAAGAAAGCTCTTTATAACAAGTGGGTTTACAGACTGAAGGAGGAGCACGATGGTTCGAAACGGTACAAGGCCAGATTGGTTGTGAAAGGGTTTCAACAAAAGGCAGGTATCGATTTCACTGAAACATTTTCACCTGTAGTGAAAATGTCTATGATTCGTATGGTCTTGAGTATAGTGGCTACAGAGGACTTACATCTAGAGCAGCTAGATGTTAAGACAGCTTTTCTTCATGGGGACCTTGAAGAAGAGATATATATGCATCAGCCGACAGGATACATAACACCAGGAAAAGAGAACAAGGTGTGTAGACTGAAGAAGAGTCTATATGGTCTAAAGCAGGCCCCGAGGCAGTGGTACAAGAGTTCGACTGTTTCATGTTTGGAAACGGTTACAGGAGATGTCATGCTGACCACTATTGCTATTTGAAGAAGTTTTATACGTCGTACATCATCCTTCTTCTGTACGTTGATGATATGCTTATGGCCGGTTCAAGCATGAAGGACATCTCAGATCTCAAAAGACAACTGTCTAGAGAATTTGTCATGAAGGATTTGAGAGCTGCAAAACAAATCCTAGGCATGAGGATAAAGCGTGACAGAAAAAACAAGAAACTAGTTTTATCACAGGCAGAGTACATAGCCAAGGTACTTGATCGATTTAATATGGGAGGTGCTAAGCCGGTTAACACTCCATTAGTCAACCACTTCAAGCTATCTAAGGAGCAAGGGGCAAAGACATAGGAGGAACAAGACTACATGGCTAAAGTTTCATACGCGTATGGTGAGTACGAGGCCAGACATTGCTCAAGCAGTGGGAGTTGTTAGTAGGTTCATGAACAACCCCGGGAAGGAACATTGGGAAGCTGTGAAGTGGATCCTTAGATACTTGGTAGGTATTAAGGATGTAAGGCTGTGCTATGGTGGATCAGAAATCAAACTACAAGGCTACGTGGATTCATATTTGGCAGGAGATATCGACAGCAGAAAAAACACTACAGGTTATGTATTTACTCTGGGTAGTGCTGCAGTTAGTTGGGTCTCTCAGTTACAAAAGATAGTATCTATCAGTACAACAGAGGTAGAATATGTTGCGGCTACAGAAGCGTGCAAGGAGATGGTATGGATGCAAGGTTTCATGGAAGAGTTGGGTAAGGAGCAAGCAGATTGCAAGCTGTACAGTGATAGTCAGAGTGCAATACACTTGGTTAAGAATTCAGCCTTTCATTCAAGGACCAAGCATATTGCCATCAGATATCACTTCATACGTTCGTTACTGAAAGATGGATTGATTGCTCTGGAGAAGATTCATACAAGTGAAAATCCTGCAGATATGTTGATCAAGGTGGTCACACGAGAGAAGCTAAAGCTCTGTTCAGCTTCGATTGGTTTTCAGGCTTGAAGACTGGGAGGTGGAGCACTCCGGATGAAGAAAACGAAGGTTTAAGGCGATGTGTCTCCAAGTGGGGGATTGTTGAGATATGGAGCCACATCTGGGGCCGCCTTCGACCGGTCGTGGCCCATGCTCGACCGGTCGTGGATCGGTTCGACTCAAAGTCCAGTAAGCATCGAATTTTGGTTCTGAGGTGCTCGACCGGTCGTGGCCCATGCACGACCGATCATAGGGTTCGCTCGACCGGTCGAGCAGTTTGCTCGACCAGTCGTAGGTTACGCAGATTCGTTTTCGAATCTGATGCGACTGCGGATTTTGGTGTCGCCTTTCGCAAGGGTGCGGAAGGGAAGTTGCCTAAACTATATATAGGTGTTCCTAGGGCTTTTCTAGGTGTATTTTTAGAATATTGGGAAAATAATTTTAAGGTGTGGGGCAAGGGTTCTCTATGTTCTTCCAAGGGAGAGGTTAGTATATTGCATTGTAATCTTTATTCTTCATAGTGGAAGTTTGCATCCGTGGTTTTTTACCCTAGTTTGGGGTTTTTCACCCTAGTTTGGGGTTTTTCCACGTATATCTTGTCTTGTGGTTTGTTTTGAATGCTTTGATATATTTCTAGTTTATATTTCTTCCTGTTTATGTTTGTGGGTAAGGCCTGAGATCGAATCTAGGCTCATTGCATTGTTGGCGTGTTGTGCAACAACTCTTTCAACTCTCCATGTAGGAAAGTAGTTTTCACATCAATTTGCTCAAATTCCAGGTTGCATTGGGCAACTAGCGCCATCACAAATCTGATAGATATTTACTTGACAACTAATGCGAATATTTCATTGAAGTAGACGCATTCTTTTTTAGCATATCCATTCGTAACCAATCTTGCCTTGTACCCATCATGTTTCTTCTTATAAATTCACTTCAACTCCATCGTTTTATACCTGACGGGAAACTACACTAGCTCATAGGTCTCATTCTTGTACAAAGAGTCTATTTTATTTTGTATTACCGCCATCCACCACTTCTCAGCATCTAGGTTATCCAATGCTTCCTAGAAGGTAGATGGATCTCCCTCATTCGTAATGAGAGTGAATACAACGTTAAGTCATCTCTGTATCTAGCTAGTAATTTACGATCTCTCGGCCGATTTCTTTTGAAAAGTGGTTGCTCCACTTGCTCCTATACCTTTGTTTGCGGCTCAGGCTTTGCCTGTGTATAAAAATTTTCAATCTTAACATCAATGATCGTTGATTTTTTCGGCTCCTTGTGTTTGTCATTATGGAATAAGAAATCTTCATCAAATCTGACACCTTGGCTAATTATGATTTTCCGATTGATTCGAATATACATCTTGTATCCATTCACTCCATCACCATAGCCTAAAAAAGTACACATTTTCACCATTTGGTCTAGCTTATCTCTCTTAAACGAGAGTAAGCATCAAAAACCAAATACACGTAACTGTGAGAAGTCTACATCATGAGTACTCCACACTTCTTCTGGAATATTATAGTCTATCCTCGTAGAAGGGGACCGATTTTAAGAAAACAAGTCGTATTAATGGACCCCGTCCATATTTTCTTGCCTAAGGTAATATCGTTCAACATGCTTTAGGCTCTCTCTAAGAGAATCGATTTATTAATTCCACCACACCATTCAACTCAGGTGTGTGCCTTACCTTATCATGCCTTACAATCCCATCATGTTTGCAAAAGTGGTTAAATTCCTTTGAAATGAATTTACCACCATTGTCTGTCATCAAGACTTTCGATTTTTGCCACGTCTTCTTCTGAACTATTTCCTTCCATATATTGAATGTAGTAAACATATTAGATTTATTTTTCAGAAATAAACCCATACCTTTCGGAGTAGTCATGTACGAATGAGATAAAAAACGATGACCCCCAACAAAAATAATGAGCGATGGGCCCCATACATTTGAATGCACATGCTCCAATACACCCTTATATATATGTTTTATAGTCTTAAAAGTTAACTGTAATTATTTAATATATATACAATGCTCGCATATATTAAAATCAACACTTTTAAATATAAGAATCAAGCAACGATCATAAAGCACATTCATATTGCTCTCGCTCGTGTGACCTAGACGTGCATTTCACAAACGTGCCAATGCGGACTCTGTTACAGATGTTACAGCTCCACTCAATATGGTATTCTTGATCAACTTGTAAAGATTACCGCTCCACTGCATTTTCATTACTATGAGTATCCCATTTAAAACTTTTAGGACATGATTTAAACCAGTGAATTTGCACCCAAATGCCTCCAATGTCCTAAGAGATATCAGATTCTTCCTTAAGTCAGAAATGTGTCTCACACCCTTCATGATACGCTCCCCCCATTAAATATTTTGATGTGCACTAATCTGACACCAACAACCTTACATGTAGTGTCATTGTCCATAAATACTCGTTCACCATCGCACTCATTGTAACTGTTGAATCAATCTGTAACATCCCGGATTTTTGTCAACCTGGGATTAGACGTCCTTAGGCGATGGGTCGATCCTAACACCTTATTAACTTGTCAGAACTGAATCCCACAGTCTAAAATCGCTCCTTAACTCATTTCCTTCACAAGTCCCACCCTTCACCACCTTATTTTTTTTTTCTAAATACTTTCACATTAGACACTACCTTAAAGTTTAGGTGATGAAAAACAATACTTAAACTAAACATTACTACAAAGGTCTAAGTACCACCTCAGACCGAAATCACTCAGGACTAAATCCTTTAGAAATTAGGCGAGATTTAGCTAGTGTTAAACTAGAGTGCTTGTGAAATTAGCACCAATCACTTTAAATACGATCTGCAAGACCCAAAACTTGTAGAATCATTGACGCTAGGTTATCCTAAAATCTAAGATAAATCTCATTACCCGGCTGCTCTCAGGAGCATCTCGAAACTCCGTATCGGATCTGGACCGCACGTTGGAAGTCCGATTAACACGAAGTTAAGGACTTAGGACCGCCTCGCTGGGCTTGACAACCATCTCAGAAATCAAATCCAGATAGTGTCCCATCGCTATTCGCTTGAGCTCAGAGTGAAGAGTGTAAGAAATGTGAAATTAATTCAAAATAAAATATCTTGAATAGTAATCTGGCACCTCTCGCTTGCGGATCAGTTTTAAGCAACCGACCGTCAGAATCAGACCAAATTACGCCCTCGGATCAGGAGAAATTTCATACACATTTACATGTACTCGGAATCTCCGATCGAGATCCGCTGACCGTTGAACTGAAACTGCTCTGCCATGCGTGATCTGGAATCTCGACCGAAATGAAAACTTAATAGAACCTAGATCCATTGTCAGTGAGCTTAAGTCCGACCTTTGGCTCAAGGAGGCCCACCAGAAGTCCTCCGTTGAGCTGAAACTGACCCGCTTTGGTTATAACCTAAGTATACTTTGATCTGGAGTCTGTTTCGGTGAGTTTTTAGGCTATATAAGGACCTTAAACCCTCTCTCATTGCAGCCATACGAATTTGAGAGAAAACCTAGAGAGAGGAGAGAGAAAAGAGAGAGAAAGTGTGGGAGCAGTGGGAGAACCTCCCTGCCACTCTTCCCTGCTGCTTTACGAGCTACACCGCTCTGTTCTAATCGCTTCCCCGACGATTCCAGCTCCGTTTCTAGGTAAGAAATCCTAACCCTAATCTGATTTGGGGCTTGGGTGGTTGTAGGTTATGAAATAGCTAACCTATTTCGTTCTATAGGTTGCCAAACTGCCGAATACGGAAGCTTAGCAAACTTATCGACTTCGTTACGATTCTACGACAAAAGGTGCGGACTTTAGGTGTATAAGTTATGATTTTCAACGCTTTCAATGTCAGATAATGATAGATTCATGATCTACATGCAATTGCACATGTACAAAGTGCTGTCTGTTTTCCGTTTCGATTAAAGATGAAAAATATGGAATTCTACATACTCTAGGTATTTGTAGAAAGTACCGTATACATACAAATTTTGGAAATGTGTTTGACATGATTATTTGTTGTATGAATATATTATATGTGGATAAATTACTTGTTTGGCGAAAGGACTCGCCCTATACATGTTTTGCTCATATATACTATGTATGTTGAAATTGTGTATTCTAGAAAGTACCGTATACGTATAAATCTTGGAGATGTGTTTGCCATGATTATTTGTGTGTATGAATACACTATATATGGATAAAATACTTGCTTGGCGAAAGGTTAGCCATAATACATGTTTTGCTAACATACATCATGTATGTTGTAATAGTGTATTCTAAGTGTTTGTGAAAATGACTAAATGAATATAGAATTCTCATTCGTGCTCGCCATGACTAATTGTCATGGATATATGATTGTTGTATTGGCGATACCCCTTTGACGAAGGGATTTGCCTTGAATCACGCTACAGCCACTATACGCTATATATGTTGAAATGCGTAGCCCGAGTGTTTGTGAAAATGTTCAAATGAATATGGAACTTAGATTCCTACTTGCCATGAGTATCCGTCGTGGGTGTATGCGTGTTATGATTGGGGCAACTCCCTAGTGAAAGGATTTGGCCTAATGCCTATGTGATCAACATATGTTATGTATGTTGATGTATGTAGTTTAAGTGTTTGTCGAAATATTTGAATGAGTAGTAGTTAGTAAATTGTAATGTATAAGGGTGTTGAGATATGATTCTCAACTCCTTTAACTATGTGTATGATTTCCTTGGATAGTTGTGTGATTAGGAGTTGAATATATACAAACTCATGCTTGTGTTGTGCTTCATAACATGCTCAACTGCTTTCATGATTTTATCTATGTAATGCATATGTTTAAATTCATGTTTACGTTGTATGATCCGTCATGGGTGATGGGGGAGTGGAGCAACGAGTGCGTGCAACAGCCCTGACAGCAATAAACAGATAATACCAGACTTTGATTGTATGATTTGAATCTTGATCCATTACTGCTTTACCTATCTGCAATTGAATGTGATTGGGGCTATTGTATAGTCCAGACAATCGGTAACGAAAATGAATGTGTGACTGAGTTTCATTTGCCACGTGAGGCGTGTTCGACGAACCCGAGTCGTACTTCGGTTGGTGATAGTGGTTGGCCACACGAAGTGCTTGTGCGCTTCATATCGTTCAACTTGTCGTGCGCTCGAGCTAGCTGAGCTCGTCAAGTAACCCGATCTGTCTAATGTATGTTCACCATGTTTGAACGCTACTGCTTGAACCTAGGGTACCAAACTTACCAGTGAAATCCCTTTTAACCATGGTACCTCGATACGCTAAGACTCATGAGCCGGACATGGTGGTATGGGACACCGTGGTCGAGCTGTCGGCCTACGCTGGGGTTACGTGCCTCCCCGTAGTGACCAGTGAGCAACCAGACTCGTGAGCCGATTATGGTGGTATGTGACACTATATTCGAGCTGTCGACACTTACGGCGAGAGCCGAGTACGGTGAGACCTGTATTCGTGCTGATGGGCGACGAGTCCTCCGTAGTGTCTTTGAGTATACTCTAAGGTCTGTGATTGGCAACGAGCCCTTCACAGCAACTAGAGCATGAGTTGAGCCGAGTACGGTGAGATCTGTATTCGAGCTGACGGCCAGCGATTGAGCTGAGTACAGTGAGACTTGTATTCGCACTGACGGCAAGCAATTGAGCCGCATACGGTGAGATCTGTATCTGTGCTGACGGGTGACGAGCCCTTTGTGATGCCTTCGTTATGCCTCTCAATCCATAATATCGTATGAGACTAACTAGGAGTGACGACCCTAGAATGGATCATGTTTGGGAATGATACAAGGGAGGTACCTTAGTTTCCCAATACTGTTGTTTGAAATGGACTAATAATTACTCGGTAATCATGCTCATCATCGCACTGCATGTGCCTGATAGATGTGGAGCACTGAGGGATGAACGCATTCGCGAACGTAAGATGGTGTCGCATGAGGGTGGTTTGGCAAGGGCATTCATCATGTCATTTCATACTTGCATTTAATAATAGTTAGGATTGTTTGATTGTACTGCCTTATCATTATTGCTTGACTGAATTGATAACATGTTAACCTATGCTTTACTGTTCCACTGAGTTAGCTACTAACACCCACGTTACGGGATGGTTTTTCGAACACCCACTAGACATTGTCTGATTTCAGATGGCGACGCTACTTCTGAGGCGGAGCCCGACCTCTGCAATGACTACGATGCGTGCTTGTATTGGTTGTCTTCTGACGGCTTCCAGTGAGCCATGTCCTGATCGGCGAGGCATTCTGGGATATTGACTAGAGGACCTTATACATTTTGTATATTTTAGGATTGTACTTGTAATTATTTAACCTGGTAATGTTATCACACTCTGGAGACTCATCTTAGTTTATATATTTTATCTATCTATCACAGTCCTCCGCTTGCAAATTTAACTGTCTCTAGAGTATGATATGTTGTTTGGCTTAATCTCACTCATGTTCACTACTCTAATACAGTCGACATTTAATCATCATTATCTATGTTGCATAAGTAATGTTATGGAAACTCGAGAGTTGAGTTACTACTCGACCCTCGATTTTTCGGGATGTTACACAATCTGCTGAAAAGTTATGTAGTATGAGGCTCCCGTATCCAAAATCCACTCATAGGTGAGATACTTAGATTTGTATGCGGTTAGAACCTCACCGCCATCAACTTCCTCACTGGATTTTGTTGTGTTGGCCTCTTTTGGTATATTGTCTGATTTCTCTCCCTTCTAAGCCTTATGATAATGATAATCTATCTTTATTCATATGTCCCATCATCCCACAATTCCAACACTTCATCTTGCTTTTACCCTTCGATTTGGTTCTCGATTGCGAGTTATCTTTTTCCCGATTAGAATTCCTTTCCCGAGCGACAAACACATCCATAGAAGAACCCTCATCATTGTCCTTTTTTCTTAACTGCTTCGCATGAAGGACTGAGATGACAGTTTCAACTTCTATGGTCTCCCCAACATGACACATAATGTCTACGAGATTCTGTTAAGACGGTGGAAGAGAATTCAACAAGATTAGGGCTTGATTCTTCTTCTTCGATCTTCGCATCTGCATTTCTCATTTTGTAAAACAATTCACTGAATATGCCAATGTGTTTATTGATATCAGACTCTTTTATGATCTTAAGATTATATAAATGTTTCTTAAGATACAGATGATTGCCTGCGGATTTCTTCATGTACAACTATCAAGTTTCGTTTATACCCCTGCGGTGGTTTTTTAATGTAGGACATTATAGAAAACATTGTCCAGTAGACACAATTGGATCGAGGTAGTAACCCTCTCATCAAGTTCATACCACTCCTTATTGCTTATAGATGTAGGACACTTCGCCTTAACAAGAAGAGCATGTTACAATCTTTGTTGAATTAAAATGCCTCTTATCTTCACATTTTATAGTTCAAAGTTATTCCTATCGATGAACTTCTCCATTTCGGACTTCATGTTTGATCCCTTCGACGATAAGTTTCATATTCATATTCAAATTCAAATTCAAACCATAATATTAGCTTTGATACCACTTGTGGAAGGATCACAGAAGCAAACCCAAATTCAAATCAAACACAAACAAAGCACAAAAAACACATGATTTTATGCAGAAAAACCCTCGCGAGAAAAAACTACGCACAAAACGTCAACGAATCCATTATAAAATCAAATTTACAAGAGATGGATAGATTTACCGATACGAGAAACCTCAAAATCCTTTTATAAAATCCTATCTTTGTCCGATAACACATTAAGAACTATTACATCTACTTACATAGTTTTAAAATCAAATTAAGAAATAAAATATGTACTTCCACAAGATCACAAAATTACGTCGACAAGACCTTTGATGGGATCAACAACTATCCAAGCATGCCAATGGGATGAAAGCCATCTTCAATGGAATTGAATAATGCTAAAAAATTTTGCTAAATGAGCATAAAAAATAAATCACGATTCTCTCTATATTGTGAGTGTTCCATTGTGGGATCCATAGATACTCAATGGATCGATCGATGGATGGCATCAACATACGCTTGTTCTCTTCAAATTAAAGACATCTCAATATATCCTAGCCTCCTATTTATGAACCATTGCATATTTTCTTTTATTTTTAGCCGTTCAAGTAATGTTCACCACATTTAGATAATCAAATAAGCATAATTTCATGGTGCATAACCTGAAGTAGGACCCATGATATGAACAATTTAATTTTAGTTATCGCCATGCAAAGAATGTAATTTATAAGTGCAGGTCTAACATCTACCGTACTATGGCATAGTATGGGTCTTTCTCTTGGGGGAAATGTTGGTGAGCTTGGATAAATGCTAGCATTTACTGAAAGAGTAAAATCTCAGAAGTACATAAAAGTCTGGCAATTGATGGTGGACCATACTCTCTGCACCAATCCACCATGTGGCAGTCACGTGTGCAATCATATCTGTTCCAGTAGTGGGCCCCACACTGTTCCACAGCCGACAGATCACACAAGACGGTTTTATCAGCTATCATCTTCGGTTGGTGGGCCTTCCATGATCAGTGCCTGAGCTATGGCCCACCTACACTGGGCCCACAATTCTCTCTCTCTCTCTGATTAAATTGGGTTACTTGGGTTTATTAGTTTTACTATTTCAGCGGGCCATTTCAGGGAGTGGGTTGGCTTTTCCATGTACAGGCCTATATATACAGCTTACCTGAGCAGAACTGGTGCCACCCATTTCATTTATTTTTTTTCCTGAGGTGGGTTGATAGCTTGTTGAGAGCAGCAAGCAAAAATGGTGGTCTTGGTAGTGGTTTTGGGAGTGGTTTTGGGTCTGTGTGTATGCACTGGCCTCCTCAGGTGGAATGAGGTGAGGTACAGGAAGAAGGGTCTGCCTCCAGGGACTATGGGCTGGCCAGTTTTTGGTGAAACTACAGAGTTCTTGAAGCAAGGCCCAAGCTTCATGAAAAACCAAAGAGCAAGGTCAGCTTTTTTTCTTTTTCCTTTTTTAGCATTTTTTTTCTTTCACTTCCATTAAAAAAAAATTATTTGTTGAGTTGAGATGCTAAGAGATGTGATTTTGGTTTCTGTACACATGGGTTGTAGCCTCTGAAGTGATTTTTGTACACATACATACATATACATGTATACATGTGTGTTTGTGTAGACACAAGGAAGAAGATGAGATTTGGGGTGATGGGTTTTTGAGTTGAGATGGTAAAAGAGATGGGTTTGGTTTTTTGAAGTGGTCTTTGTTGTTGTGTACATGGTTTCAGCTTTGGAAATGATGTGTGGATGAGTACATACATATATACCATACACATGCATACATGTGTATTCGTATGGAAGAAGAAAGGAAGGTGAGATTTGGAATGGTGGGTTTTTAAGATGAAAGGTGAGAGAGGTGAGTTTGTTGTTTTAAAATGGATTTTGGTGTTCTCTACATGGTTTTCAGCTTTGGAAATGATGTTTGTGTACATACATACATACATATACATACATCTTATGTATATACAGATATACATATATGCATGTGTGTATATATATGGAATCAAGGGAGCAAGGTGAGTTTTAATTTTGTTTAAACATACATACATACATCCATACATACATACATACATATAGACATGCAGACATGTGGAACCAGGTGTTTTGGAGTGGTGGGTTTTTGAGTTGTTATACACATGGTTTCCATCCTTAAGAATGACTATAAGAAAGTAGTAGTTCTATGTCATGCATGTATAGCTTCTGTTTCTCTTTGTTGTTACATACATCCACAGAGATGCATATCGCTCGGTTTGGGCGGCATTTGATTTTTTGAAGAATCATCCAATCTAGTTTAGCAAGAAATGGAATTTTTGTTTTCTTCTGGTTTGAGAATTTTTGGAAGATTGGTTATCTGCCATGAGACATGAAGCTTTTGCAGTTTAGAGGTGGATTTTTCTGGTTTTGTAGTGATGTTTTCTAGATTGGATTCTTATCACTACAAAGTGGTTTGTCTTGTTTTAAAAGATTGTTTTTGAGCACCATTTCCCAAGAGATGAAAGACTGGTAAAAGGAGTTTTCCTTTTCCCCTTTTATTCTGTGTTGCTATGAAAGTACTGGATGCTGTACTGCTTTTTTTATAAAAAAATTTTTTGGCTTTTCTCTTTTGAACAGATAGATGCTTTGGCCTTGTTTTCAATCAAAGAAAACAGGGTATTTTCCTTCTTTCATAGAACCTGGTTTTTCTAGATTCTGTGCTTGAAAATCCTCACATTACAATTCATATCTCATCTTATACAAGGTGGGTCTTTTTTCCTTTAGGCATATGTTTCATTTAATTGAGAAATTCAGATAGATGTTGAATTTTCTTTAATCTTAAATCGTCCCACAAACAGCCTCTAATTAGCTTTGTTCTAATGGTAAGAAAGTTCGATTGTTTATCTGTTTTATCTCATCTTATACAAGGTTGGTTTTTTTTTTTTTAAACCGTTTGATAAACCTCTTCTAATTAGATTTTTTTGCTAATAATAAACAGTTTTTCTTTTGGGGGTTTAGCTAGTTGGGTCCTTTTCCTTTAAGCACGTATGTGTTTCATTTAATTGAGAAATCCATATAGATGTCGAATTTTCACTAATCCTAAACTGTTCACTAAACCACATCTAATTAGATTTTTTGCTAATAGTAAACAGTTTTATTGGGGATTTGCTGTTTCAAGCCTTCAATTCCCATTTAAAACCTCTGATCTTTAAAACTGCAGATCTGCTCCAAAAGGTTTAGAGGAAGGTTGTCATTTGAGCTATGGGCCTAAGTGCCTTCGTGGGTTTTGGGCTAGTTTGATGGGAATCAAGGAGCTGCCATTGCAATTTTCTTTTGATGTTTTTGTCTTTTTAGCCTCATTATCTTTCCAAAAAAGAAAAAAAGAAGAAGAAGAAGAAGAAGAAGAAGAGAGAATTGACTGTAACAATGAATCATCTGTATCAGTGTGCATTTTGACTGATTTAATGCTGTGTCGGCAATGCTCGCAGGAGATGTACTATATCAAAAACTGCATTTCTCATACCGGATAATATTCCGAGCCATAGTCGTCGCACTGCATTTTGTATTTTCTGTATTTTAAATGATGCTCATTGCACATTATTTTATTTTTCTACAACTTCAATTGATCTAGGATTTTTTTTTTTTTCTTTTTCTTATTTACAGATATGGGAATTTGTTCAAGTCCCACATCTTGGGCTGCCCCACTGTCGTTTCTATGGACCCAGAGCTGAACAGATACATTCTCATGAATGAAGGGAAAGGCCTTGTTCCAGGCTACCCGCAGTCTATGTTAGATATCTTAGGAAAATGCAACATAGCTGCTGTTCATGGCTCCCTTCACAAAACCATGAGAGGGGCTATGCTTACTCTCATCTCCCCTACCATGATTAGAGATCAACTTCTTCCAAAGATCGATGGATTTATGCGCTCTCACCTTAGCAACTGGGGCGGCCAAATCATCAACATCCAAGAAAAAACCAAAGAGGTCAGTAGATTCTTCAAGAGAATCAAGACCTGTGAAAAGAAGCAAAGAGTCAGATTGCGGCAGTAGCTGAGGTGTGGGACCCCATTGTTTGGTGATCCATACCTTCGATCTGATCGATACATTCTTGATGGTGGATCCCCAAAAGATTGCCCCGATTGGAAGATCATAACTAGGCTTGCAACTTGGGCGGATCGGGTCGGGTTGATGGTCAAACAGCTCAAACCAAACCCGACTCAAGCTCAAGTGGACCCGACCCAAATTCCAACCCAAAGTGCCAAACCCGAACCCAACCTGAATCCTCTATGCTCAATCCAATCTGACCCAACCCAATGCCGCCTGACCCAAATACATGTGATTATTCCCAACTGGACCTAAGCTGACTAGAATTTTCTCAACCTGAACCTGGCCGTCTTTGAAAACCTGACTCAAACCTAACCTGAATGTGGGTTGTGTCAATCGGGTTTGGTTCGACCTGAACCCAAGTTGCAGCCCTGATCCTAACTGTCTGACCGGTGGCCTACAATATTACATGAACAATCCACAGTCAAAGAGTACATAATCCAAAGATTGAATATTTAGGTCCTGTTTGGTTGCCACTTAAGAATTATTACATCTAATTTTAGTTACCATTAATAATTTATTAGAGATTTTGGCAAGGATTAAAAATAATCTAATACATAATTACTGTTAATGAGATGAACTCATTTTTAAGTGGCAACCAAACAGGGCCTTAGGGGCATCATCACTCATCAGATCAACATCTGAACTGCCAAACCATGGGCCTGACATGTATGAAGTTATAGGCTCAGGATCTATAATTTCTCTAAATTCAAAACCATGAAGAAAAAGAAAATTCCTGGAATTTACAATACTTGTTCATTTGTTCAGATGGCGCTGCTCTCATCACTGAAACAGATCGGTATCAAATCCAGTTCAATATCCGAAGCCTTCACCCCGGAATTCTATAAACTGGTATTAGGAACTCTGTCGTTGCCCATCAACCTTCCAGGCACAAATTACCGCTGTGCATTCAAGGTATATTATTCTCACTTCTCCTCAAATTCTGTCACCTTTTCATGGTTCAAAATGTTGTCTAATGGTGCGTATGGTTGCACCCAATATCTTGATATTTCATGATAATGTTCAAATATCATGATATTAGGTGCAACCAAATGCTCCCTAAGTATGATATCTATCACATAATATAGAATGTTCCTATATGATATGTTTTCTGTATGCATCGCCAATCCGTCAATGAGGAATTCTAGAGTCCCGATTCTTAGCAAACACATGATTAACTGAGTCCATACATGCATGGCCCATAGTTCAGTGGCCTAGGTGTTATGATGGCCGTGCCACAAGAAAATATATCCAAGATCAGAAGATCCTAACCTCTCGAAGAGCGAAAAATACAAATACAAAGAAATAAGAATATGTATAGCAACGGCCGACGTTGAACAGAAAATAGGCCAAAATCATCCCAAATCCACTAAGAGGTCCTTCCTTTCTTATCAATGGTCTGGATTGCCAAACCATGAATGCCACATGAACCGATCATACACACAACAAACTATACATTTCCTGAGTCTCACGAGTACCTGCAAGTGATGAATCAGTCAAAATTCAAAGCTGGTGCAGATCATGATAGAGTTTTCATTTATTTATTTTTTCATGCAGGCAAGAAAGAAAATCACGAGCATTTTGAGAGAAATCATAGAAGAAAGAAGAGCTCTTCGATGTACCCAAAATGACATGCTCGATACCTTACTGAAAATTGACAACAGCTCGAGATACACACTCACCGACGAAGAGATCATTGATCTAATCATTACACTTCTATATTCAGGCTATGAGACTGTTTCAACGACTTCAATGATGACCGTCAAGTATCTCCATGATCACCCAAGCGCGCTCGAAGAACTGAGGGTATGTAAGTACTTGGTCCGTGTTTGGATGCACAAGCGAACTGAATTGTGAAAATTATGTTTTGTGGTATTTATAACAAGGATGTAGCCCTTGAGTTATTGTGTTTGTTTCAAGTCCAAACCCGAAAGTAACACAACTGCAATATGGGTCTGGACAAGAATGCTAACAAAGGAAATTACTGTTTGTTTTTCCACTTCATTGGACTGATTGCAATTCAGTTTGATAGTTCATCCAATCACCATTGTAATTCAAAACAGCCATTTTTGTTTCGTTCTTTGCTGATGTTTCTGACACTGGACTTTGTTTTACAGAAAGAACATTTGGAGATCAGAAAAGGCAAGGCACCTGAGGAGGCAATTGACTGGAACGACTACAAATCCATGAGCTTCACTCGTGCAGTAAGCAATTGAATTGAACGCCTGTTTGCATTGAATCTGGGCTTCTTCTCCAGAAGAACAGGACATAAGGAGAAATCTAGCTTGGGTGCAACTCAGGTGGGTCAGGTCGGGTTGAGGATCTGCCCGAGCCTGACATCACCCGACCTGGATTCCAACCTGAGGTGACTAATGCAAACTCAACCTGAATTCCTGTATACTGGACCCAACCCGATCCAAATACTTATGATTATTCCCAATCTGATCTCAACCAGAACCCAACCTCATTTCAAATCAGGTTGGTGTTTTCCAACCTGAACCGATCTGAGGACCTTGGCAATCCCATCTAATCCGACCTGAACTTGTGGGTCGGTTCGGTTTGACCTGAACCCAAGTTGCAGCCCTGTATCTAACCCGTGCTCTGGTCACAGTCTACCACCCAAATGCTCCCATAAAAATTGGGTATGGCATGAGAGTGCAGTGATCCAAACCATTCATCTGGTAGGCCCCGCTAGATAATGTAGGAATCTCATCTGGGACGACCTCACCCAATCACTCAATGACTTGTAAATAGGCAGTAATATAGAATATCTCTGGGGTTCAACATTCAATGAGAAAAAAGTTGCATTGATCGGAAAGCTGGGACTGCTCATTGTAAGATTTTTAGACCATGGCCCATTCAGAAAGAGTGGGGTCCATCTGATGACCAATGCTGATCATTGGACAATTTTTCCACTCAGTTGCAGTTGTAGGATTTCAAATCCTACTTTCCTACCAAGAGCCATTATTAGCATGTGGCCCCGCTTGTACCCATGGCGAGAAAATCAGGCCAGTCTAATTATTCAGTTGATGAATAGCAATGTCTGCATGTTTGAAATCCTTAATAAAAGAAACTAAGGTTGTTCTGTTCTTGTTGCAGGTGATCTTGGAGACCATGAGAATAGCTACAATTGTCAATGGGGTGTTGAGGAAAACTACCGAAGAAATGGAAATGAAAGGTGGGTTCAGGATTCCAAGATTATCTGTTTATCCGTCTTTTTTCTCGAAATAAACTATGAATTGTGGAACTATCCAGCCTCACGCCGAATGGTATTTACTATTTTGCGAAACTGATTTGAAATTGCTAACATAAAATAAGAAATAAAAGCCAAAACAATGTGTTTGATCCTCAAATTTCAAGAAATTGATGTAGATTCGAATATCCACATACATCTTATCAAGGAATGCAACGAGTACATCACACTTCATGGATTTCCATGTGTATCAAAACATCTCCATTTTACATTTGACGCATGTCTGTTGATTTCGTTAGTCATATACCAGCAATCAAGTGACCATTATTGTGGTGTCCATCTGATCAGTAGCATGAATGAAAGGATGATTGACTTGTAGTTCTTGCCCAAGAACGACTTTTCGGCATATAGCCCATTCCCTTGGTGGCCCATCATATCACCTTCTAATCACTGTACATGTTTTCTGCTAGTATGCTGCACTCCATGAAATACAATGAAGCATCCGCCATAGAAGTTTTTTTTTTTTTTTTCTTATCGACTAAAATCAATAGCAGAGTAATGATGCTGACTTCAACATTGCTTTTCAGGATATGTGATTCCAAAAGGGTGGAAAATCTATGTTTATACGAGGGAGATCAACTACGATCCATTTCTTTATCCGGAACCTCTAACCTTCAATCCATGGAGATGGCTGGTAAGCAAGCATGCATTTCGTTCATGAATTTCAGGCATCATTTATACAAGACGACTGTAATCTCGCACGGAAATGTCTGACATTCCCAAGTTTTTCCAGCACTATTGAAGACGTTTATCATTGTAGACTGTACTTAGCTGGGAACTGGGTAACCTCAAAAATCCTCCAGATTGGATGATCGACAATTTGTATAATTTTTATTTTCTTAACTGTCTATTTGTAGGCCACAGATCAAACAGTTAGGATCTTCCAATCAGGTAGAATTTTGGGTCATCCCCTGTCTATGCAGCCGATCTAGATCTCAAGTAGTCCACACCATAGGAAACGGTTGGGATGGGAACACCCACCAATAAAAACGTTCCAAATCGTATGTGGGGCTTACCCGTTTCATACAAACCATCTAATCCATTCAAAAGATGGTCCAAATAATCAGGCCATTCCAATACTCAAGTTAGCCAGGCATGAATTTACATGTTGTTCCATACCTGAGTTTTAGATCAGCCGGATTTGTGGGCATCAAGAAGAACACTACAGGGCTCACATGATGGACAGATTGGATGTCTTTAATTCATCATGGTGGGCCCCACATCAATTTATATGGTGATCTTATTATAAAAACGTACATCGAATCTGGCCTTCACTCCAAGATGAGCTTACCATGTTTTAGCAAAAGCGGTAACGATCCTACACGACAAAACCCGCATCACTCGTCATGTAATTGTTACTACAATGCTACTAAAACATTAAAGCAGATCAAACTCACACAATATATTATCATTTACTGAAATTCGTTTGTTGGTTTTTCTTAACTGATTGAAAATCACAATATCATCAAAATGCAGGATAAGAGCCTGGAGAGTCAGCAGTATTTCTTGATGTTCGGAGGAGGAAGCCGACTGTGTCCAGGGAAGGAGTTGGGGATAGTGGAAATTACGACATTCCTTCACTACTTTGTGACGCGATACAGGTTCGATACAACTATACACCAATCTTCTGTATATTTCTTTGGTGTTCTGCTCATTTGGATTTGTGTTAGACCTTGTTATAACTTTCAAGAGTTTGCTAAGCCCATTCCAATATGTCACACGTGTGTGAAATCAGAGCTTTCCACCAGGTGGGTGACACACCATTTAAATATTTGGGTGGGATCAGGTGGTAACTGTACTAACATAAGCTTCAGATTTACTGGGAATAAGTGGGGCCAACATGATGTATTCGTGACATCCAACCGTCCATAAGATTCATGGTCTCAGATTTCCCTCAGGCCCTAACAACCAGCCCAAATGGAAACTCGGCTGGGCCATGGAAATGTGTATAAGTTGGGAGGGAGGTCCATGATATTGTGTACATGGGATCCATGCTGTCCAATCCATTCATATGCCTTAAATGAATGGTCAAGACAAAAATCAGGTTGTTCCATGGTGAGAATCAAGGGTGGGCATCCTCTCCTGCCCTTTTCCCCGTGCTGTTTCGATCCAGCTGATTTTCAGGCCGTGGAGGTAATGCATGCAGCGGATGCATTGGATGTGATTCATATACTATGTGGGCCCCACATCTACCCAGTACCACTGTAAGCTAATGGTGGTACCAGTACCACTGGATTGCATTCCTTAAATATACTGTCCGAAATTAGGCTATTTCAGTCCACATATTTGTCTAGTGTACAAAACAAAGATGGCCAGCGAAAAAATGAACTTTCAGCCACAACATATGCCAGCGAGGCAGACGGTGCAATATCCAAATTGAAAAGAGGTGTGAGAAATAGGTTGACGGGTTAGAAAACTATGGCCGAGTTTCTCACAGCTGTATGTGTGTTTAGTAAATTGTGGCCCATCTGATGAGTGGACTGACCTGATTCTTGGACCAACGCATCTCAGTGTAGTGGCACCCTATAATAGATGGATTGGATCTCAGACGTGTGCCATGAGCACACGTGTGTGAAAGCTCTAGCTGAAGAAGGGGCTTAGCATAGTTCAAACACCCAAAAACTCAATGACTCGACTCAATGACTCAACCAGACTTGATATTTAATAACTGTAGAGTGAAAATATTGAGAATTAAATAGATATTTAAAATAGTTAATTTAGTATTAAAGGTAACTCATGTAAACAAGTACACATACATCATTGATTAAGTGCATTTCTTCCTTTGGTTGAGGTTCCCACTCCCCACCTTTATTTTCAATTAAAACTCCACCCAGGAAGTAAGTAACTCGGTTTGAGTCGACACATGGTTCGAGTCTCACGTTGATCAAGCCATCGAATTGTCTTGACAAGTCTCTTTGAGTTTCCAGCAACTTGGCTCGAAATCTTGCTGAGTCAATTTAAGTCAGATATGTTTCAAGTCAAATCAGCAAGTTTTCAAACCGTGTGAACAGTACATAGCATGGTGTGCCGTAATGGCTGTTACGGGGCTGTAAAGGCTGTTACGTAAAAGTAACGATGACAACTGTTACACATTACAGGATCGTAATGGCTGTAACAGCTGTTATCGAAAAAATGATCTGTAAAGGCCATTATAGCCCATGTAACAACTTGTTATGCCCTCCGTAAAGGCCATAATGGCCCCTTAACAGTGGTCCATTACGGGTCTGATATAGGTTTTTCAGTTTTTTTTTTTTCAATAAAAAGAGACCGTACTGGCCATAACTGGGGCATAATAGCCGTGACAAGCAGTTTGTAAAGGTAACAGTGATGACCATTATGGCCACCATTACCATTATGGAATACCTTATTGCATAGTTAAAGTAGTACAAGGTATAAGGTACAAAATACTGTAGGGTGGTCCACATGTGTACCTTTCCAAAAAAAAAGGTGTAAGGTACAAAATACTGGAGGGTGGTCCACATGTGTTCCTTTCTTGAAGAAAAACAGTGCTGCATTAGTTTTCTAGATTTAAGCTTATATGGGTTTGTACATGTCGACATTGCAGATGGGAAGAGGTTGGAGGAGACAAGTTACTGAAATTTCCAAGAGTTGAAGCACCAAATGGCCTGCATATTAGGGTTTGGGATTACTGAATGTATATGCACACCACTCAACATTGTAGCTTTACAGGAATACCATAGTACATTAATAAATGAAAATTCAATTTTTTTTCTTCCAATTTTGACACCCAAAAATTTTCCGACTCAGCCCAGTTTCAAGTCGGTGGTGACTCGTGTTATCGAACTGGATTGGGTCCGACAGAGTCCGAGTCGACTCGTACAAGTTGCATGGTAGTCATTGGAGTCTTAAAACCATGATAGGGACTAGGGACATGGTTCTACGAAAACATCGAGCCGTCGCTTTCTGTTGTGCTATGCAGCAAAAATGCCTATTCAATGAAAAGGGGACTTCTCTATTGTGCACTGAGTTTGTACATTTCGAGCTAGGGGTGCATTTCAGGTCGGTTAGGTCGGGTTGACCCCCCGGATCACAAGTAGTCTCAACCTGCTGTAGCCTGACCTGACCAGAATTTCAACTTGAGGTAGAGCTGGGCATCCAGTCGAGTCGAACTGAGTTAGGGCTGACCCAACTTGATCCGGTTTTGAAATAGGCCTGACCCAAACTTGAACAGACTCGGTACTATGTCCAGCATGCCTGACCTGATCTGAGTCCGGGTCTGGTTTGGACTAATCTGGATGGAGTCCGACCCAGTCACAAGTACCGAGTCGGGTCGAGTGGGTATTCACGGGCTGAAATCACTACTCAAAGCCTAGATTCACTTGGCAGAATTGCAGCCTCTCCATGTACAAGTTGAGTTTCGGATAGAGTGAGTCAATACCAAGTTGGATTTGGGGTTGATTCGAGTCGAGTTACTGGGTGACTCGAACTTGACTCGGTTTGAGTTTGGATTGGACGAAGTCAACTCAATTCGAATCGACTCACCCAGTTCGGATCAAGTCGGATGAGTCAAGTTTGCCAAGTCGAGTCGTCCCGTGCTCAGCTCTAACTTGAGGTGCAAACCCAAACCCAACCCGACCTAAAGTCCTTTGTATGTGACCCAACCCAACCACAAGGGGCAATGGGCTGGTCTTGGGCCAGGCTAGGCTAGGTCTGAACTTGACCCAACACTTGAGAACGAAGGCCTGTGCCTGGCATGGTCTTAGTATAGCAGGTCGGATATAAGAGGCATGCCCAGCCCACATGCCCAGCCCAAAGTAAGGATGGGCTCATAGGGTTAGGCTGAGAACCCAACCTGACCCAGATACATGTGATTATTCCTAACCCAATCTTGCGTGACCCTATGGATGTCTTTAATTTGTGAAAAAACGGGGCTGTCTGAACAAAACCTAACCTGAATTCAAATTAGATTGACATTTTTGAACCTAAACCCAACCCGAGGAACAACCTTGGGTCAATGAGGTTCGGGTCGACCTGAACCCGAATAGCAGCCCCACTTGGGCCATGGTTTGTTTATTCAAGCCATTGATCTGATGGCTCCCAGCTGTTATGTGACAATGCACTGATGGTTCACAATCAACAGAGAAGTGATCATCAGGGCCGTCCAAATTGGGAGATTTTTTGGGCATGCTCCATCTATGATGGGAATAACAATGGGCCCACATGTACAAATTCGGTGCACATATGGGAAGTTCTCTGTTTGTCGCAAACAGGAAAGTCATTATATATATATATATATATATATATATATATATATATATATATATATATATATATATATATATATAAGTGATGGATGTAAAATAATGGTTGTTATTATGTTATATAATTACCGTTATTGAGAATGGCCCATTTTTCAACGGTTATCTGTGATTATCTAATTTGCTAGATTAGTTTGAGTAAATTGGGCTTATATTTGCAAACAACAGCTTAATACTATGGACGCAGTTCGTTGGGGTAGGCTTACTCGGCTGTTTATTATTAGTATTGTTTTTAAGATAAACTAACTCAATGCTCTTATTCATATCACCCAGATATGGAATTCTAGCTTTAGATTTCTTTTGAAAAAATTGAAAATAAAATAAAATTAACTATAATGAACTTAGGTTTTTTTTTTTTTTTAATTTAATTTTAAAAGTAATTTATTTTTATCAAATTATGATAATGTTCATGGGACAAAATGTGGGGAGCGGATTAGGTGTGGCCCTTACCGTGGGCCCACCTTGATGCATGTATTTTTAGGGGATGGCCCCAAAAATGAAGGAAATCCAATTCTCAGGCGGACCATACCATTGGAACCAGTGGTGATTGACCATTAATGGACCATACAAGTTTTGGATCAAGTTGATATTTGTTTTTTTTTTTTGTTTTTTTTTGTTTTTAATTTTTTATTTATAACCTTCATTCAATAATGTGACCTTATCAACAAGTTGGATGACAAATAAACATTGGGCCTAGGAAGTTTTTAACAATAGAGTATTTAATCACCACTGTTTTGTATAGTTAGAGCTTTTAATCACTACTGTTTCGTATAGTATGGACCACTTGAGATTTGGATCTATTGAATGGATGTCTTTAATTTGTGAAAAAACAGGGGCATTGATCGATTGACAGCCTTGCTCAATCAATTGGACCTCTTCGGAATTAGACAGATTGCTCACTCGATAGTTTAGACTATGTTTGATCGATAGAACCATCAGGTCAATTGATCGATAATATTCAAAAAATACATTTAACTCTTTGGAAAATTTTGGCACAATTCAATCCCTCGTATTGGTGCCTGCTCGATCGATTGATGGTTCGATTGACGGCGCACACAGTTTTGTATAAGTGCGCGATTTGTTTCCTACTTCGTTTGCGTGCACGTGCACACACACACACACACACACACACACACACACACATATATATATATATATATTGGGTGTAATCAGGATTAAGGGATCCTAAGATGTTCCTAAGGGTTCTAGAGAGGAAAAGTTAGGATTTTTGAGAGATTTGAAGGGGGTTCTCATCATTGTAAGTGATCTATCTCTTGTATATTGCTTTCATAGGAGGTTGTTAGTCGCTTTGTGTCGTGGTTTTTTCCCACGAGAGTTTTTCACGTAAAATTCGTGTGTTCTCTATGTGCTTGCAATACGTTTGATTTCATTTTTGTTTGATTTGAACTTGGCTTTACTTCCGTGCTATTCCCAACAAGTGGCATCAGAGCTAATGCTGAGGTTTTGAGTTTTGAATTTGAAAACATGTCTTCTAAGGGATCTAACGTGGAGTATGAAATGGAGAAGTTCACTGGAAGAAATAATTTTAAACTATGAAAGGTGAAGATAAGGGACCTTTTACTTCAACAAGGATTGTAATACGCTCTCCTTGGTAAGGTGAAGTGTCTTGTGACTATGATTGATGGAGAGTATGATGATCTAGATGAAAGAGCCATGACCTCGATCCAATTATGCATGTTTGATAATGTTCTTTATAATGTCTTGTATCAAAAGACCACCTAGGGGTTTGAACAAAACTTGATAGTTTGTATATGAAGAAATTCTTGGGCAACCGTTTGTATCTTATGAGAATCTCGTAGACACTCTGATCTTGTAAACAAACCAAAAACAATGAAGACTTTGGGAAGAATGATTCTCCTTTGCTTTTCTGTATTTGAGACAACCCTGAAGGGTTGAATTTATAGAGTTTTACAACGACTATATAAGGTAAAATGATAAATACAATATCTCCTATTTATACATTGTTTATCTATAGAATCAGCTATACAAGGCAAGGCATGTGGCCTGTTTAACATCCCTCCTCAAACTAATGCTGGTCATCAACAAATAATAGTTTGCTAACTAAAAATGAGTGGTGTGTAGAAGTGAGGGACTTCGTGAGCATGTCAGCAATCTGATCATGGGAAGCGATATGTGGTAGCGAAATGAGCCGAGACTAATACTTCTCGCAGATGAAGTGACAGTTAACTTCAATATGGTTTGTCCGTTCATGGAAAACCGGATTAGAAGCAATCTGAATGACACTCAGATTATCTACATGGAGTGGAGTAGGATCTTATAGATGAACGCCCAAGTCAGAAAGAAATTCACGTAACCAGATAATCTCACTACAAGTTGCTAACATTGCTCTATACTCAGCCTCCGTGCTTGATTTGGAAACAGTGGCCTGCTTCTTACACTTCCAAGAGATGAGAGAAGTGCTAAGAAAAACACAATAGCCAGTGGTAGATTGCGGGTGAGAGTACAACCAGCCTAGTCAGCATCTGAATAAGATCTGTGGAGGAGAAGAACAGAGATCGATCTAGAGTTTCACGTATGTACCGTAAGATGCGCAATACTGTAGTCATATGAAGAGTTCTAGGAACAGAAACAAATTGGCTAACAACTTGGACCGCGTAGGCAATATCAGGACGGGTCATTGTTAAATAAACCAGACTTTCAACCAAACGGCGGTATAATGTGGGATCTGCAAGGAGTTCACCATCATCACGGCCATATTGAACGTTAAGTTCCAAGGGAGTTTAAACTGTCTTCTGATCCGTTAATGAGGCCAAGGCAAGAAGATCATTGGTATATTTATGCTGGTTGACCAGGATTTCACGTATAGTATGCGAAAATTCAAGTCCAAGAAAGTATGTTAGATGACCCAGGTCCTTCATCTTGAAGGATGATTTCAAAACGTCCTTTAATGTCGAGATGTCAGTATCATTGCTACCAGTCAGAAGTAGGTCATCAATATAAATGAGAACAGTGACGATTCCATGCGCAGAGGTGCGTAAGAATAAGGATGGATCATGACCACTTTGAGTAAAGCCAGCTCCTATAACAACATCATAAAAACGTTGGAACCATGCCCGAGGGGCCTGTTTGAGACCGTATAGAGCCTTCTTCAGGCGACAGACTTTATCGGCAGGGATTAAAGAACTAGGAGGAGGTTTCAAATATACTGTTTCTTGGAGGTCTTCGTGAAGAAAAGCAATTTTCACGTCCATTTGAGTGAGAGGCCAAGAGCGAACTGATGAAACTGTCAGAAGAGTGCGAACAATTTTCATCTTGGTCACAGGGGCGAATGTCTCATCATAATCAATTCCGTGTTCCTGTTTGTATCCCTGAGCGACAAGCCGAGCTTTGTATTGATCCAATGATCCGTCAGACTTGAGCTTCACAGAATAAATTCATTTACTGCCAATTAATTGCTGGTCAGGAGGTCGAGTAACAATGTCCCACGTATGGTTATCATCCACTGTTGTAAGTTCTTCTGCCATAGCCTTCTTTCAACAATCATGATTGACTGCCTGATGGTATGAAGTAGGAATAGATACAGTATCCAGGGTAATATTCATGGCAAGCATAGAGTATATCAAGCGATCAGGCTGTCGATGTTCACAAGTAAAATGACGTACCAAGATAGGATCTGAATCGGTTACAGGTATAGTAGGGAGAGTAGTAGGTGATGGATCTGTACGTGGTCGTCATGAATAAACCTGCAATGGATAAGAAGGTGGACTCGATGCAACTGGAATGTCAGGAAAAATAGTAAGATCAGGAGAGTCTGGTGTGGGCAAAGGAGGACCAGATGAATGGAAGGCAATATGCTCAAGAAAAACAACATGTCGTGATACCCGTACACGACGAGAAACCGGATCATAGCAACGAAAACTCTTCTGAGTTTCTCCGAATCCCAAGTACATACATTTGACTGATTTTGGGGAAAGTTTGTTACGTTCTTCTGATGTCAGATGAATATAACATACACAACCAAAAACACGAAATGTTGAATATGTAGGAAGAGAACCGGTGAGAACAAAGTAGGGAGATTTACTATTCAGGATTGTGGTTGACAACCGATTAATCAAGTAGACTGAATGCATCATAGCTTCCACCCAAAATGAACGAGGAACACTCATAGCAGTTATTAAAGTATTAATAGTTTCAATAATATGACGATTTTTTCATTCAGTCACCCCATTCTGTTGTGGAGTATCAGAACAGGTAGTCTGATGAGTAATCCCATGACCCTAAAGATATGTACAAAAAGTTGTGGAGAGATACTCTCCCCCTAAGTCAGAGCGGAGAGTTTGAATTTTTACTTGAAATTGTGTGTCCACCATAGAATGAAATATTTTGAATTTTTCAAACACCTACGACTTAGAGAGCAGAAAGTCAATCTAGGTGTAACGGATGAAATCATCAATAAATATAATATAATATCGTAGTCAAGAGAGAGATATAATTGGGGAAGGGCCCCAGACATCCGTATGCACCAGTTCAAACATAAACGATGATTTTGAAGTACTTAGGGGAAAGGGAATACACTTACTTTTTGAAAGGCAAGAAGAAGAACAAGAATAATCCAAATCACGTTTATTAAGAGAAATATTCCCTAACATGGCAGAAGAAAAGAGTTGAATCAAACAATCAGAATGTGGATGACCCAGGCGAAAGTGCCAGAGTTTCCACATTTTATTTGCCAAACAAATATCCGAGGAAGATGGAGAGAAGAAACAACGAACTGGAGTAACAGATGGGTGAAATTCTAGAACGTACAAACATCCATGCCGCCTACCCTTTTCAAGTACCTTCCCTGTTGCCAGATCCTGCACGAAACAACAATTTGAAAGAAATATAACTAAGCAGTTATTGGATGTAAATTGACCAATAGAAATTAAATTTGAGGAGAGTTTAGGGACATGAAACACATCACGAAGAGTAAACTGGCGATGGTCAAAAGGAGAGAAAGTTAATGAACCAACGGACTGAATTAGTAGTTTAGTGTCATTTGCAGTAGAAATAGCCTGATTGCCAGTGTAGGGACGAATATTGCGAAGATGGGAAATATCACCAGTCATATGATTTGAAGCACTAGAATCAAAGAACCATGGAGAAGATGCGGTTATACCGGACATGTCGGCTGCAGAAAGGGTATGTACGATCTGCTGGAGCATCATAGGGGTTAAAGGTGAGGAAAGACCTTCAACAGAACCAGTGGATGAAGTATCACTAACAGAAGGCTCGGAAGAAGTAGTCACAGAAGAAGCAGAAAGAGCACGACCATGGGCACGACCTCGACTACCATGTTCACGGCCGAATGAGGATGCGTAGGCACGTGAACGACAGTCCTGAAGACCATAACTAGTCCTTCGACAATACGAACACCAATCTTTGCACTGAGTGATGACATGTTCCACTTTGTTACAGTCGTGACAAGTTAAATGAATGGAAGCACGGTTTGGTATAGAGGTGGATACAGTAAGTATCAGGTTAGATGGTCCCTGAGATGTCCCCTGAGAGAGGACCTGCGGTCGTTGTTCCTCGGCTAATAAATCATTAATAACCGAATTCATTGAAGGAGTTGGGCTACGGTTCAGGAGAGCAGCCCTGCAATGCTCAAATTCCGGACGCAATTTCATAAGAAACTGTCTAACCTGCGCACTCTTGCGCATAGTGTGGAATATTTTAAAGTCATTTGAAAAATGGGGATCCATCATAGCTATTTCTGTCCAAATTGTAACCATTGAAGAGTAGAAGGATTGAATACTTTTGTCACCCTGAGTAAAGTGAACCAGATCTTGTTCCAGATGGTATAACCTAGCCGTATTACTCTGTTGATATATTGTCTAGAGATACTCCCACATAGCCTTATTAGTGCGATGTGGCATGAGGTCAACAGCGATTGAATGATCGACGGAATCAAGAATCCATGTAATAATTCGTCCATTTTTCATTTCCCAATAAACCATTCTCTCGACATCGGTGGAAGTGGGGACAGTAACAGATCCATCAATCAGTCCCCATAAACCACGACCTTTGAGAAAACTTTGAAAATGGATAGTCCATAGATTATAGTTGGTGCCATCGAAACTATATCGTGGTGCCTCTGTACGGGAGTCTTTATCCATAGATAGGACGAGATAAAAAATAAAACGATGCTGAAGAAGAAAGTACCTTGCAACTAAAGATTAGAACAACAATCAGCAAAAGACAAAAGGGATCAGATGTAGCAAACGAGCAACAGATCAACAGAGCAGGACGTGCGCAAGTGCGGACGTAGGTGTAGCAGGGATCAGACACAGGTGTAGCAGGTTAGCAGGGATCGGGCGCAGGTGTAGCAGGTTGAACAGGGATCGGACGACTTGGGGAAGATCGGATAGCGTGGGGAGGGCCGGATCGAACAGAGGAGCCGGACTTGCGTAGGGAGGAGCCAGATCTGACAGGGGAGGGTCGGACGAGCGTGGGGAGGACCGGACGAGCGTGGGGAGGGCCGGATTTGACAAGGGAGGGTCAGAAGTGCGCATGGAGGAGCTGGATCTGACAGGGGAGGCCGGACGTGTGCAGGGATGAGCGTGGGGAGGGGCGGTGATGAAGAGATGCCGGATTAGGATCGGTATTGCTCTGATACCATGTAAACAAACCAAAAACAATGAAGACTTTGGGAAGAATAATTTTCCTTTACTTTTCTGCATTTGAGACAACCCTGAAAGGTTGAATTTATAGAGTTCTACAATGACTATACAAGGTAAAATGATAAATACAAAATCTCCTATTTATACATTGTCTATCTATAGAATCAGCTATACAAGGCAAAACATGTGGCCTGTCTAATAGATCTATGGTAGGGATACTATATACATGGACATTGTCATATCAGCCCTTCATGAGAAACAGTTGAGAAAAAAAAAGGACAGTGGTGAAGGTACCTCTATATATGTGTTGGTAGTCAGGGAAAGAAACTCTAAACGGTAGATAGGTAATTCTCGATCAAGATCCAAATTAGAAGGGAATGGTAAGATGAAGTGTTAAAATTGTGGGATGACAAGACACACGAAGAAAAATTGTCGAAATCCTAAAGCTTAAAAGGGAGAGAAATATGATAATACGCAGAAGGAAGCCAACACAATGAAATCTAGTGAGGAAGTTGATGGTAGTGATGTTCTGACCGCATTCAAACCCGGGTATCTTAGCAACGAATGTGTTTTGCATAGGGAACTTCATATCACATGACTTTTCAACGAGATTAGTTCACCGGCTATAACGAGTGTGATGGTGGACATGTATTTATGGGCAATTACAATGCTTATAAGGTTGTTGGAATCGGTTCAGTGCGCATCAGGATGTTTTATGGGGTGGAGCATATCATGAAGGATGTGAGAAACATTCTTAACCTTAGGAGGAATCTGATCTCTCTTAGGGCATTCGAGGCATTTGGGGTGCAAGTTCGTAGGTTTCGATTGAGTCCTTAAAGTTTTTAAAGGGAAACTCGTAGTAATGAAAGCTCAATGGAGCAGTAACCTTTAGAAGTTGATCGGGAATACCGTATCGAGTGGAGCAGCACTGTCTGTAACAGAGTTCATGTTGGCATGTTTGTGGCATGTGCGTTTAGGTCACATGAGCGAGCGAGGTATGAAGGTACTTTCTAATTGTTCTTTTATTCATGTATTTAAATGCATTGATTTTAATATATGCGAGCATTGTATATACGATAAACAATCATGGTTAACTTTTAAGACTGAAAAACATATATGTAAGAGGGTGTTAGATTATATGCGTTTAGATGTATGGGGCCTATCGCCTGTCGCCCATCGCTTGTCGTTTCTGCAGAGGAGTCATCATTTTTTGTCTCATTCATAGATGAATACTCCAGGAAGGTGTGAATTTATTTTCTAAAAAATAAATCTAATGTATTCGTCACATTTAAAGTGTGGAAGACGATGGTTGAGAAGCAGACACGGTAGAAACTGAAAGATCTAAGGACAGATGATGGAGGTGAATTCACTTTAAAGGAATTAAAGTATTTTTGCAAAGATGGGGGGATTATAAAGCATAATACAGTGAGGCATATCTGACCAGAATGGTGTGGCGGAACGGATGAATCAGACTCTTTTGGAGAGCACCTGAAGCATGTTTAGTAATGCTAGATTAGGCAATGAATTATGGACTGAGGCTATTAATACAACTTGTTATCTTGTGAATTGGTCCTCATCTATGACGATAAACTATAAGATTTTAGAAGAAGTATGGAGTTGTTATGATGTTGACTATTCATAGTTGCGTGTATTTGGTTGTGATGCTTAGTCTCATTCACCATCAGTAAAGAGAGATACGCTATATCAAATGGTGAAAAAGTATACTTTTGTAGGCTATGGGATGGAGTAAAAGGATATAAGTTGTATAAGCTGGTAACTCGAAAAATCATAATTAGCCAAGATGTCAGGTTTGATGAACATTCCTATTTCAGATGAACATTCCTTAATCCATAAGGATGAACACATGGAACTGAAAAATCAATAATTATTGATATCGAGATTGAAATTTTTGATACATAGGCAGAGCTTGAGATGCAGATAGAGGTACAAGATTAGGTGGAGTAGCCGCCTCTCAGAAAAAATATGTCAAGAGATCGCAGATTACTAGCCAAATACAAAGATGACTCGAATGCAGCATTCGCCCTTATTATAGATGAGGGGGATATGTATCCGTCTACCTTACATGAAGCATTAAATGACTCTAATACTGATAAGTGGATGACAATCATGCATGAAGAGATGAACTCTCTATATAAAAATGAGATATGGGAGTAGGTACAGCTTCTAGTAGGGTGTAAAACAATTGACTGTAAGTAGATTTACAAGAAAAAAACAAGATAGATACAAGATGAGATTGATTACAAAAGAGTACGCGTGGAAGGAGGGTGTCGACTTCAGCGAGATTTTCACGCCTGTGGTCAAGCAGGTGTTTATCAAATTTATATTGATGCTGGTTGTCCAATACAACTTGTAATTGGAACAGATATATGTGAAGATTGCTTTCTTACATGAGAAGTTGGAAGAGCATATTTACATAAAGCAACCAAAAGGTTTCAAAATATGAAGGGTAGATAATAAAATTTTCAGGTTAAGGAGATCATTGTATGACCTGAAAGGTTTGATACTTTCATAATAGGTTAGCGATTTACCAAAAATGAATATGATAATTGTATTTATTATAAGACGCTAAGTAATAGATAGTTCATTATACTAGTTCTATACGTAGATGACGTGCTTATTGTCAGTCATAACATGTCTGAGATCGATACGTTGGAGACTTAATTATTAGGGACATTCAAAATGAAAGATCTGAGGGCTATAAAGAAGATTCTCAGTACATATATTCACAGAGACAGAGAGAATAGGCTACGGTTGTCGCAAGAAGAATACCTTGAGAAGGTATTGGTAAAGTAGGGGTGTACACGAATCGAGCTAGCTCGGTTAGCTTGCTAGACTCGACTCGAAAAAGCTCAATTCGACTCGGTTCGAAGCTGAGTTCGAGCCGACTCGAGCTGATTTTTTGAGCTCGAAAATGAGTTCGAGCCGAGTTTGAGCAGGCCCCAGCTCGACTCGAATCGAATCCAGCTCGAATCGAACTCAAATCGAATAGTTTGGTGACTCGGTTACTTTACCATTGATGTTGCTCACCAACCGTTTGATAAATGACTCAACTAAATGTGGTTAGTGGCAAGGAAGGTTTAGCCGGAAAGCATGGGGGTGAAAATAAAGCCAATAAAGACGCGGGCGTCTCTACAGGTCTGATGAGGGATAGAAGGGCGGAAAAGGATGGCATAGCTGTTGTAATACTAGAGTTATTTTTCGTGGATTTTTGCTAAGGGGAGATTGTGGTGGGGGTTGATCTGTGGTTGTAGATAAAATAGTAGAAGTCCCCTTGCCACCATTAAAAACTTCTCTTTTTTCTTTATTTTTTTTTAGTTTTTATGTTACTTAGAAGGTGTTTAATAAAACACCTGTAAAACCATTTCCTCTGTTTTACAAACAGTGGGATTATGAAGTTGCAGTTCAGGTGTTTGTGGAAATGCCTCAATGACGAACTCAGCCCGAGCTGTTGATCAAACTGAGCCGAGCTGGCCAGTTAGGCTCGAGGACTGAGCTGAGCCGAGTTCGAGTTAAGGTCAGCCAGTGTTCGAGCCGAGTCAAGCTGAGGCCAGCTCGACTCGATTCGACTCGATGTACACTCCTATGGTTAAGTTTAGTATGGATAAGGCCAAACTGATTGGCATGCCCTATGTGTCAAATAACCATTTACTCCAAAAGCTTAAGCTATTAGAGTGTGGTGTATTAATGTATATTAAGAGACTTTTTATCACTTCAACACCCCCGCACATACGGGGTGGGAACTCCACGCGAGAACATATTGACGAGGGTGGAGGGATACTCACACCATAAATAGGCCAGGCTTGATTTCTTGGTCCCGGAGCCGGACCTGATTTTCCTGGTCCCCCGTGGGAGAATAATATTTTAGAGAGGCATATTTTTACTGCTCTCGAGATTTGAACATAGGACCTTCCGCTCTGATACCATGTCAAATAACCATTTACTCCAAAAGCTTAAGCTGTCAGAGTGTGGTGTATCAATGTATATTAAGGGACTTTTTATTACTTCAACACTATGTTGCTCACTTTATGTTTTCTTCAGAGCAATACCCTACTACAAATGAAGAAAAGTAAGCAATTTCTTGTGTGTCCTCTTCGAGTACTGTTGGCAGTTTGATATATGTTATGGTCTTTATGAGACTAGATATTTCACATGCAGTGGGTGTTGTAAGCAGATACATGAGTAACCCCAACAAGCAACACTGGAAAGTAATGAAATGACTACTTCGGTATATTTGAGGTACAGTGGACTATGTCTTGATATTTGAAAAGTCAAAGGAGAAATTGGTAGGTTATTTAGATGTCGATTACGCATGAAATGTGGATAACAGAAGGTTGACTTACGGCTAATCGTTTGTTCTAGTGGGTGGTGCGATCAGTTGGACGTCTAAGCTTCAGTTTGTGGTGGCTCTTTCCACAACTGAAGATGAATATATGGTGGTGACAGAGGCATTCAAAAAAGGTGTTTGGTTGAGAGGAATGATAAATCAGTTGGGCTTTAGTACGATCCTGTGCTGGTTAATTGTGATAACGAAAACACGATTAATTTGGTAAAGAACTTAGTTTACCATTCTCATACTAAATATATTGATATTCGTTATTATTTTATCCGACAGGTGCTTAAGTAAGGCATAGTGACTCTAGAGAAGATTCATACAAGCGTTAATCTGGTCGACATGCTTACGAAGGTGGTTATAATAAAGAAGATGAAGGCATAGTGACTCTAGAGAAGATCTATACAAGCGTTTGACAAAGGCTTTGTGAACACAGAGCGTGCACAAGAATGACGATGAAGCTATGGTGAAAGGTGATTAGAGATTATGATAACATGGTGGAGTAATGAAACTTGAAGATTGAATCCATGATAGAGATTGTTGAATGGATGTCTTTAATATGTGCAAAAACAGGGGTATCGATTGATTGACAGCCTTGCTCGATCGATCGGACCTCTCCGGAATTAGACAGATTTCTCATTGGATAGCTTGGACCATATTCGATTGATCAAATCATTGGGTTGATTGATTAATAATATTGGAAAAATACCTTTAACTCTCTAGATGTTTTTGTCACAATTTGATCGCTTGAACTAGTGCTTGCTCAATCGATCGAAGTGAGCTCAGTTGATGTTGATCGATCGATGGTGCGTGCGGTTTTGCATAAGTGTATGATTTTTTTCCTATTTCGGTTGCAACACTATATATATTGGGTGTAATCGGGATTAGGGGATTCTAAGACGTTCCTAAGGGTTTTAGAGAGGAAAATTTAGGATTTTTGGGAGATTCGAAGGGGGTTCTCGTCATTGTGAGTGATCTTTCTCTTGTATATTGCTTTCATAGTAGATTGTTTATCACTATATGTCATGATATTTTCTCGCAGGATTTTTCTCATAAAATTCGTGTGTTCTCTATGTGTTTGGAATACATTTGATTCCTTTTTTGTTTGATTTGAACATGGGTTTACTTCTGTGCTATCTCCAACAGGATCATCTTGTTCATTTTTAGGCTCACGATCTAAAATAACCTGACAAATGGAAAAAACGTGTAGTTGTTTATATCATACCAGAAAAACTTTACAAAGCCAGGACAGACATTCAGGCACCCCAACCAGAAAAAAGAGGAGGGCCGCCTATCATATGATTAGGCATCTACAAGACAAAAACCCCTACATTAACTCCTAGACTGACTTTCTAACTGAACCAAGTCCTGTTTTGTCAAGCACTAGTAACCCTCTAATCAACACCGGGAGCTCACTCGGACTCTTGAAGAAGTAATTCCCCTAGGGAGGCACTACCAAGACGGGCCAAGGCGGGCGTTCGCAGGAGTGTTTTCTTCCCTTGGAATACAGCGAAAGGAAAAGGAACCTCTAGACATAAGGCCTTCAATTCTCTTTAACCAATGCCTCCAAGACCAACTCTTCCGGGAGTAACCACAAATGAGGTCAATGACAACCTTAGAATCTGACTCCACCTCTACCCTGGAAAGGCCCTGAGCCAGGCAATGGAGAACTTGGGTATATAATACATGCATCAAGGTGGGCCCCATGGTAAGCGTCGCATTGTCTTGGAGGAGGCTGGGGCCGCACCTCATCTGCTCCCCAAAATATGTGTGCTTGTCCATCTACACCATTCAGTGGGTGTTATGGTTTAAAGATAAGTGACTCGGACCAACTTGTTTGGCCTTTTGTCAAGTCATGACTCGAAAGCTGGGCCATTTTAACTAGGGCAGTAAAAGGGTTAGACATTGCAATATTCAATCTAAATTGCATAGAAATCGGGTAATCAATTATAATTTTTGAATCAGGTAAATATGATTTTCTCAGTAGGATATGTCGGATTACAGGGTAAATGGATATTCAATACCAATCCTAGATGTCCTCATACATTGCTTTATATAAGTGTGGTATAAGATTCAAAGACCCATGTTTTGGGTCGTCAATGGGCTCGCCCTGAGGTTGGATTTGGCTGGATTTTGAACTGTTTAGGCCATACCTATCCAACCCGCTTAGCAGTTAGATAATCATATAAAAAATCCCATATTCAAATCCAATTTTCATTAGTGGCGTATGTCGCATAGTTTCAAAACTAAGAAACTCGACTCGATATTCAGTTGTACCGGATAGACTCGAGCACTCAACCAAGTCACCAAATCTCTATTTGAACTGACTTGATATCTAATGAATTATTAAGTGACATTTAGGGCCCGTTTGGATACTATCAAATAAGGTTTTTTTTTTTTTTTTTTCTTCTTTTTTTCTCTCTTAAAAAAAAAAATAAGTTAGTTTGGTTACTAAACTTATTTTTACAAGTTATTTTTTATTGCTTTTCAACTTCCAAAAGTAAATTATTCCTTCATTTTTATTCGTGACACAACAACGTAAGAAATTATTTAAGGGAGTCTGTTCTCTGTGGCCATGAATCCCTTCTAAGTTCATAAGATTGGAAAATCATCCAATGAATAGGTAAATGATCTAGTGGGCTCTACATGATAATTACTTATGATGTTGGAAATCAAATATGTTTTTTTATTTTTTTTCTATGATAAGTATATTGTTTATCAAGCGTACTTATTTACTGATTAAGTATAAACGAACATAAGTTATTTATGGCATGAGTAGCTTATCTAAAGTAACTTAGGATTCAAACGTGTTTTAAAACCATGATTTGTCGATAATCAGGTTAACTGATATCCCCTGCCAGCCCTAATTTTCACCACTCATGTGATGCCTCGTCACTGTGGCCACATGTGGGCGGGCCCCAAGATGGCTGGCAGGCTACTATGCACACAGTGAAGGTGAAGCTTTGTCCCACATCGGAAGTGCCGTCTGAAGTTGTGGTGGTTATATGTAGAGTTGTCACCCTATACTGTATGAGGCCTTTTGGGGTAGTCCCCCAAGAAGAATACCGTGCGGGTTGTACCCAGAGCGGACAATATCATACAGTGTGGGCGTGGGCTGTTACAAATGGTATCAGAGCCGAGGACGGCTCTGCTCTCGGTGGGGGATATTGTGACGCCCCGTCACTGTGGCCACATGTAGGCGGGCACACGTGGGCGGGCACATATGTGGGCGGACCCCAAGATGGCTGGCAGGCTACTGTGCTGGCAGGCTACTATGCACACAGTGAAGGTGAAGCTTTGTCTCACATCGGAAGTGCCGTCTGAAGTTGTGGTGGTTATATGTAGAGTTGTCACCCTATACTGTATGGGGCCTTTTGGGGGAGTCACCTAAGAACAAAACCGTGCGGGCTGTGCCTAGAGCGGACAATATCATACAGTGTGGGCATGGGCTGTTACAAATGGTATCAGAGCCGAGGACGGCTCTGCCCTCGGTGGGGGATATTGTGACGCCCCGTCAGTGTGGCCACATGTGGGCGGGCCCCAAGATGACTGACAGGCTACTATGCTGGCAGGCTACTGTGCACACAGTGAAGGTGAAGCTTTGTCCCACATCGGAAGTGCCGTCTGAAGTTGTGGTGGTTATATGTAGAGTTGTCACCCTATACTATATGAGGCCTTTTGGGGGAGTCCCCCAAGAACAAAACCGTGCGGGCTGTGCCCAGAGCGGACAATATCATACAATGTGAGCGTGGCTGCTACAACTCACTAGCTGTATGAAACCGGATTGACTTAACTGAGTTGTAACCGACTCACTGAGTCATGAATCCATCAGAGGGGCACTTTCAGAAATTGTAATGGTCCAAAAGTCTCACTGAGTGGATGATACTAGCCGATCCTGATCAATTGCCTTCTTTTTTTTTTATTGCTGATAGTTTATAAAAATTTGTTAATAGGTTCCGTGATTGTTGCACGGTCCAGATTGATGAGTCCATGCACGTAGTGTTGTGTGATCTAGTCACACACAGCCTTGATAATCCTAACTGTTTGATAAATCATGGCCAGGTATTGAATGGATTGGATTGGGTCAGCCCAAGCTAGCCCAACCACTTACTAAACTGGTTAGAAATCCCAGCCCCACATACAAAGGGTGGCAATGGTCTGGTCAGCCCGACCAACCCAACGTGCCCGACCTAGCTTTTGGGTGCGGTTTCACCTACTAGCTTCGCCCATGGATCAGGCTTGGGCCTCACATGCATGGCCTGGTTAATTTTTGGGTAGGGCTGAGCTCAAGTTATTTTAGCCCAGACCGATTTTATATGTACTTGTGTTATATTCTACAAATATGCCATTTCAATGCTCGGTTGGACAAACATTTATCTTGAATTTAGAACCGTTGGTTTCGTTCCTCATGTAACCTCCTAATCAGATTAATCATTCAAAAAAAAATTTAAAAAAATAAAAAAAAAAAAAATCCTCCGTCATGAGTTGGATTTGGTGTTTGGGAGGTTCGCTAACCGTTCACCAAATTTGATAAGTGGCGATGAAGCTGCTACGACCCGAGTTGTCGACTTGGGAAGTATTGGAGCCAGAGTTCCAAATTTGAGGCATGATAGATTAGGAAAATTCAAGTGGTAAATAGGAATTTTATCGAAATTTGGGTAAGGTGGGTCAAGCATGGCCCAAAAAAATTATCTTTGGCTCGATCTTGGCCATGCAATTCTAGACCCATGCTCAGCTCAGGCATGTGCCTGTCTTAGCCTGAATCAAACCTGACCCATTGCCACCTCTACCAGTACATCCTAACTTTTGGTGCCACCCAAGCCACTAAAAATTCATCAAACTCAAGCTTAACCTAATCTGACTTGTTTAACCGACCCGAGACAACCTGGCATGACCACAATTATGCTCAATGGAGTCATTTGGCCCGCCCCATTTATAAGCTATATATATGGCCTGGTTGGTTGGATAGGATGCAACCTCCGGCCTGCTCATTTACTTAAATGGGTCACATTTTTAAACCTGGCCCAATGCACTCCAAATACAAGCTCTCAAATAGAAGATTTAAATTCTAGCGCATTCCAATTATAAGCTGCTCAACACTATTATAGATTCAAAATCACTTTGAGTCCAATGTAATTGTGATTTGAGTTCCAATGCATTTCAAATACAGGCTTCCAAAAGAGCCTTTAAGGATACAAGAAGATTATTAAACTAAAAGTAAGAGTACTAAGGTAACTAAAATATGAATTCACATGCTTTTCACCAAACAAACTTATGTTTTGAAAGAGAAAAACTTTCATACTTGTATAACGCCATGATTGATACATAGGCACCTAGATATGATGTAAGTGTGAAATGAGGAACTCAAATTAGAAGTCTAAATTGCGTGGTCTAATATAGATGGATCATAAGCTAAAATTACACTTCTCTTCTATCTAATTAATGAAGAATATTTAGCGAATGGTTGAGATGAAATATCCAATGCCCTAATTTGGAAATCAAGTTTGCATCATGGTTTAACCATTGTTCAACCAATCGTATTTTTGGACTAAGATGTATGCATGAATGGACATTTCATGCTTTCTAGAGAATCAAGTTAACTCCCTCATAGAAGCTCTATATATATATATATATATATATATATATATATATATATATATATATATATATATATATATATATATATATATATATATATATATATTTTTTTTTTTTTTTTTGGGTGGGAGCACACTACCTATAACTATGTTAATACCTGTAAAATATTACAAAATACAAAACAGGAAAACCAAAACAAAAAATAAAATAAAATGGTGAGCCTAACAAAGAAAAACCTAATTTTCTTCCCTTCGTACCTTGCAAAATACTTCTTTTCTTTTTAAATATATTACAAGTAAGGTATTCAATAACGATAATTGTAGCTGTAACTGCTACGTTTAGGGCTGTACACAAACCGATTTAGCTCGGTTAGCTCGCTCGACTCGACTTGAAAAAGCTCGATTCAACTCGGTTTGAAATTGAGTTTGTGCCGAGTCGAGCTAATTTTTTGAGCTCGAAAAAATTTTGAACCGAGTTCAAGCTTGGCCGAACTCGACTTGACTCGGATCGAACCAATTCGGTGACTTGTTTACTTTGATATTGATGTTGCTCACCAAGTGTTTGACGAAATGACTCAACGAAGTGTCGGCAGGTGGCAATGTAGGTATGTATATGAAACAAATATGTTTTTTCTTGATGTTGCCTACAAGGTGTTTGACGAAATACTTGTAAAACCGCTGCTGCCATTTTATATATAGTGAGATTTTGAAGGTGCAATCCATGTGTTTGTGGAAATGTTGCACAGACGAACTCGACTCGATCTTGGCTTGAACTGGCCCTAGCTGCTGACCAAACTGAGCCGAGCTGACTAGTTAGGCTCGAGGACCGAGCTGAGCCGAGCCGAGTTCAAGCTGGGGTCAGTTAGTGGCCGAGCCGAGTCGAGATGTGCCAAGCTCGACTCGGATCGACTCGTGTACACCTCTAGCTACATTACAAGCCATATTAGTCGTTATGGTCAATAAAAGAAAACCATAAGCCATTTTTCCATAACAGCCATTACGGCCCCATAACACAGTGATATCCACCGTTATCGATAAATTGCCTTCTTCTTGGGTGTACCCTGCACCCCCCTAATCCTGGTACGAAGGTGTAGGAAATCATCGTAACGGCTATTATGTAACCATTTTTTAATACCAAGATTGCAAGTGTCATTGTTTTGTTTAGTACATAAACTTGATCACGATTTCGACAATTTAAGTTCTATATGACATGCTAATAATTCCTTAGTACACATATAATTTCATTTGCAAATGAGATGATTGGTGGACATTTAATAGAAAGATGAAATGAAAATAATAAGTCAAAATTCAATCAACAAATTAATACCCATTAATTAGAGGTTAGGATACTTCAATCAACCTAACCTTTAGATGATCTGTTCAAACAGTTTCCTACTTTGGGTCAATATATGCCATATGTATAGCTCTAAGTGCCCACCACATTGCAAGACATGGCTTTTTCCCACGGTGGACATGAAATATTCAAGCCACCCTTTAGCACGGCATGAATATGTACATGTTCTGCCCAAAAATAAAGCTGATAGGCCTAGTATGTAGGTTATAGGCAACAATTTGTAAACCGTGGCTTACCTAACTAATGGACCCACCTAATTGTTGAGCCAGGGCGTTTACATGGTGGTACCTTTGTGATAGAACAAATCATTAGTAGATCATGCATATGCGATGTGAGACCCATAGATGGTGAAATCCCACTACGACGTGCGTGGGTGGGTGTGTTAAAAAAAAATGCATATGCGATGCATATTCTAATTATCATATTTAGATTTTGGTGCGTCCAACTATATAACTAGTGTGCATTGGAACCTTTTTGCCATTTATCCTTTATAAGGAGAATGAAAAATCCTAATCACTGTTTAAAGTATTAGGATTGATACAAGTTTTGTAGGTCGAAAACACGGAGACAATATCGTTGTCACCAATGATATCGCCGGCTCTTGAAAATGCTGGAGAATTGGGGGAATTCTTAGTAAAACTACAAAAGATGATAAAATACATATATTTGCATATTAAGAAATCAAGGAACAAATTTTCAATTAATAAGGCCTAAAAGTATATATCATTTACTCAAAGAAACATTAGGAAAACATAGGAAAAATGGTGGATCCATCCATCTATCTATGCATGTGTTGGGGATTTTGTTTGCGGAATCACACAGATCTAGATCTAGGATAGCAATTCAATAGATAACAAGCAATCATAGAAGAACACAAAGTTTTAACGTGGAAAAACCCTTGCGGGAAAAAACCACGGCACAAAGCGATAGAAATCCACTATGAAATAGAAATTACAAGAGAGAAGACTTACCCGATTCGAACAACCTCGAATCTCACCCTTGCTACACCCTTTTATTTCCCTAAAACCCCCTTTAGAAAACTTTAGAATTATTTCTCATCCCATAAAAAAGCCCTAGGGACACCTATTTATAGTTTAGGCAACTTCCCCTTTCGCAAAGGTGTGAAAGGTGACACAGAATCTGCAATTCACATTAAATTCGGAAACGAATCTGTGTAACTACGGCTGGTCGAAGAATGGCCACGACTGGTCGAGGGACCGGTCGTGACATCCCCTCGACCGGTCGAGAATCCCGGACACCAAAAAATTAAGCTCGCTGGACTTTGAGTCGAGCGGGCCACGACCGGTCCTGCAACTCCCACGACCGGTCGAACCTATCCCTCAACCGGTCGTGCACGGTAAAACTCTCAGATTTAAGACATCTGACAACAGCATGCACATACACACATACAAACACACATGTATGATCCATTCATATATGCAAATATATACAAACATATATGCATGATCCATCCATCCATCAATGTATGCATGTACACTTACGCACATATACACATCCATCCATCCAACCATCCATTCATCCATCCATCAATATATACATATACAAGCATGCATTTGATAATATAATCATGTGCTCATAAAAAAAATTTGAAATGAACTTAATAAACATAAATTTGAAGAAATTGATACTTTAGCGATACGTTAGTGATATTATTGAAATATCGCTAATACACTAGCCATACAAGCAACACCTGAAATTTACATAGTAAAAAAATATTGCTAATGCATCAGCGATATCGATATATTAGCAATATAAGAGACACCTGAAATTTACATAGTCGAAAATATTGGTGATAAATTGCCGATATCGATGCATAGGCGATGGTTAACAATATATTGCTGATACTTGGAATTTCTGATACTATTAGTATTGTCAGTATCATCAAATTGATCCTAACTATTAATTAGGATGAACTTATTTTTGGCATCGATTTAATAACCTCCTCAAATTGGACCACATTAATTCAAGTCAAACCATTGAAGCACTAAATCAAAATAAGATTTTATTATACCAAACTAATACATAATTAAAGAAGGATTTGGCTGAATTAAGTAACTACTTTCAAATAACGATTATGTGTGCTTGCCATGCTTTCTAGCACCCCGTTTGCACATTAAGATATTGAATTGTATACATATCACGAACACCATAATATCGTAATCAACTAGAAATTTGAAAATCATTACTATCATCATTAATTCAAGGTATATTCAAATCATCAATTCTCTTCGACGAGATCTGGTAAAATAAATTCCGTAGGCTATTCTTACTCTCTCGACGTCTCTTGCGAGTAGCAGGACCGGATCCATCCATGGGGTGATCCAATACCAGCCCAGCTTCGAGCTTCTTCGACAAGGTCACTATTTCATATGAATCCCATAAGGATTGGCTGAAATCCCATCTGCTGCTGTTCTTGCTGCTGCTAAGCTCTTTTGAGACTATGTTGATTGCTTCAAGCTTGAAACGTGAACAGGGTCTAACCCTGTTGTAATGGCTATGTTCTGTATCGAACTCTTTCACGGGTCGTGGGCTACCTGACCGACCATGCCATGCTTGTGCCACTGCCTTCAGCACTTCTATTTCATGATCATCTTCTCTAGCTTCTTTTTTCATCATGGAGACGGCATTCCCAATACAACCATATCTGAAGAGGCAATGTATTAGTAATAAATGAAAATAATATATATGGAGGACGATTGGCTGGTGATAATATATAGCTTGTGGAAAAGCTCTGTGGGCCCCATAACGATTTATTTGTATTATCCACTCCGTCCATCCATTCTTTTAGATCATTTTTTAGAAGGATACAAAAAATAAGGGAGACCCAAAACTCAAATGGACCACACCACATGGAACAGCGGAGATTGAATACTTAGCCTGGAAACTTCTTGAGGGCCCATAACAATTTTTATTTTCCATCCAACCTGTTAAAAAAGTCACATAACCATGGATGAAGGCAAAGCAAAAATATCAGGTTGATCCAAAACTTCTGTGGCCTACCAATAAGTTTTCAATGTAGGGATTTAATCCCCACTTTTTCCCGTAATGTGGTCCACTTGATCATTGGATCTGTCTCATTTTTTGGATCATGCCCTAACATGATCTGGAAAAATGGATGTACGGTGTGGATAAAACTTGTATATCATGGTGGGCCTCACAAAGCTTTTCCACCAGCCAATCTGCCTCAAAAATGTACATTCGATCAGTTATAGTGCTTTTAGTTGCATTGGGACACTTGGACATTCCAATGGATCGATCTGGGCTGTCCATTAAGGCCACTGTACATTTCACGGGATGCCATGTAAAATTAACCATTTGATGCATTGGCTTATAAAATGGATGGTCAATATTTTTTAACCATGCCATTCGTGGCTTGAAAAATGGATGGTTTTAAAAAAATGAAGACCAACTTATGGATGGACTGGATCATCTGATTAGTATTTTTTTTACACTGTAGCCCATGGAATGTGTGCTGAACCTAATAGACGGTTCGGATTGATTGATCGTACTGTCCGAATGTCCCACTGGAACTACGAGGACTAGAACTTGTAGTTCTATGCAACACCGGATCATTTCTCACAAAAAAAATATATCAGCCTCACGTTGCCTGAGAGAAGATAAGCCCCTCTTATGTGATACTCAGGCAGCGTATGACGTTTGATACACACGCAGTCAGATTTGTACACGTGGCATATATTAACTAAATTTAAAGCAACTAAATTGTGTAACCCAGTGTCTCTAAGCCACATAAAAAATATCAGACTGCTTGAGAAATCCTAACCACTGATTTGTGGATAGTTGTTAGTTGAATCAGGACCGTTAGATTTTCTTCATTTTTCACTGTGAAATCGGTGTATACCAATCGGTTGGTCAGATAATCAAATAAGCTTATTTTCCGTTCATAATAATCATAACTTGGACGGTTTACATTGATTTTCTTATATGACGTACGTATGCAATCTCTTAACAATTTCCAACCGCCTGTGTATCATCCATCACACTCTCCGGGTTTTTTTTTTTTTTTTTTTCAATTTTGTTTTAATTTTATTTTATCGGAAAGGGTGGTCCACCTAGTGGGTTGACCCAGGGATGGACATGATAAGGTCGATCACTGTCCTTTTTAGGGATAACAACTCCGAATCCAGCAACAAAATAGGAAAATAGAAATAATTCTAATAAATTTAAAAATAGCTTGATTAATAATAAAAATGAATTTACAATTATTTATTTAAAGTAATATCAAACTCCAACTCAAATTCTTTAAAATGGTGCGGGTGGCTAACAGTGAAGTGTGAACTGACAGTGGGTGTACTAACAAGCTAACAAAAAAAAAACGGTGACTTACTATGAATAGTAAACTTATTATTTACAGGCAGTCCACTAGACTTCATGGTTTTGGGCTAAAACTAGTGAAGGTACAATTTGGCTTAACCACTTTATTCCAAGCCTTTTTTATATTGGGCACGATTCCTAAAACTAAATGGATTTCTTACTATAAATAGTAAAAACGAAAATAAAATGGATTTTCGACCATTGATACGATGGAATCTCGTAAATTCGGCATGGGCAACCCGGCATAGCTAGGTTGGTTGGCTAAAGTCGCTTCTCCTACCTCAAAATCATATATGGCACATCAAATAACTCATTCTAATTTGTGAGATATGCTTGTTTTAAGGTTTGGACAGTCATGATCACTTCCTTCGATCAATCAGGCCTTCGCTGGTCCATCTTGGACATGAAAGTGTCCACGACCTGCGCTACATCATGGGTCTTGTATGTGATTGGCAACAGTTGGAGACCATCGTACATAACAATTTTTTTTTTTTTTTTTCTGTTAGCTTGTTAGTACACTCCACTGTCAATTCGCACTTCACTGTTAGCCACCCCCACTAGGGAATCGATACCATGACCTCAGTGTTGAAACCAGGTATCTTTCACTATCTACCACTACATAACATTGTAGCAATAAAGGTGGCAGACTTAGATCCTGGCCATTTGTAGGTGGGCCCACCCTTCAACATACTCTTAACCACTCAACTGATGATGGGTGACGTCTTCATCTATATACTGTTAATCATTTTCTACAACTGGCCATTAATCCCATGTAAACCATTGAGTGGACTGACTTGATTGTTGTGTTAGGGCATAATCGTGGTCAGTTCATCCAATGAACGGTACAGATCACACTTTTGTAGCCTTTACCAGCAGGCAAAATTGCCGGCAAAGCCCAAGAAAACCGCCGGCAAATCCTTTGCCCGCGGTCAGGTCACAGCTAATAAAGGTTGCGTCGGTACATGTTTTACCGGCGGTCAGGACCTTCACTACAGTTGTTCTGGACGCCGCTACGAAAAACGCTATCAAACGCTACGGATGAAATCCGTAGAGGAATATAGCTACGGTTATAATCCGTAGACAATATAGACAATATATGGCTACGAATTAAATCCGTAGCTATAGAGCGCGTTGCTACTGATAATCCGTAGCTATAGAGCATTTCTTTTTCGTCAGCAAGAAAAAAAGAGAAAAGAGAGAGAGAGAAGAAAAGAAAAGGTGACAATCCTAGTTTTTTTTTTTTTTTTAACACTGCAAATGTTATCATCCTTACTCAAGCCTTCTCTTTCAGTGGAGATGTTATCAACTAATGCAATGTGGTCGCTTGGACAACTATGCTTGGACCTAAATCCCGAGAGTGGATCGAACCGGTGCGCTTGAGGCTGAAATTCCTCTCATTGCCCTTGTGTAGAAAACGTGGCAGTGCCCATGGAAGGACCGCCACCAGGCACGATGAATAAGGCTGGTCATGGGCCCAATGAGCATTGAATCCGATGAAGCCAAACAAATCTGCCTGATCTACAGCCCACAAAATGAGAGAAGACCATAAATGAAAGGACTAAGAAAGGGAAATGGAAATCAATTAATATATTGAAATGAATAATCATATAGCTCAATAGAGTTTAAAGAATTAAACATTCAACATATAAATCCATCTTTCTAAAGTTACTTAATCAAGCCTACATTTACGTAATCAAGCCCATCACGATGGTCCTTTCCCATTCATGCAACTCATTACCTCATCTTTATTTCATTATACAGGTGAAATACCATGCCTCATAAATCTTGAGTCATGGTATGAACATTTACGAATATCCCACAAAAAAAATAAAATAAAATTGGACGGCAGTCACCAGTTGATCATACAAGTAAAATACCATGTCTCAAAAAACTGAAGTCAGAGTTTGAATATTTACAGATATCCCACCAAAATAAAAAAGAAAGAAATTTTGAAAGGCAATTACTGGTCAACAACTTCTCTAGAATCAGGTGAACAATACTCAACAATATACATCAAGAAACTTCACAAATTGCACCCATCAGACTTGCACAATAATGTCATAATCATTATCATCTCATAATGGCAAAGAATTATGAAAAAGATGATACTGCTGGAGAGAGAGAATTACAGTAATGTCATCTTTCTCATATTTCTTTGCCATGTTCATCAGCTCTCTTAAATTTGGCAGCTGTATACAAAACCATAAGCAGTAGTGAAATGAACTCCCTCTAAATCTGGTCTGAAACACCACATGCCTATCTGGTGTTTCAGAGATGGTAACAGATGTATGAGAGGAAGAAATATAGTAAAGGATTTCCTTTTAATAGCAATCAAGTGTGACCATCTGAACTATACAGTTACATCACTTTTTTCATAACTCGGAAATCAAATCTATATATGTATATACACAAAGTTAGTTTGCAGTAGCATTGTCACTCTGAATATCACATTATACACTTCATTCTTCTGATTTAGAAATGTTAATAGAATAAGTGAGAGAAATACCATAGTGGATTTCCAGCTAAAGGCAATCCGGCCAACAAAGCTGCAAGAATTTCTATGCAAATGAAAAGCTGGTTGACTGATCCAAGTGCACCTCGAATCTCGGTGGGTGATATCTAAAGCCACCAAACATTTGAAGGACATAAAAAATTCGAACACTAAAGATTACATATGAACCATTTTAACTTCCAAAGTCCACTACCTCAGATATGTGAAGTGGCACAATGGCAGATGAGTGCCTATCCCAATCCCGGCAGATTGGTGAAGAACATGCAAGTTCACCAGGCTAAAGAAAACACAGCTCTGTTCATGTTGCCTTTCAACCATCACATGGTTAGAAGCGAACAAATCATCACAACGAAATGAAAAATTAATGAAAAAATAAATAAACAAATCACATAATTACCAAAATATGAAAACCAAATTCACATCATTAAGCAAACAAAATTTTCTGTTTCAGTAGAAATTGCTTTTTGTTTATCTTAATCATCTTTCGGTCAAGCGAATTGAAATCACTGGAAGAGCTTACCAAAGAAGGATCTTTCATCACGTTCTGTTGCCCCATAGATGCTGAATCCTTGGATGCATGCAGTCGTTGCAACCGATAATCAGTTTCAGGTCAACGACAGATTTTTCTTAGTGGTACTACTTCCTACAATAAAAAAGAGAGGAAACAAGTATTGAATAACTGCCTCAAGACTACAAGGTTACCAAATGGAGTTTTGGTTTAGCATATGTAGCAAAACAATCAGCTTTAACTAACTTGAACAACTAATTGGTCCATAATTGTATATCTTCTCATATATAACTTTTTCAAATGAGAAAGAGGGGGAGGCAGGGAGGGAGAGGGCAGAATTTCAAGATGGAAGCATGGAACGAAAACAATAAAAATGATGATGATGAAGAACAAGAGATGCACACCTACACATGTGCAACTGTCTTTCTTTAATAGTAAGAATAATGTTATTAGTAGTACCTAACAAAAGGGGATGGTGAGGGTCCACTACTCCCCAACCCAACTGCATCAAACTAGCCCAATCATCCATGATAGCTTCCCTTTTATAACTCACAAACAGCTTATGACCCAAATACCCATGAAATAGATATCCATGTATGCTAAGGCACATACTCGTGCATTCTCATGTATCTACTGAACATCGAAGCAAAGTAACAAAACCTATTACAGTAATTCCATAACTAAAAATATCTGTGGAAGTCATGCATATAGCATATTGAACTCTAGCAATGTTTGATATCACATTGAAAAGCAGATGTACTGATTGAAGAAGAAAAAAGAATTGAAACAAACCTCTGTGCCAACCAGAAATGCAGCCTGCCATAAATCTTCCTGCAAAACAGAAACAGTCATTTTTAAACAACAAAAAGAAAAAAGAAAAACAGCAAACGACTATTAGAGGACATGTAATGCTGGAATTAAATGTATGGAAGTGCCAATAAGTTCTAGTAGCCTAGTCTGAGAAGTAGGGTCAGCATCCATATCCCTGGTTACTTGAATCTTAGCTCCTGACTGAAGTAGGAGAGTAAATATTAAAGAAAAAAGAAAAAAGAAAAAAAAAAAAAAGAAAAAAGAAAAAAAAAAAAACAGAGAATGCTTCTAATACCTATGTAAATTGCACGAAGCATGGCTTTGAGGTTACTGATATTGTGATTCAATTGAGCTAGGAATCTATCAAGATCATCTCCATCAAATAAATCAGTTGCTGTTAGTTTGTGCTTTTGAAAAATATCATGCAGTGAAGACAAGTAAGATTCATCCCTTGACTGTGCCTTGTTAATGAGGTTATACATCATATCTGTCACTTGTGACATTGCAGAAACCACTACCAATTTCCTTTCCAAAGAATCATTCAGAATTATAATACAGAATTGAACATAAGAAAGTTCTTCTATTACAAGTTCAAAAACAGCAGTTTCAACAGATTTATGGTAACAATAAATGAAAAAGAGTGAAATGCAATGGAAATGTGTGAGGATAGCCATCTGCATCCTATTCCTACTCTCCACAAATGTGATACATAAGCGTGAGATCCATGTCGTTCATTTGGTGGGCCTCACCATGTCAGACACACCTTTCAGACATTAAAAGAGTGTATAAGATCACCTTGGCAGTGTTCATAGTAGACTGCTGAAAAGCTGTCTAAGATCACCCTCTGTAGATCGAGTAGATACTTCTTCTCCTCAGTTTTGTAAAGCTGTACAACAAGATAGATTACATTGAGAACACCACTCAAAAAGGAAAAGAAATACTTTGATATTCTGGCAGAGTGAGATAGATGATAAGCAGGCACTTAGAAATTATACTTCGACACCACACATTTTTCATTCAAGTTATTCAAATTAAACCATCCAAATTATGTATAACAGCATCTGGTCAGGAGATATCTACTCGTCCATTTCAGCTGGTCACAGGACGCGTTTGGAAGGGAACTGCCTTTGGTGGTTTTAAAAGCCGCTCTCAGGTCCCTTGGCTTGTTGACAAGTACATGAAGAAGGAAATCAAGATCGATGAGTACATTACCCACACTCTGACCCTTGGAGAGATCAACGAGACATTCCATCTTCTACATGAAGGGGGCTGCCTTCGATGCGTGCTCACAGCGCATCCATGAGGTGATCTAATTGCCCTTTACTCCATATTAAGCTCATTCGCCTCTCTTCTCGTTTTGATAGGGGCGGCAGTCTCAACAATTCCGAAGTGGTTTGCTCTATAAACAGTAGATAATGAGTATTTCAATGTTTGAACTCCTTGGTTTTATCTTTCCCAGCATTTTGAAATGAACGCGTCATGCTTCTCGTCTTGAAATTGTAGTACATATGCAATTAGTTCATTTTCTATTTTCCTAATTATCTTTGGATCCAAAAAAATAAAAAATAAAAAAATCGCACTTATCCACGATCAGAATTCTTGGGCACAAGAAATGAAGTAACTGTTGTCTAATGAATTCGAGAATTCCACTTGATACCCAAACACGGCCCCATTTTCTAGGATCCTTATCCAATTTTCTACAATAAGCAGGAAATTACCATTGGATATTATTTTCTTTAGAAAACCCAGGGATTCCACATATCCAAACACGTGCAAGTGATAATTTGCAGCATTTTGCATACAGGAGCTAGTCAGTATCAGGGCATTGCATTTCTGGACATGAAGCCCTTCGAAAAGGTTTATACACAAACATTATCCAAAAGCAAAGAGCTAGAACATGGTAAGCTGTTGCCCATTCAACATAACATGGTAAGCTGTCGACAGCATGATACTCAAGTGGAACCCACGACTGAAAAGCATTTCAAGCAACCAGTTAGAAAGAATCTATATTTTGTAAAGAGATGATAGTTAAAAGAAGAACAAAATTCAGTCACCAACATCTGCTACAAAGAAATCTGCCTTGTAGAATGCCTTCACTCCTGAAAAGCCCATGAAATGCAAACGTAATCAAGACCCATCCCTCATTTTCTGCAGGTAAGAGATTCAAATGAAGAAAGACTGAATTGGAATGCTTTTGATGTTGAAATCTGCAGTGATAAACTGATAATTAAGAGGATGCAAGTTTAGTAGTTCATCAAACTACCCAAAGTTGTAGTCTCCCACTGTACATTGAGTACATGTTCATCCAGTGGGTTCATGTGCTGCAAATGATCACAGCTAATTCATTTGCTGAAGATTAGACAATGGGCCACACAACTGATAGATATTAGTTTATGATTCAAAAGATAATAATTAAAGCCAGAAAACAAAAGTCAATTTCTTGTAGTGATGTGTATAACCCAATAGATGATAGATTGCAAAGGATTCATTCTTCTCTGATCAATGCTATCCAAATGAGATGCGACAGCTTCCTATAAGTGAAAAAGAAATTTATCAACTCAAAAAATAAAACAAACACACTCCACCTTGGAAAAGACAACCACCTGAAAAGGAAAGCTAACATGCACATGCCTCTTATAGCAAGCCATCGGCAGCAATATTTTCCTTTTGTAGGATTATAATAGTGGGACCTAAAATAGTATTTGGCATGGCCCACTGACTTTCACTGATGATTAGAAGGATCAATTTCAAGTATCTTTAAATCATTCATTCCTTTTGTATAACCATGACCCACTTGATGATTGAACCAGGCCAATGGGTCCTTGAGCCAAGTTTAGGAGCCCAAGCCCTGACCAATGTATTGCCATCCCTAGCTTATGTCACTAGCTATTATGCACTACCAAATAAATACATTATACCTTCCCAACTCTATAATCTTCAATTTCTTCAATATCATCATTAGGAAAGCATTAAGATCAGGTTGGGTCCATTGGGAACCTTTTGGACAAAATCCAAATCAAACAAGAGTTAAAGCAATCAAAAGCAGAACATCCATATTGGAGACTGCAATACCTGAAAATGAAGCATGGGCGCCTAAAATTAAGCAAACAGATTTAAATGTTAAAGCCAAAAACACCAAGCTCTTTGCCAAATGACCAAAACCACTAAACTACATGGAGATATTGTGTAACATCCCGGATTTTTATCAACCTAGAATTAGACGTCCTCAGGCGATGGGTCAATCCTAACACAGGTTTAACTTCCCAAACGCTCAATTAAAGCCTCAAATCCCTTTTCAAACCATTTTCTTCACAAATCCCACCCTTCACTACCTTGTGCTTTCAATTTTTCAAAGCACTTTCGCCCTAGACACTAACTTAAACTAGCTAAGTAGTAAAACTTGGATCACTTTATATACAAACTACAAAGGCCTAAGTACCATCTCAGACAGAAATCTTACAGGACTAAATCCTTTAGAAATTAGGCGAGATTTAGCTAGTGTTAAACTAGAGTGCCTGTGAAATTAACCAATCACTTTAAATATGATCTGCAAGACCCAAAACTTGTAGATTCATTGACGCTAGGTTACCCTAAAATCTAGGATCAATCTCATTGCCCGAGAGCTTCTCGGGAGCATCTTGAAACTCCGTATCGGATCTGGACCGCACGTCGGAAGTCCGATTAACACGAAGTTAAGGACTTAGGACCGCCTCGCTGGGCTTGACAACCATCTCGGAAATCAAATCCAGATAATGTCCCAGCTCTATTCGCTTGAGCTCGGAGTGAAGAGTGTGAGAAATGTGAAATAATTTCAAAATAAAATATCTTGAATAGTAATCTGGCACCACTCGCTTGCGGATCAGTATTAAGCAACCAGACCGTCAGAATCAGACCAAATTACACCCTCGGATCAGGAGAAATTTCATACACATTTACATGTACTCGGAATCTCCGATCGAGATCCGCTGACCGTTGAACTGAAACTGGTCCGCCACGCGTGATCTGGAAATCCCACTGAAATGAAAACTTAATAGAACGTAGATCCAGCGTTAGTGAGCTTAAGTCCGACCTTTGGCTCAAGGAGGCCCGCCAGAAACCCTCTTTTGAGCTGAAACAATGCCAATTTGATTATAATGTAAGTATACTTTGAACATAAGTCTATTTCGGTGAATTTTTAGGCTATATAAGGACCTTAAACCCTCTCTCATGGCAGCCATACGAATTTGAGATTAAGAGAGAGAAAAGAGAGAGAAAAAGAGAGTAAGTGTGGGAGCAGTGGGAGAATCTCCCTGCCACTCTTCCCTGCCGCTATTCGGGCTCCACCGCCTGATTCTCATCGCTTTCCCGATGTTTCCGGCGTCATTTCTAGGTAAGAAACCCTAACTCTAATCTGTTTTGGGGTTTAGACTGTTGTAGGTTGTGAAATAGCTAACCTATTTCGTTCTATAAGTTGCCAAACTGCCGAATACGGAAGCTCAGCAAACCTATCGACTCCGTTACGATTCTACGACAAAAGGTGCGGACTTTAGGTGTATAGGTTATGATTTTCAACGCTTTCAATGTTAGATAATGATAGATTCATGATCTGCATGCAATTGCACATGTACAAAGTGCTGTCTGTTTTCCGTTTCGATTAAAGATGAAAAATATGGAATTCTACATACTCTAGGTATTTGTAGAAAGTACGGTATACGTATATTTTTTGGAAATGTGTTTGACATGTTTATTTGTTATATGGATATACGATATATGGATAAAATACTTATTTGGCAAAAGGATTCGCCTAAATACATGTTTTACTTATATACACTATGCATGTTGAAATTGCGTATTCTAGAAAATACTGTATACGTATAAATTTTGGAGATGTATTTATCATGATTATTTGTTGTAGTAATATATTATACATGGATAAAATACTCGCTTGGCTAAAGGATAGCCCTAATACATGTTTTGCTAACATACACCATGTATGTTGTAATACTATATTCTAAGTGTTTGTGAAAATGACTGAATGAGTATAGAATTCTCATTCGTGCTCGCCATCACTAATTGTCATGGATTCATGATTGTTGTATTGGCGATACCCCTTTGACGAAAGGATTTGCCCTAAATCACGCCACGGCCAATATACACTATATATGCTAAAATGTGTGGCCCAAGTGTTTGTGGAAATGGCTGAATGAATATGGAACTTGGATTCCTGCTTGCCATGACTATCCGTCGTGGGTGTACGCGTGTTATGATTGGGGCAACTCACTAGCGAAAGGATTTGGCCTAATGCCTATGTGATCGACATATGTCATGTATGTTGATGTATGATTGTTTAAGTGTTTCTTGAAATGTCTGAATGAGTAGTAGTTAGCAAATTGTAATATATAAGGGTGTTGAGATATGATTCTCAACCTCTTTTAACTATGTGTATGATCTCCTTGGATAGTTGTGTGATTAGAAATTGAACATGTACAAACTCATGCTTGTATTGTGATTCATAACATGCTCAACTGCTTTATGATTTTAACTATGTAATGCATATGTTTAAATTTATATTTACGTTGTATGATCCGTCATGGGTGATGGGGGAGCGGAGCAACGAGTGCGTGCAACTGCCCTGGCAGCCCTAAACGGATAATACCAGACCTTGATTGTATGAGTTAAATCTTGATCCACTACTGCTTTACCTATCTGCACTTGATTGTGTTTGGGGCTATGACTATAGTCCAGACAATCGGTACCATAATTGAATTCGTGGCTGTGATTCATTTGCCACGTGAGATGTGTTCGACGAACCCGAGTCGTACTTTGGTTGACGATAGTGGTTGGCCACGCGAAGTGCTTATGCACTTCATGTCGTTCAACTTGTTGTGCGCTCGAGCTAGCCGAGCTCGTCAAGTAACCCGATCTGTCGAATGTGTGTTCACCATGTTTGGTCATTACTGCTTGAACCTAGGGTACCAAACTTACTAGTGGAAATTTTGTTAACCATGGTACCTCGATCGCTAAAGACTCATGAGCCGGACATGGTGGTATGGGACACCGTGGCCGAGTTGTCGGCCTACGCTGGGGCCACGTGCCTCCCCGTAGTGACCATTGAGCAACCAAACTCGTGAGCCAAATACGGTGGTATGGGACACTGTATTCGAGCTGTCGATACTTACGGCGAGAGCCGAGTACGGTGAGACCTGTACTCGTGCTGACGGGCAACGAATCCTCTGTAGTATCTTCGAGTATACTCCAAGGTCTGTGATTGGCAACGAGTCTTTCACAGCAACTAGAGTATGAGTTAAGCCGAGTACGGTGAGACCTGTATTCGAGCTGACGGCTAGTGATTGAGCCAAGTACGGTGAGACCTGTACTCGAGCTGACGGTCAGCAATTGAGCCGCATACGGTGAGATCTGTATCCGTGCTGACGGGTGACGAGCCCTTTGTGATGCGTTCGCTATGCCTCTCAAACCATAATATCGTATGAGATTAACTAGGATTGACGACCCTATAATGGATCATGTTTGGAAATGATACAAGGGAGGTACCTTAGTTTCCCAATACTACTGTTTGAAATGGACTAATAATAACTCGGTAATCATGCTCATCATCGCACCGCATATGCCTAGTAGATGTGGACCACTGAGGGAGGTATGCATTCGCGAACGTAAGATGATGTCGCATGAGGGTGGTTTGGCAAGGGCATACATCATCATGTCATTTCATACTTGCATTTAATAAGAGTAGTTAATCTTGTTTGATTGTACTGCTTTATCATTATTGCTTGACTGAATTGATAACATGTTAACCTATGCTTTATTGTTCCACTGAGTTGATCACTCACTCCCACGTTACGAGACGGTGTTTGCAACACCAACCAGATTTGTTGAGTTTCAGGTGATGGCGATGCTTATGAAGCAGAGCCGAACTACTACTATGATGTTGAGGAGGAGTTCTCCTACATGTAATCTCTGACAAGTCTATGAAGACCTGGTATTGTATTGATGGGGTTACGGTACTTGGGATAAGAAACATTACACTTCCTCACATTTGGTATATTTTAGAACTGTACTTGTAATTATTTAACCTGGTAATGTTATCACACTCTGGAGACTCATCACACTCTGGAGACTCATTATAGTATTTATATCTATATATCACAGTCTTCCGCTTGCAAATTTAACTGTCTCTGGAGTATGATATGTTGTTTTGGCTTAATCTCACTCATGTTCAATGCACGAATACAGTCAACATTCAATCATCATTCATTTTGTTGCATAAGTGATGTTCTGGAACTCGGAGTTGAGTTTATGCTCGACCCCCGATTTTCAGGGCGTTACATATTGCCAAATGCAAAGGCAGTCTGAATCCAAGACAAATGAGTACAGTAGCTCAGTAAAATAGCTAACATTAACAAAAGATATGTGATACTTTTGCAATGTAAGAATATGCTTTAGGATTGAAACATTCTTTCAAAACATTTAATAATATATTTGAGACTCATGAGTATGAGTTTTTACTTTCTAATTTTGGTTCCTAATCTGTAAATTTAGGGCTCATTAGTAGTTCATCCATGCCATTGATCTGATGCCCGCCAACAAGATCCTAACTACCAAATCTTTTTCTCCATTGAATGTAGACTGTTAGTGCATTTCATCAAATTCATCATCTGCAAGATCTCTTTTAAATGCCAGATCCAAGACCACCTGACTACCAATGATACTAGGTAGACGGATGCCAATTGAAAACAATATAAATTGAATTTATTGGGGAAACATACTAGACTATTTAATCCCATAACATCAGAAACAAAGGAAAACATGGCATTTTCATATTAACAAGAGTTAAGGAAGCATTTCCATTCTTTATAGACAGTTGGAAACACAGTAGCAAATACATACCTGTGCAGAAGGGGCTGCTGTGCAAATGCCAAAAGTCTTTCACCATGCTGCCACAAACTAGTGTCCCATGGGCCTGAAGAAACTCCAGGTAAATGCCAGTGCATCAGATCAATCACTATTTTGTATGGCACAATCATGCAACTCCAATTGGAATTGGAAGCCACACTTACATCATTAATGACCAATAAAAATCCATGCTTCTTCCGAAGTATTACATAATGTAGTGCAAACATAATTTGAGGATGAATGAATGAACATGGCTGCTATTCTCTGGAATATCGAATCTAGGAAATATTGAACATGTAGCCATTCGGATCTCTAGCCCTTTTCCATTAAATCTGAACCATTTATGGCATTCTCAGGACATAATCCAGTGGTTAGGATCGCCTTTACCCACCAAGTCTATCCAGAAAAAAAAAAAACTATCAAAAGTTTAGGAAACTGCCCATTGAAGAAGACCATAAATGGACAACCGGAAACCAGCAGCAATCAAGATCACCCCATCAAATAAATGTAAGAGATCTAACCATGAAATAAAAAAAGAGAGCCATCAGACACCAGTGTTTATCCCCATAGAGCAAACATAGTTGCTGTACAGTCTGCATCATGGTTAGCCATTTTCAACAGAAAACAGCTACATCATTTGGCAATCTTTTATTTCATAAAATAAAAAGAAAAAGGACACGAATAACAACAAAAAAAGTCCTAAAAAATTACACAACCAAAACAGAAAGGGAATTAGAAATCCAAAAACCAACCTATACAAAAAGCAAGGGATGTAAACATACTCATGGATCCCAAAAATAAATAATATATAAATCTAAGGTGTACAACAAAATAAGAAAACAGTAATAATTAAATATCCACAAAATAAGATACAAATTGCTAATCAACAGCTGTTGTCATGAATATACTCTTCTGAGCCAATAATATGAGGGAGCGGACCACGTGCTGACCCAATCTTTGGACATGAATACATAAAAGAAACAGGTCAGTTTCATTTCCAAGAGTTCTATTTTACAAAGCTTCCATCTAACTCCAACAGAAACAAATTGACAGTTGCAGCAAAAGATTGCATTTGAAAACATTCAGAAAAAAGACTGCTAAGAAAAACAATACTGAGTTCAAGCATGATTAATGACATAAATTTCAGGGGGCACAAGTTAAATTTTGGATGTTCTCAAAGCTATTGAAGAAATCTTTACAATACTGTCTAAATAACTGCAAGGTGGAACTCACAATTTTCATGCGATAATTTAAAAGTCATGGAAAAAGATTCAACTATCAGCATTTTCACTTAAAAATTCCATTTCCTACAATAAGAGTCATCATCATCATCATCTAAGCCTCACCCCAAGTAATTGGGATAGGCATTTCCTGCAATGAGAGTACTGAACATGCATTATACTTTTACTGATCAAAAAAGCATAAATTATAATTTGAACCTCCTGGATTGTTGGGTGGTTAAATTTCCAGTACAACATGCTGCAAGGACAGTCACAACTATTGGTCAAACTTTTCAAGAACAGTTGGTAATTAACTACTTTGAGTCTTTGATCCCAAGGGTAATTTGATTGGCTTATGATTGCAGCCCTTTTTTAATTTCTATAGAAACACATTTACTTCTAAAAATGACTAATGGTCTCCTCCACCACATATGGACATAGAAATCCCCATGTGCTTCTGCAGAAAGTAAATGTGAATGGGCGTCAAGCTACATGTGCAACTTTCAGTGGATTCAGGACTTACCATCAGTTCATCTGATGTATGCAGATTTGATTCCTTCTTCCCGGTTAAAGTCAAAAGTATCAACCATTTGTTTCTGCTTGCAAGAATTTGAAAAAGATATATGGCCTGATCTCAAACATAATGACCAGAGCTTTGATGGGACAGCATATGTAGCGATCTGCAATCTGGTTACATCAACTGTTCCTGCCATTGCTGGCATCCTGCCTATTCCATGTTTAGAAAGCTAAGCTTTCTTCTCTGTTTTGCTGGCCAAGAAATCCAAGTATGGTTGGTTGGATATTTTCATGGGTAACTGAGACATTCCAATTTCTTGCAATTTATCCATGCAATGATTGGATTATGTACCCCCATAAACTCACCATCGAATGGTCCCAGTGTGCAGAAATATATTGTGTGAAGTAATCCTTATTTCAGTCTGTAATCTGGGGAAAGAAAGAAAGAGGGGAAATGGGGAGAACGTGTGGAATTTTAATAATCAAGGCCGTTACAATGATAAGCAAAAAATAAATCCAAAAGAGACAAAAAGTATAGGGTATTTCGAAGTACCATAGAGCAATGTATGCTAGAATATGCTGGGATGGAGCTCTGCACATATAAGAAAGCACCGTGTACTCTAACACTCCCTCTCAAGCTGGTGCATGGATATCATATATGCTAGGCTTGCCGATAATGTGCTTGAAGTGGTGAGATGATAATGCCTTGGTGAAAATGTCCACATACTGATCTTTGGAACTAACAAATGCAGTATGTAGAATTTTAGCTGCCAGCTTCTCTCAAACAAAGTGACAATGAAGTTCTATATGTTTGGTTCATTCATGGAAAACGAGAATAGAGGCAATATATATGGCTGCTTAATTTTCAAAGTGAAGCTGAATTTATCTTTGTTGAAAAGAGAAAAAGGACATTATCTTCATCAAATGGAGAAGTTGGCAGTGAAGAGCAATTAAAGTCACCAAGGTTTGGCTTTGTACATATGACATTGTTATTGATTAACATCACAGATTGCAGAAAAAAGCTAACTCATGTCTCTTTGGACAGTCAACACTTTAAAAATAGTAATAATCAGCTTTAGATCTAAAAGCCAAGCATATAAAAAGACATTACAAACAGAGAAGCATAATTTGAAAACTGAACTTGTTGATGCAGTTATCTTTGTTTTCTGCAAGTAATGCTTGTACGAACTCAGGCCCAGGGATAAAGCTTCCTTATATCTTGGCAATATGTCAACTTCATAATTCTGAGCAAGAATGCCAGCATGAACTGAATTTTTTATGTCATCCTTCATACTGTCAGTTATCTTTTCTTTGGATATTTTCTGCATCCAAGGGAGATGGTGCTTCTCAAACAAGAGAATATCAAAGCAGATAACATAGTACGTGAAGTGCAATAAATGCAAATGTCAGCTGATACTGGCAGTATAACTAATAAAACCACCAGAGCACATGGAAAAAAGGATCGTGGCATCCAGCCAAGACATGGCCTGGTTGTGACGACTCAGCCAAGTTGACTCAGTGTCAAAGGTCACCAATATGAATCACCTATGTAACCAGCAACTTGTATATAAGATGGCTGAGATTATGTGATGGGGGAGAAGTTTGCCAATCCCAATCCTAAATGAAAAACCCCAATTCCAATCCCAATCCCAAAAGAAATACCCTAATTCCAATCCAAATCCCAATCACAAACGAAAAACCAAATTCCAATCCCAAAAGGAAATACCCTAATTCCAATCCAAATCCCAATCACAAACGAAAAACCAAATTCCAATCCCAAAAGGAAATACCCTAATTCCAATCCCAAATTGAAAACACTAATTCCAATCCCCACTACAAGCATATAAACAAGATGAAGAAAAAAAATTACCTTCCAGGGTAGAAACCCTATTCGTTAGATGTTGAGGTATGGTCGGATCTCTGTCACGATGCGGCTGATGCGCCGCTGGGTTGTGGTAGAATGTCGCTGGCCGATGTAAGAGGGAGAGGAAGAGGGAGAGAGAGATCGATCAGAGAGAGAAGGGGAGAGTCGATCAAGAGAGAGACGGTTTGGGGGGTTTTTGAAGGGTCGAAGTACAAACGCTGTCTAACACTGGTGGATAAGGGGCATTCGGACGCGAGAGGGAGAGCGAGCGGATAGGGAGAGGGAGAGGCAGAGAGAGAGAGGGAGAGCGAGCGGATAGGAAGAGGGAGAGCGAGCAGAGAGGGAGAGCGGGAGGAGAGAGAGAGAGAGAGTCTAAAACTATTAGGGCGAGCTTTACAAATGAAGCATTAGGGTGTCCTGTGTTTTCAATTTATAAAGCCTTTTATTGGCGGCCGGTAAAACTGGCCACCGACAAAGGGTAACCCCTACCGTCAGCTAAGCCTATATTTCTTGTAGTATGCTCATGGCAAACTCTTGCCATCTTCATGAGTCCCGTTGGCAATGGCCAGACCATTGATCAGCTAGGCCCTACTATGGATTTACCATGCCCCAAAAATTCCCTTAATGGAATAATCCAAGCCCTTTACTGGGTGATCTACAAAATAGACGGTAGGCTAATATTCCGAAGAAAAGGAAATAGGTCTGGACGGCTGAGATCTTCCAAAATCTTGGAATCTTTTGTCTGGAGTGGCTAACCATCTTGAGGTGGATGACTGAAACAATGTACCCCGTCTGCATGAGCCAGGGCCATCAATTGGCCGTAGGCCAAGAAAAATTAAAATTTTGAATAAGCATGCTTGAATAGTCCAAAATCTAAGCAAACCCAAGCCTTGTTGAAATCACATGCTTTTAATCCACACTGAACATGAATTTTTGATAGTATCCACATTTTGTTTGAATTGATTAAGAAATTTTGGATTTCTCCCAATTGCTTGTTGAACTATTTTGATCATGCTCGATTCGATCGAAGATGCTCTCGATTCAATTAAAAAAAATAAATCTAAAAATACAAGTTTGCTCTCTAGATGATTTTCGACACTTTTGATTTTATTGGAAGTGTGATCGATTCGATCAACAACCCTCAATTGGAGTCGATCCCATCGAAAGTCCTATCAATAGTTTGTGTAACTTCTGTGTAAGTGTGTGGTTTTGTTTCTAATTCTAGATCTAGATCATATAAACAGATGTAATACAAGATTATGATAATAAAAGGTGGTTGGAAACTCATTTTAGAAAGAGCTGGGGTTTGGAGAAAGGAAATCTAGGGTTTTCAACTCTAGGATTTGTATATAGTTGATTCCATCGTTTTTAATTTCATTTTTATAATGGATTGCTTGTCGTTTTGTGTCATGGTTTTTTTTCCCGCAAAGATTTTTCCATGTAAGTTGCTTTGTTTTATATGCATGCTTCACGTTTGTATCACGTTTGGGTGACGCTTCCGCACCTAACAAGCCTAGGCCGAGGAACACAACCAATTTCGAACCGGGCTTGCTCGTCTTCATATTCTTCTCTAGGCAGAACATGAATCTTGGCATGCATACCATATTGGTTTCATTTTTGGAAGTATCTATTTACTTGTATGTGTTAGGCATAAAGGCCTTCTTCAATCTTCTCTTCATTATCTTCTTACTTTTCTTTTAGAGTATAGTTTTGTTAATTAGATCCTCAATATTTTAAATTGTATCCATCTTTTTTACAATTATTATAATTAATTTGATTTTGGCTCATACCTTTTTAAGAATTGTATTGGTGGTGGGTGGCTGGTATTGTTTGACTATTTTGAAAATGCTGATAAAAATCACACTAGCAAAGTTATAGAGAAGAGGGTCTTGGTATCCACGGAGAAGTCGATAAAGATATGAGAATGACCCTACTTACGACAAGGATATTTCCAAGGTCCCTCTGGTTTATTATCTGATATACACATTGAGAGAGAGAGAGAGAGAGAGAGAGAGAGAGAGAGAGAGAGAGAGATGCTCACTCACTACTAGTATGGCATTTTGCTCGTCTAGCAAGGTTGTCCCACTGGAAAAATTAGATGGCCAGAAATCAAATTGATCCAACTGTAGCTTGCCCCCTGAAGCTTTTAAACAGTACACGGGGTGACCGATCATTGATCTGAACTGTTCTTCATGCATACAACTAGAAGCTAGCTATGATGCAAAAATTACACTAATTAGATGATGTTTAGCATCCAACCAATTGCATGGAAAATGGACAGCTAAGATTAAGTGAAGAAATAAAATAGCTTCAATCATCATCTTGAAACATCTAATGGAAAGATTCCACTTTGTAATGTTTATGATTCCCGAGCATCACTTTAGTTTGACGGTTCTAACTATGTTATCTGTGGCTCATAAATTGTAGATGGTTTTAACAAATTGACCCCCTCAAAGGGTTAAGATCATTAGATGGGCATGATTTTTTTGCTATAACTTTTTCTTATTGTTAATATTGAATGAATAGTCCGGATCATTACTTAGACATCTCATATGTCATTCAAAAGGTTTAGAGACATTACTAACTTGAATCAAGTAAAGGTATGGTAGGGGATATTATAGGAGGCATTGCGCAAAGTAGGGCGACTACAAGAAAAAATGGTCTTTACTGGCGGTCAGGTAACCGCCGGTAAAAGTGGCGTCGGTAAAGGCCTTGCTGGCGGTCAGGGACCTTTAAGGGTGCACACGGTTCGATTTGGTCCGGTTTTGGGGTGAAACCGGAACCGAACCGTTCCTCACGGTTCTACAATTTTTAGAACCGGAACCAGACCGTTAGCACCCTAGAACCGAACTGGAACCGGACCGTGAAAAACGGTTCGGTTCCGGATCGGTTCCACGGTTCTTGGAGAAGAATGAGAGAGAGAGAGAGAGAGATATGAATGATACCTTCAGAGAGCGGAAGAAGGAGAGGAGATCCGAAGCAGAGCTTCCATGGCGGAAGAAAATCGCAGAGAATGAAAGGGAGAGAGTAGATCGTCTCAAACCCTAGCTAGGGTTTTCAGATATGGAAGAAGATGCGACGGAGATCCATATGAAATATAGATAGACAGTCAGTAAGAGAAGGTAATTCTAAAATGCGCCTCAAGTGGACTACGCCCACTCCCTGTTTGGGGAAGTTGGTAAGCTTTTTTTCACTGTCAGGTAGTGAAAATATTTGATACTCTAGCAGAGTGTTATCATCATATGCACGCACTAGATATTGAAAACAGTAGCATATAATTAATCCAAATAAAATATTCAAATTATATATCATAGTTTAGATGCATTATTAATTTAAAAAAATAACCTTATTTGATTATATTACTATCAGATTGGTGGACATTTATTGGACAGTTAAAAATGGAATTATCCAACGGTCTCATTTCAATAAACGAGTGTCCACCAATCAGAGGTTAGGATTGATCAATCAATCTGATTCTGGGCCTGTGATTTAGAAACACTGGGTTACATAATTCTGTTGGTTAGTTTTTATTTATTATACACCAAATATATAATTACTTAGCGCCGGAGTATAGAGCAACACACACAGCCAGAGTATCAAACAAACTACCCTTTTTAGGAATGAGAAATGTTTGTCGGGCTGGATTCGTTAAAAAGCTAGGCCCGCTGTCTCCAGCACCCGAATTCTCTACCACCTGTGGAAGGAAATTCAGGTAAGGTGAGATGGAAATTTGAATAAATATTGGGATTTTTTTCATTTGGGTTTTTCATGGAATTGCAGGAAAATGAGAAGAATCGTGTTTTGGGTAATTTGGAAGGAAATGCATGTCAGGGAGATGGAGATTCGCAGGTAATTGGGATTTTTATTTTTTTTCATTTCGGGTTTTTTCTGAAATTGCAGGAGACTGAGAAGAATCCTGTTTTTGGCAATGTGGGTCCTCTGGATTGATACAAAAGGGCTGAAATAATGGAAATTACATTGGATTTTGGTTCGGATCTACGGTTCGGTTCACGGTTCGGATCGACGGTTCTATTTGGTTCTGCAGGACCTTAAACCGAAATCGATCCATATCCAACGGTTCTCAAATTTTTGGAACCGGAACCGGAACTAGTGCTCTCTGGAACCGGACCAAACCGGACCGATCCAACGGTTCCGACGGTTCGCACCCCTAGGGACCTTTACCCGCGGTTGTGCTGGACGCCCTTAAATCGTCAGTTTTTCAGAACAATGGTCAAGCTACGGGTTAAATCCGTAGCTATGTAACTTAAGGTTTCCGAAAATCGGTAGCCATAGAGCAAATCTTTCTCATTAAAAAAAAAAAAAAAAAAAAGTGATATTGAAGACAAAATTCTGGCAGAAATGTACAAGAAACACAGATTGCAAAACAAAAATAATGGGTTCACTTACCGAAGGAGTAAATCCATCAAATGGATTTTTCCCTGCTTTTGAATCTACTAATAGATTCCTAACATTTCGAATATATGATGCCAAACCACCTGGATAGCTTGAATTAAGCGGAGTTACCTACAGAAAAGAGCTACTTGACATCAACAAGCAGATATATGAAGAGTATTAACAATCTTGCTGACAGGTACAAAGCAATGTAGGTTTCTAGAAACCCATCAAAATCAGTTTGGTCTTCTACCAGAAATTTGTGGTCAGCAAGGCTTCCAAAGATAAATTTCAAAGTAATCATAATAATAACAAAAATAAATGTTTGAGTGAGGAAAATGGAAGGTTAAAAGTTGAATCCGATGTTAAACTTTTGCTGCTTGGACTTGGAAATCAACAGAGACCATTTAATTTTTCCAGGATACAGCAGTTGAGTTGTAAAAATATACTGAGAATGCATGGAATACAAGGTTCTTGTACTCATAAGAACCAAAATAATAATAACAAAAAAAAAAAAAAAAAAAGTGCCATGAAAATGAACCTGATCAAAGAAACTTTTCTTTTCTTCATCATCAACACCTTGTTCAGGCCAATGTGCAAAAAAGATGACTTTGTCCCTCCGCCAACAACATTTTTGCAAGCTCAATCTGGCAATCAACAATCAAGATAATGAAGGCAATGAGAATGATATCAAAGTAGAACTTTTGAGAATGGTGCCTGAATCTTGATGATGGTTTAATGGAAAGCCAACATTGAGGGTTAATCTAATTAGCAAGTCTCTGTCATTTGAGAGGATTTTTGCATATTGTTGATGTTCTCAATGAAGTGGTGTTTGGTTCTGTTGTGACATGGTGTTTGGTTTAAAACTAACTGCCTGTCTTTATCTCTACATATAAGACTGTTGATTTAGAGAGACTATGGGACCATTGAAACTCCATTAGTTTAAAGGTTTTTGTCTTCCCTATGTTGTTGAAGATCTACTAGGTTCAGCATATATTTCATAGGCCACAAAATGAAGATCACAAGACAATCTTACTCACTGTCAATGGACCATCCCCAAAAATGGTTAACAGTCTCTCAATCTGGAAGAGCCTGTCTCATCCTCAATCTGCAATGGATCCCACAAGATCAATATTGTGGATCAACGATAATGAGCCCCCCGTGTACAAAATGGGTACATCAGGATACTAACTACCATTTTAAATTCTAGTGCATTGGGACTATCCTCCAATTTCTCACTTCCCATGAAGGATAATATGCTAAAATTTATACAGAAATGACAAATGGGCCACACATACCAATAAAGAACCATCACATTACAAATTGTTGCGCAGCACGCCAACAACGCAGTGAGCCTAGATCCAATCTAAGGCCTCACCCACAAACGATAGACAGGAAGAAATATAAACTAGAAATAGATCAAAGCAATCCAAAACAAACCACAAGACAAGATATACGTGGAAAAACCCCAAATTAGGGTAAAAAACCACGGATGCAAAATTCCACTATGAAGAGAAACGAAGATTACAAGGCAATATACTAACCTCTCCCTTGGAAGTACAGAGAAAATCCTTTGCCCACACCTCAGAATAATTTCCTAAAATTCACCTTAACCTAGAATAGCCCTAGAGACCCCAATTTATAGTTTTGGCAACTTCCCTTTCCGCATCCCAGTTGCGAAAGGACTTGCGACACGAAATCCGCGAAACTTCTTTCGCATCCCAGTTGCGAAAGGACTTGCGACACGAAATCCGCGAAACTCCTTTTGCATCCCAGTTGCGAAAGGACTTGCGACACAAAATCCGCGCAACCTCGACTAGTCGTGGGCGGCCCCAGATGTGGCTCCACTTCTGAACAATCTCCCACTTGGAGACACATCTCCATAAACCTTTGTCTTCTTCATCCGGAGTGCACCACCTCCCCGTCTTCAAGCCTGAAGACCAATCAAAGCTGAACAGAGCTTCACCTTCTCCCTTGTGACCGCCTTGGTCAGCATATCCGCAGGATTCTCACTTGTATGAATCTTCTCTAGAGCAATCGATCCATCTTTCAGTAACGAACGTATGAAGTGATATCTGATGGCAATATGCTTGGTCCTTGAATGAAAGGCTGAATTCTTAGCCAAGTGTATTGCACTCTGACTGTCACTGTACAGCTTGCAATCTGCTTGTTTCTTACCCAACTCTTACATAAAACTTTGCATCCACACCATCTCCTTGCATGCTTCTGTAGCCGCAACATATTCTGCTTCTGTCGTACTGATAGATACTATCTTTTGTAACTGAGAGACCCAACTGACTGCAGCACTACCCAGAGTAAAAACATAACCCGTAGTGCTTCTTCTGCGGTCGATATCTCCTGCCAAATCTGAATCCATGTAGCCTTGTAACTTGATTTTCGATCCACCATAATACAGCCCTACGTCCTTAGTACCTACCAAGTACCTAAGGATCCACTTCACAACTTCCCAATGTTCCTTCCCGGGGTTGTTCATGAACCTGTTAACAACTCCCACTGCTTGAGCAATGTCTGGCCTCGTGCTCACCATAACATACATGAGACTCCCAATAGCTGACGCGTATGGGACTTTAGCCATGTAGTCCTGTTCCTCCTGCGTCTTTGCACCTTGCTCCTTAGATAGCTTGAAGTGGTTGGCTAATGGAGTGCTAACCGGCTTAGCACCTCCCATATTGAATCGATCAAGTACCTTGGCTATGTACTCTGCCTGTGACAAAACTAATTTCTTGTTTTCCCTGTCACGCTTTATCCTCATGCCTAGGATTTGTTTTGCAGCTCCTAAATCCTTCATGGCAAATTCTCTAGACAATTGTCTTTTGAGATCTGAGATGTCCTCCATGCTTGAGCCAGCCACAAGCATATCATCAACGTACAGAAGGATGATGTATGATGTATCAAACTTCTTCAAGTAACAACAGTGGTCTGCATGACATCTCCTAAAATCGTTTCCCGACATGAAACTATCGAACTTCTTGTACCACTGCCTCGGGGCCTGCTTCAGGCCATATAGACTCTTCTTCAGTCTGCACACCTTGTTCTCATTACTTGGTGCCACGTATCCTGTCGGCTGATGCATATATATCTCTTCTTCAAGGTCCCCATGAAGAAAGGCTGTCTTAACATCTAGTTGTTCTAGATGTAAGTACTCTGAAGCCATTATACTCAAGACCATGCGAATCGTAGACATTTTCACTACCGGTGAAAATATTTCAGTGAAATCGATACCTGCCTTTTGTTGAAACCCTTTCACAACCAATCTGGCCTTGTACCGTTTCGAACCATCGTGCTCCTCCTTCAGTCTGTAAACCCACTTGTTATGAAGAGCTTTCTTACCCTTGGGTAGAGTGACTAGCTCCCATGTATGATTAGACTCAAGAGAGTCCATCTCATCATCCATGGCCTGCTCCCACTTAACCCGTATATCTGACTGTAACGCCTCTTCAAAACACTCTGGCTCACCATTATCTGTCAGTAGTAGATAATGTAAGGAGGGTGCGTATCGGACCGTGGGTCTCCTCTCCCGAGTAGACCTCCTCACAACTGGTGTATGCGGCTCTGCCTCATCCTGTGGCACTGTAACACCCATGTCCGGTAACTCTTCCAACTCTACGAATTCCTTTTTCTCGGCCTTATTTTCCTGCACACTGTCCTTATGCATCACTTTTTCATTAAAGACTACGTCCTTGCTTCTGATGATTTTTCTGTTTTCTGCATCCCAGAACCTGTAGCCAAAATCATGTTGCCCATAGCCTATAAACGTGCACCTCCTGGACTTCGCATCCAGCTTGTTTCTGTGCTCTGCATCAATGTGAACATATGAAGTGCAACCGAACACTCTGAGATGTACAAGGTTCACTTCTTTCCCAGTCCACGCTTCTTCTGGTAGCCCACCATCCAATGGTGCTGAGGGACTTCTATTGATGAGATATGCGGCAGTATTCACAGCATCTGCCCAAAAGGTCTTGGGCAACCCTGCATATAACCTCATGCTCCTGGCGCGCTCAAGGATAGTCCTGTTAATGCGCTCAGCCACACCATTCTGCTGTGGTGTCCCTGGAATCGTTTTCTGATGTTTGATTCCATTTGCTGCACAATACTCCTCAAACCTCTTATCACAATACTCTCCCCCATTGTCAGATCTGAGACACTTTACTGTTTTACCTGTCTCATTTTCTACCATAACTTTCCACTTCTTAAATACATCAAATATATCAGATTTATGTTTTAAGAAGTAGACCCACAGTTTTCTACTAGCATCATCAATAAAGGTAACAAAATAACGTGAGCCACCAAGAGATAATACCTGTGTCGGTCTCCACACATCAGTGTGTACAAGCTCCAACAGATGTGTCTTTGGAGCGCGTCCCGTCTTCTTAAAGCTTACCCTCTTCTGCTTGCCATACAAGCAGTCCTCACAGAATTCCAAGTCAATAGACTTCAGCCCTAGTAGCTTCCCTTTTGACAATAGCACTTTCATCCCTTTCTCACTCATATGTCTCAGCCTCTGATGCCATAACTGCCCATTCACTCCAGTTGATGCGACTGCGAGTGAACTATACGATCCTGAAGTCATGTACAAAGTACCTTCCTTTTTGCCTCGAGATATTACCAAGGCACCTTTTGTGATCTTCCAGGAGTCACTGGTGAATGTCATCACATAACTGGTATCAGCCAACTGTCCCACTGAGATCAGATTACGTTTCAAACTCGGTACATGTCTGACATCCTTCAATTTCAAGACCGTTCCGTCTTTCTGATTTACATGAACATCTCCCTTTCCAACAATATTGCACGGCTCATCATCACCCAGGTAGACTCTCCCAAAGTCACCTGACACATAATCACGCAGAACTTCCTTACACGAAGTAGCATGAAACGAAGCACCCGAGTTTATAACCCAAGACTCATTCCTCGCATCAAGAGACAAGATCAACGTCTCTGTGTCGCTCTCCTCGGACAGATTCACTGAATCTTTCCCACCTTGAGAGCTTCCTTTTTGTTTCTTGAGCGCCCTGCAATCACGTTTCATGTGCCCCTTCTTGCCACAATGCCAACACCCGTCTTTGTCTTTCGGTCCCTTGGAGAACGCCCGTGTTTATTGCCTCCTTTGTTCAGCGATCTTCCTCTTCCTTCAACGTTTAGAGCATTCCCTGAATCTCCTGAAACTCCTGATGCCTTCCTTCTAGATTCTTCGCTGAGAGAATTAGACCGGCCACATCATCAAATTTCAGCTTTGTCGATCCTGAAGAATTGCTCACAACAATCACCAAACCATCCCAACTGTCTGGCAAACTGGATAAGATCAATAACGCCTTGACCTCATCCTCAAAAGTAATGCCAACGGATTCCAACTGGCTCGTGACTGTATTGAACTCGTTTAGATGTTCAGCCACGCTCCCACCATCTGACATCTTCATGTTGAATAGCTGTTTCATAAGATGAACCTTGTTGGATGCTGACGGCTTTTCATACATGGTGGCTAGGGCTTCCATTAATTCTTTTGTCGTTTTTACCTTGAATATATTGAAGGCGAAGCTCTTAGACAAAGAGAGTCGGATCGTTCCTAAAGCCTTCCTATCCAGTAAAAACCATTCATCATCTGTCAACTTTTTCTGGTTTCTTCTCTTTTCCTCCTAGAGGAATATAGAGGTCCTTCTGATACAGATAATCCTCCATCTGCATCTTCCAGAAGGCAAAGTTTGAACCATCAAACTTCTCAATTATAGTTTTCCCATCTTCTGTCATCGCTCCCAATAGAACTAAACCAATAGCTTTGATACCAGTTGTTGCGCAGCACTCCAACAACGCAGTGAGCCTAGATCCAATCTAAGGCCTCACCCACAAATGATAGACAGGAAGAAATATAAACTAGAAATAGATCAAAGCATTCCAAAACAAACCACAAGACAAGATATACGTGGAAAAACCCCAAATTAGGGTAAAAAACCACGGATGCAAAATTCCACTATGAAGAGAAACGAAGATTACAAGGCAATATACTAACCTCTCCCTTGGAAGTACAGAGAAAATCCTTTGCCCACACCTCAGAATAATTTTCTAAAATTCACCTTAACCTAGAATAGCCCTAGGGACCCCAATTTATAGTTTTGGCAACTTCCCTTTCCGCATCCCAGTTGCGAAAGGACTTGCGACACGAAATCCGCGAAACTTCTTTCGCATCCCAGTTGCGAAAGGACTTGCGACACGAAATCCGCGAAACTCCTTTTGCATCCCAGTTGCGAAAGGACTTGCGACACGAAATCTGCGCAACCTCGACTGGTCGTGGGCGGCCCCAGATGTGGCTCCACTTCTCAACACAAATTTGATTAAAACATGGATAAAACTGAGTTGGATACATTTAAGCCATCAAGCAAACACGTTAAATGCAGTAACCAAGGCCTACTATTGCAAAGTTATACAGAAATCGTGATCACTGTATAACTCTAGAAGATCAATCCAATCCCTTAGACGGAAAACTAGAAGATTATGGCCAGAAATCAAAACAAATCAAATCAAAATCCCTGGTGCCTCTAAAATCCTTAGGTCAAGACATGCAGAAATCGGTACATCAAACTGGCTCTCCCTACAAGATAAAACCCTGCATTCCACTGAAATTATGTGTTTAACTGGGAATTCGGCAAACTATAAACGTAAGAGACCACATACAAACCTGGAGTATACTTCGAGTTATTTTGATAAACAATCAGTTGTGTATGTCTATGTAAGATTACTTGTATGCCGCATGTGTGCAATGATATGGAAGCAGGACAACTCCTATGTCTTTAGAGGCAAGTGGATCTTTGCATTCTAACACTCCATTCAGGTTCCTGATTGTTCTATTACTCTATTCATGATCGATATTTTACAGCCAACTACAAGCTTCATATTGGGTGTAGACACAGCAATACAAGCTTCATGATCGATGATTACTTTACCCATCTCTTTTTCTGTTTTGGAAATACTTAAACAACTGAAGCATCAACCAGCATTATCCTCTAAAATCTCTAGAAACTTCTTAACCTGAAACAAAGGGTAAAAAGCAAGGAAAAAAAGACAATTTAAAAATAATAAAAATAAAAATAAAATAAAAATAAAAAAATAAAAACAGATTCTGATCAAACCTGATTCAAAGCTCTATTAGAAGCTGTACATATCAGTTTGAAAATCATTTGGGCATTTCCTACTTACCCTTCCTAATGATCTTACCATAGTGGCCAATGACTCTTCCCATTCTACAGTTTTTTGTGGTTACAGAGGACCCACTATAGGCAGGAAAGAGCAGACAGCTTGCACTTCTCTGTCCATTTCCCTTCTCCTTAGGTTATCTTTTGTGGGCAAAAACCTGCAGTTTGATATTGCACACAAGATGGGGTTAGATAGAATGTTCTGAATTTCTGGATCCTTCATTGCCTTTTTCCACAGTTTGATATTGCACACAAGATAGGGTTGTTAGACACCTCAGATACCTTGTATATCTTGTTACCTTGTATATCTTGCATTTATTACTTTCCTTGTATAGATGATTGTAATCTCTATATATTCAATCCCATTGGGTTGTCTCAGATACATAGAAAATCTTCTGCATCTCTCGGCTTTCACTCGGATTTCATGGTATCAGAGCCAAGTTGATCCGAAACCGTCCCTGCGTCGTCTGGTCATCACCTCTGCTGCATCTGGCAAGTGCCCCTGCTCATCCGACCGCCCCAGCGTCGTCCGGCCGCCCCTCCTACACCGTCCGACCGCCCCTGCGCTGTCCAACCTCCCCTGCTACGTCGTCTGGCCCTCCCTGCTATGTCCGGTCATTGTTCCTGCTCATCCGACCTCCCCTGCGTCGTCCGGCTGCCCCTGTTACGTCGTCCCTGCTTCAGATCTGCTCGTCCGATCGTCCCTGCTTCAGATCTGCGACCCCTCTGCTTCAGATCTGCTCATCCGGTCGTCCCTGCTTCAGATCTGCGTCGTCCGGTCGTCCCTGATCGCCTCTGCGCCTCTGTTCCTCTGCTCCTCTGCTCATCCTTGCTGCATCCGGCCAGCCCCTGCTCGTCCGGCCAGCCATTGCTCATCCTCTACTCGTCCAGATCCAGATTCAGATCCGACGCACTCTGCTCGTCCAGATCCTGCACGTCCAGATCCAGCCTCTACTCGTCCGAACCAAATCCAGATCCAGCGACCCTCTGTTCCATATCCGGATTCAGCACTCTCTGTTCCGATCCCCTACTGTACGGTACATCTAAAAAAAAACCTTCTTCTGTGCTTTTCATTACTTCAGATCAATCAATGGATAAGGACTCATCACGTACGGTAGCCCCACATTGTAGTTTTGACGGTACCAACTATTCTCTATGAGCCATCCATTTTAAGAACTTCCTCAAGGGTCGTGGTTTGTGGGGACTACTGGGTGGATCTGTTACTATCCCCACCGATGCCACCAAATTGGCTGATTGGGAAATGAATAATGGACGGATTATTACTTGGATTCTTGATTCGGTCGATCGGTCCATTGCTGTTGGCCTCACACCTCATTGCACTGCTAAGGCAATGTGGGAACATCTCCAGACGATTTATCAATAGAGTAATGCGGCCCGGTTATACCGCCTGGAACAGGATCTTGTTAACCTTACTCAGGATAACGACAGTATTCAATCATTTTACTCCAAAATTGTCACAATTTGGACTGAGATGGCTATGATGGTCCAACATTTCCTAATGACTTCAAAATATTCCAAACTATGCGCGAGAGTGTGCAAGTTCGTCAATTCCTTATGAAGTTACGTCCGGAATTTGAGCATTGTCGGGCTGCTCTCTTGAACCGTAGCTCTACTCCTTCATTGAATTCAGTTATTAATGATTTATTGGCTGAGGAACAAAGACTGAAAGTTCTCTCAGCTCCGGGCTCATCTGATATGGTGCTTGCTGTGTCCACAACTCCACCACGTGGTCCTGGATCCTCTCCTTTGACTTGTCGCGGGAGCAACAAGGTGGGTCATGTTGTCACTCAATGCAAGGAATGGTGCGCTTATTGTCAACGGACTGGTCATGGTATTCAGGACTGCCGTACACGAGCTTATGCATCTTCTTTCGGTCGTGGACGTGGTGGCCGTGGTCGTGGTCGTGCTCTTTCTGCTACGGCTGCCACTATTTCTTCCGAGCCATCTATTAGTGATTCTGCATCTACTACTTTTGCTGAAGGTCTTTCATCTCCGTTGACTCCTGCGATACTCCAGCAAATTGTTCAGACCCTTTTTGCCGCCGGTATGTCAGGTATATCCCCATCTTCTACATGGTTCTTCGATTCGGGTGTTTCCAATCATATGACCGGTGATGTATCCCATCTTCGTGACATTCGTCCCTATACCGGCAATCAAGCTATTTCTACTGCGGATGGCACTAGACTACCTATTCAGTCAGTTGGATCATTGACTCTCTCCTTCAGCTCATCGCCAGTTCACTCTTCGTGATGTGTTTCATGTCCCTAACCTCTCCTCTAATTTAATTTTGAGTTGGTCAACTCACATCCAATAACTGCTTAGTCATATTTCTTCCCAAGTGTTGTTTTGTGCAAGATCTGGCAACAGGGAAAGTACTTGGGAAGGGTAGGCGGCATGGTCGTCTGTACGTGCTAGACTTTGATCCATCTGTCACTCCGGCTCGTTGTTTATTTTCTCCATCTTCATCAGATATTACTTCAGCAAATAAATTGTGGAAACTGTGGCACTTTCGCCTGGGTCATCCACATTCGGATCGGTTACTTCAGTTAATTTCATCTGGCATGTTAGGGAATATTTCTATTAATAAAAATGATTTGAATTATTCTTGCTCTTCCTGTTGTCTTTCAAAAAGTAAGTGTATTCCCTTTTCTTTAAGTACAACAAAATCATCTTCTATGTTTGAACTTGTGCATACGGATGTCTGGGGTCCATCACCAATTATGTCTCTCTGGGTTACGATACTATGTTATATTCATTGATGATTTCACACGGTACACTTGGATTTACTTTCTGCAATCTAAGTCACAGGTTTTTGAAAAATTCAAGTTATTTCACTCTATGGTGGAGACTCAGTTTCGGGTTCCAGTTCAAACTCTCCACTCTGACTCAGGGGGGGAATATCTCTCAACCGAATTTTGTACATTTCTTCAAGGTCATGAGATTATTCATCAGACCACCTATTCTGATACTTCACAACAGAACGGGGTGGCTGAACGGACAAATCGTCATATTGTTGAAACTGCCAACACCCTGATGACAACTATGAGTGTTCCTCGTTCTTTCTGGGCGGAAGCCATGTTACATTCAGTCTACTTGATTAACTGGATGCCAACCAAAGTTCTGAATGGTAAATCTCCCTACTTTGTTCTTACCAGCTTACCTCCTGCATATTCCACACTCCGTGTTTTTTGTTGTATCTGTTATGTTCACCTGGCTTCACGTGAACGTAATAAACTATCTCCAAAATCGGTCAAATGTATGTACTTGGGATTTGGAGAAACTCAAAAAGGTTTTCGATGTTATGATCCTGTTTCTCGTCGTGTTCGGGTTTCACGACATGTTGTTTTTCTTAAACATATTGCCTTTCATTCATCTCCTCCTCCTCTGCACACTCCAAACTCTTCTGGTCTAACCACCTTTCCTGAAATTCCGTTTGCCTCGAGTACTCTCCCTCGTCCATTGCAGGTTTACTCACGTCGACCACGTACAGATCCACCACCTATTACTCAACCCGAACCTACTGTACCTGTTGCAGATCCCGAACCTACCTCGATACGTCGTTCTGCTCGTGAACATCAAGCGCCTGCTCGCTTGACATGCTCTATGTCTGCCATGAATGCTACTCTGGATACTGTTTCTATTCCTACTTCATATTCTCAGGCAGCCACTCATGATTGTTGGAAGAAGGCTATGGCAGAAGAACTTGCGGCATTATCCCTCGACCCGCTGATCAACAGCTAATTGGTAGCAAATGAATTTATTCTGTCAAGCTCAAGTCTGATGGATCATTGAATCGATACAAGACTCGACTTGTCGCTCAGGGATACAAACAGGAATACAAAATTGATTACGACGAGACTTTTGCTCCTGTGGCCAAGATGAAAACTGTTCGTGTGGCTATATCTTCTGTTCGCTCATGGCCACTCTCTCAGATGGATGTGAAAAATGTCTTTCTTCATGGTGACCTCCAAGAAACTGTATATCTGAAACCTCCTCCTGGCTCTCTAATTCCTGACGATAAGGTATGTTGCCTAAAGAAAGCCCTGTACGGCCTCAAACAGGCACCGCGGGCATGGTTCCAACGCTTTCACAATGTTGTTACGGGTGCTGGCTTTACTCAAAGTGGTCATGACCCATCCTTATTTTTGCGCACCACTGCTCACGGCATTGTTATTGTTCTGGTTTATGTTGATGACCTCCTACTGACTGGTAGTGATGCTACTGGCATTTTGGCTTTAAAGAAAGTTCTGCAATCATCTTTCAAGATGAAAGACCTCGGTCATCTAACATACCTTCTTGGACTTGAATTTTCACGTTCCAACCGTGGAATTCTGGTCAGCCAGCATAAATATACTAAGGACCTTCTCGCCTTGGCATCATTGACGGATCAGAAGACGGTTCAGACTCCTTTAGAACTTAACGTTCACTATGGCCATGATGATGGTGATCTACTTGCACAGCCCGATTTATACCGCCGCCTGGTTGAGAGTCTGGTTTACTTAACTATGACTCGCCCTGATATTGCCTACACTGTCCAAGTTGTCAGTCAGTTTGTTTCTGCTCCTCGAACTCTTCATATGATTGCGATGTTGCACATCCTACGATACCTTCAAGAAACTCTAGATCGATCTCTGTTCTTCTCCTCTACGGCGACTCTAGACCTTCGTGCTTATTCGAATGCTGATTGGGCCGGATGCGCTCTCACACGAAGATCTACCACTGGCTACTGTGTTTTCCTCGGTACTTCTCTCATCTCTTGGAAGTATAAGAAGCAGGCCACTGTTTCCAAATCGAGTACAGAAGCCGAGTATCGGGCGATGTCCGCTGCGTGTAGTGAGCTTGTCTGGTTACGTGGACTTCTTTCAGACTTGGGCATTCCTCTACAGAATCCTACTCCACTCCATGTCGATAATCTCAATGCCATTCAGATTGCCTCTAACCCAGTTTTTCATGAACGGACGAAGCATATTGAAGTTGACTGTCACTTTATTCGCGAGAAATTTCAGTCTGGGCTCATTTCTCTTCCACATGTGGCATCCCATGATCAGATTGCTGACATTCTCACTAAGTCCCTCACGTCTGCACGTCACTCGTATCTTGTTGGCAAACTATTACTTGTCAATGACCAGTATTAGTTTGAGGGGGGATGTTAGACACCTCACATACCTTGTATATCTTGTTACCTTGTATATCTTGCGTTTATTACTTTTCTTGTATAGATGGTTGTAATCTCTATATATTCAACCCCATTGGGTTGTCTCAGATACATAGAAAATCTTCTGCATCTCTCGGCTTTCACTGGATTTCAGGGGTCAGATAGAATGTTCTGAATTTCTGGATCCTACATTGCCTTTTTCCACAGTTTGATATTGCACACAAGATGGGGTTAGTCTAAAATCATCCGACAGAAGCTGGCTGCAAAAGGCTCTTATCAAAGATGGAATCATATATTGGACCATAGATATCACAAGAAGGAAGTACAAGTACCAATGGCTTTGAGGATTTTTAGTCACTTACTAGTAAGAAAAATATAATGATGCACCACATTCACATTGAGATAAAAAAAAATCAATGTAATGCAAACATAATTTGTTCGGTATGGGATGAAGTATTACATAATCTTGATTTGTAGTATCTAAGATTAACCCATCAACAGAGTAGATCACGCTCCCAACTTAAACTAATTTTAAGGGTTTTATAGTATAAAAAGGGTACAAATTTAAATGATTAGCAAGATGTGAGCCTTTGAACATAATGAAATTGCTGTGAATTGTGATAATGTTTTCTTGGAAAATGGTTCTCCTACCTTTTGACAAAGAGGATCTGAAAAAATTGGGTATGATTTGAGGAAACAAATAGAAAACTACTAGAGTTCTATGGCAAAGATGTTCCTGACAGTGTAAGAGGGAGTAGAAAAATATATACAACTTCCTTATTTTGTCTCCAGAAAAGAATAATGTGAAGGAAAAAACATGGGTTGGATTGCTTCTCTTGGTTTTGTATCTCGAGTCTTTCACTTGTCTCAACTTAACTTACCATTGCATAAGCTTAGCTTTGCAGGTTGTGTTCATAAAAAGAAAAAAGAATAAAAGGAACCAAAGCCAAACATAATTAGATGAAGTAAACTGAAATGAACATAACAAGGAACTAGATTCAGTAAGCACTGAGTTTTCAGCAGATGGCTTGAAGATGGATAAAACAATGAGCCAGGGCCACATAATGCAGCTCATTACAATGTACATAGGACATACTGAATCTATCCAACTGAAGTTTGCAAGCGCAATCACCATATCATCATTGCAAGACCAATGAGAAAACAATAGAGATTGGACATTGGAATAAAAATATGCCCATCCTCTTTTAGAACAACTAAAGAACCAAGATGGCATGGCAGTTGGAACAGTTATTTTAGCCTAATGCTGATTGTCTACAACCAGTCATAGGTAGTCAGCCTTTAACAGTGTCAAAGGTAGTCAGCCTTTAACAGTGTCAAAGGTAGTCAGCCTAATGCTGCAAAAGAATTTGGTCAGCTCCCAGCTGAGCATGACAGAGAAAATACTCATCAATGTATTAACAGTAAGGTTCTAAAAGGCGATTATACGAGTGAAGCACTCAGCTGCTGCAAGGGAATGGAAACGAACCTGTTATTTGGGAGATTCTTCAAGGGAAGCACTCAGCTTAACCAGTCAGTTCTAACCTACAAAACAAATCTTAGCCATTAGCCACTGTTCCAGGTTCCACAAAACCAGATACAGCATTAAGTAACAATTTTTGAATTGCAAACATCCAGTTTAATCAAGATGAAATAACAATGAGAAATAATGTAATGAGGAAGTGCAATATCATGTTTGGACCAGATATCTGCGGGCACAGCACCAAAAAAGTCCACACCATTTTTTCACACAATGGAAACAATCACTTGATCAAGAAGGATGTTCCTTGTGAGCACATCATGATCATTTAAATGAATGCTTGATACACAGAAAATTTTTAGAGGAAATGCTGCAAACCTGAAATAAAATTGAGTCCTTTATATCTGGCCACAGCTCCTTCAAGAAAACAATCATCATGCATACTGGGTCTTGATACTTGTCCAAAGATAAAATAAGTAGGATAAGAAGAAGAAGTGAATGATTTGAGTCCTAGCTCGTCTATTTTAGAGTGAAGCATTCCTTTATAAATGAATAGGAAAGCTGAACAAGGAAAATCATGGAGCATGCAAGAGGTAAAGACAAAGGCTGAAAAAGGCTCATGGATATTTCCTTAAGCCGACATTCAAGTTAAAGTATTAAGAGAAGAAATTCAAAGGTTTTATAACAATGTTTTGACAGAATGCAAACAATGAGTGCAATGATGGAAATGTAGGTGTAGATATTGGTGCTGTCCATGTCAGTCTGCAACAAAAAAGGGGTCAATCTTCATTTGACAGATAGATAAATTTTAGAATCCAGATATAAAGAATAGAGAGAGATATTGTCAAACCATGGCTTTCTTTGAATAGATGCTCCTTTAAGTGAAGGAGATGTTGGAAATCATGGCACTAATGAAGCCTGTCCAGTTGAATGAAAGCTCAGTTGAAGATGCCATTGACACACCTACAGTCTCCAAGCAAAATTTAGTCATTTTGAATGCAGTAAAATTGCAATACACATAATACTTAGTACCGGTGTTTTAAAACCTAGACTCGACAGAACAGTTGGACCAGAACCGGTCACAAAAACAGACTGGATTCCCAAAAACCCTGGTCAATTAGTTTCCAAGTTTTTTTTTTATTGATAATTGTAAAATCACCCAGCAGATTATGAACCTACAGCAATCACATAAGAACCAGGCATATCAGATAAATATCATCCAAAATTTTAGGCATGATTTCTCATAATTTCATATGGTATGGCCCACCTGAGTTTTGGATACGGCTGATTTTTGGTATATCCCACAACCTAGAGGAGACCTACCAATACCAGCAATATCCATCACACATAATGATGGGGCCCACATAGCTCGACCTTATAGTTTTTATATATATATATATATATATATATATATATATATATATATATATATATATATATATATATAATGCCAGCAATATCCATCACACATAATGCTCACTTTATATGTAATGCTCACTTATGAGATGGTATATGATATCCAGTTTTATATAGGTATAATAAAATACGTGTGACATATCTAGTCCGTTTATCTAATAAGGCATGCTAATTTAATTTTACCTGCAAAAAAAATATTAAATGATCCTAATTGTTTGATCCACACATGCAATTTAAATCTGAACTGTTTGAATGAATTTCTATCAACCCACTTTTCTTATTAAAGAAGATTATACTATTAATTACAGAAAAATATATAATAATTTTATATTCTTCACATGCTTATAAGGGACCATAAATATTTAACGGACCAGATTTGTTACACAAGTGGTGCATTGACCGGATGAATTACAAGAGTTCAACTTTTCTAAATATTCCATTTTAACTTCTCTCTCTTCATTTAATCCCTCTTTATTGACGCTTCTTTTTTTTTTTTTTGTGTCAATACTCTAGTGTTTACTAATGAGAGGAACCCTTCATTTGTTTCATGTAAGTTTTAAGCCTTTCTACATGATTATTCATATTCTTCTGCTCCAATTCTTCCAAAAGCACACAACATGTCCGATATCTGGGAGTTATTTCTTGACTTATCATCTCTTCAAAGAGAAGGTAAGCTGATTCACACTTGCCTGCTCCACAAAACCCATGAACCAAGAGCGAGTAAGTACCTGGATCAAGACTCAGATGATGCTTGTTTACCATGTCACTCAACAACTGACTCATTAATATCTGTTTTCCCCATTTTAAAGCACTGCTTGAGCAATGGATTGTACGTTAGAAGATCGGGTATACACAACCCCGACTCTTCCATCTCCCTCAAAACATTCAAAGCATTTCGCTCTTCGGAGTGGTGGCAAAAGACAGAGATCATAGTATTGTAGGTGGAGACATTTGGAGATATTCCATTCTTGCACATCTCCACCTGAAAAACATGTACAGCCTTGCTTTGTTGGCCTGCTTTCCCCAGGATGTAGATCAAGGAATTGTAGAAGACCGTATCGGGTTTACACCCGTCTGCCTTCATGATCCTCTCAAAGATTTGTAAGGCTACTTCAGTTTCCTGAGATTTGGCAAGTGAATGCATGATTGTGGTGTAGGTGACAACGTTTGGCGAGCAACCCTCAATTTTCATCTCATCCAAGAGCACATTGACCTTACGAAAATTGAATTGGTCGCTATAGGCTTGGATGATAGTTGAGTAGGTGATGACAGAAGGGCGCACCCCATAGCCCTTCATCTCTTGGATAGTCCAATGTGCCTCATCAATCCTATTCACTTTGCACCAACCATGGATGAAAATGTTAAAGGTGTGAGCATTTGGAGAAATGTGGGCCTTCAGCTCTAAAAAGACCTCGCGTGCAAGTTCTACCCTCTTCTCTTTACAAAGTGTGTCGAGCAAGATATTCATTGATTCAACATCCTTCTCTACACCCATAACAAGCCATTCATCAAACACCTTAACGGCATCTTTCAACCGCCCTGCACCAACGAGCCTTCCCATGATCTTGGCAACCGTGTTACGAGTGATGATACCACCCCCACGCATCTCCTCAACCAATGCCCACATCTTCTCTATTTGCTTTGCCTTCCCTAAAATCGAACTTCCGATACAAGATTAAAGATTAAAGATTTTGAAGGCATGTTCTTTTTCATAAGAATCTTCAATTGGATTTTGTTGTCCTTCTCGATGAGTAGTTGCTACTGTGGCAAATTGGTGGAATAGGCTTTGAAATTCAAAGATTGCATGAGTGGATGAATGTAATACTGAAAGAAGATGGACGGTATGGATACTAGAGCATTTCCTGCGATCATGAAGCGTCGCCAACGGGAATGAAGAGGATCAAATGCAAGCCCCTGCATCCTCCAATGACACCCAAAAAGGATTTTAGCTTCTTCAACACCCCTTCACCCCTCTATTGATCGAGAATCTACCAAAACATTTATAATATGCCAGTTTTTTTTTGTTTTCATTTCATGAAAATAATGAGTTATTTGTGTTTGAGGGTATGTTATTGGAAGCCTACAGCCTCCTGCTGCAACTGGAAGCTAGTTAGGGCCCACCGTGGTGTCTGTGATAAATCCAGCCCGTTTATCAGATTTGATAGATCATGTTAAAACATGAACCCAACAATGATACAGATCCAAACCTAGAGTGGGACACACGACAGGAAAAATGTGAGAATTGAACTTCCACCATTAAAACATTCAGGCGTCTAAAAAATGTTGTTTAAATGTGGCCACAAAAGTTTTGGATCATGCTAATGTTTTATAATTTCAGTGCATCCCAGTAGGAATGACCTCATGAACGGTATGGATGGCATATATACATCATGGTGGACATAGGGAGGTTCTTCTTCTTGAAGGGAAGGTTCATGGGTTTCAAGGATTTCTTAGATGTGCTTGAGAGTACTCCAAGGTCTTTTTCTCAAGGTCTTCAAGGTGAGAAGGTTTATTGCTAGCATACGTAGTAGTGGATGGTTTTCCTTATAAGCTTAGATTCAAAAGTAGTTTTGTTGTATTCTTGAGAAAAGTTCTTTATACATTATTCTTTGTAATCTCTACTTGTTATGGGCAATGGTTCCAGCCGCATCAACAACTTAAAAACTTTACAGACATTCAAAAAATCCGTGAGTTTGCACACATCACAAATAATTTGTAAATTCCAGCTATTGAGGATGTTTCCTCATTTGTTAATAGTAAGTACTGGTAACATCTTGAGCCTAGAATTTCTTTTGTGATAATTTTGGCTGCAATTATTCACAGATGAATGCTGTGCTGAAAACGCTTTGGATTTGTAATCTTCATTGCATTAGCACGAAATCATTTGCATTCTAATAACTACATCTCATGTGTGTTCTTGTTGTGACAAGTTCAATGGCCGTTTTCTGTTCAACCAAGCAGTTGTGTATGCTATGTTAGTAGATGATCAGAACAAGAAGTGTTTATTTTATGGAAGTACTCTGCAGAAATCTATTCATTCGTGACAATCCTGCTTGCAGCACTGTCGTAAGTATACCATTTCTGTGCATCTTTTGTTTGTATTTGGATGTCTCAAAAAGGCAGAGGAATTGCTCTGTCTGCTCAGATTAATATCCAGAATTCAGATCTGACCTGAAAATTTCTAGAGATCCGATGAAATGATGATGCTCCAACAGTGGATGGACCATGCCTATAAAATCTCCCAGATGGGAGGATCCTACCCAGCCCATCTTTTAGACTTTTTCCAGTTGAATTTAGACTGTTGCTCGAGCAGTCCGTAATCATCATGGGCTGGGTTCGGACCCACCTTTACCAGACGATGGAGGGAATGTAACGGCTGCTTCACATACAACCGCTTTATGTGATGATTTCTCGTTGTGGGAACGGTTGTCAGTTAACTACCCGTTGCAACTGAAATTTTCAAATTCAAATCAAAAGGAGAAACCAACGTACCCACCCATATAAAATAACATCACAAATCCTTCAACCCAATCCTCTCTCCCTTGTCCTGGCATCATCGGAATCTCGCCGGAAAATGGATCAATCCGACGGAATTCCGATCAAAATCTACGACACCTCAACACAGGACGATCCATCCTCGTACCCCACTTCTCCATCGTCGGCCCCCGCAAACGGCCGCAAAAGACGAGCGGTGGCAAAAGGGGTACAAAAGACCCTCTCCAAGACCTCAATGCTCGTGAATTTCCTCCCCACCGGCACACTTCTCACCTTCGAAATGCTACTCCCGTCTGTCTCCGGCAATGGCGAATGCTCTCCCGTCAGTACTATCATGATCCACGTCCTTTTGGGCCTCTGCACCTTATCATGCTTTTTCTTTCATTTCACAGACAGCTTCAGGACGGCGGAAGGGAAGGTCTATTACGGATTCGTAACGCCGAAAGGGTTGGCACTCTTCAAATCGGGTCTTGGTGTGGATGTCCCAAAGGATGACCGTTTCCGAGTTGGGTTTGTGGATTTTGTCCACGCGGCCATGTCGGTGATGGTGTTCGTAGCAATCGCTTTCTCCGATCATCGCGTTACGGACTGCCTCTTCCCAGGACACGTGAAGGAGATGGACGAGGTGATGGAAAGCTTCCCTTTGATGGTGGGTGTCGTATGCAGTAGCCTTTTTCTAGTCTTCCCCAACACACGCTACGGAATTGGGTGCATGGCTGCCTGAGGAAGATGGTCTACCTCTGTTTTCATTGCATCCGGTGCATATTAGTTTTGGGGCGTAGATTAGCATTGTGAGTTGGTTTTCAACAACGCCCATCTTTGAAACACTGCAATATAATTCGAGGTATCGCTGATACTTAAAAATTGTAATCTATCTATGTATGTACTAAGTTTCTATCAAATAGACTTCCCAAAATTATTGGCAATTATCAATCTTCCACTTTGGAATTAAAACTTAGTCGGGTTGTCAAGGAGCCGAGTTGTGGTCTGCAGTCGGGTTGGTGACGAGCCTTCGAAAATAAACTACCGGCTGCCAAGGAGGTGGGTTGTCTATCCCACATCAGAAAGAGAATGCCCAAAGATCTGGGCTATATGTGGGGCTTCGACCTTCAATGGTAAGAGATGTTTTGCGAGTGGTTCGCTAACCGCTTCCTCCTACGAGAACAAAGCCGTGAGGTGGATATTGTGTCATTCCAAAGTGGACAATATCTTACCATTGGGGCGGGGCGTTACAACAACTCAGGTAAGCCACACCACAGGGAACAATTGTGATGAGATGAAACTATCCAAGAGGTTTGAATGGGGGTCATCATGGTTTGTATCTTTCATCAAACTGTTAATCAGGTGTAACTTACCAGGATGAAGTGAAGATACAAAAACTAACCTGATCTAAAACTCAGGTGGGCCACACTGCATGAACTTATAAGAGGTTTTGGTAACAATTTTACATTGTTCCCACAGGTGTGGCTCATATTATTTTAGGGTAAATTCCAAAAAATAATGCAAATACAAGGGCCAATGAAAGCAGCGGGGATAATGACACTCGCCGTTAAAACACTCTAAGGGCCCACTCTGAGAATTTAATCTGATTGATTTTTTGCTTCATGTCCTAAAAGTACCTGGTAAAACGGATGAACGGTGTTGATATACAATACATGCATCAAGGTCGGTCCATCGGTCAAGGACACGCCATATAAGGTGAGGCTGGCATCACGTAATCCACTGCCCAAGCGTGGGAAATTTTTGTAGGCCCCAATATGATGTATGTGATATATTGACACTGTTCATCCATTCTTACGAATAATTTTGGAGTATGAGCCCAAAAATAAGGCACACCTGATGCTCAAGTGGACCACACCATAGAAATTAGTGTGGATTGAGCGCTTACCATTGAAAGCTTCTTGAAGGCCATAGAAGTTTTGGATCAAGCTTATATTTCTGTCTTCCCTTCATCCAGGTCTTTGTGACCTTATGAACAGGTCGGAAGGAAAATAAACATTATTATGGGCCATAGGAATGTTTCAATGGTAGGCATTCACTATCCACTGTTTCATGTGGTGTGGTCTACTTTAAATTTGGATCTGCCTCATTTTCAGGAAGTTGCACTAGAATGATTTTTAAAAATTGACAAACGGTCTAGATATACAGCAAATATATGTGGTGGGTTCTACGGTTGGAGAAACAGTCACTGCCCATGTTGCTCGGGTAACACCTAATCCACTTACTATGTTCTCCAAAATTGAAAATTATTCTATGTAACCAACCATCGTTGGACGGATGTCGACTTTTTCTCTTATTTTATTTTATTTTTTTATTTAAGGGCCACCGTGATGTGTTCATGAGATCCACTCGGATCATTAGATGTGTAATGCTATGTTGGGCTGGGAGCCAAAAAATCAGGCCATGCAATGATTTAAGTGGGTCATACCAATTAATTAAAACAGTTAGGAGAGACATCCAATCTTAAATTTTAAATTTTACATAGCCCACCTTGATGAGCATGTAAGATTTATTCCAACCATTAGCTGCCGCACTAAATGTTAGTCCTCTAACCCAAAAATCAAACTCATATATAATTAACTCAAGTGGGCCACACCAAGGTAGAGAGTTTGGAGGGTAAGCTTTCTGTCTACACTTTCTCCAATCGTGTATGGTTCATGTGAATCAGGGATGGGGCTGATCTTTTTGCACGGGGTCTAACATATAGTGACACACCTAATGATTTGGTGGATTTCACATTAATGCTACAATGAGCCCGGCCCATATAAACAACCCACTTCTTTTCTTGGAAGAGTTTTAACATTAACTATTTATTGAATGGTTCAACTAGCTGTGTGTTAGCATCTCTCTCTCTCTCTCTCTCTCTCTCTCTCTCTCTCTCTCTCTCTCTCTCACACACACACACACACATATATAGATAAAAGGTTCTATACGGTCGGGCTCATGGGAACTCCCCATGAGGTCAAGCAGTGTGGGCCCCATCATGATGTATGTCGAACATCTACCCCAGAATGCACCATTCCATAGCGGGTCTATGTTCACACCCCAAGTATAGAGTTGCGTTGTAGTAATAATCTCGATAAAACCGAGGTCAAATCCACAAGGACTAAACCTTATACGTAATTTGAAAGTAACTTGAACTAGAACTAGGCAAAGATGTAATCTAATTCAGGGAGAATTAAAAGAATAATGGTGAATTTAATTAATAAAAATTTATAAAATTAAAGATGAAAAACTAGGGTTTCCAAGAATCCACTTGTAACAATTGGAAAGCTACCTTATAATGATTCAAGGACACAATTGGAATCAGAGTCATCTCCTATCCAATTGGTAAGAAGATATTTGTCAGGTTTTTAAACTTCTCATGGATCTAATCATCAATAGATAAGATTAGTGAAGATTTGGAAGTGATCCCGTCACCTAACCATGCCCAGGAGACGATGACAAACAATAACAATTTACCAATCTCACAACTAATCATAAGAGAATTGTGAGGGTTAGGAAGGATCCTGTCACCCTATCATGCCCATGAGACAATGGTGAACAATAGGTCCTACTAATTCCACAATCTCAATAATGGAAAAAACAAACTTAAAGCTATCGTAGATCCATTGTAATTTAGGTCACAACAAACCATTAAAAATTAAAAGTATACCTTCATAATTAATCAAACTAGAATCCAAAAGAATTCAACAAAACATAAATTCAAAACCAAACAAACATCTCAATCACGCTACAAGCTTCACCTCTTAGCCTTAGTTAAGAGGTGTAACCTGACATAATCAGGATAAAGACCCAGCAAGACATGGTGGGTCCTATGGTTAGAGAAACAGTCGCTGCCCATGTTGCTCGGGTAACACCTAATCCACTTATTATGTTCTCGAGATTTTATTTTTTTTTTTTAATTTTTTTTTAAATAAACAAAAAGATTGTCATTAAAGTATTCAGCTACAGCTTGAAAGCAAAAAAAAAAAAAAAAAAGCAAACACATCTTATATGCTCAAGGACGGCTCTGAGGATGCATCCTGGATAGGGCGACCCGGAATCGGAAGCATGCTATGAAAAAATCTGGTATGAGAACCAAGCTACTAGACTTTTTGGCATCCTCGGAAAGCAGAAACATGCTATGAAATTTTATGGACTGGACAGAGTGACCCGGAAGCATGTTCCGGGAAATGCTACTGCTGTAACGTTTCGGTATTTCCACAGCGTTATCTGTTTCTACAACTTCTTTACCCTTACCTTTGTCCCGTACTTTCACAGCTTTATCATTCGTATCCCTTTGCAAGGAACTCGCCTTATTCTGCTCTTCTTTATATTCAGAGGTATTTTCATTTGTATCATTTTCATCAGATGCATCAGCAGGAGATTTTACAGCCCTTTTTTTTCCCCATTTTTCTCTAAAGTATTTGGAGGAAAACCATATAGTTCCGATGACTGAACCGCCCATCACTGCGCCTCCTATCCAACGATTCGAGAAGGTAAAAATGATCGTAATGATACTCCTGGCTATTGACAGGAATAGAAAATACTTCATAAAGATATTAACTATCCGCCCCATATTCTATAGCGTAGTCCATTTTGGTGGGGGTGCTGGCATTGGAGGAGAGGAGGGCATCTGCCATTACCGTGCTCTGGGGCATTTTGGTGGGGGTGCTGGCATTGGAGGAGAGGAGGGCATTTGCCATTACCGGGCTCTGGGGCATTTTCGTGAGTTGAAGATAGAGAGGCTTTCTCGAGATTGAAAATTCTATGTAACCAACAATTGTTGGACGGACGTCCACATTTTCATTTTTTTTAAAGGGCCACCGTGATGTGTTCACGAGATCCACTCGGATCATTAGATGTGTATGCTATGTTGGGCTCGGAGCTTAAAAATCAGGACATGCAATGATTTAAGGGTCATACCAATTAAAATAGTTAGGAGAGACGTCCAACCTTAAGTTTTACATAGCCCACCGTGATGAGCATGTAAGATTTATTCCAACCATTAGCTGCCGCACCAAATGTTAGTCCTCTGACCCCAAATCAGGCCCATGATTAGTTCAAGTGGGCCACACCAAGGTAGAGAGTTTGGAGGGTAAGCTTTCTATCTACACTTTCTCCAACTGTGTGGTCACATGAATCAGGGGTGGTGGAGCTGGCTGATCTTTTTGCACTGGGTCTAACATACAGTGACTCGCCTAATGATTTGGTGGATTTCACATTAATGTTACAATGAGCCCCATACAAACAACCCACTTCTTTTAGTCAATTACATGGGAAGAGTTTTAACATTAACTATACTCATTGAATGACCCATCTAGTTGGACCAATTTGAATGGTCCAACTAGTTGTGTGTGACCATTTCTCTTTTATATATATTATATATATATATATATATATATATATATATATTATATATATATATATATATATATTAATATATATATATATATATATATTGTTTTTATTTTTATTAGCAATAGATTAAAACTAAGCAAATAATTAATGAGTAGACTTACTTTTATTTAGTTTTCTCCAATGTCTTAGTTTCTCCAAATGTTGTGTGTGCTGATATCTGACAAAATATTTGTTTAAATAAAATCAAAAGTCAATAATGTATACAAACCCATTTGCCAGTTGACCACATGTGTGAAATCCAAACCATCGCTCCATAACTTATTTGAGACAAAAGGATGGCTAGAGAAAAGTATTAAATATATCTGCTTGGTCACACTAAAGCACCAACCCCCCCACCCCTTTATATTGAAATTTAGCCATCCATGCCATGTTGGTTTGCTTGCCCATTGGTTGCAATTTCTCTTAGCGGTCTATTTCCACATCTCTAATGATGAGTTAGGAAACTTAAATCAAAGAAGAGTTTTGAGCTCATCAGATATACGGTCTAGATAATTGAATATAGGCACCATTTTGTACTGACTTAATTATGAAAGAGGAGAGAAGTTACTTGAAAGAGTAGCATGAGAACTTCCATTTCCATTGAATTCCTGTGAATAGAAAAACCCTAAAAAAATTTATAGACTCTGTCAAGATCTTTGCATCTATCACGCTCAGCGTGTGGGACATCCTCACCGTTTATCACAAGTATAGTGTGATAGACACTCATGCACACATTCACCATCCACATTGCATGCATTTTTTGTCCATTCACAATTTCCGAATGAAACTGTCACCTACAAGCAAGGTACCCAACTACATACCTATGTAGACACCAGTACCATAAACAATCTTGACTGTCCATATTAAAAGGCCATTTATCAATGTTCAATATTTGTTGGATTAGTACAATGTTAGCATGGTAGCCCAGTTGAACTTAATGAACAATATGAAACAATGAATTAGATTGAATTAGACTAAGTAGGCCATTGCAATTAATTGAGTACCGGATCATCGATCTCTCTCGTCATTGTGTTTGGGTTTTGCTAACTTTCATGCCTTTCATGGCAACATTACCATTCCCAAACCATTTAAATAGCAGCATAAAGTGATCTATCATCTATCTAAATCAATCATTCATTCATGCATGCAACTAAGGGCAAGCCATAGTGTAAGAAGCAAACCAAGCAGATGATCCTAATGCCCCTTTAAGTATGGCTAATT